>CM028345.1:81433334-82128305 GCA_016618105.1 Dendrobium huoshanense | reverse complement strand
AAAAATAAAAGAAGATGATTTTGTAGAAGAGGAAGTGTGGGATGAGAGATGTATTAAAATGGCAGATGGTGGTGTTAAAACCCTTTCCCCTCTTTTGTTATCTGACTTTTACTTTGCCCCATCAAAGGCGAAGGGTCAAAAGATGAATAAAAAACATCCTTCTACTTCTGTCTTGATGATTGGCCATGAATCTCAAATGCAAATTGATGACTCTCCTATTTTAAATCAAACTCCTAATGAAATAAATCTTGATGTTAATCAAACCGACCTTCCAGAGTCGACTACTCAAGAAGTTGTCGAATGTGAAGCCTTATCAGAAAGTTATTTCCCCCAATTTGATTTTCAGGGAAGTCCTATCGAGATAGAGTTTTCAGATTCTGACTCTCTTTCGGGAAATGACGATCCAATGTCTATAGTGAGTGTAGACACTGCTTTAGTTTGCCTGCCCGAGGATATCGAGCAGGTGCAACTCCGTGGATGTAAAGTCTTACCTCCTAGGTTGCCCCTCAGGATAAAGGTAATCGATCCCCATTCGAATATCTAAATCCAGATTCCCCTCAACAACCAGAATTTCCTCTAATTCCGCCGGGTTTTGAGTTTGTCGTTCCAAGAGTTGAGTATAATATTTTGGCCCATCTTAGGAAGTTGCCAGCCAAACTAAGCATTTACGACGCCCTCCTCCTTTCCAAGGAAATGAGGGAGTCTTTGGTCAAAGTACTTCTCGACCCTGAGATTTGTTTAGCCCAACTGGCTTCAACTTCAGAAGGTGAGGCTCTCTACTTCAAAGAGGTCCCCGGGGTTACCTTCTCTGACGAAGATTTACTCTTGGGAACTGCTGACCACAACCGCCCCCTCTACATTACCGTAGATGTGGGAAACTTCAAGTTATCAAGAGTCCTTGTTGATCCGGGTGCATCGGTCAACGTAATAAACATAAAGACCCTTGCTTATCTCAGAGTTGATACTAGCAAGCTTTCAACTGACAGGTTGGTGCTTCGTGGGTTCAACGAGAAGGGTGAGAGAGCTTTACGTTCAATCACTCTACTCCTAGAAATAGGAGGGTTAAAAATGGAAGCTAAATTTCATATAATTGATTCGACTACGTCCTTTAACGCTCTTCTAGGTAGACCTTGGATTCACGAATATAGAATGGTTCCATCTACCCTGCACCAATGCGTTAAGTATCAATGAGACGGCATTGAACATGTGATTAAGGGTGATCTGCAGCCATTCTCAATTCAAGAAATTGGGATCTACAAAGATGCTACATATTTAATACCAAAAGGGTCCTTGTCCCGTTCTAAATTGGAGATCAAAATTAAGGAGGAAATGGTTGGGCAAAAATTTGACCAAAAGAAAGAAAAAGATAAAAATATCAATCAAGAAATGACACGATCGAGTAGTGAAGATGACTCTGATATCATTGTCCTTAGGCCTCCAAGCACATTACCTCAAAGAGGTGGGAGGATGGCTTTAAGGGCACGAGGTTGAGGTCGTGCCTCATTAGATAAGAGAGCAGCACCAGTGTATATTGATTTGGAATCAGACTCTGATGGTGAACTAGAAAATCAAGGTGCTGCCCTCTCTCTCGATTACCAGAATATAAATACTCCTCCAAAATTTGATCTCACCATAGACCAGGACAGTGACCCTGAGGCAGATATCTCAAAATTTAAAAGTGACGAACCTGAATTAATAATGTATGAAAAACTCAGTAGAAGGATTGAGGCCCTTTCTTTGACCCCACTGTCGGCAAGCAGAATTGTAGGGTAAGAAGTCAAAGTGGCACCCAACTTGGATGGTGAAGTTAAAAAAGTCCAGAAATTCTTCCCTAGCTCCTCCTCCACAAGGGATGAAGGTGATGTAACCCTTGAGGAGGCAGATTTCAATGAATTAATGGAATTACCTTTCGGCTACTTCCTTGTTTGTGTAAAAAATACTTTTTCTAAGGGTTCTATACCATACCGATGGACTAAGGGTCAAGCTAGTTACCATGAGAATATTTGGCGAACAAAGATAAATAAAAGTCCAACAAGTGGTATTGGCTTTGGAACCGTAAGTTCATTTGAGGATGATGAGTATTGCCTAATGATAACTTACCATCTCGATTCTCCAAATGTCCCTACAGATCTCTCGTGTCTTCTAGATGGGCTCTGTTTGGAGACTTTAGACGATCCCGATGATCTTCAAGTTCGGGATGCACCCCCTGAATTTGAAGAGGAAATTAAATCCACAGTCGATGAGTTGAGAGAAATTAACCTGGGAAACGATGATCACCCCTGCCCGATTTTTATAAGTACTTTGTTGAGCGAGGGTGAAACCCATGATTTAATTCAATTGTTGTCTGAGTTCGGGGATTGCTTTGCCTGGACATACAACGAAATGCCAGGTTTGCCGGCTGAGGTAGCAGTCCATAAACTTTGGGTTCGGCATGATGCCATTCTAGTTAAACAAGCTCCTCGACGCATGCGCTTAGAGATCGAGCAACAAGTCGTTTCTGAAGTTAAAAAATTGGCAGAAGCTGGATTCATTCGAGAGGAGCAATATCCCTCTTGGGTGGCCAGCGTCGTGCCAATTCGAAAGAAAAACTGTCAAATTCAGATTTGAGTCGACTATAGGGATCTGAATAAGGCATGTCCTAAAGACGAGTTCCCTCTACCAATACCAGAACTCATGGTGGACATTGCCTCCTCACATGCCATTTTCTCATTCATGGATGGCTCGTCGGGTTATAACCAAATCAAGATGGCCCTAGAAGATGAGAGAAATACTGCGTTCAGAACCCCTATTAGAATCTTTTGTTATAAGGTGATGCCATTTGGCTTAAAGAACGCCGGAGCAACCTACCAACGGGCCATGACCCGTATCTTTGATGACTTAATTCATAATCAAGTTGAGTGCTATATTGATGATTTAGTTGTCAAGAGCAAGGTCAAAGAGGCTCACCTGTATGATTTAAGAGTTGTATTTGAACGGTTGCGTCGCTACGATTTGAAAATGAACCCCTTGAAGTGTGCCTTTGGCGTCACCTCAAGGAAATTCTTAGGATTCGTAGTGAGGCACCGCGGAATCGAGATCGACCCTACTAAAATCGAAGCCATCTTAGATATGCCATCTCCTAAGAGCCTTACCCAGTTAAGGTCTCTACAAGGTAGATTGGCGTATATAAGGAGGTTTATTTCTAATCTTTTCGGGAGATGTCAACCCTTTTCTGTCCTTACAAAAAAAGACACTAAATTCGTATGGGAAGAGAAGTGCCAAAATGCTTTCGATAACATTAAATAATACCTTTCTAATCCGCCAGTTCTGGCAGCCCCAATTCCGGGAAAGCCGTTAATTCTCTACATTGTAGCCTTAGATGAGTCTTTAGGTGCTCTATTGGCTCAAGTCAATGACGAGGGGAAGGAGAATGCTCTCTATTACCTTAGTCGAAGACTTCTTTCTATCAAAATTTGATACCCATCAATTTGAAATTGCTCTGATACCAATTGAAATTGCTCTGATACCAATTGAAATTACTATATGCGCTAAGAGGGGGGTGAATTGGATGATTAAAAACTTCTTTATCGAAAAGAAATATCTTTTTATGACTTTATGCGGAAGCGAATTTTATTCACAATAAAAAGATAGATAATCAATTTCATCCACGCAATTAATCACAATAAAAATAAATGCGGAAATAAAGTGCAGAAAAATAAAGGAAAGAACACACCAATTTATAGTGGTTCGGTCAAACCATGACCTACGTCCACTCCCCGGAGGCACCCTCTGAGTATTACGCTAAACCTTTAGTGATTCTCCTTTAGCCCCCACAGCTAGGCGGAGAAGCCCTTACACAATCACTTCCACCTTCCCCGGTGCGGCGGAGGAGCCGGGTCCTTTGACACCAATGAGATCTTCTTCTTCCAGAAACTTCCTTCAAGACGAACCTTGAATCCGATGGTACTGAGGTGCAAGCTCGCCGAAGCAACCGTGTGATCTCCTTCACACTCCCTTGAAACCCCCTCTAAGGATCTTCTCCCTCTCTCAAACTTCACCCTTTCCTCTCTCCCTTTCAAGTCCTCTCTTCAAGTTTTATCCAAAATAATGAAGACACAATGGCTGCCAAAGACTCTTACAAAGTCTTATGAGAGTGCTTAAATAGAGGGCTCAATAAACCCTAAAAATACTCAATTCAACCATCAAATATCGTACCGTATGATCTCAAGATCGTCTAGTACGATGTGCAGAAATTGACCTGTTAGTATTGTACGATCCAGTTCATACAGTACGATCCAAATGACAAATTTCAGAAGTTTTGATTGCATAATCTCAGGATTAACTTAGGCAATATTTCAAACATCGTACCAAACGATTATGATCGTACAGTACGATTGTACAACTGTTCAAATTCAAATGTTTGCCTAATTTAATGGACGGCGGGCTTTCAAATTATAACAGATCGTATAGTACGATGTGGTGATCATACAGTACGATTAGTTATATTCAAAATTAATTTTTTCAGGAAAAATAAATATTTCAATTTATTTCTGTTACACCAGATCGTACAGTACGAAATAAATTTGTACAGTACGATGAACAGAAAAGTTAAAATATTCATAATCATTTTTTCCTCCCTTTCTGTGTGTGCATGATCAACAAACTATCACACTTCATTATAAGACTTGACTCAATAAATGAAAATTACAGACTCATTTAATACGACCAATTCTACGCAATCTTGAGCCTTTAATCTTCAAAGTATTGTGCATGATGTACCTGAAATATTAGTTAACATAGAAAGAAATATGCACTGCAAATACCAGGAGAAATAAAAGATTAATAAAATTATTTGTTATCATCAAAATCATAAACTCGGAAGCCCGAGTTGCAACAATCTCCCCCTTTTTGATGATGTCAAATAATATAGGTTGACTTTGCAAATTAAAAAAATTTCTCCTAAACTCCCCCTCAGTAAAAGAATTATATTAAAGATTAGGGGAAAGCTTCCTTTTTAAATTTTTTAAAAAAAAAGATAAATAAATAACAGCAAAAATTAAAACAAAATGCAATAAACTACAATACTTTCTCCCCCTTTGACATTATCAAAAAGAAGAGATAAAATAAAATATAAAATAACAACATAATAACGAAATAAAAACATACGATTATATAAAACAAGTTAAACATACAAAAATAAAAAAAACATACAAAACACATAAACAAAAACACACAAACAAACCTTAACATACTTATACCTCATCATCTTGCTCCTGTTCTGATGATTCAGAAACTAGGTCTGCCTAGGAGACATTTTGCTTTTCATCTTTTCCCCAAATTACAAACGGTTTATTTTTACTCTTTTCATTTGCAGGAAGAGTTTTTAAGTTGGGGCATTCACGCTTCAAATATCCGGGTTTCCTACACCCAAAGTAAATTATGTCAGAACAAAACTTAACATTTTTATAATATTTACCTCTACTCCACTTTTGTTTATGTTCATGCTTGTGGTTCAATAGAATTTCAAATTTATTTGTTATCGATGATATCTCCTTTCTTTCATCGTCTACTAATTCATATTCATCTATGTGTTTGGCTTTTAGCACAATTGTCTTCTCATCACCTGCATCCAAAAATCTTTGACTCACACTTTGCTCGTAGGCAATGAGTGAGCCGATTACATTATCTATAGAATAAGCATTCAAATCTTTTGATTCACATATTGTCATGACTTTGGCATCAAATTTATCAAGTAAAGAATATAGAATTTTGTTGCAACCCATGACCCCGAGTTTGAGATTTTGATGATGCCAAATAATGAGTGTTTTGGAACTGTGTTTCATTGATTATTATTTTATTTGTTATTTTCCTTGAGCACTAACATTTCAGGAAGATCACAAGTGACTCAGGAAGAAAGGAAGACTCAAGACCGGGTAGATTAGGAGTATGAGTCAAACAATGTATTTTTTCATTTATTGTATTTTTTACTTTATTGAGTCTGGCCACAAAATGCGTAAGAGTAAGAGCAACCATGCACACACACAGGGGGAAAGTTCTTTTTTTTAACTGCAAAAATAACTAAAATTCTTCTCTGTAGATCGTACTGTACGATTTTATTTCGTACTGTACGATCCAAGCTATGTGGACAATTCTGTGAATAGATCGTACTGTACGAAGTCTTTTGTACTGTACGATATGTTCAGATCCAAAACCCTAGCCATGACATAGTTTAAGTAAGTGTTTTTGCGCCGTTCGTACTGTACGAACAGGTTCGTACTGTACGATCCGTTTTTAATACTTACTTAAATTAACCCGTGATTAGTGCATGTAATACAGGCCTAATGAAAATTTGAACATCGTACTGTACGATAGTAATCGTACCATACGATGAACAGAGACGACATCCAATCGTCCAGACCATCGTCCTGTACGAATAGTATCTCGTTGGATCGTACCGTATGATATTATATCGTACAGTACGATTAATTTTTGTACTATTCGTACATCTTCGTACCAGGACGACGGCTGTTTGTGAAGATCGTACTGTACGATGTTGAATCGTACTGTACGAACAGTAACGGCTAATTTTGAAATCAGAGGTTTTTGGAGCCCGTTTTTAGATGTCAATCAAGTCTTTTTGGGTAAGAATTACAGAGGGGGTGAACGTGGTTAGAGAGGGATTCCAAGGGAGAAAACTCTAGAGAAATTCTTGAGGGTTGAGAGAGGAAGGAGGAGGTGAGCATTGTGAGGGAGAAGAGGTGTGAGGGAGATCACACGGTTGCTCCAAGCTTGCTGCATCTTGCTCCTCCTGTGGCCCGAGAAGGATTTGAGGAAGGATCTCCAAGGGAAAGGCTCGTCTACATCCGTTACCTCGAGGTTCTCTGCCTTCTCCAGGAGGGAGAAAAACGAGAAGGTTCTCTGCCTTCTCCAGAAGGGAGAAAAACGAGAAGGTTCTCTGCCGTCGCCAAGAGGGTGAAAATAGAGTTTGGTATTCCGCCACGCCGGTTGGTGAAAGGGAGGTTTGTACAGGCTTCTCCGCCTTGCCGAGGGGGGCAAAAGGAGAACTATTTTGATAGTGAAAATCCCGGAGTGGAGGACTCCGGGGAGTGGACGTAGGTCATATTTTGACCGAACCACTATAAAATTCTTGGTGTGTTCTTTCCTTATTGTTGTTTACATTTTGCTTGCATTTTAAATTTGTCATATCTATTGCATGTGAAATTTTGTGAAAGAAAAATTGCATAAATCTCTGTTTTAAAGTTTCAAAAACAACAAAAAAATTAGAACTCTTGTTTAGGGTTAAGCTTATTATTAAGAAGTTTTTACAATTCACCCCCCCTCTTGTCGTTTAGTAATTTCAATTGGTATCAGAGCTTGTTTTTCAAAATAGTGTTTTAGAAAACCTTGAAAAAACGATCATGTCGAACTTTGGTAATCGTAACACTGCGGAGGGTTATTCAATAACTCGTCCACCACTTTTTGATAACATTCCGTTTGATTTCTGGAAAATTAGAATGTCTACATTTTTGCAATCTATAGATTACCGCATGTGGATGTTAGTAAATGATGGATATGTTGCACCGTTTAAGATTGTTAATGGTTTGAAAACTTCTGTACCTTTTATTGAATGGAGCAATGAGGATAGGGAGTTAGCCCAACTGAATGCTAAGTGCTTAAACTGCTTTTTTTGTGCATTGAAATCTGAGGACTATATTAGAGTATCTACTTGTGTTTCTGGTAAGGAGATTTGGGATAGACTGTGCATTACATACGAAGGAACAAACGAAGTAAAACAGTCTAGGCTTAACATTCTACTGCATGATTATGAATTATTCCGTATGAAACCTAGCGAAACAATTTCTGACATGTACACTAGGTTCACCCAAATTGTGACATCCTTGCATGCATTAGGTAGAGAAATTTCAAATTCTGAGAAAGTGAATAAAATTCTTAGATGCCTACCTAGTTCCTATGATGCTAAGATAACTGCTATCACTGAGTCTAAAGATCTTAATGTTTATTCTATTAATAACCTCCTTGGGTCACTCATTGCATATGAGCAAGGAGTGAGCCAAAGGCAAAGTGATGCAGGTGAAAAGAAAAAGGAGCGGACGATGGCATTAAAAGCTAGCAACTCAGAAAGTGAAAGCTCTATAGGGGAGGAAGATGATGAGATAGCACTGATGACCCGACAGTTCAAAAATTTCCTGAAGAGAAAACAAAAGCGTCATCAGAACAACTGGAATAAAGGTAAGAGCTCAAGGTCCAATAAGGTTTCATCTGATACAATTTGCTTTGAGTGCAGGAAGCCAGGTCACCTTCGAGCCGATTGCCCTAATCTGAAGAGTCAACCAGCAAAGGAGAAAGGAGATGACAAAGTTAAATACAAGAGAGGAAAGAAAAAGACACAGAAAGCTTTTTGGGCCGACTCTGCCTCAGAATCATCAGAAGAAGAAGCAGAGGAGGAGGTAACAAATTTGTGTCTTATGGCTAATGATAACCTTGATCAATTGGATCAAGATGAGGTATGTCAACTTTCTTATGATGAATTACTGCTTATTTCTGAGAATATTCATGACTCGTATAGGAAACTGAAGAAAATGCATGCTAAACTTAATATTGAATTTAGTTCCTTACAAATTGAGCATGCTAACTTAGTTAAAGAAAACTCTGATTTAGATAAAGATCACATGTTACTTCTTGATGAGTATGACGCATTAAATAAGAAGCATATTGAACTAATTGAAGCGCATGAATCCTTGAAAACATCACATATTGAACTAGATGTAGAGTTTGAAAAACTAAATGCACTTGCATTAGAAGTAGATCATAGTGAGCACTTGCTATTGATAGAAGTTGATGGATTGACAGCTCAAAACAAAACTTATAGTGAAAAGATAAAAGAACTAGAAAATGAAATTGCATCACTCACAGTAGGCCATCCTAGAAAACCCCCAACACAGCATGCATTTCAAAACCTTAGGAAGAGGCACCACCATACTCATAGATTAGTAAATCCATTTCCTGGTGTTAGGTGCTTCTCTTGTGCCATGTTAGGTCACATTGCCCGCACATGCACAATTCACCGTAGGACACACTTAGTATGGAGACCTAAACTGCATCCATCACAGCATAACATGCATACATCTCATTCATGCAAGCATAAGGAGGAACCCAAACTCACTTGGGTTCCCAAATCTAACCTTTGAATGAAATTGTAGGGATGCTCTCACAAAAGACCTAGTGAGAGCATGTGGTACCTGGATAGTGGCTGCTCGTGACACATGACTGGAGATATGAAGAAGTTCATCCTATTGGAGAACAAAACTGGGGGCAAAGTAACGTTGGGAGACAACACTACCAGGAAGGTGATAGGCTCAGGTATTGTTGGTAATGCTAAGAATTTTATAATTGAAAATGTTTTATTAGTTGATGGTTTAAAGCATAACTTACTTAGCATTAGTCAACTGTGTGATAAAGGTTTTGATGTTAAGTTTTTTACTGATAGATGCCTGATTAGTTTATTTGATGAAATTATTTTAGAAGGAAAACGAATTAACAATGTTTACATGTTAGACCTTGATTGCGTTGATAGTTCAAAATCATTTTGCTTGAAAACAATAGTTGATGACTCGTGGCTATGGCATAGGAGACTATGTCATGCTAGCATGAAAACTCTTAGAAACATCACTCAGAAAAACCTAGTTAGAGGTGTACCTAAGTTAGAATTCACCAAGGATCACTTATGTGATGCTTGCCAACAAGGAAAATAAGTCAAATCATCCTTTCACTCAATTAGAGACGTGATCACCTCTAGGCCACTAGAAATTCTACACATGGACTTATTTGGACCCGTTAGTACAGCCAGTCTAGGTGGAAAGAATTATGGATTTGTGATTGTAGATGACTTCACTAGATTTACTTGGGTAAGATTCTTAGCACACAAGAATGAGTCTTTTGAGGAATTTAAAGTTTTCTCCACATGGATTCAACAAAAATTAGGTTGTGAAATATCAACAATCCATAGTGATCATGGTGGAGAGTTCCAAAATGATAGATTTGAGTCATTCTGTCAAGAGATAGGAATAGAGCACAATTTCTCAGCTCCTAGAACACCCCAACAGAATGGTATAGCAGAAAGGAAGAATAGAACTTTGGTAGAAGCTGCTAGGGCAATGTTAGCGGAGTATACCCTTCCTAAATACTTTTGGGCAGAAGCAGTCAACACAGCCTGTTATGTTTTGAACAGAGTAAACATTAGATCGAAGCTGAATAAAACTCCATATGAACTCCTTAAGGGTAGGACACCAAACCTTTCACATTTACATGTCTTTGGGTGTAAGTGCTTCATCTTAAATAATGGTAAACATCCCTTAGGAAAATTCGATCCCAAGTCTGATGAGGGTGTCTTCTTAGGTTATTCTTCTATAGGTAAGGCCTGTAGAATTTTTAATAAGAGAACCCTTGTAGTAGAAGAATCCACCCATGTGGTATTTGATGAATCAGATAAGCCCTCAGAATCTAAAATTGAAGATGATGAAATAGAGGCAATTCAAGGAGTAGAGACGATGACCTTAGGAGAAAGGGTCGAACCTCAGGAAGATTTGCCTAGAGAATGGAGATATTCTTCTAGTCATCCTAAAGAGTTAATTTTAGGAGACCCTTCAGAAGGTGTAAGGACTAGGCATGGACTTAGGAAGGAGGTTAGTCACTCAGCTTTCATCTCTATGATAGAACCTACAAGTATAGATCAAGCCTTAGGAGATGAATTCTGGATTCTAGCAATGCAAGAAGAGCTGAACCAATTCACCAGGAATGATGTTTGGGAGTTAGTTAAGAGACCTAAAGAGCAAAGTGTTGTTGGAACAAAATGGGTCTTCAAGAATAAGGTGAATGATTCAGGAACAATAATAAGGAATAAAGCAAGGCTAGTAGCTAAGGGGTACAACCAGATTGAGGGAATAGACTTTGAAGAAACCTTTGCCCCGGTTGCTAGACTAGAAGCCATAAGAGTACTCTTAGCTTTTGCTTACTTCAAGAACTTTAAGAAATATGAAATGGATAGTGCAAAACCCATGAACACCCCAATGAGTTCGACAATCCAATTAGATAAGGATCCTAGTGGAAAACCAGTAGATCAGAAAAAATATAGAGGAATGATTGGATCCCTACTTTACTTGACTGCCAGTAGACCGGACATAATGTTTAGTGTGTGCCTCTGTGCCCGTTTCCAAGCCGATCCTAAAGAGTCTCACTTAACTGCTATCAAAAGAATTCTTAGATATCTACTAGGCACCCCAAACTTAGGAATTTGGTATCCCAGACACAGCACTTCCTTTGAAATCATAGGGTACTCAGATTCTGACTTCGCAGGATGTAGGATAGATAGAAAGAGCACCTCTGGTACCTGCCAATTCATCGGACAATCATTAGTTTCTTGGTCCAGTAGGAAGCAAAACTCAGTAGCACTTTCCACAGCCGAGGCAGAATACATTGCGGTAGGAAGTTGTGTTGCACAAGTACTATGGTTAAAACAACAAATTCTTGATCTTGGATTACCTGTTGGAACCATCTCGATCATGTGTGACAACACAAGTGCAATTTGTATCTCTAAGAATCCAATTCAACACTCTCGAACGAAACACATAGACATTAGACATCATTTCATTAGAGATCACGTCGCTAAGGGAGATATAGAATTACATCACATCGCTACAGGAGATCAACTGGCAGACATATTCACAAAACCATTAGCTTTTGACACATTTAGCACCTTGAGGACTAGATTAGGTGTCATAGATATAAATGCATAAAAAAAATAAAAAAATTAAAAAAAAAAATTTAGGGCTGCTCCTGATCACCACACACTCACCACATCAACACGTACATTGACTGTTCATCGTACTGTACGATCCATACCGTACTGTACGATCCACGTCACACGGATTGGGACGAATTAAAGCTGGTTGGTACGACGTTATTGAGTATCGTACTGTACGATTAATTCGTTTCGTACTGTACGATCCACATCATCACAAAAGGACAATCTGAGTAATAGCTGTTCGGTACGATATTTATTATGTATCGTACTGTACAATCCACCTATTCGTACAGTACGAAACTTTTGGTCAAAAGTCGTACTGAGGGCCTCGGGACGATCGATATTCGCCTGATCATACTGTACGATACATATCGTACGGTACGAGTTGACTGTCTTTTCTCGAAACGACCCGTCAGAATATTAATTGGATATCGTACTGTACGATCCCATATCGTACTGTACGATATACGGAAATTCCTATAAATTCCCTTCCCTAGGCTGTTAAATTCACTCAACCCTCTCCTCACTCAGCCTTCACTTCGTTTTTCTTGCCCTCCTGCAATGTCTAAACGAGGTCGGATGACTGCCGGAAGCTCGTCCTCATCCCATCGTCAACCCGATCGCTTTCTGAATAGTGAGAATGAGGAAGCCTACTACCGATACAAGGCTTGCAAAATTTCTCCCTCGAAAATGCTTAATCAGGCCGCTCTAAATTTCGAGGTAATGGGCCTCTTTGTCTCCACCACCTTTCAATTTCTACTCACCCTAGCGTTTCCATACAATTCTGAACTGCTTTTTGAATTTCTCGCCAACCTCACCTACACCGTTGATAACACCACTTTTCACTCCTTTGTTTGTGGCCGCCCCGTTGAAATAACTAGAGCTGACATCGCCCAACATATTGGGCTGTCCACTGAAGGACCTATGGTTCGCTCGTTTCTTACCGATGATTTTGATTGGAGCGATGTAAATAGAGTCCTTAGGAATATTGTTTTTCATCAACACCAGCCTCTAGTCCAATCTTTAACTAGAAATGCTCGTATCATTCAACATGTTCTTCGAACCTCTATCATACCCAAAGGTGGCGACCGCATCAATCTGACCCCTACCTTGTCACTCGCTACTTACCTTATTATGTCCAACATTAAGTTTGATGAGGTCGATTTGATTAGCAATTATATTCAGCACATGACGTTTGTTCGTCTTCCCACCACTCGACGGAAACAAAATCTGGCTCTTGGTCACCTAATAGGATATATCCTCTACCATAAATATCAATTATCCTACCCTGGTGAACCCGACATGCTTCCTATTTTTTATACGGATGCTTCCTTCCGTATCCTCTTTCATCGGGGACATGAGCCTGAAGAACCCGTCTTTGATGAAGAAGAAGGAGAAGATGCACCAGCCGCAGCTCCAGCTCGACCACGATGCCATGCTGCACCCCGAGCACCTGCACCAGCACCAGCGCACTCTGATGATGACTTAGTCGCCCGCTTCGACCAGCTGCAGACTCGTCTCGACATGCATATTCAAGAACAGCATCACCAACACGAGACTGATATGCAGTGGTTTGGCGAACGATTCACTGCAATTGATCACCGCTTCGATGCTCTCTTTCAATATTTTCAACCAAATCCACCTCCACCACCACCAGATCAGGACCCGTCTGCTTAGTTTGTTTATGTTTGCATTGTAGTTTCTGTTTGTTTTCTTCTCTTACTTTTTGCTTTTAGTTGCTCCTCCTTTTTGTGTTGTCAAAAGGGGGAGAAGTTTGTTGTAATGTTGTAATGCCTATTTTTCTAAATGCAGTATCTTTTGTTTCGTATTTACTTGTAGTACCTTTTTTTTCCTGTGTTTAATTCAAAAAAAAAACAAAAAAAATAACAAAAGAAATGGTTTTCTTTCTTACTTGCAACAAATTATTTGACATCATCAAAAAGGGGGAGATTGTTGCAACTCATGACCCCGAGTTTGAGATTTTGATGATGCCAAATAATAAGTGTTTTGGAACTGCGTTTCATTGATTATTATTTTATTTGTTATTTTCCTTGAGCACTAACATTTCAGGAAGATCACAAGTGACTCAGGAAGAAAGGAAGACTCAAGACCGGGTAGATTAGGAGTATGAGTCAAACAATGTATTTTTTCATTTATTGTATTTTTTACTTTATTGAGTCTGGCCACAAAATGCGTAAGAGTAAGAGCAACCATGCACACACACAGGGGGAGAGTTCTTTTTTTTAACTGCAAAAATAACTAAAATTCTTCTCTGTAGATCATACTGTACGATTTTATTTCGTACTGTACGATCCAAGCTATGTGGACAATTCTGTGAATAGATCGTACTGTACGAAGTCTTTCGTACTGTACGATATGTTCAGTTCTAAAACCCTAGCCATGACATAGTTTAAGTAAGTGTTTTTGCGCCGTTCGTACTGTACGAACAGGTTCGTACTGTACGATCCGTTTTTAATACTTACTTAAATTAACCCGTGATTAGTGCATGTAATACAGGCCTAATGAAAATTTGAACATCGTACTGTACGATAGTAATCGTACCATACGATGAATAGAGACGACATCCGATCGTCCAGACCATCATCCTGTACGAATAGTATCTCGTTGGATCGTACCGTATGATATTATATCGTACAGTACGATTAATTTTTGTACTATTCGTACATCTTCATACCAGGACGACGGCTGTTTGTGAAGATCGTACTGTACGATGTTGAATCGTACTGTACGAACAGTAACGGCTAATTTTGAAATCAGAGGTTTTTGGAGCCCGTTTTTAGATGTCAATCAAGTCTTTTTGGGTAAGAATTACAGAGGGGGTGAACGTGGTTAGAGAGGGATTCCAAGGGAGAAAACTCTAGAGAAATTCTTGAGGGTTGAGAGAGAAAGGAGGAGGTGAGCGTTGTGAGGGAGAAGAGGTGTGAGAGAGATCACACGGTTGCTCCAAGCTTGCTGCATCTTGCTCCTCCTGTGGCCCGAGAAGGATTTGAGGAAGGATCTCCAAGGGAAAGGCTCGTCTACATCCGTTACCTCGAGGTTCTCTGCCTTCTCCAGGAGGGAGAAAAACGAGAAGGTTCTCTGCCTTCTCTAGGAGGGAGAAAAACGAGAAGGTTCTCTGCCGTCGCCAAGAGGGTGAAAATAGAGTTTGGTATTTCGCCACGCCGGTTGGTGAAAGGGAGGTTTGTACAGGCTTCTCCGCCTTGCCGAGGGGGGCAAAAGGAGAACTATTTTGATAGTGAAAATCCCGGAGTGGAGGACTCCGGGGAGTGGACGTAGGTCATATTTTGACCGAACCACTATAAAATTCTTGGTGTGTTCTTTCAGTATTGTTGTTTACATTTTGCTTGCATTTTAAATTTGTCATATCTATTGCATGTGAAATTTTGTGAAAGAAAAATTGCATAAATCTCTGTTTTAAAGTTTCAAAAACAACAAAAAAATTAGAACTCTTGTTTAGGGTTAAGCTTATTATTAAGAAGTTTTTACAATTCACCCCCCTCTTGTCGTTTAGTAATTTCAAATTTTACTAACTTTTTCAAAGTTTGAAATTTCTCTACCTAAATCATGCAATGACATCACAATTTGATTAAATCTAGTAAACATGTCTAATATAGTCTCATATGGCTTCATGCTGAAAAGTTCATAATCACACATTAGAATATTCAATTTAGACTATTTGACTTCACTAGTACCTTCATACGAAATGCATAATCTATCACAAATTTCTTTCCCAGTAGTACATGTAGAGATTCTCATGCAATCGTCAGAATTTAAAGCACAGAAAAAACAATTCAAACATTTAGCATTTAGTTGTGCATTGACTAGTTCTATTCTACTCCATTCAGTAAAAGGAATATTAATTTTGACTCCATCTATCATACGTGAAGGTACAGAATAGCCAGTTTGAATCATATTCCACATTCGATAATCAATTGATTGCAAAAATGTTGACATGTGAATTTTCCAAAAATTAAAAGAAATATTTTCAAATAAAGGTGGTCGTGTGATACACTAGCCTTCCGCAATGTTACGATTTCCAAAATATGCCATGATCAATTTTATCAAGGTTTACTAAAACACTATTTTTGAAACCCGCTCTGATACCAATTGAAATTGCTCTGATACCAATTGAAATTGCTCTGATACCAATTAAAATTACTAGATGCGCTAAGAGGGGGGTGAATTGGATGATTAAAAACTTCTTTAATGAAAAGAAATATCTTTTTATGACTTTATGCGGAAGCGAATTTCATTCACAATAAAAAGATAGATAATCAATTTAATCCACGCAATTAATCACAATAAAAATAAATGCGGAAAAAAAGTGCAGAAAAATAAAGGAAAGAACACACCAATTTATAGTGGTTCGGTCAAACCATGACCTACGTCCACTCCCCGGAGGCATCCTCTGAGTATTACACTAAACCTTTAGTGATTCTCCTTTAACCCCCACAGCTAGGCGGAGAAGCCCTTACACAATCACTTCCACCTTCCCCGGTGCGGCGGAGGAGCCGGGTCCTTTGACATCAATGAGATCTTCTTCTTCCAGAAACTTCCTTCAAGACGAACCTTGAATCCGATGGTACTGAGGTGCAAGCTAGCCGGAGCAACCGTGTGATCTCCTTCACACTCCCTTGAAACCCCCTCCAAGGATCTTCTCCCTCTCTCAAACTTCACCCTTTCCTCTCTCCCTTTCAAGTCCTCTCTTCAAGTTTTCTCCAAAATAATTAGGACACAATGGCTGCCAAAGACTCTTACAAAGTCTTATGAGAGTGCTTAAATAGAGGGCTCAAAAAACCCTAAAAATACTCAATTCAGCCGTCAAATATCGTACCGTACGATCTCAAGATCGTCCAGTACGATGTCCCGAAATTGACCTGTTAGTACTGTACGATCCAGTTCGTACTGTACGATCTAGTTCGTACAGTACGATCCAAATGACAAATTTTAGAAGTTTTGATTGCATAATCTCAGGATTAACTTAGGCAATATTTCAAACATCGTACCGTACGATTATGATCGTACAGTACGATTGTACAACTGTTCAAATTCAAATTTTTGCCTAATTTAATGGCCGGCGAGCTTTCTAATTATAACAGATCGTATAGTACGATGTGGTGATCGTACAGTATGATTAGTTATATTCAAAATTAAATTTTTCAGGAAAAATAAATATTTCAATTTATTTCTGTTACACCAGATCGTACAGTACGAAATAAATTTGTACAATACGATGAACAGAAAAGTTAAAATATTCATAATCATTTTTTCCTCCCTCTGTGTGTGTGCATGATCAACAAACTATCACTCTTCATTATAAGACTTGACTCAATAAATGAAAATTACAGACTCATTTAATACGACCAATTCCACGCAATCTTGAGCCTTGAATCTTCAAAGAATTGTGCATGATGTACCTGAAATATTAGTTAACATAGAAAGAAATATGCACTGCAAATACCAGGAGAAATAAAAGATTAATAAATATTATTTGTTATCATCAAAATCATAAACTCAGAAGCCCGAGTTGCAACACAATTGAGAAGCATTATCTTTCTTTGGTTTTTGCAGCTCAGAAACTAAGGCACTACATGCTCTCCCACTCAATCAGCTTGATTTCAAGAGTTAATCTTTTGCAATATCTTATGACCCGACCTACGTTGTCAGGATATTTAGCCTGTTGGTCTATGATATTACTGCAATTTGAGATTACTTTCACTCCTCTTCGTGCTGTGAAAGGAGAGAGTGTGAGAGTGAATTCAAAGGAGGATTCCTACCACTGGAGAGTGAAGGCTTCACTTGGAGTTCAAAGGTAAGAATCTCTACTTGTGAATTGAGATTACTTCACTCTTTTCTTTCTTCCTTCTAGATTTCTTGTGAGAAGATCTATCAAGGAGATCCGGTTCGCTGCTGACACTTGGAGAGTGTGAATAGCCGAAAGGGTCGCTTCCTACACTTGGAGAGTGTGAACAGCTGTAGGGTTCTCTGCCCACACTAGGAGAGTGTGAAAGGACGGAAGGGTTCTCTGCCCACATTAGGAGAGTGTGAAAGGACGAATGATTCTCTGTCAATACTGAGGATTGTGTAAAAGGACTACAGTTCTCTACCGCACCGAGTAGTGGTGAAAAGAGTGTGTTGTAAAGGCTTCTCCGCCTTGCTGTGGGTGCAAAAGGAGAGTCACTATTGGTATTAGTGCAATACTCAGAGGGTGCCTCTGGGGAGTGGATGTAGGTCTGGTTATATACCAAACCACTATAAATCTGGTGTCATTTACTTTACAATTTTTACGTTTCCGCATTTTATTTTTAATTTTTTAAGAACTCTGTGGTTGAAAAATATTTTCTACAAAACTTAAAAGAAAATTTTTCATTTCGGTTCAACTTAAATTCAAAGAGGGATTAAATTTTTTAAAAACTACCAATTCACCCCCCCCCCCCCCCCTCTTGGTAGCATTGGCACATTAACTTAGGCTTAACAACCTAATTACTAGACTCAACACCATCCCTATAGAAATTCAGGGTCGTAAAACCCTCTCTCTTATAGATTTGGAACACATCAGTAAGACTCCCCTTCAGTTCCTTTCTGCCTCTTCGACAACCGACGAAGAAGGTGATTGGAGACGAACCTTAATCGACTACCTTAAAGAAGGGAAGCTTCTCCAGGATAAATCACTCTCCAACCAGATTAAGAAATGTGCCCTATCTTATGCACTAGTCAATAATTTACTGTACCGTCGGTCCTTCGATTATATGTGGCTGCGCTGTTTAGACCAGTGAGAAGCTCTAAAGATTGTTAATGAAGCGGGTCCAAAAATGAAATTGAAAATTAAAAGACTTGGATACTACTGACCTACAATGATTGACGATTGTATGAATACTGCAAAGCATTGTCATCAATGTCAGGTCCATGGTGTGGTTTTACATCAACTGCCTAATGTGTTACACCCTATGATAGCCTCGTGGCCCTTCGAGAGTTGGGGCACATACATCATTGGGCCGATTGACCCTCCCTCTGCGAGAGGTCATCGTTTCATATTAGCAGCGACTGATTACTTTTCAAAATGGGCGGAAGCAATTCACCTACGCAACGTAACATCACACCATATTTTAAAATTTTTTCGTGACCATATCGTATATCGATTCGGCGTACCCTGCAGAA
The DNA here is from genome assembly GCA_016618105.1 of Dendrobium huoshanense. NCBI lineage: Eukaryota > Viridiplantae > Streptophyta > Magnoliopsida > Asparagales > Orchidaceae > Dendrobium > Dendrobium huoshanense. Next base: position 82,109,326 of record CM028345.1, on the reverse strand, counting down.
TCATATCTGATAATGGGTCTGCATTCAAGTCTACAAAAATCAACAGTTTTGTGAGACGCCATAATATCGATTGGAGATACTCAACGATCTATTACCCTCGGGCAAATGGATTGGCCGAGGCCTTCAACAAAACCTTGGTGCAAATTGTTAAAAAGACCCCTGATGATAACAAACGACAGTGGGATGAGCGGTTGGTGGAAGCTTTGTGGGCTTATCGTACCACTTATAGAACCCCGACCCAATCCACCCCGTTTGCATTAGTGTATGGATCTGAGGCTGTTCTACCCTTGGAAATACAAATCTCTTCGCTCAGGATTGCAGTTCAGAATCAGATCACAAATGAACAAAATGCAAAACTGCAGTTGGAAGAACTCGAAGGCCTTGAAGAGCGACATCTCCAAGCTCAATAAAGTTTAGAGTTATATAAGTCCCGTATGGTTCAAGCCCATGATAAGCTAGAGCGACCTAGGACCTTCCAAGCAGAAGACTTGGTGTTGGTCCTTCGGAGGCCTATCTTAGCCCATCGAAAGTTGGGAGGCAAATTTGAACCCACTTGGGAAGGACCCTTCATCATAGAGACTGTCTACAAAGGAGGCTCGTATCAGTTAGTAAATTGTAAAGGAAATCACCCAACGTTACCTATCAATGGGTGTTTCCTTAAGAAATACTATACTTGATGTAGCTCATTTTATAAATTAATAAAATTTTCTTTCTCGATTCACAACCCAGTTATTTCCTTTTTAAATTCTTTTACTTTTAACGCTTTTCGCCTTCTCCTTAGGGTCGGATCGTTCCCTCCCTTAGGATCGCACCTTGCTAGTGGTGAAGTATGCCCTCTGTGGCACCACCCTGACATTTAACTTGGGGATTAGTGGTGGAGTACATCCTTCGTGGCACCATCCTGATTCACATTCGCTAGTGGTGAAGTATGCCCTCCGTGGCACCATCCTAGTTTGCCAGTTCCGATCCTCTGTGAGGAGCAAGTTTCCTCCCCACATGACCATTCACTAGTGGTGGAGTACGCCCTTCGTGGAACCATCCTAGTTTGCCAGTTAATTTGCCTATTTGGAGTAAGTCTTCTATCAGCATCCTATAGGCCTAAGGTTGGGTGATGCCCTTCCTTAGACCCAAGGCTTGGTATTCCCTACCTTGGTTTCTAGTTGATCCGTCTACTAGGAGTAAGTCTTCTATCAGCATCCTGTAGACCTAAGGTTGGGTGATGCCCTTCCTTAGACCCAAAGCTAGGTATTCCCTACTTTGGTTTTCAATCAATCTGCCTATTTGGAGTAAGTCTTCTATCAGCGTCCTATAAGCCTAAGGTTAGGTGATGTCATTCCTTAGACCCAAGGCTAGTTATTCCCTACTTTGGTTTCCAGTTGATCCGTCTACTAGGAGTAAGTCTTCTATCAGTATCCTGTAGACCTAAGGTTGGGTGATGCCCTTCCTTAGACCCAAGGTTAGGAATTCCCTACCTTGGTTTTCCAGTTAATCTGCCTATTAGGAGTAAGTCTTCTATCAGCATCCTATAGGCCTAAGGTTGGGTGATGTCCTTCCTTAAACCCAAGGCTAGGTATTCCCTACCTTGGTTTTCCAGTTGATTTGTTTACTAGGAGTAAGTCTTCTATCAGCATCCTATAGGCCTAAGGTTGGGTGGTGCCCTTCCTTAGACCCAAAGCTAGGTATTCCTTACTTTGGTTTCCAGTTAATCTGCCTATTTGGAGTAAGTCTTCTATCAGCGTCCTATAGGCCTAAGGTTGGGTGATGCCCTTCCTTAGACCCAAGGCTAAGTATTCCCTACCTTGGTTTCCAATTAATCTGTCTACTAGGAGTAAGTCTTCTATCAGCATCATGTAGACCTAAGGTTGGGTGATGCCCTTCCTTAGACCCAAGGTTAGATATTCCCTACCTTGGTTTTCCAGTTAATCTGCCTATTCGGAGTAAGTCTTCTATCAGCATCCTATAGGCCTAAGGTTGGGTGATGCCCTTCCTTAGACCCAAGGTTAGGTATTCCCTACCTTGGTTTTTAATTAATCCGTCTATCAGGTGTAAGTCTTCTATCAACATCCTATAGACGAAAGGTTGGGTGATCCCCTCACTTACATTCTTGAGTTCCCTTTTAAATTTCCATTCGGTCAACTCCAATGTGTGCAGCAGAAATTCCTCCTACTATACACATTGGGGGTCCATTTGTTGACCTCATTTTTGTATGAGGTCACTCAGACCCTTCTAGACTCCAGATTAATCTGAACCCTAGGATCTATTCTAGACCTTAGGAATCTTCCAGACTCCTGACCCTTTGATCTACTCTAGAGCGCAGGATTCCTCCATACTCTAGATACTAAATCCTAGAAACATTTTAGCTTCCAAGACCTAGGATCCTTCTAGATTCTATATCTTAGAGTCCCTCTAGATCCTAGGACCAATCTAACCCTCTGATCAATTCAAGTCTTAAAGCAATCCAAGATTCAATCAATTCAAACAATAAAACAATCCTGACCTTAATCCATTCCAGGTCTCAACTCAATTTGAGTCTCAATCAAAACCAGACTTCAGTCCAGTTCAAAACCCAAACTTCAGTTAAAACTCTAATCTTGCATCTGTCAAACTTCAACCCTATCCTACCACTCATGATCATGACAAATGATCATAAATGATGTGGATAATTCAAATCCATTCATTCAAACTTAGAATCCATTTCAAATCCAAAAAATCCAGACTCAAATCCAAGGTTCAAAGGCTTGGTCCTGAAGGCCTTTTTCATTGATTTTTCAAATACTTTGAAACCTAGTCAAATGATCTCTGATTCAGAGTCTATCACTTGAAAAGTGATAATACATGTCTCTGAAGGATACCCTTCAAATTTGGGCTCATTTTGAGGTCTCTAACCCCAGAATCTTAATCAAAATCCAAAGACTGTAAAACCTTCTGATATTTACAACCTATGTTATTGAACCTGCCACCTTGAAGATTCTAACCCTAGAGCCTTCACCAAAGCCTATAATCAATTCCAGACCATTAATCCTGATATGGTGATCAATAAACTGCATTTTTCTGGACTCATTTCAGCCCCTACTGACCATAAGCCCAAGAATGACCAGAATACCCCTATGGGAGGGCTCAAATAGGGATTTCAAACCAAACGACCTCCAAATTGAAAACAAACTCCTCCAGCAAGTTTTAAATATCAAACCAAACTTGTTCGACCCATTTCCAGAACCTAGGTCAATCTTGTTGACCAAGTCAACACAGTTGACCTAAAAGGCCCCCTTTAGGGTCCAAATAGGTGTTTTGACCCAAATGACTTCTCTAGGCCATGAAACCACTTCCATTGGTCTTGAAATGTCATTTCAAATCTGTTAAGCCCAAACCCAAACCCTGGGTCAACCTGGTTGACCAAGTCAACCCAGATTGACCCAACAGGCCCTTAAGGGTTCAAATAGGGATTTTGACTGAATTGATCTTCCCAGATCTGAGGACCACCTCCAGTGGTCTCCAAATATTATTTCAAATTTTTCCAGCCCAGACTCACCCATTGGGTCAACCTTGTTGACCCAGTCAACATGGTTTGACCCAATGAACCCTTGAGATTTCAAATGAACCATTTCAATCCATTTAACTATGTCAACATCTTCAAACCCTCAAAATCATCTATTCAATGCCTTGAATATTTCTAAACCTATTTTGAGTTCAACCAAACTTGGGTTGACTAAGTCAACCCTCAATTCTAGGTCAAAGCTTAATGGCATTTGTTTCCATTCCTTCTAAGCTCTCACTTTGACTTTTAACCCTTGATTAAATCATTCCAAATGATCATTTACCCCCTCAAATGCCACATCATCAATTTTGACCTGATTGATTGGTCAAACCAAGTCAACAAAGCCTTAAATCCCTCTTTGAAATGGTCAAACCCTCCCTTTTGATTTCAGACTCCTCTCCTTTAGACTTGGGAGCTCTCCCATTGACTGCTCCTACTCCCCCATGCCACCTCAGCCTCCCTTGACCCGTTGACCGGTCAAAACAAGTCAACATCAAGCCTAAGCCTTTTCAAAAGAGCATTATCATATGCTAAGCCTCTTTTCCTCCATTAGGGCTACCTTAGGCCGACCCATTTATGGTCTAAAGCTCACTTGGAGCTCTCCTAACCAGGCTCAGGGCCTGGTTTAGCCTTAAACGATAGTGGTCCCCCCCCCAACTTGTCCCAAGTCCACCCAATGGAGGAAAGGCTTGTCCAGCCTTCTAGCTGTTCCAGGGACATGTGGCATCATCTGGAGAGCTCATGAATCGATCCCAGCCATCCAATCCATCCCATGCCATTTGAATAGGGGAAAATGTGACTTTTCAGGCTATTGGATCAAGGAAATTTCTCTCACTAACCCCAACCTCCCAGAGCGAGTTCTTTGTTCATTTTAGCTCCTCAGGGCCTCCTCTACCTTTCCACTATAAAATCCAAGTGGTTGCACGTCACCGGCGGCGAGTTCTTTGGCGAGTCCACCACCTAATTCGTCCCAGGCTTGAAGTGGTCAATCCAGGCGTGTTCAATCTCGGTTTTGTGCTAGGGAACTTCACTTGGACAGTCTACAAGCTCATCCATCCAGAGATTTTGAAGATCCAACGGTATAATCCCTCAAAACCCTTAGATCTAGCTCACACTAGATTGATTTAATTAGCTTTGCATATAAAGTGTTTTGGACCCAACGAAAGATCCCCCGTTGTTTCTATTCATGTCCTCGTATTAGTTTTAAAATTTCAAAGGATTTGGTTCACCCGATCGAAAGAACGAGCCCAAAAATGCTTCCTAGGGCGTCTTTCGTATTAGGATTTGCATGTACATTTTCTGGACCGTTGATCACTTGATCAACGGCCCAGATCGAGCCATCCCGCCGTTTGACTAAGCCGTGTATTTGATCCTTCGTTCGATCATTCGTCCGATGAGATATAGGCCGTCTGTTCCAAACCGCGGGATGGTCTCCCCACCGTCTGATCTCATTCCGTCGAGATCGAACGAGGGATTCGATCTCGTCCGTTGGATCAAACCAGCGGCAGATCCAATGGCGCCCGCTGACCGTTGACGTGGTTAAGTGAAACCGCGTGAAGCGGCTTGCGGCCGACGCGTGGCTGACTACCGCCATCTGTGCTGGACGAACCAAATCAAGCCGCGTGTCCCCGCCGTCACACGGTTTCGATCCTGCGAATCCGAGTGCGCCATCTGTCCTGCCGTGCTGCCATTTGATTAAAAAATCATTTTAAATTCTTTTTTTATTAACAAAACTTCAAAAAATGATATTAAATAAAATATAAAGACAAAAAATGAGTTTAATATATCAAACTATTTAGAATTTTGTCTAGTTTATTCTAAAAATAAAATTAAACTGTTTTGATTATAATTTTATTAGTAATTTAAGAAATATAGAAAACCATATTTTATTTTTAATTAAATATAAATATGATAATTTTATCTGAAATTCGGCATGAATATTTTTAAGTATATGACTTATTTCCAGAAATTTTTATGTATTTATTGGAGCTATATTTTGATAGTTATTAAGTGTGAAAAATAAATATATTTATGGATATATATGTATATATATATATATATATATATATATATATATATATATATATATATATATATATATATATATATTTACTTTAAAATATATATTTATATATATTTCAATATATACTTTAAAATATATATATTTATATGTATATATATTTACATTGTTATATATTTAAAAAAAAAAAATCTACTTTAAAATTATAGGCATTTAAACCCCTAAGAGTTTGAGAGGTCCCCTTTGGAATTTTAAACATGAGTTGAGTACATGAATGGAAATAAAGGGGATGATTAGTGGATAATCATTTCTTGAGTATTCACTAATCTTATCTTTAGTTAACTATGCTAATTAATCCTTGCATGTCTAGGAAACACACACCACATAGTCTAAGGCTCTCCTAGATTTAGGTGTTGAATGTGTCTATGTGTTCATGCATGCCTTATGCATTGAGTATGAGGGTTAGTTCAAAGATTGATTCAAGCCCATTAAATTAGTGACACAATTAAGGACAATATTTAAGGACTCATATGTAGAAAACTTAGAAAAATTCCAATAATTAGGATTCACTTCCCCTTGAGTTGGAACTTTGAACATTTGAACTTAGTGACATGTACAACCCCTAGAAAACTTTGCACTGGTTTTGGAAATCATTAAGGCCCTTAATCAAAATTCCCAATTTTAAACCTTTAATTAAGCCCTAAGACTTCAAACAAATCTAATAAATCCATTTTAACCTCAAAAAATGCATTTAACCCATCTAACTGACCAGAATTAAGTCCATAACTAATTAAAATTAAAAGCCCCTTAATTTGACATTAATTCTGTAATTAATTTAATTTTAATTAAAACCCCGTATTTAAATAATATAATTAATTAATAATAATTAAAAATCTCTAGAAATTTTCCAAACGCTTGGGAATCCCTCCTTAGGTCATTCCTAGCCTTTGGAGGTGTTTTCAAGAAATTGGGAACTTATTTGAAGCAAAACCATAAAAAGGGTCGTTAATTAAGCAATTTCAAAAATTCATTAAAATGCTCAAAACTTCAATAATTCATAACTAAATCAAATAAAATCCAAATTTACCAAATTAACTTGCATTCAACTCATTATAATGCCTAATATTTATTAAAAATATTAAAATTCCATAAAACTATCAAAATCAAAAAAGTCAACATTTTGGTCAGCTTCAGGTCAAAACTGGGTCAAAAAATCTAAAAAATCATAACTTTTGATAGAAAACTTCAAATTGAATGTACCACCTGTCTAACAACTCATAATTAGGTCTAGTATTTATTAAAAATCTGAAACCTTTAAGATTAATCCGAATTTTAAAAATCAAATTTTGACCCCCTAGTTAACATATCCAGATAACCCTCTAAAACTTATTAACTTCCCCAAACTCCAGAATTTTCTTAATAGGATAATAAAATTCTCAACCATCATATTAAAATCAGTAACCAACTCCCTTTAATATCAATTCACTACTTTAATTCCAACTAATTTAAATAACTTAATCAACCATGATTGCTACTCGGTAACCCAGGCCAACGAGGCTATTAGCTTAGCCCCAAGGAAGGTGAAATAAACTTCACGACCTCGGTGTGAAACAAAAGTAGTAATCAATTAACTCTTAAAATATGTTTAATTATAAATCTTAATCTATCAATACTTAAATGTTAATCTAAATCCCCTTCTAAGCCTTAAAAAATTCAGAACTTTTCTAGATAACTTTAACTAATCGCCCACTTTAGGACCTACCCCAGCCACACGATCTTTTACACACATTTTAGATGATGTGCTAGGACAACCAACTCTAGACCTAGGTTAGGCTGGTGTTTACTTTACTGTTGTGTGCCGGGTTATTCGTAGTTTTCACTGCATGTTGTGAATGAAATTGCTTTGTTGTGTCTGTTTATTTTTTACTACACTCTGTGGATGGTTGATGTGTTTGACGACTAGACTACCCCTAGGTTAGGTACGATCTGGATGTTCACACAATTTTTTGCAGGTGGCCACGCTCATGCAGGGCAATAAAAAGGGGGCTAAATTCAAAAAAAAATATAACTGTTATAAATGCTTGCACAGGTGCTTCAGCTGCTAAAGCCCCCAAACAAAAAGAGCGTGGCCAGTGTGTTTACCTTTTTTTTCTGCACATATATAACTGCTTGGGAATAACTGCTCCTTATTTATTAACTGTTTAGGATAACCTTACAGGTGAGTCTAGATTTTATTTTCAAGAAAATGTAATTTATGTAATTATTAAGTATTGTGAAAGTTAGCTTTGAGTTGGGATATATATGTCCAAAGCTTGGACTCCGAAGAGAAAAGGAAGCCCCTAAGGGGAGTAGACCCTTTTCTATTTGGAAATCCAAATTTGGGCCACACTTCTTCCCTACCCAAAGGGGAAAGAGTGGCCTTCCCTTTAAAGGAAGTGCCCTTTTATCCATTTGGGTAGTCTACTACGAAGGATTCAAAAAGCCTGAAGGAAAGGAGTCCAAAGAAGAACAAGACTGAAGATTTGAAGATTGAGAATATCCCATTCAAAACTACTTGCGTCATTACTAGGCTTAGAATCCGGGTTGTTGTCAGTGGTGCTCGGCCACTTTACTTTCTGCAAAATTCTTGTTTGTAATAAGCAAGGCAACTTTGCCTATGGATATTTATTGATTAATTAATTTATATTTGATGTGTTGAATTGATTGTCGTTAGGATTGCTTGCTTTTCTTAGTTTTTTGGTGATTGTGTGCCGCTTTTGTTTTCGCCTGGATACGTCAGGCTCGTAAGGGTGTGAAAGTTTTATACTCATAACTTTAAAAGTCTAAAATTTTAGTGAGTCTAAACAACATAGAAAGATAACGAATCTAGGGAATTAGCCGGGGATCGACCCCGGGGTCACATGCATAATTCTGCATTATTCTTTCCTTGCTTTAGACCCTTCCCCGCCTACAGGTAGAGTCCGGATAGTCTGACCTATGAGGACGAGGTGCCGGACCTGGGGAAGTCCAGTCTTCTAAAAAAATATTTTTTAAGCTTGTTTTTAAAATTTCAAGCATATTTGATTTGAGGTTGTTAACTAGCATGCATTGCATTAGAAACGAATTAAAAGAGTCAAAATTTTAATTTCATCAGTTTTAGCATTTTAGCACCCAACATAAGCCAAAGGGGCCAATTAGGAAAATTTAGATGTCGGCCCCAACTCTCCAAAACTTTAAATATTATGTCCCTACCACTCTTTCATGAAAGACCGGACTCATCTTCTTTAAATCGATTAGGTGGTTAGCTGGCTCCCCGATCAAGGCCGGGGTTAGTCCAGACCTTGCACTGCATTAGTTAGGATCGAACGACTATGGTCCAGTGTCCAAAATAGATATAGGATTCGGGGAAGATCTTTGATTATAAGACCCCAAATTTTGGGAATATAATCCTAAATTTCTAATAAAATGCTCAACTCTAATTAAATATCATTTCAATCCAAAACTTGAATCCCAACACTTAGATTAAGTTGGGACACTTCCGGATGGTTCTGGAATCCCAAAGTGTCCCCTACCTCTCCTCCTTTAACTCCGTTAATAACTTCTCAATTTTGATATATTCCCTTTTGAATTTCCAAAATTCACTTCTCTTTTTGATATCACTCCTAGAAATTCTAACAAAATTCTGCCACCATTTTAATTGGAAGTTTTTGTAGGAGATCCTATCTACCTACGATATAATTAACTACGAGGGCTTGCCCTCGTAGGAGATTTGGAACCACACATATCTAATTTCAAAATTAAGCTTTTTAAAATCTTCTTAGATTTCTTTGGGAAAAGTTAAAGAACGATTGTCGCTATCATATTAGAAGAATTATCATTGAGAGGTGTTTTCTCCCTTTGGGGAGATACATCCTCCTTTGATAAGGTTTTAGATACGAATTCGACAATCATACCCCTTGAATATCATAACTGGATATTTAGTTAAGTTCTCTTTAGAATCTAGCCATGATATTCAAGATGAATTACATAATTCTAAGTCTGAACGCCGTTATGGAATTTTATTTTCATCCTTCGGGGCGATATACTTTTTCAAACGAGTTGATTCGACTTCTAGAATTATAGTTAAATCTAAACTTTAAAAGTCTCAAAGAAAACTAATATTTTTCAAAACCTGTTTTCAAAATTCCACCAACAATATTGTACTTGAATAATAGTGTATGCTTTTAATTCTTACCGTATGATCTATTGAGCTCTGTCAAAAACCTAGCCTCCAGAGGTTAAGGAAGATACTTTATATATGTTGATCGTACCATATAATTTAGTTTGTCTTATATGATATAATTAAAATCTTGCTTAATTAATACCTTAATATTAAGCAATCAAAGACAATCATTATTGTCAATCATACTATATGACTTGGTTCATGTTATACGATTACTCATGTACTCATGTATGAAATTGGTCATTCTAGAGATCGTACCGAACAAAATCCATGATTTTTATACTAGTAGTACCGTACGATGTCTAGAGTGCTAGATGATCACCTGTGTATGAAGTTGGCCATCCTAATGATGATCCTAAAAGAATAGAAGAAAATTCTATAGTTTGTACCTTATAATGTTTAGATCGTACTATTTAGAATATTTAAAAATTTTAACAATTTTCCTGCACAAACTTCTCGGATGATTCTAAACTATACTGAACATATCGTATGATACATGTATCGTACGGTATGAATCGAAGATGAAATTCTTAAAATTTAAGGTTTTCTTAAGCCCACTATTTAAGCTCTCTTATTCTCTCCTTAGACAATCTTTTACTGTGGTGGAGATCTAAAAGAGATCTTAGAGAAGGAAGAGGGAGAGCTTAAGAGAGAGAGAGATAATAAGATCCGTATTATTACGAGTAGTGAGGGATTCACAAGCAATGTGTTCATTGTCTTCTTCAAGTTGCTTTCATAGTTCTTTGGTGGCTTTGAGGGAGATCTTCATCAGCATGAGATCTAGGTTCTCTGCCTTCACCAGGTGGATGAAAAAGTATTCAAGGTTCTCTGTCTACTCTAAGAGTGAGTAAAAGGATTCTCATATTCTCTTCCTTCACCAAGTGGGTGAAAAAGGATTTCTATGTTCTTTGCCTACTCCAAGAAGGAGTAAAAGGATTCAAGGTACTCTACCTCATCGGGTCGATGGAAATATTTTGTAAGGTTCTGCTGTTGACCTCTCTTTTGCCCAAATCCCACCTCCACTGGACTCAGATGGTCAGACCAACACTGTTGAGCTCAGACCTGAGTCCTAGGTCAACCTAGTTGACCAGGTCGACCCATTAAGCCCCTTTGGGCCCAATTGGGTTCAAATTGATGTCAGATCTTCTTTGGACTCATACCCATCATTCCATGGGTATAAACAGGCTGAATTGACCAAGTCAAACTTTAACTTGGTCAATCCAAGTCTTAATGGGTCATTATGACCCATTAAGACCCATTATAGTCCAAATCAAATTCAAATCAATCTAAACTCTTGTATGGCTCAATCCCACTCTCCCTATGGACCTAATTGACTAGGTTGACCAAGTCAACACTTGACTTGGTCAACCCAAGTCATAATGGGTCAAAAATGACTCATTAAGGCCCATTAAGAGCTTAATTAATGCATTAAATTCATTCCACTCAATCCTTAAGGCAAGACCACCGCTAATTCAAAATTTTTCCCTCTTATTTGATTATCAATCCGATCCTAGCCGTTGATCACAAGCAATGGAGCTTTAAATAGCAAAAATTTGGTTGGATGAGGGATCTGTTTGCTCTTAATCTTGCTAGAGACCACCAAAACGGCTCGAATTTCATGGGAGAGCTTCTAGACCATCTCTCCACATTTCTCGACCTATAGTCGCCGTTAGGACCCTGCCGGCGGCGATCTTCCGGCGAGAAGAGGCTTAGATCCGTCCAAGGCTAGATCCGACCTATCCGTTGCTCGTTTGATCGCATTTTCAACTAAAGAATTATACGAGGACAATCTACGAGCTCAACCGTGTCGAGAATTTGAAGATCGAACGGTAAAATCTCTCTAAAACTCTTAGAATAGCCCACAACACTTAGATTTAATTATCTTTCTTATAAGCTAATGTTAAGCCAAACAAAATGTAACCCATGAATGCTCTTCATTATTAGACCTTAGGTTTAAAATTTCATTTGATTTCGTCTACCCAATCGAGAGATAACAAAGAAAAATGCTTTTAGGGTTTCGGTTTGTACAGATGCCCGCTACGAACGTTTCTGACCGTTGATCTCGCTGATAAACGGACATGATTCATTTTTACCGCTCTTCTGTCCGACCACAGGAGTTCGGGGTTGGACTGCAGTTTCGTTCGATGAAATCTCACCCATCCACCCATTACAGTGCGAGATCAGACTGCTCTCGTGTGTACTGACCGGGCTAAGTGAGGCAATCATGCGCCAATCATAGCCCATGATTGGCGAGCCGCCTCCGCGGATCCGAGATCCAATCAGGGAGAGCCGCGTGGAGCCGCTATTTGATTTATATAAATATATTTTAAAAACTATTTCAAATACCTTTTTAAATTTAGAAAATTCAAAAAATGATTTAAAAATATTTACAAGGCCAAATATTGCGTATAATACCTCAACTCGATCGTATTTTTGTCCTCTTTAATTTAAAATTATTTTTATGTAAAAATAATAACTGTATTTTGAATTATTGTAAAAACAATAAAGGGGGCTATTTTATTATTATTATTTATTACAATTATTATATTATGTCATATTTATTTTATTATTATCATTATTATTCTAAGATTAAGATTACTTTCAATTGTTATTATTATTATTATTATTATTTTAAAAAAATTCTTTATTATTATTATTATTATTATTATTATTATTATTATTATTATTATTATTATTATTATTATTATTATTATTATTATTTTATTGTTGTTGTTGTTGTTGTTGTTATTTTAAAATTATTTGTTCATCATCATTATCATTATCATGAATTTTATTACTTGTATTACCTTCATTAGCATCATGGGTATTATTATTATTATTATTATTATTATTATTATTATTATTATTATTATTATTATTATTATTATTATTATTTAGTAATTATCATTATTACTATTAAGCCTTATTTCAAAACTAATTTTATTTTTTATTATTATTACTATTGTTATTTTGAAATTAGGATTATTGTTATTATTGTATTAAATAAATATTAAATTTTAGAAGCTTTCAAAATTATTTTTCATGTTTGTTTAATTACTATTTTAAGTATTTATTATTTTTAAATTATCTTAAACCCCTTTTAATGTATTAAACTTCAAAAATTCATATCTTATTCGTTTCAAATCCATTTTCATCGTGCAACCCTTTGAATTTTTTAGAAAAATCAGTACTTCCATTTAAAGTTATTTTAAAAAAATAATTTTGACTATTCTAACAGATTTCAGTCTAAGAGCATTATTTGATTATTTAAGTATTATTTAGGTAATTATTATAATAATTACTTTTAAATTAAATTTTTTTTCAAAACCCTTTTTAAAACCTCGATTGGGTGGTCAGTGAGTCTCCCATATATTTATTTACTATAAATTGATTTATTTTAAATTATCTTTTTTTCTGAAATCTATATATTTATATAAGTATTTTGAATTATCTTAAAATTACTTATATATTAAATCTTAATTTTGGGAGATCCGCTTCCAATGAAATTTTAAACATATGTCTTAAATGTGAAGAGCAAATCATGGGGAAATGGATTAGTGGGTGGTTGAGTCCCAATCATTCACTAATTCCTTCATTAGATGTATTTACTTTCTTTTTTATCGTAGTTTGCATATGTAAGATGCACCACCACTTAGTTTAGGCTATTCTAGATCTAAAGACATGGTGTGTTTACTGCTTTTGTGTATTTCCCATGCATTGTTACCAAAGGGTTAGTAAAACATTCACTTCAAACCCTTATAACGTAGTGACACCCTAAGGACAAAAATTAAGAACCCGTCTAGCAAACTTAGAAAAATTCTATGAGCTAGGCTAGATCACCAATTGACATGAAAACTTCAGCACTTAAACTTAGGTACATCATAAACATCCCAAAATTTTCTAGGAATTTTTAGGAGCTTTTAGACCCCTTAATTAACCAACCCTAATTTACCTGCCAAATAGGGCCCCAATACCTTCTAAAAATTACAATAAATCCAATTTAGGTCAAAAAATTACCTACTATAGCTCAAATTGTCTAGAAATTAGTCCCCAGCCTGAGTAAATAGGGTCCCTTAGTTTGAGTTCAGGTTGACCCCAAATTAAACCTTAGGTGAAAATTTTGCCCCTAATAAATCATTAAAAATTATTAAAAATCCCAAATTTTCCCCAAACACTTGGGAACACTTTATCAGGTCATTCCTGACCTTTGGGTGTGATTCCAATCAGTTTGGAGCTGGTTTGGATCAAAACCATAAAATCATCCCTTTATTAGATGATTTAGATAATTCCCTTAATTACCCGAACTTTAGAAATTCATTACTAATTATAGAAAATTCCAAAGCATGCAAACTCACTTGAATTAGACTCCTATTAGGTTCTAGTATTTATTAAAAAAATTAGGATTCTAGAAACTAACCTAAATTAGAAAGTCAACTTTTCGGTTAACCCCAACCAAAAGTCTAAGGACCAAAACTTAAAAAATTCATATCTTTGCATAGGAAACTCCAAATCCAACGTACTACATGTATAACTACTCATATTAAGGTCTAGTATTTTCTTAAAATATTAGAAGATCCAAATCTAGCCTATTTCCCATAGTGACCTTTAGACCCCTCAGCCTAGTACCTTGGAGGACCCAGGACTTTCTCAAATTGGTTAATACAATCTGAACTTCAAATATCACCACCCTAAGCTTTTAAAACTTATCAATAAACTAAATTAACTAAAATGGATCCTAATTCATTAATATTTTAATATTAATTAAAGTTTTTATTTCTGGCCTTCAACAAACCTGAACTTTTGACAATTTAAACTAATCACCTTACTTAGGAGCTACCCAAATCACACAAGTCATACACATACATAGAATTGCTTGCCAGGGCACCACTTCTAGATCTAGGCTAGGTCGGTAGTTTATTTTTTGCTGTGTGCCGGAGCTTTTCATGGTTTCACTACATGTTGTATGAAATTGAATTACTGTGTTTGCTTATTTTTACTGCACTATGGATGATGTGATGAGCGTTAGATTTACCCCTAGGTTAGGAACGACATATATAATGTTCTTCTTGCAGGTGGCCATGCTCATGCTAAATAAAAGGGGGGTACTGTCATGATTTATAATAATATTTTATGCAGGTGCTTGCTTAGCCCCTCGAAATAAATGAGGAATAAAAATAATTAATAATAACTGCTACAGGTGCTTCAGATATGCTTATCCCTCATGAATAAGAGCATGGCTTGGCACAGCTTCAATGGGTTGCTTTTATTTTATAACTGCTTGAGACTATATCTTCTTGGGATTTTATTAGGATAACCTTGCATATGATCTTTAGATTTACTAATTTCCTATTAATGTAATATTTATAATATTTATAAAGAGTTCTGAAGATGTCTTTAAGTGTGGATATTATTATCCAACTCGAATTCTAAAAGAAGAAGGCATCCTCATAGGTGAGAGTCTTCTTCTATTTGGAAGATCGAGTTGGATGGCTTTAGATATCCAAAGAGAAAAGGTAATACCCCCTACTAGGGGTAATTATCTCTTCATTTGGATATTCAAGCCACAACGAATCCAAGGAGTCCAAGGAGGAGAGATCCAAGGAGAAGGAGTTCTAAGGAGTCCAAAGAGAAAAAGACTAAAGAGTTGAAGATTTGAAGAACCAATATTCCACTAAAAGTCATTTGCGTCTATCATAGGCTTAGAAATCCAGTTTGTTGGCAGTGGTGCCCAGCCACTTTACTTTCTGCATGCCCTGGGTTTTAATAAGGGCAGTTTGCCTATGGACATTTAGTTGATTTTTCTGGATTTATATTGATGTGTTTTCCTTATGTGTGCAATAGAAATTATCTGCTCTTTCTAGGTTTCTTTCTTACATGCCATTTTTATTTTTTCCTGGATATCGTTAGGCTCTTTAAGGATTAAAAATACTTTTTCTACTCGTAATTAATACTTAAAATTTTAAGTTTTAAATAATATAGAAACTTAACAAACCTAGGGAATTGTCGGAATTTATCCGGGGTCTCATGCATATTACTGCATCTTTCTTTCCTTGTTATAAGACAACTCCCTGCCTACAGGTAGAGTCTGGATAATCTAGCCTATAAGGATGAAGTGGCGGACCTAAGGAGACAGTCTTTTCTAAAAATTATTTTATATTAAGCCTATTTTTAAAGTCTAAAGTATACATGATTCAAATCTTCAACTAGAATGCATTGCATTAGTAACCAATTAAATAAAATTTTAATTGTATTAGTTAGGTGCATTTATCCAACATAAGTCTAAGACCAATTAAAAAACTCTCTAAATGTCGGTCCTATTTCCAAAGATTTGTACCAACCACCCATCTTTCATAAATGGCTAGACTATATGGTTTTGAATCGATTAGGTGGTTAGCTGGCTCCCCAATCCAGGCCAGGGTAACTCCAGATCTTTTTTGCATTGCATTAGTTAGGACACTGGTCTTAGTGTTGCTCGTAGAACACTGACCCCAATCTAGATTTAGGATTCGAGGCTATTACATTCGGTCTCATAGTATGCCTAAAATAGTGGTAGGTCCCTTCTTTTCAGGGACCCTAAATCCTACTTATCTGTGTCACAGGATGACGCCACCTCCATCCTTCTCTCAGTTTATCCTTAGTGACTTAAAGCCTCTGAATGCTGGTATGAACCCTGCAATAGGATCTATCCCTTTCAGACCCTTCTTCCCTTTGAATAGGACTTCTTAGTCTATACCCTTGTGCTGATCCCATTTTAGGAAGGGATAATGTATGATCCTTAATCGAGAGTTTTCTTGGGCTCCAGCACGGGATGTAATTAACCATGGGGGCTTGCACCCATGGGAAACTTGGCCCCACATCTAATAAACCCCGCTGGAGCTATTGTATCGGGCAAGGGAAACCCGTTCTGATCAGGTCGTCTATATTACTACCCATCGGGGTGTGTTGGGGAAAGCCTCTAACCCCAATGGTTAGTCGTATGTACGGTCTAATCTGCCCTCCCATCGACCCATTCATGTCGAGTGTAAAGGCCTATGATCGTTTTGTCCTACGGGATTGTGCGGTCATACACTTTGCATTCTAGACCCACGAGCGGTGCTCCTTTAGAGGTTCACATCTTCCTTGTTATGGAAGCAAAAGAAGAGCCACTTCTATTTAGTACAATACTTGGAGAGGGAGTCTACAAGGAGTGGATGTATGTAAGGTTGACTGAACCACTATAAATTTTGGTGTATTCTATCTACTTATTTTTTCACATTTTAATTTCAGCATTTTTCTATTATTTGATATGTATTTGAAATCTCTGATTTTTTTTATTCTAAAATTAGTTCAACTTCCGCATTAAAGATTTTTAACTTTCATTTGTTAAAGAAAATTTTAAAATAACCAATTCACCCCACCACACCCACCCCACCCCTTTTGGTTAGCCTCAGGAATAGTTCTTTAGGGTTTAAAAACCCTTACAAACTTTCAAGTGGTATCAGAGCAGAATTCATAAATTAAGTTTTAGAAAACTTTTGAAAAAAGATTTATGGCTAACTTTGGCAATCGTAACACTGTGAAAGGATACTCAATCACTAGACCACCTCTATTTAATAACATTCCTTTTGAATTTGGAAAACTTACATGTCCACATTTTTAAAATTAATTGACAATCGCATATGGATTCTATTTTAGGATGGCTATTCTGCACTCTTTATATAGTAAATGGTGTTAAAACTGAAATACCTTTTTTTTCAATCGACTAATTAATGATAGAGATTTAGCCCATATGAATGCCAAATGTCTGAACTTTTTTTTTTTTTTTTTTTGCTTTAAAATCTGAAAATTATATGTGTGTTTCTGCTTTTTCAACTGGTAAAGATAGTTGGGATAAACTCTACATTACATATGAAGGAACAAAGGAAGTTAAACAATCGAGGATGAACATTCTACTTCACGATTATGAACTTTTCCGTATAAAATCTAGTTAATTTATTTTTGAAATGTATATGAGGTTTACTCAAATTGTTTATTCCATGTATGCCTTAGGAAGAGAACTTACAAATTATGAAAATGTTAACAAAATTATTAATTGTTTACCATCTTTCTATGATGCAAAATAAATGCCATTACTGAAACTAAAGATCTAAATATTTACTCCATGGATAATTACTTGGATCACTCATTAGCTATGAGCAAGGAGTGAGTCAAAGGTAGCTTGATGCAAGTGAAATGAGAAAAGAGAAAGATGTAGCCTTAAAGGCTAATGATTTTAACAGTGACTCTTCTAGACAAGATGATGATGACATTGCCCTGATGATTAGCCAATTCATGAGCTTTTTAAAGAAAAAGCAAGAAATTTCATCAGCAATGGAACAAAGGTAAGTATAGTAAAGCTCTAAAATTTCTTTTGATGTAATATGTTTTGAATGTAGGAAGGTAGGACATCTGAAGTCTTATTATCCAACTCTTAAAGCATACCCAAGCAAGGAGAATGGTGAAGAAAAACTTAAATTTAAGAAGGGCAATCCAAGGACCCAAAAAGCTTTCTAGATAGATTCAGCATCAGACTAATCTAAAACAGAAACATAAGAGGAGGTAACCAACCTATGCTTAATGATAGGAGATCATCTTGATCATTCTAATCAAGAGGAGGTATGTGAGCTTACTTATGATCAATTATTAAATGTTCAAAAAAAATCATACTATATATAGGAAGCTTAAAAAATCACATGACACCTTTAAATCAGATTTTTAAATTATGCAAAAAGAGCAGGAATGCTTAAGAAAAGATCATTCCACAATGGATACTAATCATATGGCTTTGTTTGATGAATTTGATGTTTTAAATAAGAAGCATTCTAAATTAACTGAGCTGCATGATTCCTTGAAAATATCACATGTTGAATTAGAAGTTATATACAAGAGATTAAAAACTCTTGCATCTGAATTAGAAAATTGGTAACATGCATTAAAAGTAAAAAAAATTATATTCTTGAAAGTGAAAACAAATTTTTATAAATTAAAGTAAATGCTTTCAAAGAAAATAAAAAATCACCATCACTTGAAGAGTTTTATAATCCATTACACCAGCATTCATCATTCAAACCTAGCAAGGGGTACTATAACCCAAATAGATTAGTAAATTATTTTCTTAGTGTTAGATGCTTTTCTTGTAGCATACTAGGACATATCTCCTACACTTTCATCATTCATTTTATCATACATTTGGTATAGAGACCAAAATTTTAAAACTCATAGTATATCATACATGTATTTCATTCCTCCTTCCATAAGATGGGACCCAAACATGTTTTGGTTCCCAAATCTAACATTTGATTATTTTGAAGGGATGTCATCATAGAAGTACCCATGAGATCATGTGGTACCTATACAGCGGATGTTCAAGGAACATGATTGGGGATGCAAATCAATTCATTTTATTGGACGCTAAGGCAGGAGGCAAGGTAACACTTGGAGATAGCAACACAAGGAGAGTGGTTGGATTATGTAGAATTGGCAACTCCAAGAATTTCCTTATTGAAAATGTTTTACTAGTAGATGGCTTAAAACATACCCTGCTTAGCATAAGACAACTTTGTGATAAAGGATTTAGCATCAAATTCTTATGTACCAGCTGCATTACAAGCTTAAATGATAACATTTTTTTTTGTGGGAAAAAAGGATCAATAATGTCTACATGCTTGATTTAAATTATATTAAATCTAACACTGCTCTTTGCTTAAAAATAATTATTGATGAATCCTGGTTATGGTATACGAGATTTTGTCATACAAGCATGAAAAGCCTTAAAAAAATCACCCAAAAAGACTTAGTGAGAGGAATACCGAAACTAAACTTCAATAAGGAATACTTGTGTGATGTCTATCAGCTAGGAAAGCAAGTCAAATCCTCTTTCCCCTTAATTAAATATATTATCACTAGCAAACCCTTAGAAGTCCTTCACATGGATCTCTTTGGACATCTCAGCACTGCAAGCCTAGGAGAAAAGTCTTAGGGTATGAGATTGTTGATGATTATTTGAGGGTTACTTGGGTTAGATTCATATCTCATAAAACTAAATCATTTGATGAGTTTAATTATTTTTCCACTTTGTTTTAGATAAAGCTAGGTTGTGAAATTCTAACCATTCATAACGACCATGGTGGAAATTTTGAAAATAAAAAATTTGAATCTTTCTGTAAGGAGCAAGCGATAAATTAAAAAAAAATTTCTCCTAGGACCCCTCAGTAAAACGTTGTAGCTGAAAGAAAGAATAGGAACATGTTAGAAATAGCTAGAGCCATGTTAGCTAAATACTTACTTTCTAAATAATTTTTGGTAGAAGTGGTGAATACAACCTATTATATTTGCAGTAGGGTTAATGTTAGATCCTAGCTAAACAATACACGCTATTAAATCCTTAAGGGTATAACACCCAACCTCTCTCTCCTTCATATCTTTTTATGTAAAGTGTTCATTACGAATAATGGGAAGTATAAACTAAAGAAGTTTGATCCCAACTCTAATGAAGGAGTGTTCCTAAGTTACTCAAGCATTGGACAATCCTATAAAGTTTTTAATAAAGGAACACAAGTAGTTAAGGAGATCACTTATGTTGTATTAGATGAATCTAATAATTTTTTACGGTCTAAGGTAGAAGAAAAATACGTTGTAGAAGTCACCAAAGCGTAGAATCTGCAAATCTGCAAGAAAGGGTAGAACCTGAAATTTCACTTCCTAGAAAATGGAGATATTCTTAAAGTCATCCAAAAGAATTAATCTTAGGAGACCATTTAGAAGGTGTTAAAATTAAGCATGGACTTAGAAAGAAGTAAACAACTCTACCTTCATCTCTATGATTGAACCCACAAATGTAAATCAATCCCTATTTGATGAATTTTGGAATTCTAGCCATGAAAGAAGAGTTAAATCAATTAGTAAGGAATGATGTTTGGAAGCTAGTTGAAAGACCTAAGGACTAGAGTATGGTTGGAACTAAATGGGTCGAAAAATAAAATGAATGAATCTGGTGTAGTTGTGAAAAATAAGGCATGATTGGTAGCTAAAGGGCATAACCAAATAAAAAGGGTTGACTTTGAAGAGACCTTTGCCCTTGCAGCTAGATTAGAAGCCATTAGGAGGCTAGTAGCATTTGCTTATTTTATGGGATTCAAACTATACCCAATGGATTTCAAAAGTGCCTTTATGAATTGGGTAATAAAAGAGGATGTGTATGTTGAGCAATCCCCAGGCTTTAAAAATTCATAATTTTCTAATCATGTGTTAAAATTATAAAAAGCCTTATATGGACTAAAACAAGTGCCTAGGGTATATTATGAAAGATTAAACATAATCGAACTAGAAAGAAATTTTGTTAAGGGGAGTGTAGACACAAACCATATTTCTTAATAGGATAAGAGATGAACTATTGGTTGTCCAAATCTATGTTGATGAATTTTCATTTGGATCCTCTGATAAAAGGCTTTTTTAATGGATTCTCAAAAATTATGAGTAAGAAGTTTGAGATGAGTATAATGGGAGAACTGGCCTACTTTCTTAGATTTAGCATAAGACAGAAGGATGATGGAACTTTCCTTAGTTAGTTAAAATACATTAAGGACATCCTTAAGAAATATGAGATTGATAAAGCCAAGCCAATCAACACTCCCATGAGCTCCACTATTCAGTTAAATAAAAATTGAACTAGAAAATATGTTAATCAAAAGGAATATAGAGGAATAATTGGATAACTTCTTTACTTGACTGCTAGTAGACCTAATATCATGTTTAGTCTTTGTCTTTATGTTAGATTTTAGGTTGATCCAAAAGAGTCCCACTTGACTATTATTAAGAGAATTCTTAGAAATCTCTTAAGGACCCAAGACTTAAAAATCTGGTATCCTAGGCATATCACCTCCTTTGAAATCATAGGATATTCTGATTCAAATTTTACAAGATGTCAAGTTAATATGAAGAGCACTTTGGAACATGTCAATTCATAGGACAGTCCTTAGCCTCGTGGTCTGATAGAAAATGGAACTAAATTTACCTGTCCACTGCTGAGGCTAAGTACATATCCTTAAGAAGTTATGTGGCCTAAGTCCTTTGGTTAAAAAAACAAACTTTGGATTTAGTACTACTTGTAGGCATAATTCAAATCACATGTGATAACACTAGAGCCATTGGTATTTCAAAGAATCCAATCCTACACTCCAAAACAAAACACATTAACATAATGCACCATTTAATTAGGAACCATGTTACCAAAGGAGACATAGAGCTACACCATGTAGCCATTGAAAATCAACTTGTTGATATTTTTTATAAAACCACAAGCTTTCAAAACCTTTAGCACCTAAAAAACCAGATTAGGTGTGATCGATATTCATGCTTGAAACTGACACCTTTTATTTATGTTCTATTTATTTTTGTTATGTTTGTTTTTGTTTACATGTCTTATGCTTTTTTTGTGGTCTCTTGTGATTTTTTTGATTTTATTTTGTTTTTTTATTCTTTAACTTGTTTTTATTATTAATTTTAAATTTTGTTCTTATTTTGTTCTTTTGGTTTTGTTGTTATCATATTTTATACTTATGTCATGATCATCTCATAAATCACTTCACTTAACTTCACTATCTTTTCCTACAAGAAAAAATTTTATCTGATATCATACTGTATAAACCACATTCATATTGTATGATATGCACAACACTGCCTTCATCTTAACCATTGGCTCAATGGATGGTCTAGATTATATCAATGATTTAATATCATATTGTACAAGTCAAACTCATATTGTATGTTCATGTGGCAATCCATATGATTTATTTTGGTTGGTACGACATTTATTTTTGATCGTATTATACGAATACCTATTCATACTGTACAAATGCTTTGTCAAAAGTCATATAGGCTGACCCATCGGGATGAACTCCACATCTCTAATCATCCCGTACGGAGTCTGATAGTATTGTACAATTGGACACATCTTTTTAACTGCTCATCTGGATGAAATAATTGAACACAATCATCACATACGATTCCATGATTGTACGTTATAATCCATTGAAATTCTATTTAAATAATTAAGATCATTTAGATTTTTCACATTATCCTTCAAAACCTCTCTTATTGCATTTCAATCTTTGTAATAGTTGGTGGCAAGAATAGTCCACAAACTCAGGGTGCTTTCTCCTCTCGCGACCCTGTTGATGATCTAGTTCCGGTGGCTTCTGATAAAGCTGCCTATAGAAAATAAAAAGAAGCCAAGATCATGCCTTTTAGGCTTCTTAAACAGCAGACCCTTAGCTTCCAAGTAATGAACCTCTTCAACTCTAGTACAATTCAATTTCTTCTGACAATAGCCCATCCCTTCCATTTTAAAATCCTTTATGAATTTCTTGTAAACCTTAGGATTAGTAGGGATGCTACAATTATGTCTTCTCAAGTATGTTATCAGAATGTAAAAATCACCAAGGAGTACATAGGAATTCACCTTAAGTTAAATACCCAAGGAAATAGACCCCTTGTCATGGCCTCCAGATCTAATTTTGACTGGAGTGTTATAAACCTTCTACTAAGAAATGTTTCCCTTAACTACCACCAACCTTTGGTTCACACCCTTAACCAAAATGCCAGGATTATCCTGCACATTCTGAGAACTTCAATCATTCCTAAAGCTGGAGACCGGAACAACATCACTCCCCTACTTTTGTTTGTCACCTACTTCATAATGTCAAATACCAAAATGGATGAAGCTCAAATGCTAATTGACTACATCTAAAACCTCACTTTCATTTGACTCCCAGCCTCTAGGAGAATGCAAAACATCACCTTAGGACATGTGATTGTGTATATTCTGGATAAAAAAAATATAACATCATACATCCTTCTCCATCTAACAACTCTCCAATTTTCTTTTCGGATGCCTCCTTCTTGATGCTTTTTCATAGAGAATGGGATCCTAAAGACCCTCCCTTTGATGAAGAAGGAGAAGCTACCCCTGCAGCTGATCCTTCACCTATTCAACCTTCTCACCACTACCCATATGAGGAGTTGATTCAGAGATTTGATAGACTAGGCACCTGCCTAGAGCAACTACAAATCCAACATGATGATGATATAAGTTGGTTCATGGAGAAATTTGGAAATATTCTAAACCAGTTCACCACCATCCAACAATAGTATGATGGTTTTAGTTAGTTCTTCCAAACACCTCCAACTCATGAATAAGATCCACCACAATATTAGTTTTGTTTTTGTTTTTGTTGTGATTATACTATTTATTTTAAGTATATGGCTGCTAGTTTATATTTTATTTTGCAATGGAATTTTCTTTCATTCCTTTTTGTGCTATTTTTCTTTCTTTTAAAAAAAAGGTTATTTTTCTTTCTTTTAAATGCGATTTCCTTCTAGCTATTTTTTTGTCCTCATATATCTCATTTATGTGCTCTTTACTTAAGAAATTAGCATCCAAAGGAAAATGTATTTTTTTTATTGTACTACATAATTGAACTCATATTGTACGATTGAACTCATATAGTATGACTTGGATCAAATTGTATGAATGAACTATTTTCAATACTCTTTGTTGTTTGTAATAAACATGCTTCTATTTTGACTTAAAAGTTTAAATAAGTAATTATTGGCAATGTTCAAATTCGAAGGATAAACAAATCTTATGAATTTTCATACCCCTTAATACTTCCTTTGCATGATAACCCCTTGTGTTTACTTAAAAATCTAAATTGAATTAGAATTAGGATGGTTGAAATGAAAACTTATTCACTCTACTACATGTTTTTAAATCATGGATATTTTCTATAATTTGGCGAATGAAATTCAATATTTTTTTTATATTAAGTGTTTATTCCTGTTAGAGAACTTGGGATTGCTTTGTAGATTATTCCACCCTATATAAGAGAGTGAGTTTTTCTTCTATTCTATTTGGAAGATAATCTTACAATTGAGATTCTTAAAAATTTAGAAAAGAAGTAATTTGCAAAATATTCAAAAGAGACACAAAATGAGTCCAAAATCAAAAGGTTCGCAATGACATCAAAAGCAAAAGATGCACTAAGTGTATCAAAAATAAAAATTGTACCATTTACACATAAAACTGATAAAAGAGGCACCAAATGAGCCCAACTTAAATTAGCTTCTATTTCTAGTAAATCTTTAAATATTAGAAAATTCTTGTGTTTCATAATATGTTTAATACTTGATTTTGGAAAATCTTAGTTATTCTTTCACAAAGTTAGAATTCTAGATGATGTTTAGATTCTTGATAAAGACTTAAATAGATGGCCTTCATATATGGATCATGTGGGATTACAAGATAAGAAACTTCAAAGCTTATTATCCTCAGATGTCATGTGGACTTATTTTGAAATTTATAAATTATTTTTTGAAGAACTTGTGTCTTTACTGATGTAGGATCCAATATTTTCAAATATTAGTGAAGATCAAATTGAACTACAACATTCTGGAAAATCAATTACTTATTTAGCATATCAAGCCATATTGGATCAGCTCTATGTCGAAGAAGTGGATGTTTTCATGAAATAGATTTCAAAATTGAAGCTCAAATTGAAGATGCAGCTTTTTTGGTGGAGAGTAAGTAAGAATGCACTTCCTATAAATGAAAACCTCAATCATAGAAAACTTATTCAAACTACTTGTGTTAGAGGCTATCATCAAATTGAAAATATTGTTTATATTACTATGCTTTGTAAGTATCTTATTGAGTTTATTATCAAATTGAGATAATGGGGTTTTATGATCCTGGTTTTTCATTCTATGGAGGAAGGTATTGTTGAACTTATAATGTTGCAAACTTGATTCAAGCACTATGACTTTGATGATAACAAACATTATTGTGTATGTTACTGCTTTCTCTTATTTTTATGATATTTTCTGATACTATTTGTTAAAACATTTTAGGAATTCAGTCCACCGTTCACTTGCGATTCTGAGCAGCTCAAGACCAGATATACTAGGATTACAGTCTTTAATTTTAAATTTGTTTTATATTTTTTTCTTTTCTTGAGTCATATTATGTAATTTGGTGGATAACTTTGCTAACCAACCTTACACGCATACAGGGGAAGAGCAAAAAATGTTTTGAGAGAGTTTTTCTTTTTAAGTAATTCATAATGTATGATTTTCTTCATATTGTATGATACATGTATCGTACTATACACTTTTAATTTATCCCGTACGATCTATTGAGCTCTATTAAAACCCTAGCTACCAGAGGTTAATGAAGATATTTAATATATGTTGATCATACAATATGATTTAGTTCGTACTGTATGATATTAAAATCTTCCTTAATTAATCCCTCAATATAAGGGAATCAAATCATGGAAAATTATTATCATTGATCGTACTATACGACTTGGTTTATATAGTACGATTACTTGTGTACAAAATTGATCATCCAAGAGATCATTCCAAACAAAATAAAAAATTTTGGTATTGATCGTATCGTATAATTTCTAGAGTGTTGGACGATTACCCGTATATTAAGCTGGCTATTCCAAGGATCATCCCAAATGAATAGAAGAAAATTCTATAGTTCATACCATAAAATGTTTAGGTTGTACTGTATGAAATGTTTTAAAAAATGAACAGTTCATCTATACCAATTGCCTGGATGATTCTAAATTATATTGATCATATTGTACGATACATGTATCGTAGTGTACGAACATAGGATGACTTTCTTAAAATTTAGGGTTTTATAAGCCAACTATTTATGCTCTCTTATTGTCTCTTAGGACAATCTTTTGCTCTGGAGGAGATCATAGAGTGAGCTTAGAGAATGAAGAGGAAGAGCTTGAGAGAGAGAGAGAGAGAGAGAGAGAGAGAGAGAGAGAGAGAGAGATCCTTGTGAGGGGGAGTTATGAGGGATTCATAAAGGTTGCTCCAAGCAAGGTGTTCATAATTTTTTTCATGTTGTTGTCCCGGTTCCTTGGTGGCTCTAAAGAAGATCTTCATCAGCATCAGATCCAATTTCTCTGCCTTCAAATGGTGGGTGAAAAAGGATTCAAGGTTATTTTCCTACTCCAAGAGGTAGTAAAAGGATTCCTAGGTTGTCCTCCTTCCCTAGGTGGGTGAAAAAGGATTTCCAAGTTCTCTGCCTACTCCAAGAGGGAGAAAAAAGATTCAAGTTACTCTTCCTCACCAAGTCGGTGGAAAAATTTTGTAAGGGTTTATCCGTCTTGCTGTGGGAGTAAAATGAGAATCCATTCTATTTTGTACAATACTTGGAGAGGGAGTCACCAAGGAGTGAATGTAGGTCAGGTTGACTAAACCACTATAAAGTTTGTTGTGTTCTTTCTATTTATTTTGTTGCATTTTAATTTTCACATTTTCTATGATTTGATATGTATTTGAAATCTCAAAATTTTGTTCTTTTAAAATTAGTTCTACTTATGTATAAAGGGGTTTTAACTTTTTGTTTCTTAAAGAAATTTTAAAAATAACCAATTCACCCCTCACCCCCTCTTGGTTATCCTTGGGACTAGTTCTTTAGGGTTTAACAACCCTCGTGAACTTTTATATAAGGCTGGAAAAAAGTAATCCAAGTATTATCCGGATGTTTCTTATTACAATTTTATATTCTTGGAAAAATAGGAATGTTTCTAAGAACAAAGGTCCCATTCCATATGTTGCTTTTTTCAACTTAAAGTATTTTAATGACAATTGTTCATCCAAGGTGTGATCAAATTCTAGAAGACTAGGATGTTAATCTCAATTCAGAGTTTTTAGATTCTTGGCATCCCCCACCACTAGATTGAATCAAAATCAATGTTGAAGTTTTTTTATTCAGTTCGAATCTTGGAGGAATTGAAGGAGTTTTAAGGGATCATAAAGGTAGATTGCTTTTTGCTTTTAGTAAACATATAAAACATTGGGATATCTCGCAATTAGAACTTCAAACTGTTTTATTCTTTGGATAAAATTTGAAATATTGGTTATTTTATTACAAAGGAGCTATTATTGAGGGAGACAATGCAAATATCATTAAGATGATATGTATTCTATAAGGGTTCTAATTTGAAGAAGGATGGTTTTTTGAACAAGGATCTTTTATTTTTGCATGAATTTGAAAATATTGTTTTTCTTTACGTTCCTAGAGTCTAAAATAAAGTGGATCATGTATGTGCCACTTTTACACTTTGTAGTAATTTTTTTATGGGATTATTTTTCTTTTGGTAACATTCCTTCTTCTTTGACTACTTTATTAAAGATGGAATGCTATGATTGTTCTTTTTTTAGTAGTTTATAATA
This sequence comes from Dendrobium huoshanense, assembly GCA_016618105.1. Lineage (NCBI taxonomy): Eukaryota > Viridiplantae > Streptophyta > Magnoliopsida > Asparagales > Orchidaceae > Dendrobium > Dendrobium huoshanense. Next base: position 82,081,291 of record CM028345.1, on the reverse strand, counting down.
GATTTTTCTATTATTGCAAGTTATAATTTTAAAAGAGTGGCTGCCACACTCATTGAGTGAACTTTCCTGAGTATTACTTCCTTCTAATCTTCTCTAATGCACCTAAAATTAAGTGATGACTTCAATATTTTAAATAACTCTCACCCTACCTTAATTTTGAGTTATTACTAGTCACTAAGCTCCACATTCTATATCGCTATCTTAAAGTTATCTATAGAATGATATAACCAACTAATATGGTGATTGGCCTCCACTTACATGACTTCTTCTTTTCAACTATGGGCATCAAGATCTTCATTGCATTTTTATTTTTAGTGTTCTCTTAGTTATTAAGGATGTTCGTGAGTTAGTTTTTTCCCTTAAGAATTTGAAAATTTTTAAAATTCCCCAATATGTTTATCTCCACCTTCACCTTAAAGAAGTATCATAGTAGCAATTCATCCCTTACTTTGTATTCACATTTTACCTAGTTCACCATCAATTACAAATTAGAGTACTCAACTAATGTTGTCACTACTAGCTCGATAATGTGGCAAAATCTTATAAGTAGGGACTCATACTTAACTTGGTTATTTGTGACTTCAAACTTGATGCTGGCAACATTAGTGAGGTTGATCCGTTTGTAACTTATTAGAACTATGCATGCATAATTTTTATATTCTCTAGAGGCACTATTAATATACAAGGTTAATGCTATGGAATAGTCATTACCTCCAACTCATCAGTTGTGTTGCGAATCTGTTTTCAAGGAATATAATTTTGATGATAGCAAACACTTCTTTTTCTCTACAACTGCCTTGCCTACTAACATTTTAGGCCCACAAGATCAAATAAAAATTTGAACCAGCTCAAGATTACGTAGACTAAATCTGAGTCATTTTATAATCTTTTCTTTTCTTGAGTCCATTGTAAACGATGTGGTTCCTGATGTTAAGTAACCTTGCACACACACACACTTGAGGGGAATTTTTTTCACTATTTTAAAAGTTTACTATTTTTGGTCACATCGTCCGGGACAATCCCAAAATCAATCTAGAAGATTAGTTAAAAATAGAAACCCTAATTAAGGCATCCTAGTTAAGCAGTTGTCATTAAGTGCATTGTCCTATATGATATTCGTATCAGCCGGGACGATAGGCTCAAATACGAAAGAATCAACCACTAGATCTATTTAGGTATTTTTATTTTTGGATATCGGCCTAGACGATGCAATTAAATTATGCCTAAATTAATCTTATAATTAAGGAAAGAAATTAAGATTTGATTGCTCAATCATATCGTCCTGAACGATCGCAAGATTGGTCAGGATTATCAGTTCACAAACCTTAGTTGTTCCTGGATGACCAAACATCGACCAGCGTTTATTCAGGGTGATATTTTGGATGATATGTGCTGAATTGAACTAATTGTATGGGATGATAGTGAAATCGGCCTGGACGATCAAGTTATTTTTATATCATCCAGACATCCATTCAATGCAATGTTCTAGATGATATTCAATGATTTATACTAATCGTACAGAACGATATCCTATCATCCTGGACGATATGAACAAAAACCTTCTAATAGTCCCAAATTGTCCTAGCTGATTGAGCTATTTTTGTATTAATCATATAGGATGATATGTATATCGTCCTGGATGATAAAGTCGGTTTGTTGTAATTAAGAACTATTCCAAAGCTCTTGTATTTAAGAACTCTTGTTCTACCCAAGAGATCATCTTTTACTGTTGTTCTGACCTAAGAGAGCCAAGAGAAGAGGGAGAGAAAGGGAGAGAAAGAGAGGATCTTGTGAGGGGGAGTTCGTGAGGGGTTTCACAAAGGTTTCTCCAAGCAAGAATCAGTCGTCATCACTAGTTCCTTGGGGGTTCTAGAGAGGTCTACTTCAGCATCTGATTAAGGTTCTTTCCTACTTCAAGAGAAGCAAAAAGAAGTTGGGTTCTCTGTATGCTTCCTCTATATGCTTCCAGATGAAGCAAAAGGAGTTGGGTTCTTTGCCTTACCTGGGTTGGTGGAAAGGAGGTATGTAAAGGCTTCTCCGCCTTGATGTGGGGGCAAAAGGAGAGACACTGTGTTAGTGTAATACTCGGAGGGAGCCTCCAAGGAGTGGAGCTATGTCGAGTTGACCGAACCACTTTAAATTTATGTGCTCTTTATTACTGCTTCCTCATTTAATTTCCGTGTTTTGATTTCTATGGTGAATCTTGGTTTTGGTTAAAGATTGTGTTTTTGATTAAAGATTTTATAAATACCAATTAACCCCCCCTCTTGGTGAATGAGTGGGACTTAACATTCCTGTCAAACTTTCAAGTTGGACTGTCAAACTCGACCAAGAGGTTGGTGAATGGTTAGGACTTAATGGAAATCCTTGGTGAGTATGTTAATTAGAACTCAGTCAACTCTATGGACAATTTGAGTAATCTTCTTGAGTGATAAGGCTAAGAAAGTGTGACTTTCAAGCAAGCAATCAATCACATCTTGAAAGGGATGGGCCTAAAAGTATGATCATAGTTACCTTACTGTGGTTACCAATGTCCACGCAAGCTTCTCTATGATCGAGTACCTCTATTTTGCAGGTTAAGGTTTTGCTCATATAGTACTATGAAAAAAAATTTATTTCTTTCTTCCCTAACTAACACACTACCAATGGTTTTCTAACCCACCCCAAATTATAGATGCAAATCTTAGTCAAGTTGGGGGTTTTAGATGAAGGTTACTGAGGAAAGGAATTTCAGTTGCTAGAAGGTAACTTCATAGTCCTCATCCTAAGAGAATTTCTTTTTTCTTTGAAGGACTTTAAAGAAGGAAAGAACCTCTTATTTAACTAACAAATGAATCAATTTAGGCTGGCAACTCTCCTAGTTAGTCATTGGACTTCTTTTAGTGATCTATGCAATGACATTTATAGGATTACCTTAACCGTTTAGGGTTCATTTTGACATCAACTGGGGTGAGGAGGAAGCCTAGGAACTTTCTTGAACCTACATCAAAACTACACCTTGGTAGGTTTAATTGCATGTTATATCAATTGAGGGAGAGAAATGTCATTTTTAGGTCTTCAATATACTAGCCATTTGACTTTCTTTTCACCAATAGGTCTTCCATGTATACTTCATCATCCTTTCCTTCTAGTCCATCATTCTCTTATAGATCACCCCTACATTCATCAAACCAAAGGGCATCAGCTTTTAGTAGCATATTCCCTCTAAAGTGAAGAAAGAATCCTTCGCACAATCACTAAGATGCATCTTAATTTGATGATAGCATGAGAATGCATCTATAGAACTTATCATTGAGTACCCTACTATCAAGTTAACCTGAGCATCTAACTGAGATAGAGGGTAACCATCCTTTGAGAAAGTTGAATTTAAGTACGTTAAGCCTACACACCTCGTCCATTTTCTGTCATAATTGGTACCATGGCCACACTAAAGATCTAGTTTGGTTTTTAGACTTCTTTGAAGATGCTTGTTTCTACTATTTTTATACTTCTCTAATATGCTTGGTGAGCATGGTCGTAGTCTTTCTTATTTTATATTTTATGGGTTGAGTTTCTATCTCATATTCAGCTAGTGACAGACGATTGTGATGTAGCATATGGAAGTTGTTCTATCAGTATGGTAAGGCAAGAGCATAAGAAGAAATAGTTATTTTTTCATTTATGATTGAAATAATTTTAATTACAGCCTTAATGGTGTATTTATGAAATGAACGAATTTTATTTCTATAAATTTATTTACAATTAGTTGTAGAATTTTAAGAAACTCAATTTCTTGAAATCTGTTGGTTATTTTAGATTGCTTACATTAAGTTGTCCTTTTCTTAAACTAATGTATTCTGTTTCTTTTGTTTATCAAGAAAATGCTTTAATTTTTAAACTTATTAATTCATGATAAGTTTAGTTTTCGTTAATAGCATACACATTGTTTAATACATGTTTTACTTCTTACATGACTAATAGGTTGTTGTCTTGCAAGTTCATTTATAAATTTAAATGTAATTAATTATTGAATTTAGACATCAAGATTTACTTTTTTAATGAAAATTGAGAATAAATTTCTTATATATTCTCATGTAAATTTAATTATAATTTTATAACCCTCCTTTTTTTTTTTAATTTTCGCCATGTGCATGTGTAAAAAAATCATTTTGTTAATTGGTATTCTAAGAAAAAAATGAATAAAAGTATTTGATTTTATGCTAAATATTTTTCATAAATTTCTATCATAGTTTATATTTTCACCGTAGGAAAACATACTCCTATCGACTGTGAAAAGATCTATATTATTTTAATTTATTCTGTGTCACATTAGTTTAAACTTCTTTATTTTATTTAATATTGATTCTATATTAGGAAAGCTTATTCGAAAATTAGTATCGACATCCGATTTGACTATTAATTGTCTTGATTCGGAGAGTTGTGTATCATATGTGTGTACTAACTATTTTGTTGAAAAGTATGTGGTTGCCCCTTAACTCCTGTGATTTGATGGTTAGTGAAATATTTCGCCAAGTTCTTCACGACTAGTTTTCGCAATCATTATTTTACATGTAAAAAAATCTTTTCGTTGACATACAATGCCTTTGTTAGCATGAAATTTGATTTAGATTTTGGTGGATGAATTTTTATTTTTTTTTGTGCCATACGATTATAACTACTCATTATGAAGATAAAAGAATCATGTAAACAGTTTAGTCTATGTAAATGTTAAGCAAAAATAGTTTTTGTGTTTTTATCTTTATCTACTTCATCATGATGTCTAAGATAATGGCCTTCTGTTTCTGATGTTAATATTGTTTCAACCCTATAGTTTATGGTTACAATAGTTTTTTATAGCTAGTGATAGTTATAAGTTCTATGGCATTACTTCATTGAATTTTGAGTTGCCCTTAATTGCATGTAAATTTTATGGTTTGAATTTCAAGCAAGCTGATTTGTTCGCAGATGCAAACTCAAATGATCTGAGTATCATTAGTTCAAATATTGAGATTGCATTAGGCTTCTTCAGGTTATCACCCTTGTCTCGCGAGTTGGTCTAACTTCATTTAGCCCACATTTTCAAATCGTCTTGATTGAGCATTGTTGTGGATGAAATATACACGGTGATAAAGTTAAAAATTTTCGTCTGAATGTTATACGGATATCCAAAACACCAACATAAGATGAAAGAACACTAGGATTTTACGTGGAAAACCCTAAAAAAGGGAAAAAAACCATGACTCCTAGTTGAAAAATATTCCACTAGTGTTTGAATTGATTGCAAGTGACTGACTCATCCCCGAAATTGAGGATGATCATATTACAATAATCAACTATCGGGTTGAAATCCAGTTACAAATGGAGATAAAACAATCCGGCGACTTTTGGTGGTCGGGTGAAATACGGCTTCAATTGATGGTTGGGCAGAAATCCAACGTCAATTGGCTATCGGGCATAACTTCGGCGTTAGGCGACAGTCTGGAAGAACTCCAGCTATAGGTGACAGTCAGGCAGAACTCTTGCGTCTGATTGCGGTCTAGCAGAACTCCGGCGTCTGACAACAGTCGAGCAAAACTCCAACATCAGTCGACAGTCATGCAGAACTCCGACGGTGGTTGAGGAGGAGTCCTGTGGCAAGAGAGCTCTCTTAATTATCTTCCTTTTCTTCCCTCTCTTCTTGCTTCCTTGCTTGGGGTCCCTCTTTTATGAGAAATGAGGGGTCAATTTATAATTTTCTGAGAGTGGCATGACCAGTAAATAAGAGGAAGAAAAGAGTACTTTGGGAGTTGTTTGAATGGACGGTCGATATTAATCCCCTTGATCATGGACTGTTCGTTGGACATTTGAATGTCTTAATGATATAACAATTCAATGATCTTGGACTCGTTGGATTTGTCTACTCAAGCCCCTCAATTTGACTATATAAATAGCACGTTTGAAAACCGTTTGGTCATCCAAATTATGGTTTAAACCATCCAAAGATGCTTTCAGTTTTCGATTTGGACCCATTTGAGCTCGAATTGAGTAGAATTTGGTGTCGATGTGTTCTTCTTTTCGAGAAGTTCAGCCCGACTATAAGTTTTTTGAAATCAGAGTTCAGATGGTCCCTGCTTTAATTTCAGAAGTTTCCAACTTGATTTTGTCTCAAGATTTGTGTCTGATCAAGATATATTCTTGATGATATATATCAAGCATGAATCTCAAGGAAATTCAAATTGGGAGCTTCCAAAATCTAATATTGGAACATCTTAACTCTAATTTGCAAACTTAAAGTCATGTTGAATTTCTTGGCATCTCAAACCCAACATCATTAAAAATTGTTAGCACATAATTGAGGTTCAATGGCAAAAAAAAAAATAATCATAACTCTAATAATTTTGAAAGATTGTTAAAGCATTGTGAGCACAGAATTGCAAGCTTCCTCTATAATAATATAGGTAAATTTTTCACCTTTCTATTTATGTGATGAAAAGTAATCATGGAACAATTTATTTACTTTATAATAATATAAATATTTATTGAGTAAATGAAAAAAATAAAGATATGATGATATATACCAAACATAAAAACTTTAATTACTTTGTATCTAATGATAATATTAAGAAGTTTAAACACACAAAGACTATGAAATGAAAGATTGTGATAGTGATAATGCCTAATATACTTACCTTTGCTCTAATTTACGAGACTTATAATTGTATTAACTATGAATTAAAGTTCTTTCCAATTGTCTTTAAATAAATCCTCTTCTGTTTAATGGATGCATGAAATGTAATTTATGGTTTGTGTTGTACTTCAAACAATTTCTTATGAGAACTTAGTCGCTATACTTGTCTTTGAAATGTGTGGTTAGCAAAACATAATGACCTATTTTGTCATTTCTAATCCTATTATTTTGCAACATCATACTATAAAATGATAGATTTGCGGTTTTTTTTTTTTTTTTTTTTTTGAAATAGTACATTCTTAAAATACAATGATTTTTTTAATGGGTCTTGGAGTAATAATTATGTTACATTTATTGCAATTTGGAGGTCCGGAATTAAAATAATAAAATCAACCTCTCTATAATGTAGTAAAAAGATTGTATATGTTAATGAAGAAGTGCATAATCTAGTAGGATTTGATGAAGAGTTTGTTATACCGCGGGCTGAATGAAGTATTTCAAAGCAGCAAAACAGAGAGCTGATACAATGAAAGGTAAAACGACATACTCACATTATCTAATATATTCAAAGAAGAAAAAAACCTGCCTTTCTTTAACAGTATAAGGGCAGCAGGAGTATTTGTGTTTTAAATTACATATGTAGAGTGTAGATTGATTGCTTGGTTTTGATCCAACGGCTTGAAAAGATTCCACTTGATCTATTTAAAGCCAATAAAAAGTTAAATTCGAAAAAGAAAATTAAATATTAATATCCATGTATCAAATCCATATCATAACATGAAAAGTTAAAAGTTCAAAGAGAGGGAGAGGGAGAGAGAGAGAGAGAGAGAAAAGTAAAGAGAATAAGTTGCAACTAAAGGGACAGGCTGGGCTTATAGGGTGCAATCCATTAATTTTCCTGAGCCTTGGTTCTTGTGTTAATGTCCTCTTTGCTCTATTCATAGCTAGTCTCTTTTTATTAGTTATCTTTTTGACATGTGTAATCTTTTTGCACTTTATTGGTGAGTTTTTCCTTTTTGTGGATATGTTCCACCATTTTGGTTTTTCTTTTTAGTTAGTTTTACACATGTAACTAGTTTTGTTATCAATGTGTGGGCTCCGAAAATTTGGCCCCGACCTCCACCTGCACTGATTTGCTTTTCTTTTATGAGGAGGAGTTTTAACGAACTAAGTTCTTGGGTAAATTTTGGAAGGCAGATGGGTTTGTAGATAAGACACTACCCAGAGATTTCGCCCTCATTTGATCTGAGTTGTGGTTTCCTATAGGCGCAAGCCCCTATAGTTAATTACCCCTCTCGATAACGAGTGAGAACTTTCGATTAAGGCTAGCCGTCAATCATATACATAGAGATACGTGTTATCTGGCATATAGTACAGCATAGGTTTGGATTTGGGAATCAGGTTTGAAGTTGGAAATATGAAAAGTTTGATATTTAAAATAGAAATTTCACCACCTTTCACTTAAAGCGGATGGTGGGGGAATAGATAATGGACCCGATCAAGATCCCATGGTTCCGTCAGCTCGGGCCAGCTTGGTCCCTGGTCAACTTAGTCAGAGAAGATAGTCGACCCAAACTGATAGAAGGATCCTTCACTACGGGAAAACACGCGAATACCGTCGGATTTTCCAGCAAAAAATTCTGGACGGTAATAAACAGCGCAGTTTCCGGCGGATTTGTTCAACGTAAAGTTTGCGTCAACCTTTCCGGCGCAAAATACGTCGTAAATTCACCGACGCATGTTCCGCCGGCAAATTCGACTGTATAGGGATGCCTGAACCATTTCTGTCGCACGTTATGGCCGAACTATTCCGGCGTATGTTACCAGCGGAAATTGCGCCGGCATATTTAAACTCAACGAAATATATCCAACGGATTAGACGTCAGAAATGATACCGACGTGACTAGTGTCATTACCGGCGGAACGTCCGCCGGTAAAAGCCCTATTTCGTGAACCCGAACCCCTCTGGCCGTCATTCATTTCCTTCCATTCTCTCACTTCAACTGCTTCGCCCATCGCCCTCCGTCGTCATGGTTAGACATCGCCGACGGTCACCGGACTTCGCCGTCGACGGTCACCGGACTTCACCGAGCCTCCTTCCTAGTTGCGCGTCGCCTCTCTCCTGCCTAATCGCGCGCCGCCGAGGAGATAACCGAAGGTTTTTGTTTTCAATTTTTTTTGCTATTTCGGTTGGATTACATATAGGATTAGCCTTAAGTCCATATCTTTTTGTTATAGTCATGGTTGTTATCACTAGACATTTGCTAGAGGATGTAGTTTGGTCCATGCTTTTTGTTGATGATATTGTTCTTGTTGATAAGACTAGAGAGGGATTTGAAGGTTTTTGTTTTCAATTTTTTTTGCTATTTCGGTTGGATTACATATAGGATTATCCTTAAGTTCATATCTTTTTGCTATAGTCATGGTTGTTATCACTAGACATTTGCTAGAGGATGTAGTTTGGTGCATTCTTTTTGTTGATGATATTGTTCTTGTTGATAAGACTAGAGAGGGATTTGAAGGTAAACTTTGATTATGGAAATCAACATTAGTCCATATCTTGTTGCTTTAGTCATGATTGTTAGCACTAAACATTTGCTAGAGGATGTACCTTGGAGCATGCTTTTTTGTTGATGATATTGTTCTTGTTGATAAGACTAGAGAGGGAGTTGAAGGTAAACTTAGATTATGGAGATCAACATTAGTCTATTTTTTTTATGCTTTAGTCATGGTTGTTAGCACTAGATATTTGCTAAAGGATGTACCTTGGTGCATGCTTTTTGTTGATGATATTGTTCTTGTTGATAAGACTAGAGAGGGAGTTGAAGGTAAAGTTAGATTATGGAGATCAACATTACTCCATATCTTTTTGCTTTAGTGGTTAGTAGACCTAGTGAGGGGATTGTGACTTTGAGCGATCAATTCATTAATAAGTGTAACACGTTTTAAATATCTTGGATCTACTAATTATATATATATATATATATATATATATATATATATATATATATATATATATATATATATATATATATATATATATATTCATTAATTTTTTACTCTTATATATAGGTTATGGATATTAGAAATCAAAAAAGTTGGATGTATAACCGATTATCTCAAGGTCGGAAGACATTAATAGATGAATTCATCAATGGGGTAAACTTTTTCATTCAGCAAGCGAAACAGCTGCCCAGCTTTATATCAGAAGGAAAGTTTTGATGTCCATGTTCTAAACACAAAAATCTAGTGCACATAGAACCAGATGATGTAACTATTGATCTGTATCGCAGAGGATTCATGCCACGGTATTGGTATTGGACTTCTCATGGTGAGTATGAGCCACAATTTGATTATCAATGCGGTCCTTCTATAAGTAATAATGTTGCTGAGGCTGAAAACATCCGTCCAAATCTTGAGGAATTAGTTCATGATGCAACTGGAATTCAAACTGAACAAAATACAGAAGAGTTACCGAATACGGAGGCACAAAACTTTTATGATTTATTGCATGCTGCCCAGCAACCAATCTGGAAAGGGTGCACGACTCACTCAGAATTATCTGTTGCTGTGAAGATGTTAAGCATTAAGGCTGAATATAACGTTGCTCGTGAATGTTTTAATCAATTCATTGGGCTGCTTAAGGAAACAATTCCGACAGATAATTTAATTCCTACAGATCTATATCGAACAGAGAAGTTAGTTTCTAAACTTAGTTTGACATACAGAAAGATAGATTATTGTATGAATGGATGCATGTTATACTTTAAAGAAGATATCGCAGAAATTGTATGCCGTCATTGCAATGCACCAAGATTTAAACCCAAATCTAGAAATAGAAGGAAGCAAAAGGATGTGCCTGTTAGTAGGATGTTCTACTTTCCAATATTTTCAAGACTACAACGGCTATATACATCCATGAGATCTGCTACACATATGAGATGGCATAATGATCACATTCCACAAGAAGGTGTTATCACACATCCATCAGAAGCAGAGGCTTGGAAGCACTTTGATCGTACATATCCCACATTCGCGGCATAATCAAGAAATGTCAGATTAGGTTTATGTGCAGATGGTTTTACTCTATTCAGTCAGTCGGCTACACCGTACTCATGTTGGCCTGTGATACTCACTCCTTACAATCTTCCTCCAGAGTTATGTATGACTACTCCTTATATGTTTCTATCACTTATAATTCCAGGGCCACATAATCTAAAATTGAAGATTGACGTATTCTTACAACCTCTGATTGATGATTTAAGTTTATTATGGGAAGAGGGAGTAAGTACATATGATATCTCCATCAAACAGAATTTTACACTAAGAGCAGCATTACTTTGGACAATTGGTGACTTTCCTGCATATGATATGCTCTCAGGTTAGAACACTTCAGGCAAGTTAGCTTGTCCATATTGTATGGAAAATACAAAATCATTCACTTTAAAGTATGGTAGGAAGAACACTTGGTTTGATTGTTAATCAATGTTTTTGCCTCAAAGTCATCCTTTTAGGCGATATAAAGAAGCGTTTACTAAAAATAAAATGGTGATGTTTCAACCTCCTCCAAGATTCAGTAGTGAAGAAATTTTTGAAAGAGTAGAGTTTTTGCCCACCATAATGGAATCTCCAACATTAAATGAGATCAGATTGCCAGAATATGGTGTCAACCATAATTGGACCAAGAAAAGTATTTTTTGGTCGTTGCCATATTGGAGAACAAACTTCATTAGACATAACTTGGATGTTATGCATATAGAGAAAAATGTTTTTGATAATATTTTTTATACAGTTATGGACATCAAAGAGAAATCAAAAGATAATATAAAAGCAAGGATGGACTTAAAAGAGATTTGTAGAAAGAAAACTTTGGAATTGAAGGATGGTGGAGCCAGAAAATTTCTCAACCCAAAGTTCCATTCACATTAACTTTAGAGCAAAAACGAGCAATTTGTGAATGGGTGAAGACTCTACGAGTACCTGATGAATATTCTTCCAATCTAAGCAGGTGTGCTGACATAAGATCAGGGAGATTATTCGGATTGAAAAGTCATGATTGTCACATCTTCATCCAATGTCTACTATCAACTGCTTTTAGTTATCTTCCAGATCAGATTTTAAAGCCCCTGATCGAGCTAAGTGTCTTCTTCAAAGATTTATGCTCTTCTAAATTAAATGTGTAGAATTTGATTCTTATGGAGCAGCAAATTCTATTCATTTTGTGTCAACTTGAGAAAATATTTCCTCCAGGCTTTTTTGACTCTATGGAGCATCTACCTATTCATTTACCATATGAGGCTATGGTTGGTGGACCCGTTCAGTATAGGTGGATGTATCCTTTTGAGAGATATTTAAATAAACTTAAAAAGACCGCTAAGAACAAATCACGACTCGAAGGCTCTATCTGTGAAGCATATTTAACATACGAGACAACTTAGTTTTGCTCGTATTATTTTGAAATAATATCTCAATCAGGTGAAAGTTCAGCATCTCAAAATGTTGGTAAATCCTCTAATATATCTGTATTCAACGAAATTGGGGAACCTTTAGGCGCTAGCACTATGCGCTATTTGACCGATAAGGAGATGACAGTTATCACATTGTACATCTTGCTTAATTGTGATGAAGTGGAGCCATATCTCGAGTAAGTTTGAGTTAAGTTTTTTATATTTTTTATTTTCTTTTAGACTTTGTTCTAAACTCAAGACAAAAATTTGTAAGAGGTTCATTGATGGTCTTAGTACATCAGAAGAAGGAGAAGTCTAGAAGATAGTGAAAAAAGAATTCACTGCTTGGTTTAAAAATATGGTATGTTTTGAATAATTATTCTTACTTAATAAGTTAATTATTTCAATTAATAACATCTTTTACATTTGAAGGTACACACTGAAGATAGTTCGCAATATTCAAGGTTATCTGAGTTAGCTTGGGGACCAAAAAGATTAGTAAAATGTTATCAAATATTTGAGGTCAATGGTTATAAATTCCAGACAAAAAATTGGTGTGAAGGAAGGAAGACAGAAAATTCAGGCGTATGTGTAAGAGGGAACACCCATACAGGGGATGATTCTGAATACTGCGGGGTATTACAAGAAATATTAGAGGTTGAATATCCCGGTCAGAGGAACACTGTGTATCTCTTCAATTGTGAATGGTTTGATCCAGTACCAAATAGAGGCACGAAAGTTCATCCAATTTACGGTATAACAGAAGTAAAGTGGGTTAGGAGATATGCAAAGTTTGATCCTTTCATCATTGCTAGTCAGGCAACTCAAGTCTATTATACTAACTATCCAAGCGGAATACAAGGCAAACAAGATTGGCTGGTAGTTATGAAGACAAAACCAAGGGGAGTAATTGAGAAAACCACCTCAATACCATCAGCACATCAAGAAGAGTTTATGTCTAATTTAAAAAATCTCCCAATCAATGTAGATGACCAAATCAGAATTAATGAGAGCGAGTTGCAGTTAGAGGAGATAGATCTAACCATATAGGAAAGTAATGATGAATCTGGTAGTAATGGGAGTGTATCATCTTATGCAAGTGAATCAACAAATGATGAGTTAACAACATAAGGTAACTTAATTTTTTTTTAGCTACTGCACTGCATTTTATTTTACTTCCCTGCGTTTTATTTTACTGCATTTTTTTTTAGCTACTGCATTACTTTTTTATTTACTCCCTTGCATTTTACTTGACTGTATTTTTTTTAGCTACTGCACTACGTTATTTTGGATTAAATTTTTGTTATAACTCATATTTCTAATATTTTTTTTATTTATGTGCAGATGGCTTCAGGTGAGGAGCCTAGTAGAGGAATGATAAAAAAATATTTTTAACAGGTGCACTAAGAAGATCAGTATAGCTGGACCACCTAGGCCAGTACGTACTGAGGGGACCACCTCGGCTCAGCCTGCTACACAGCCTCAGCCTGCTACACGGCCTCAACCTACTACACAGCCTCTTCCTACTACACAGCCTTAGCCTGATACACAGCCTTTACCCACTCATGGAAGTGGTAGCCCACAGTTTTACTCACCAGACCCCCAATTTCCTTCACCAGATCCTGGGCAGAGTACTCCTTTCTACCCATACAACACACCCCCACCGTATGCTGGTGCCCCTCCTACTTATCTATTTCCACCATATGCTCCACCATACTATCCCCCACCACCCCATCAGCTCGCTACACCTGGTCCTTCGACAGCAGCTGGACCTTCGACAGCAATTGGACCTTCGACAGCAGCGGGACCTTCGACAGCAGAGGGACCTTCGACAGCAGCTGCAGTAGAGCAGGATACAGATGGTAGAATGTTGATAGCACCTCAGGGTGACACTTACGTACATTCTCTTATATTTTTTTAAACTAACAAATATTTTATTTTATATTTTATATTTGTTTTATATAACTTTATTTTTATAGGTTCTACCCATCAAAACAACCGACACATAAAATACGGGACATCATACGGAGCAGGTTTGACGCTCCTTATGTTTCTTGGAAGAAAGTCCCGAAAGAAGTCTGGGAGATGTGGTTCAGAGAGTTTGAGGTATTTTTGAGTTTTAAAATTTATGTTAAATGATTTATTCTTTCTTACTTAAGCTAATAATCTTATATATTATATATCATATGTATTTGATTGCAGAAAGAGTTTTGTTGGCTGCCCCAACACAATGACAGGATTAGAAAGAATTTTGAGAAGCGTGGGTCTACTCGGATGCGCGACATGTTCACTGATATTAGAAAGTCTGGGAAGCGACCACTGTGGATTGGAGAGATAATATGGGCTGAGTTAAATGCAGCTTGGGGCAGCGAAGAGTACAGTAGGAAGAGGGATCAGAATCGACAGAACAGAGCTTCTGATGTTGGTGGGTTGGGAAGTTCACTTCATACAGGCGGCTCTGTTCCACATACTGAGCACAAGCGTCATTTGGTAATGAATTTTAAATATTTTTTAAAATTGTTCTTTAATCTATATTAATAAAATTCTCTTAATTCAAACAAAAAGCGATGCTTGGTAGAGAACCAACTCCTGTTGAATTGCATAGTCGCACTCATAAGCGACAGAAGGATCAACAGTGGATTGATGAGAGATCAAGAAAAGCCTATGTAAGTATATTTTTATATATGTTTAATATTTTCTAAGTTTTAGTTTAACTATATATATTTATATTATACTTTCACAGGAGGATTATACACGGCTTTGAGAGACTCATGCCGCATCAGATGAGGGCTCTTCAGGTGGCTCTGTGCAGTATTCTGAGTATCGCATCTGGTCGCAGGCCGTCGGAGGAATGCAGCATGGTAGAGTATATGGCTTGAGTGCGTAAGCTCAGGCATACGAGGGGATGACATCCTCTACTGCACACAGCTTCGCATCCAGTTCGCATGAGTCCTTACAAGCTCAACAAATAAGTGCCCTTCAAGCTGAGCTAGAACGAGTAAGGAAATCACAAGCTGATTGGCAAGCTCAGCTGCAAGCACAGGTTCAAACAAGTATTCAGCAACACAATCAGTTGTTTGATGAAATGCACAAGATGAGGGAGAAGCTAAGTGGAAAAGACGTAGCTCCACCTGAGGAGGAGTCCACGGAGTCAGAGTAGTTTAATTTCGTTTATATGAACTTGTTTATTTCTATGAACATGTTTTATTGAACAGTTTCTTTTAATGTGATGTTTTTAGTTGATTGTTAGTACTGAACTGTTTCTTTTAATGTTATAAACTGTTGTGAAACTGTGGTGAAATTGTTGATATGTTGTAATGTTATAATTGAAATGTTGTAGAATTGATATTTGTATAGGTTTGTACGTGTGGAAATTTGATTGTTGGCTGGGAAGAAAATTTTTTTTTTGGCAATGCTCCAAGTTTCCGGCGGATTTTGTGCCGGAAGTTCACCGGAAACGACAATACAACGAATCGTATTATATGTACCATCGTCTTTATTCTATCGGAAATTACCGACGCATGTACCGGCGCACAGTCTGCCGGTAATCACCGGCGTACAATTTGCGTCGCAAAAGAGTTCGTGGGGTTTCTACGCACACTTTGCGTCGTCTTATCCGCCGGTAATAGCAGGCGCATAATGCGATGCTAATTACCGGCGGATATGGCGCCGGAATCAAGACATTTCTCAACGTCGAAAACGATCCGTTTTTTTGCCGGTAGTTCATCGGAAATTGCGCCGGAGAAATTTCCAACGCAAAATTGGTGCCGGAAATAATTTATCGACGCGACCGAAACCGGCGTATGGATTTTCGCCGCAACGTGCGCCGGAAACATATATTTCCGTCGGAATATCTATGTATTCCGGCGGATTTCGTCCGCCGGTAATATGGGGTTTTCCTGTAGTGCTTGTAGGCAGTCATGGGTTGCTTCGTCCAAGGAGACCTTGTAAACCTAGGGTGAATGTTTGTCTAAGGGGACAAATTTGAATCCATCTTAGCTAACAGAGGGTTTTGTGCCCTATCGCGTATATCCTATTGATTCATATCTTAAGGATTTGATGCAACTAAGGAACGTATTGGCTCTGGCCATAACCCGTATTTTGTGGTTCCATTTGGTAGAAAAACCACTCGGTTCAGAGAGCACCGGGTCATAACTGTTTATCTTGCTCTGTCATTTGGCGGCAAAATTGCTGGTTAGAGGACACGTACCACGTCCTTATTGGCAGGAGATTGTTTGAGAATGGATCCTAGTAATATTTTTGACAAGACATTTGGCTCTATGTGAGCTTAAGTAAATTTTAATTTATCCACTTCGGCAAACTATTGCGGATGGTGAATGAATTTTTCTTTAAGTATGAATGGATAATTTCAAATTTAAATATTTGGGATTTTGGGATTTATGGAATTTTGGATTTTATGGGTATTTGGGTAGAACTTGAAATATTTGGTATTAACCCCTCCGGTTGAGATCTTTGTTCAACACGGTCGTCATCGGGGTGTTTGGGGGCATTTTTATTTATAACTTGAACCTTGTCGACTATGTCTAGCTGTCGACAGAGGATCGAGTTTCTTAGTCTTTATGCCCTTGTGAGTGAATTCTCTTAATTATAGTCCTTGAAGGCCTAATATGAATGTATTAAGACAAATATTGTGATCGTCTTCATCGTATATTTGCTTGATAGTTAGAACCCTGTCGACTCCTATTGATCCACATAGAATGATCGGGTTCAAACCTTAATTCACTTACTAACCCGTGCAGCTACTAACCCATGCAGCATCCCTAGATGTCACGTGTGTACCAATAACATTCTCGTCGGGGCCCATGCAGGTATTGTGATTGCATTTATCACTTGTGTACCTATGTGTATTCAAATTATGGTGCATATACGGGATATTTATTTGAAATGTTTGTAAATTCTTTCTGTCCAATTGTATGATTGTTGCGGATCCGGTGGCATGGCGTAGCCGCTTTTGAATAGAGTTATTCGCTTCTTTGTACAGGTAAACTATCGTGCACTACTCGTTGCTTTCTGCAAGTGGATTGTAGTGCACTAACTAATCTTCTTCCTTGTACATCTGTAGATACTTGTATCCATCATTGTTCTTTCATATTTGCTCGTATACAACATGTTAAATGGATAATGGGTCTTTTATAGTGTCATTGATCTCTTGCAGAAACTCTTGTACGACCAAGGGATTCATCCCATTGACAGCGTATCTCCTGTTGCCACTTGCATACATGTCAATGTGTTCATTTCAATCTTGATGTTGATTGCAGGCTAAACTATGTTTCTCAAATGTCCCTTTATGCTTATTTGTACCATACTTAGATCTCGTAGGACATTTCTCTTTCATGGTGTTTGCAAGAGAAAGTAGTAGGAATTACTGCATCTTTCTTCTAAGACTTGTCTCATAGAACATGACTAGCAATATCTTTTTTTAAATCACATTGTGGCTGGAGGGAACTACCACTTTCTTTATGCCATAGTTTCAAGTCAATGTTTGTATCAATGCTCTTGAAAATTTAATTGGTCTCTCCTAGAGAAGGATCTGATTTGATTTCATTCTTTACATGATTCACCATTACCTTTGTGTTCTTTTCTGTAAGCATTCCACCAGAAGAATGCCTGAAGTATTCACTAGAGATATTGTATGAGTCTTTGTTATAGTAGTAGATGGATCATTACACCACAAATCCTTTGTTAATGCTGATATTCATGACTTATTCATGCTTGTAGGTGAAATAGCAAGCATTCCCTTGTCTATGCTATATTGGTGAACCATTATCTTCTTTGCATGGTGAAACTGCCATAATTGCTTATTGGCATTTACATTTCAACTTATTCGATCATTTTAAATAAGTTGTAGTATTTCGAAGGTCTCATGTTATCATTTATAAGGAAATCGTCATATTCTCTACAATCTTTATTGGTCTTTGCATGAGTCACATTGAATATCACCAATTTCACAATGCTCTTGAAAATAGCTTGTGGCTCACATAATGAATTTTCTTGTTGATATTTATGTTTTGGTTAATATAAGAACTTGTTGTTGATTGCAAGTGTGTCATCACATTTTGCATTTCCCATCGGTTGCAAGTGAGTCACCATATACATCTTCTTCGTTGTCATCCACAGGTTATTTGTTGTGTGCCTTACATTTGCTGACTTTTAAGAATTCGTTGTCTTGCAAATAACAATCTTTATTTTAAATATTAGATCTGGCTTCACGTTGTTCTGATTGCAAATCTGATTCCTTCTTTGGTGGCTTAGGTTTAACTCATTATTCATTGTGGTTCCCATTCAACTCCAACTATAAGTCCCTTGCAGTCAAATTGCAAGCCCTTGCTTGTGCTCGAATCTAGTTCATGTTCAATATCCAAGCATGGTCCCATTCATTTGAGTTCAAATTTTCCAAGTTATATCAAATTCAGTTTAAGTTAAAATTGATCAAATTATGACTCTCTTGAATCAAGTGAGATTCAAAGTCAAGCCTTATTGTAGTTTGAGTTCTAAATCCACAAATAATCTTGTTAAGTTCAAATGGTAAGTTTGTCCACTCGATTCAAGTCCAAAAGCATATTCAAATAAAGTTCAGGCTTAAAAGGAGCCTCTTCCTTTCATTCAGTCCCCTGCTGTTCGAGTTTGATTCATGTCCAGGTTCTTTTTGATCATTCAAATTAAGTTCCCTGTTGTCTTCTTGAGTTCAAATTCAAATCAAGTTCAAGCCTTTTGAGATCTTGTTCAATTCATGTTCGAGTTCACTTGTACATGATTCTAATTTAGTTCATTTAACTTGTCCATTAGTCTTCAATTCGAACTCAAGTTCATGTCTTAAAGTCTCTTGTATTTTGTTTGGTTCAAGTTCTAAGTCTACAAAATAATTTGAGTCCACTGTTTTTCATTTGAGTCCCAAACCAGGTCTGAGTTCAGTCTTATATTCACGCAAAAATTCGGCAGCCTCCTGGCATCTCCCACTTTTAGGGGAAAACTACATAAAAAATGGGCCTCCTGCCACGCTAAAAAAAAGCGTGTACGGTAGGTGCCCTCATACGAAGACACCACGGCCGCGAAATCATTATTCCCACCATGCCAGAGAAAGGCGAGTATGGGTCTTTGGTACTTGTTACAAAATAGAAGCATTTTTTTCTCGTGACCGGGTACTTATGAATATTTAATCTCGCCGTATGCACCGCACCGGGTTCCCATCCCACCACGCTAGAGAAAAGCATTTATGAGCAGCTTGTCGGCTCGACACGAACATCGAGAATAAGATTTTAGAACCGAGGGGTCACTCACCAACCTCATCGTAGGTGTCGTGTCGGGGTCCCTTCCCACTACGCTAGAGAAAGCGTAAATGGGTAGTTTATCGGCTCGACGCGCACATCGAGGTAAGGCAAGAAATATTTTTTTATTATTTAAAATTAATTATAATTTAAAAGTAATTATTCATAATTACAATAATTAATCATATTTAATTATATTTAATAATAACTAATTTAAATTAAAATATTTAATTATAATTAATTTTAATAAAATTATAATTAATTTTAATAAAATTATAATTAATTCTTAATGATAATAATTAACCATAATAATTAAAAATTAATTACAATTTATTTTAATTAAAACTAATTATTAATAATAACTAAATATGATTAAAATATTTAATTACAATAATTATAATTAATTATAATTAACTATTAATAATAATAACTAATTATAATTAAATAATAATAATAATAATAATAATAATAATAATAATAATATAAAACAACAATAGTTTTACCTACTGTCTAGGTTGAACTAGATACAGAGCGTCGGGTTAGAGGTGAGATCGGACCTATATAAGGATCAAATGGGGGCAGATTAGAGTCGGCTAGAGTAGGCACTGGATCGAGCTATGGATTTTTGTTCGATTATATGGGGTAGAGATAGGGCACGGTCTTAGCGTGAGATTGGATGGGAGAAGGTAGAGGCACTTGGAAGATTCGTCTATGGGAGCTGCTTGAGATCAAGGTAAGTAGTTCTCTTCTATATATATATAAATTGGGAAGAAGAGGGCATGGCACAGGGAAACAGAGGAGGAGGTAGTCGGGGAGCTTGTGTGGGTTGATTGGTCGTAGATAATTGAGCCCACAGAGCTCGGCTTCGGTAAAGGAGGAGAGCTGGACGAGTTTGGTCGTCTACTTGGGCTCAGTCAACTTCGATAGATGGACTAAAGGCAGAATCGGGAGTAGGAAATAGCGACGGGAGATCGGTTAGGGCTCAGATGGAGGGCCTTCATCAGTATTCCTGGAGCTTGGCTAGGTTCGAAACTAATGTCCAATCAAAGGTATGCGAACATTGATTGGGTTTCGATTGTGGGAAGCAAGAAGTTACGGAGGGTTCGTATGGAGAAGATGAGAGTAGCAGCAACTGAAGGCCTCGCTCATTGGGCTTTTAACGACAGAGCGAGAGCGTGACCGACATGCTTGATATGCATATGAAAGGACCTTTCGGTGCCATTTGAAGGCTGCAACACTATAGCGATAGAGCGAGAATTTTATAGGATATCGGCATGGGCAGCAGCATTCGGGCTCAGGTAATGATTTAGGCGCTCTCCTTTATATATATATATATATATATATATATATATATATATATATATATATATATATATATATATATATATATATATTATCATAATAGAGGTCAATAAATTCCCTCCAATAAATATGATATGCGTCTAGTGCGAACCACATTTGTTGTATGCTGATTGATCCTGTGGATCTCTAGATATTTGTTCTAGATATCACACAAGGGCTTTTATTTAGTGGATCTCCAAAAGTTTATTTGGATGTCACACTAATATTTTCTTTCTTCGCTGCTCTCTTAGATGTATCCATAGATGGTGGATATGCTGGCCTTAGTCAAGTAGGGACCATCGGGATAGTGATATATCACTTCATATTTGGGTCCCTAGAGGATGAATTTATAGATTAACAATGGTGAATAGCATCACCATCACTTGTTCTCTTTTGGTACCACTGTAATCTTAGTTCATAACTTTTTTATATATGCTCAACATTCTTCTATCATTTGGTTGTATCTTAGTAAAACTTTAAAAATTTATTTGGGGATCTCGGCATACAGTGCGATGTCAACCAAAATAAATATTTAAAATACCCTCAGTCTTTAGGGACATTTATAAGTGTCATCCAGGGTGCTCATTCCATAGCTTTAGCTTGAGTCCTGAGATTTTGATTCCTTCTGCCCTGTGCTTTATGCTACAGATATTTATGAAGGGTTATCTTCTTAGTCTTTACTGACATGTCAGAAGATTTGTATGCCTTCTACCCCTTTGTTATTTACTTTGGTGGGCTTGATGAAGGGGTAGATGCCGGTGACCTAAACCCTTTAGGTTTATATTAGGTCGGTGGAAAGAAGCCATCGATCCAAAGCTTTTTTTATAGCGAACTTGTTGAGGACGGAATCCTCTTAGTGCAGCCTTGAGCTTTGTGTGAACTTTGCGATAGTTTTCTTCTGTCCTTTTCTTTATGCTTTGGTAGACTTGTTGAAAACGAATTCCTTCAATCCTTGCTTTGTCCTTTACAGATTTGTTGAAGGATTTGAAGGTTTCGAATTCAAATGATAGTACCGAACGTAGGTGACATCTTGATCCTTAACCACTTGAGAAGACTTTAATATGAGTCACTTAAGTTCATCAGATTGGGAGAGCTAGGATTTAACATCTCTTCATCCTCTGGTTGCTGAGATGGGGTTCCTCTACTACGACCTTTCTTATGGCATGTTGAGTATATGGAGCTGTCAGCAATCCGGCCATATTTGGGCTTGTTGGATCCGACCTCTTACACCCATTCATACTTCAGAATTGAGCTATGGGAATTGTGCTCCCAATGCTGATTTTACTTAAGTTGGCATATTTGGAGTTCTCATTCGTAGTTATAGATTTTGGAGCCCACGAATATTTGGTAGTTGCTTGAGACTCCTCCTTCCCACTGGAACTTTGATTCTCAGGTCAATTAGGAGAGTTTAGTACACTACAATTACTTGAATTGGTCGAGTCAAATTGGCCTTTATTCTTCATACAGTCCTTACTAACAAGTTGACGAAGTGGGGGTTCTGCTACTATGACCTTTCTTATGGCTTATTGAGTAGACGAAGCTGCCTGCGATTCGACCATATTTGGGCTTGTTGGATCCGATCTTTTACACCCATTCAAACCTTAAGCTTCACACTATTGGAAGACTTCAAGCTTTTATGGCCCAATCTGTTGGAGTGCGTAGTTATAGAAGTCTTTTTCTTGACTTTTGAGCCTTTGTTTGTTGGAGAAGGTAGTGTCTCTAATTTTTGAAAGATCACCTGCATATACTTTAGAAAATAAGTATTTGTATTCTTTAGCACAGAAGAATATTTGAATTGATAATTTTAAATATTTATTCGAGGATCTCGGCATGCAGCGCGATGTCGATCCAAATAAATATTTAAAAATCCCCCTATCTCGCAGCGACACTTTAAAGCATAATAGACTTGGAAATTCTAAAATTTTAAATATTTATTTGAGTATCTCGGCACGCAGCGCGATGTTGACCCGAATAAATATTTAAAATGATCCCAGTCTGATGGAGGATTTTGAAATATATTCTCATAACACATGAGAATTTTAAAATATAAAATGCATGCGCTAACAATAGTGAATGAAAACTTAACACATTAAGCACAATATTTCATACATAGTATTTCTTCAGGTATCGACCATTGATCGGCAGCATGTGCCTCTGACCATTCAGATCAATGAGTTGATAAACTTCTCCCTAGTATACCTTTTCGATGACTAAAGGTCCTTCCCAATTAGATACGAATTTGCCACCAATTTTTTTTTGTGGGATGATTGGTCTTCTCTGCACTAGAACCAATTCCCCTTCTTGAAATGATCAAGGACGCACCATTTGATCAAAGGACTTTATCATTCTTTCTCGATAGATCTCCAAGTTCTGCTGAGCTTGCAACCTAATTTTATAGAGTGCATCAAGCTCCTCCATTCTTAACCGAGTATTTTTTCCTAAATCATCTCATTCTGGATGGCAACTCAAAAATTCTAATGGAAATACTACTTCAACTCCAAAAACTAGAGAGTAAGGAGTGGCTTTGGTTGGCATTTTGTAAGTTATATGATACGCCCACACCGCCTCTGCCATCTTCGTATGCCACTCTCTTTTATTCTTAGTGAGAATCTTCTTTAGCAATTTCATCAGCATCTTATTAAAGGCTTTTGCCAAGCTATTTATCCTTGGGTTATATATAGAGGAATACCGCCAATTAATCTTGTGTCGCTCGACAAACTTTTATATTTTAGTACTATTTAAAGTGGTACCATTGTCTTAGATTATGCGGCGAGGCACACTAAATCTATAAACGACGTTATGTGTGAAGAAATTGATCACATGCTTATATGTGACTTCTTTGAATGGAGTCACTTCTACCCACTTCGAGAAGTAGTATGTTGGTGCTAAGATGAAGTGGTATCCTGCTGATGACGGTAGATCTATCTGCCCGATAACATCAATACCCTAGCATTCAAATGGCCAGGATGCTATTATAGGGTGTAGTGAATTTAGCGATTGATGTATAACATCATCATGAATTTGACACTTGTGGCACCTCTTAGCATGGTCAATACAATCCTTTACCATTCATGGTCAATAGTAGCTCATTCTTTTGATTTTGACGGCCATTTTGGGACCTGACTGATATGCTCCACAAAGCTCTTCATGAACTTCTACTATCACTTTATCAGCTTCTTGGGTCCCTAGGCACCTTAGTCATATTTGATCAAAAGCGCGCCGGTACAATGTGTTGTTAATAAATGCATATCGTAGCACTCTCTTCTCGATTTGAGCAGCTAATGAATTGTTCATTGATAATTTACTTTCTTTGAAATAATTGACGAAAGGCTACCTCCAGTCATCTTCTTCTTCAACATCTAAGCAATGCCACCATGATTATGAAGCTTGATTAGCTTTGCACCTTCTCTTAGGAATTTAATGTTCTTCAAGTTGGTCTTTAAGATCAACTGGTTGAGGAGGTTGAGGATTAACTAAGGTTGCATCCTGCTGGCTTGAATTTGGTATTCCCCCTTCCTGCGAGAATTATAATAATGTTGGCTCTAGGATCCACTGATTGTGCACCAAAATTATTATAGGTCATTCATCAATTCTTTAGCCAATTTAGCAAGGGAATCAACTTTGTCATTTTGACCTCAAGGAACTTGAGTTAATTTAACAACTGAAATTTGTTTCATAAGTTCAAGAACTCGCTGATGATAACAGACCAACTCGAACATGGTGATTTTGTAAACTCCCAGTATTTGATTTACAACAAGTTGAGAATCACCAAAAATTTGGAAGTTTTGAATTTGAAAATTAATTGCAATCTCCAATCCAGCTATTAGGGCTTCATATTCAGCCTCATTGTTGGTTCAAGGTTTATTCAAGTTGAATGAGAATCTCATTATGCCTCCCTCGGGTGCTACAAAAATGATTCCAATTATATCTTGAGATTTTTCTAGATTTTGAGACCGAGTACGCTTAATTGATGATGCTCCAGCAAAGTGCATTTCCCATACTCATAACATCTCCTTCTCTTTGACATTCATGATTTGCTTGTCAGGTAGATTATTGTCGAGTGGTGAATCTACATGGATAGGATATGCAGCAAGGAAATCCGCCAGTGCCTGCCCTTTCACTACCTTCTCTAGTACGTATGTGATATCAAATTACAAGAGTATCACTGCCCACCTTACTAAATGACCTGTCAATGCTGGTTTTGTCATCAAGAACTTCAACGGATCGATTTTTGATATCAAGGTGATTTTATGAGACAGCATCTAATGGCGACGCTTTTGAACTGCAAAAAGCAGGGCCAAGCAATACTTCTAAATTGGGGAATAGATAATTTTTGCTCCTATCAGCCTCCGGCTGATGTAATAGAGTGCATTATCCTTGCCTTTCTTATTATGTTGGGTCAATAGTGCTCCGAGGGACTCTTCTAGTGTTGTCGTATACATTATAACAGGCTTCCCCGGAATTGGCGCTGTAAGAATAGAAGAATTCAATATATATCTTTTAATGCTATTGAATACTTCTTGGCACTCATCATCCCATTTAAAGTGTATATTCTTCTTCATCGGCTTTGAAAATGGCTAGCATCTACCTGACATATTCGATATAAATCATTGAATGAAAGCTAGTTTTCTTTGCAAGGAGCATAGCAGTCGAAGATTTCTTGGTGGTGGCATCACCATAATTGTCTTAATCTTGTTGGGGTCAACTTCAATTCCTCGATGTCGAATGACGTACCCCAAAAATTTGCTTGAGGATACCCCAAATGTAGACTTAAGGGGGTTCATCTTTAGATCATATTTTCTGATCCTCTCGAACACAATTCTCAAGTCATTTATATGGTCTTTTCGGTCTGTGTTCTTAATGACCAAGTCATCTATATAGCATTCGACCTTTTGATGAATCAAATCATTGAATATACGAGTCATCGCTCGTTGATATGTGGCACCAGTATTTTTTAGGCCGAAGGGCATGACTGTGTAGCAGAATATGCCTATAGGAATTCTGAATGATGTATGCTTTTTATCTTTAGGCGCCATTTTGATTTGATTGTAGCCTGATGATCCGTCCATGAAGGAGAATATATAGTAGTTGGAAGTATTGTCCACTAGTAGTTCTGATACAGGGAGCAAAAAGTCATCTTTTGGATACGCCTTGTTAACATCCCTAAAGTTGATGCATATACGAATCTGGCCATTATTCTTCTTTACAGGGACTATATTGGCAATCCAGTATGCATATTTTTCTTCACGAATAAAGCCTACATCTATATGCTTCTTTGTCTCTACAATCACCTATTCTTCAATCTCTAACCTCATTCTCCTTGGAGCTTATTTGACGGGTGTTGCATCTGATTTGATGGCAAATTATGAACTGCCACATCAGAGGATAAGCTAGACATCTCAGCGTATGTCCAGAAAAAGTAATCACTGAATTCACAGATGAGTTCTTTTATTTCCTCCACTTGCTCTTCAAGAAGAAAAGCACTGATGAAGGTCGAACATGGATCTTTCTGAATTTGAGAGGACATATTTGAAAAGTGATGGAATTTCTTAGAGTACTCTTCAAGATGTCGACCATTGAGTATATTATTTGTAGGGGTCATTTTTGAGACCCACTTTTGATAAATTTTTTTAATTGTGGATCTCTAGGGGTACACACTAGATGTCATCCCATTCTTTGAATTTTCTTTTCTAGAGATGTGAGTCTATATATTTATTTTTTCTTATGTCAGGACCTTTCGGCAATGGATTATTGGATATACTTCCAAGTGTCACACGCTGATGCTCATCGTATAAAGCTCAATATTATCGTTACTTTTTTGTTTCTATTATAACACTTAGACGATTAACAAAAGATGGAAAGAGAAACAAATACTCAGCGGAGTTGCTATAAATCTGTGGGATCCAAAAATTTGGCCCCGGCCTCCGCCTGCACTGATTTGCTTTTTCTTTTGTGAGGAAGTGTTTTAACAAACTAAGTTTTAGAATAAATTTTGGAAGGTATATGGGTTTGTAGATAAGACACTACCCAGAGATTTTGCCCTCTTTTTGTGAGGACTTTATTATCTGAGTTCTGGTTTATTATAGGCGCAAGTCCCAATAGTTAATTACCCCTCTCGATAATAAGAGAGAACTTTTGATTAAGGCTAGTCCTCAATCATATACGTAGAGATACGTGTTATCTGGCATATAGTAGCAGCATAGGTTTGGATTTGGGAATTAGGTTTGAAGTTAGAAATTTAAAAAGTTTGATATTTAATATAAAAATTTCACCACCTTTCACTTAAAGCGGATGGTGGGAGAATGGATAATGGACCTGATCAATATCCCATGGTTCTGTCTTCCCGGGCCAACGTGGTCCCAGGTCTACTTAGTCAAAGGAGGTAGTCGACCCAACCTGATAAAAGGATCCTTAACGGTAGCCATGGGTTACTTCATACAATTGGACATTGTAGACTTGGGGTGAATGTTTATCTAAGGGGATAAATTTGAATCCACCTTAGCTAACAAAGGGCTTTGGGCCCTATCGATTATATCCTATTGATTCATATCTCAAGGATTTGATGCCACTAAGGAACGTATTAGCTCTGGTCATAATCGGTATTTTGTGGTGCCATTTGGCGGTAAAACCACTCGATTCAGAGGGCTCGAGCATAATTGTTTATCCTGCAGTACCTTTTGGCGGCAAAACCACCGATTAGATGACACGTACCACATTTTTATTGGCAGGAGATTGTTTGAGAATGAATCCTATTAATATTTTTGACTAGGCATGGCTCTATATAAGCTTAAGTAAATTTTAATTTATCCACTTCGGCAAACTATTACGGAGGGTGGATGGATTTTTCTTTAAGTATGAATGGATAATTTCAAATTTAAATATTTGGGATTTTGGGATTTATGGAATTTTGGATTTTATGGGTATTTGAGTGGAACTTGAAATATTTGGTATTAACCCCTCCGGTTGAGATCTTCATTTAACACGGTCATCATCGGGGTGTTTAGGGACATTTTCATTTATAACTTGAACCTTATCGACTATGTCTGGCTGTCGACAGAGGATCGAGTTTTGTAGGCTTTATGCCCTTGTGAGTGAATTCTCTTAATTATAGGCCATGAAGGCCTAATATGAATGTATTAAGACAAATATACTGATCATCGTCATCATATATTTGCTTGATAGTTCGAACCCTGCCGACACCTATTGATCCACATAAAATGATCGGGTTCAAACCTAAATTCACTTACTAACCTGTGCAGCATCCCTAAATGCCACGTGTGTACCAATAACATTCTCGTCGGGACCCATGCAGGAGTTGTGATTGCATTTATCCCTTGTATACCTATGTGTATACAAATTATGGTGCATATACGGGATATTTATTTTTAAATGTTTGTAAACGCCCTCTGTCCGTATAGGTAAACGCTTGTATGATTGTTATAGATCCGATGGCGTGGCGTAGCAGCTTCTAAATAGATTTGTTCGCTGGTTCGTATAGGTATACTGTCGTGCACTACTCGTTGCTTTCTGTAGGTGGATCGTAGTGCACTAACTAATTTCATGCTTTGTATATCTGTAGATACTTGTATCCATCATTGCTCTTTCATATTTTCTCGTAGACAACATGTTAAATGGATAATGGGTCTCTTTCAGTGTCATTGATCTCTTGCAGAAACTCTTATACAATCAAGGTATTCATCCCATTGACAACGTATCTCCCGTTACCACTTGCGTACATGTCAATGTGTTAATTTCAATCTTGATGTTGATTGCAGGCTAAACTATGTTTCTCAAAAGTCCTTTTATGCTTATTTGTACCCTACTTAGATCTCGTAGGACCTTTCTCTTTCATGGTGTTTGCAATAGAAATTAGTAGGAATTACTGCATGTTTCTTCTGAGGCTTGTCTCTCCTGGAACATGACTAGCAATATTTCTTTTTAAAATCACATTATGGCTGGAGGGCACTACCACTTTCTTTATGCCATAGTTTCAAGTCAATGTTCGTTTCAATGCTCTTGATACTATAATTGGTCTCTCCTAGAGAAGGATCTGATTTGATTTCATCCCTTACATGATTCACCATTACCTTTGTGTTCTTTCCTATAAGCATTCCAACAGAAGAATGCCTAAAGTATTCAATAAAGATAATGTATGAGTCATTGTTATAGTAGTATATGGATCATTACACCACAAATCCTTTGTTCATGCTTGTATTCATGACTTATTCATGCTTGTAGGTGAAATAGCAAGCACTCCCTTGTCTATGTTCTGTTGGTGAACCATTATCTTCTTTGCATGGTGAAACTGCCATAATTGCTTATTGGCATTTACATTTCAACTTATATGATCATTTTAAATAAGTTGTAATTTTTTGAAGGTCTCATGTTATTGTTTATAAGGAAATCGTCATATTCTCTACAATCTTCATTGGTCTTTGCATCAGTTGCATTGAATATCACCAATTTCACAATGCTCTTGAAAATAGCTTGTGTGTCACATAATGAATTTTCTTGTTGATATTTGTGTTTTAGTTAATATAAGAACTTGTTGTTGATTGCAAGTGTGTCATCACGTTTTGCATTTCCCTTCGCTTGCAAGTGAGTCACCATATACATCTTCTTTGTTGTCATCCACAGGTTATTTGTTGTGTGCCTTACATTTGCTGACTTTTAAGAATTCGTTGTCTTGTAAATCACAATCTTTATTTTAAATATTAGATCTAGCTTCATGTTGTTCTAATTGCAAATTTGATTCCTTCTTTAGTGGCTTTGGTTCCACTCATTATTCATTGTGGTTCCCATTCGGCTCCAACTATAAGTCCCTTGCAGTTAAATTGCAAGCCCTTGCTTGTGCTCAAATATAGTTCATGTTTAATATCCAAGCATGGTACCATTCATTTGAGTCCAAATTGTCCAAGTTATACCAAATTCAGTTTAAGTTCAAATTGTTCAAATTATGACTCTCTTGAATCAAGTGAGATTCAAAGTCAAGCCTTATTGTAGTTTGAGTTCTAAATCCACAAATAATCTTGTTAAGTTCGAATGGTAAGTTTGACCACTTGATTCAAGTCCAAAAGCATATTCAAATAAAGTTCAGGCTCAAAGGAGCCTCTTCTGTTCATTCAGTCCCCTGTTGTTCGGGATTGATTCATATTTAGGTTCTGTTTGATCATTCAAATTAAGTTGCATGTTGTCTTCTTGAGTTCAAATTCAAATCAAGTTCAAGTCTTCTGAGATATTGTTCAATTCATGTTTGAGTTTGCTTGTATATGATTTGAATTTAATTCATTTAACTTGTCCATTAGTCTCCAATTCAAACTCAAGTTCAAGTCTTAAAGTCTCTTGTATTTTGTTTGGTTCAAGTTCTAAGTCCACAAATAATCTGAGTCCACTGTTGTTCATTTGAGTCTCAAATCAAGTCCGAGTTCAATCTTATATTCACCCAAAATTTCAACTGCCTCCCGGCGTCTCCCATGTTTAGGGGAAAACTACCGAAAAGCTGGGCCTCCCGCTAAGCTAGAGAAAAGCGTGTACGGTAGGTGCCCTTGTCCAAGGACATCACGACCGCGAAATCATTGTCCCCACCACACCAGAGAAAGGATTGTATGGGTCTTCGGTACTTGTTGTAAAAGAGAAGCCGTTTTTCCTTGCGAGCGAGTACTTATAAATATTTCGGTCTCTCCATAGGCGTCGCACCAGGTTCCCATCCCACCACGCTAGAGAAAAGCATGTATGAGCGGTTTGCCGGCTCAACATGAACATCGAGAATAAGATTTTAGAACTGAGGGGTCGCTCACCTACCTCGTAGTAGGTATCGCGCCGGGTTCCCTTCCAACACGCTAGAGAAAAGCGTATATGGGCGGTTTACCGACTCAACGCGCATATATGGGAGATAGGGCGCGGTCTTGGCTCACCTACCTCGTAGTAGGTATCGCTCTGGGTTCCCTTCTCTCTCTCTCTCTCTCTCTCTCTCTCTCTCTCTCTCTGTGTGTGTGTGTGAAAATCGAGGAAGAAGAGGGCACGGCACAGGGAAACAAAGGATGAGGTAGTCGGGGAGCTTGTGTTGGCTGAGTGGTCGCAGGTGATTGAGCCCGCGAAGCTCGACTTCGGTATAGGAGGAGAGCTAGACGGGGTCGGTCGTTTACTTGGGCTCGGTCGACTTCGACAAACGGACAAAAGGCGGAATCGGGAGTAGGAAATAGCGACGGGAGCTTGGCTAGGGCTTTGTCGGAGGGCCTTTGTTGGAATTCCTGGAGCTTGGCTGGGTTCAGAACTAATGTCCGATCAAAGGTATGCATACGTCGATTGGGTTTCATTTGTGGGAAGCAAGAAGGATCGGAGGGTTCATGTGGAGAAGACGAGAGTAGCAGCAACTGAAGGCCTCGCTCATTGGGATAACGACAGAGCGAGAGCGGGATCGAGATGCTTGATGTGTGCGTGAAAGGACCCTTCAGCGCCGTTTGCAGGCTGCGACACTGTAGCGACATAGCGGGATTTCTCCAGGATATCGACATGGGCAGCAGCATTCGGGCTCAAGTAATGATTTAGGCTCTCTCCTTTTTTATATTATTTTTGTTTATCATAACAGACTTCAACACAATGAAAATGGGCTTGGCCCTTAATTTTCCCCCAAAAAAAAAATTTAAAGCTTCAACAATGAAAACATAAGAGAGAGAGAGAGAGATAAAGCGAAAAGATGTAGACCTTGAACAGTGATGCAACTCTAAAGAAAATCTAGACATTTCTGCCATGAAGATTGAGGTGGGTTGAAATGATTTTTTAATAGTTATTATACGTGATACAAAAGAGTGCATAGAATACAAAGAGTTTTCGCCGAACGCATGGGATAGGATTTATTTTGCAAATGTACCATTGTGATTCATTTTGGGAAAAATGGTAAGAGACGCAAGTAATAAAGATATAGATATGTTATATGCATTATATCAATGACTTCTCAAAAAAAAGTATCATTTGGAATTAATGATAAAAATTAGTTAAATCATTTCAACTAAATCAAGCTGTATGATTCTATTCTTTCATAAATTTTCACATTAAAAAATATTGTCTTATTATTCTTGTACTATTCTTTTTATCTATTTATGTGTTAGATCTTCAAAAATAAAGATATTAAATATTTTCTCTCTCTACCACAATAAATGTTCCAACACATAACAATAATAAAATTACATAAATGAATTAACTTAATTTTTTTTGGTATTAAAGAAATAAATGATAATTAAAATAGTATTATATAATCATTAATCATGATTTTATAATATATTTTTATTAATTATGTGCGCTTAATGCACACCTAATTAAATTAGTTTTTTTTAAGTATATATTTTTATAATATATTACTAAAAGTAAGATGACAAACTGTACTTTTAAATTTATGCAAATAAATTGTTTGATATTCAATTCCGAATAATTATAATATAAGGGAAAATTAAATGGTTGTAATTTGTTTAAAACAAATTTTGTATATTTATTAATTTAGCATTTAGTTACGTGTTATTGATGTTTAAAAACTTCTGCTGTTTATTGTTATAATAATATTATAATTTTTAAAATTTCAATGACAAGTATAAGTTATATTTTAGATGCTTTAATTGTGATGGTCAATCAGGGGCGGAGCCAGGATTTTTTTTACGTGGGGGCACAAATCATTAAAGTAATTAAAAAATTCTCAACATTTTTCACCTGAGCTTGAGACCGGCATTAGCAAAATTTGTTTCTGCATGGTTTTATTTGATTTGTGTATTGTTTCCCTCACATAACATTTTCTAAACATCTACTTCAACTTTTTTTTTAAATTATATATCCATACTAAGTTGAATGAAAATAATACTAACAATTTGATCATAATTTGCAATACTTAGCCATTATAAATTAGTTCAACATAAATAAAAAACTAAAGAAGCATATCAATGCATGATATACATGCAAACTAAATGATTTTTATATAAAAAATGTAAACATCTAAACCTTGAAATAAGTTTATTTATCTTATCATACAATCCCAATTTAAATCCAAAGAGAATAACCAATGGCAATCCAATAATGTAAAAGGTCACCAAATTTTTGTCCAAGCTACTATGCAAACTAAATGATATATATATATATATATATATATATATATATATATATATATATATATATATATATATATAATTTTTTAATAACAAATTTTTAAATAATGTGTTTAAGAACATTAAGAAATACCCTAAATAACATTATTTAAAAAATATATTTAGATAATATGTTTAATAACTGTTTTTTTAATTTTTTCCGTGGCCACAGGAAAACAAAAAAGAAAAAATACTGTGGGGTTTAGTCCCACCCCGCATAGAGGAAATGAATTTTCTTATATATAAATAAATGCATACTCAACCCATTTAACCCATAACGCCCAGCTTGTGGTGACGCCCAGCTTGTGGCTGCAGTGTGTTAGGTGAATTTGTGGATGGAATGTGTATTTCTATTTTATTTAATTAAAATACATTTTGTGAATTACTGTCGGCTCGTTTGCTGCATACAAGAAGGATGAAAAAGATAAAAAATTATTTGATTTATCCTATATTTAAAACATCAAAAATAAATAAATAATACTAATTAAATGTTCATTCCAAAGTCAGTGGGGGCCCGTGCCCCCAGGGCCCCCACACTGCATCCGCCAGTGTGGTCAATACATTTCTTTATGGCATTAGATTAATATTCTAATTATATATATCTTTAGTTTTGGAAACAGAAATCTTAAAGACAAATCATTTAAATTTTAAAAAATAAATAAAAGCTCTAAAAGGAAACTAAATTTTGAATTTTCTTAAATATCTTACTTCTGAATTTTGATTTCTTAGATTTATTAGGCAATCTTTCCAAAAATACATCTCAAAAAATAATAATAAAAAAAAAAACTTCTAAAAATAAGCATAAACCCCCCTATAAATAGAAGCAGAGCCCCTTCAGAATTTATTTCATAGTTCTGCCGTTGTCTGCTTTCTTCTACACTCAAAACCGAAGTTCTGTGCTTTCACTGGCTACTGCAATTCCTTCGAAATCTTCCAGCAAGCTTACGGATCATCTCTGAGAAATCTGTTTTGGGTTGCGACTCTTTGCGGTTTGTGAACGGTTGACGGAGTTCTATAACCCTAACTATATTCCGCTACCATCAACATTTCAGCCTGCATCCCGACCTTGCTGAAGCTTTCATCATTCTTATTTCTTTTTGTCTTACAGAATTAATTTTATTTATTTCTTTGGATTAATCTTTTTTTGATGGATGCCAGAGCAATATGTCGCAATTTAGGTCGTTTCTCTTCCAAATCTTCCTCTTCGCGGCAAGGTGGTGGCGATAGATTTATTCCGAATAGATCCGCAATGAACCTTGATATCGCCCACTATATGTTAATGGCCGCTCCAAGAAAGGAGAAGGAGAACAATTCCGGGATATCATCTTCAGGAAAAGGAAAAGGGGCCTACAGGGAGATTCTTGACCGCGTTCTTTTGGAGAATCGAACTCGGATACTTGAATTCAATAGCAAGCCTTCCGCGCCGACTGAAGAGATATTCCCAGAAATTTTCTTTGGTTCTCCTTCCAATCATAGAAGGCCTTTGAAGAATAAGAGGTATATTCCTCAATCTGCTGAGAGGATACTTGATGCGCCTAATTTGGAGGATGATTTTTATTTAAATCTGCTTGATTGGGGAAAAAGAAATATCCTTGCTATTGCCCTTGGGAACTCAGTTTACTTGTGGGATGCTTCTGTCGGATCAGCTTTTGAATTGTTGACATTTGATGATCATGTTGGTCCTGTGAGCAGCGTCTCTTGGGCTCCCGATGGGAAGAACATTGCCCTTGGGTTGTCCAATTCCTTTGTTCAGTTGTGGGACGTTACATCAAATCGTCCATTGAGAACTCTAGAAGGCATTCATCAGTCCAGAGTAGGATCTCTTACTTGGAATGGAGGTATCCTCACAACAGGTGGAATGGATGGAAATATTATTAACAATGACGTGAGAATTAGATCCCACGTTGTCCAAAAATATAGAGGGCACCATATGGAGGTTTGTGGGCTAAAATGGTCGGGTTCTGGAGAAAAGTTAGCCAGCGGAGGTAATGACAATCTTGTTCATGTGTGGGATTGCTCCATGGCTTCCTCTAACACAACTTCAAATCAAAGCCAGTGGCTCCACCGGTTTGAGGAGCATACGGGTGCAGTTAAAGCTCTTGCATGGTGTCCTTTTAAGAGAAACTTGCTTGCCACTGGCGGTGGTGAGAGTGATGGATGCCTCAGATTTTGGAACACAGACATAGGAAATTGTCTTAGTTCAGTTGATACTAGCTCACAGGTTTCTGGACTTATCTGGAGTAAGAATGAGCGAGAGTTGTTGAGCTCTCATGGTCTACCTCACAACAATTTGGTATT
This sequence comes from Dendrobium huoshanense, assembly GCA_016618105.1. Taxonomy (NCBI): domain Eukaryota; kingdom Viridiplantae; phylum Streptophyta; class Magnoliopsida; order Asparagales; family Orchidaceae; genus Dendrobium; species Dendrobium huoshanense. Next base: position 82,046,145 of record CM028345.1, on the reverse strand, counting down.
GTGGAGGTATCCATCTATGGAGAAGTTAGTTGAACTCAATGGTCATTTTTCTCGGGTTCTGTGCATGTCTCAAAGCCCTGATGGATGTAGAGTAGCATCAGCAGCTGGCGATGAAACATTGAGGTTATGGAAAATTTATGAAACTTCAACTGTGAAAAAAGCTACAGGCAAGGGAGCAAGCACAACACCTTTTGCTAGTTTTAGCGCATTTACCACTATTAGGTGAGGACATTGTTGAATGATCCAAACTAGAGGGAGGCCATGCGCCATGGGAAAATTGCACTTTTGGGGTATGTTTCTCTCATTGATTTCACAAATCTATATATTTTCCTTTATAAGAATTCCAAGCAATTGTTTATTTTAAACAATTGTTTATTTTAAACAATTGATTAGCACAAAATTCCAATACGATTTTTTTGATCAATTAAGTAATTGCATCATAACTACTCCAAATTGTTGGTTTCTTTAAATGCAGTCAGACAACATTGAAACCACACCATTTTTATCTTTTCAGTTTCTAATTCAATCTGGCATACTGAACAAAACCATGTATTAAGTTCATGATTTCATTTCATTATTTTCATTAAAAATGGTGACTTGACTGTTAGACTATGCATGTTTGTTGTGTTTAGAAGTCTTATAGCCTCTTACACTGTTTTGAATTTAATTACTTTGCTGGCTTATTGTATTTTTTAAAAGGATTATTTTTTCGTCAAGGTGGTAATTATAGATTTGGTGACCTCTGAGTTTATAGGTCCTGAAGACTTGTATGATTTCATTATAATTTATCATCCCGTCTTGGACTCTATAATTTTCTCTTAAATGTTGAGCTTATATTGTAGGTAAAAAACTTAATAATGGTTTCTCTGAATGATTGTTTGTGGTTTCATACATGTATCTGCTTTGGTTTCTTGTCATCCTTCCATTACAGGAATTGATGGTTAAGTCGGATGCTCAAATGCTCCAAAATCAATAATGAGATAGAAAGTCGAGGAAAGTTTTGAGTGCGAAGATGAAAGAAAGCAGAATAAAAAGAAAAGCAGGATAAGGTGAATTTATTATTTGTGCACAAAAACAAGAAAAGGAGGGATGTAAGAAGACCGCATCCTAAAGCCAGGTATTCATTGAAATTGAAAATTAACTAGTGCATCATTTTTTTCATTTCGTTTTTTAACTCTCATTTAGCATATATTAGATGTAAGAATTTTATAGTTGCAATCAAAATACATAATTGCATTTTATTTTTGTGCACTTTTCATTGAGAAATAATTGTAACATTCACTTGTAGCCCTTTTCACTTCTTCTGACTTTCTCTCTATTCGAGTAATTTTATGCTCCTGCATTGTTCGGTTTGGCATACATTATGCTAATATTTTAGTTGATCATACAATAAATTTTTATGTTTAGCAAATGACAATATATTAAGCCTTTTTCCCTCACTAACACCTAAAATTGATGATTTACCTTCACTTTTTCATAATATTGTTAACAGTTAATTTATCAAGAATAGCTTCTAGATGTTTTTTAGTCATCACTTGAAAGCACTCAAATTGCTTCTGTTGGAGGTTGTACAATTCGTGGAGCTTTATATCTTTCCAAATTTCCTGAAATCTGTTAGTTATTTTAGAATGATTACATTAAGTTGTCATTTTTCTTAAACTAATGCTAAAATATATTTAGTTTCTTTTGTTGTTGACCTTCATGTTATACCCAAGAGATCAAAAGAGGGAATAAAGCTCAAAATCCAGCATACATACCTCACGTCCATGGGATCCAAGAATCCTGCAGAAATCGCGGCCTGCTACAGTACCTAGCTCTGTAAATGGCGCCGAATCGATCTCTTCCCGCAAATCCTGCTGAATCGGCGTCGCTCCCGTCTCTTCCCGTGAATCCCGCGATGACAGCCTCAATCGCCCCTCTCCAGCTTCTATAAAAGCCAACCGATTGGGCTCTCACAGGGCACGATTCTTTACCCGTTTGCTACCCACGAGCTCCCATCGTTGCTTTCCCGATCCCGTCGCTGCTGCCCTTCTCCGATCCCACAAGCCGAGAGCAACGAGCAGCTCCCTCCTCTCATACGAACACCACCCGATCTCCTCTGCCCTTGTCGTGTCCGTCCAACCTCCGGCAGAGAGAAGCCGAGAGAGAGAGAGAGAGAGAGAGAGAGAGAGAGAGAGAGAGAGAGAGAGAGAGAGAGAGAGAGAGAGAGGAAGAAGAAGCCGCCGACCTTACCTCAGCCAGATCCCATCTCCTCCTCCGACGTTCCTCCTAAATCGGAAGTTACAACATTTGAATAGAATCAGCAACAGAAGCTTGCGGGATATGAAGGTAACTTTCTCCCTTTCCTGCTCTTCCTTAGCCAAATACCGTAAATCCCTAAACCGAGAACAAAAAAAAGTATTTATTTATTATTAATTAATTTTAATTTATTATAATTAGTTAATAATAATTATAATTAATCGATATTGATTGTTAATAATTGATGAATAATTATCTTAATTAGTTATAATTAATTTTTATTAATAATAATTAATTATTTTTTATTTTTAATTAATTATATATAATTTATTAATTATAATTAATGATTTAGTTAATTATAATTAATTCTTATTAATACCAATTAATTATTTTTAATTAATCTCTAATATTATTATATTAATAATTAATTATTCCTAATTATTATTAATTATGATCAATTTCTAAATAATTTTATTAATTATAATTAATTCCTATTAATTATAATTAATAATTTATGATTAATTATAATTTTTTTTTAAATTAATTATAATTAGTTTTCTTTGTTAATTATAATTATCTTTAATTAATTATAATTTTTTAATTATAATTAATGATAAAAAAAAGAGAAGAGAGCTCTTCTCTCTCCCTCGATCTATGTGCGAACACCGTCAAAGTCCGCGAAGGTACGAACTCTCTAAACTCAGATTTCTCGCGTCGTTGTTTGCAGCAGACCGGAAAAACTCCTATACATGCCTTTATTGCGCGTGGTGGGATAGGACGTCGGTCTGATGCTTACGATGAAGCGAACAATCGCCTAAACTCTACTTCGGCGTTCGTGGCGCACCGAAAAACTGCCAATACACGCCTTTATTGCGCGTGGTAGGAAGGGATCCTGGTGTGGCACCTACGGCGAGGCGGGGACACTCATAAGTACCCCCGAGCGAGGGAAAAGCAAACTGCGCATTTTTAAATAGGTACCGACAAAGCCCGCGAAGGTACGAACTCTCTAAACTCAGATTTCTCGCGTCGTTGTTTGCAGCAGACCGGAAAAACTCCTATACGCGCCTTTATTGCGCGTTGTGGGATGGGACGCCGGTCTGATGCTTAAGACAAAGCGAGCAATAGCCTAAACTCTACTTCGGCGTTAGTGGCGCACTGGAAAACTGCATATACACGCCTTTATTGCGCGTGGTGGGAAGGGACCCCGGTGCGGCACCTACAGCGAGGCGGGGTCACTTATAAGTATCCCCGAGCGGGGGGAAATCAAATTGTGTCATTTAAACAAATACCGTCAAAGATCCCATACACGCCTTTATTGCGCTTGGTGGGAGGAATAAAAAAATCACGACCGCGGTGTCCTTGTCCGAGGACACCTACCATACACGCATTTATTGCGCGTGGTGGGAAAGGCCCAGTTTTCCGTAGTTTCCCCCTAAACAGGGGAGACGCTGGGAGGCTGCCGAAATTTCGGGTGAAATCGTACCTGGACTTAATTGAACTCAAGAGAATGACGGATGACTTGTACTTGGACTCTTGAACAAAATCTAAGTGGCTTAATAAGCAATTGAACCCAAATAAAAAATGTGCAAGTGGCTTAATTTGAACTGAAATCAAACTTGAATCAAGCTCGAACTATAGTGGACTTTTGCATTTGAACAAGGACTTGGACAAGTTGACATCGGACTTGTGGACTTGATAGGACCAAATTGACTTAAGCGAGCTCAAACTCAAATGAACTAAGTACTGTGGACATAAACTCAAGCTTGGACTCTACAAAACAACAAGGAACTTGATTTAAGCGTCCAGATGAAATTGAACATGCAACCGGACTCAAAAGAACTTTAGAAGATTCTGAACAAACACTTGAACTTGTACTTGGAACTCGAACTGTGCAGCATTAAGGAACGCAAACTGAACTCAAGCTGGATCCGAAATAGGGACTTGAGTTTGAATGGGATGCCAAGAGTTGAACCCATAACGACATACAAGACTCAAGCATGGGCTGGACCTTGAACTCGGGTCTGATGAAATACATAGGATCAGGGCTTTGGATGAATGAACAAATCAGAGTCTAAATGCACAGTTCTCTAAATTAACAACAAGCTACAAGTGGTAGATGAAATCCCGATGCACATGAAAGATGTACGAATTCCTACAACGGTCTCAACACATGCCTGTTGATTGAGATGGCAATACGAGAGACCAATAATGGCGGATTCGCCCCTACAAACAAGTGCAAATACATCAAAACCACCCGAGATTGGTGAAAGGGTGGATTCGATGCAGAAACAATGGATCTTCTACAAAATACTTCTAGGAGTTCGTCGTAGAAGACATGTATTGTCACGACCCGACCCGACGGGGACGGATCCCGCCCGAGCCGGATCGCGACGAGAGACTTACTAAACTTGCTTATCCAGGATCTGGCTTTGGATTAGGTTACTGAACTGATCTTCCAAATTCTTAACTCAACAGAAACACACAGAACAACAGAGCTACTAAAAACATCAAATGCAGCGGAATAAAACATCAATCTTTTCATTTCCTCAAAATAATCATCTACAGAACAGTACATGGCTTTCATCAGAAAGAAAGACAGAACAGGAAAGCCATGACTGTACAAAAATCAAAAAGTACAAAAGTACCTAATCGGATCAGACTCTGAAACTAATCCTGGACCTCCTTGCCCTTCCCAGAACCTGAAAACCACCAGAAATCAAGGGTGAGCTCAACAGCTCAGCAAAGTAACAAACCACCAATCTAAATTCTCAGAAACCAAAACCAAATTCATCAGACAGAAGTCAGATCAGAAATCGAAACAGAATCGGAAATCAGAACTTATACGGACAGATATCAAATCAGAATCGGAATCGTACAGATCATATCAGAACAAATCAACAGAGTCAGAATCAAAATTCAGAAATCAGAATCGTACGGAGCATATCATATCAGAATCACAATTTCGTACAGAACAGAACAGATACAGAAAACAAAACAGATACACATAGCTAAATGCCCTGACACTGACGGAATCTCTACGGATTCCGGCCCCTTATGCCTCCCTTCCCAGACACTGACTGAATCTCATAGGATCCAGGCCCCTTATGTCTCCCTTTGTGCTCACGGCACCAAAACAGATGTGCTTATAGCACCAGAACAGAATTCATCGGATCCGGAACAGAACAGATATCAGATTTGATCTCATTTCAGATTTCCCGTTTCACTAACTGAATCTCATAGGATTCAGGCCCCTTATAACTCCCTTTTTATAGCTTATACACATAGCATTTCAATTCAGAAGAAATTCGGACATTTCAGAAATTACCCGAAAATCGGGCAGCACAACGGCAGTATACAGAATTTACACAAAATTCCTGAAAATAACAATTTACCAAATTTGCACAGAATACAGATATTAACATTTCAGAACCTTTATTCTACTGCACAGATAAATTCCAATTTCACAGAAAATTGTAGTCTACGAAAAACATCGCCGAATCAAAAATACCCGGACAAAAATCTTCAAAATATAGTCAAAACGTGCACACCCGGCACGACAACGATATACAGAAACTTACGCGGTAAAAACTGAACCAATCAAAAGTTACGGACGAAAAATCGTAACGAAAACGAAATCCGGACAGAAAAATACCGCCAACCGCGACGGAACTGAAAATTGAGAAAGACGGAATGTGCCTTACCTCGAGCACAGCAATTTCCTCAACAGTCACTTCGATCGAAAACGGCTCCGCGTCTTCCCGAAATCAACTTTTCCAAATTCCTCTTTTTCTCTCTCCTCAGAGCTGAAAATCAGATATTTATTTTAATTTTCTCTCTCCTCAAAATGACTCATTTCCCTTTAAGTAATGCTCATATCGGCCCGGCCGATCGTCTCGATCGTCCTGGACGATCAGACCAATTCCCATCGTCCTGGGACGATTTTTCAGGACGATAATTACTGTTCATAGGCGATAAAAACCCCTATTCTCTGACTTGTGCCATCCACTGATCGTCCCGGGACGATACCTCGATCGGCCTGGACGATCCCTACAGGAAATCACCTGGAGCAATTCTGGGCAGAATCTGGAGCTGAATTCCACTGATCGTCCCAGGACGATCCCAGATCGTCCTGGACGATACTGGAGCAGATCGTGATATTACAATCTCCCCAACTCAGAAAAATGTCGTCCTCGACATTATCCAATCCAAACTCAGTCAAAACAAGTACGGGTACGACCGTCTCATATTAGACTCCTTTTCTCAAGTTGCTTCTCGTGCAGTCCGGTGTTTCCACTGGACTTTAACCATCGGAATCTCTTTATTTCTTAACTTGCGGACGTCGTACGCCAAAATCAACTCTGGCTCTTCCTTGTACGCCAGATTCTCCTGAATCTCAACCTCGTCAGCTGATACCTTCTTTCCAGAGTCGGATACCCACTTCCTCAGAGTGGATACGTGAAATACATTATGCACATCCGGCATAGAATCAGAAAGCAATAGGCGATAAGCAGCTTTTCCAATTCTTTCCAAAATCTCAAACGGTCCAACATACCTTGGACTAAGCTTGCTCACCTGACCAAATCTGCTCACACCTTTCATCGGGCTGACTTTGACATACACAAAGTCACCGACCTGAAACTCAACAAATCTGTGCTTCTGATTGTAATATTTCTGCTGACGATCTTGAGCGGCTTTCAATCTTTCTCTTATCAAACTGATCTTCTGAGCAGTTTCATCAGCAAAAGTGGCACCCAAAGTCTGTCTATCTCCGACCTCCGTCAGAGTCAAAGGAGTACGACACTTCCTGCCATACAGAGCCTCGTACGGTGCCATACCAATACTGGACTGAAAACTGTTGTTATAGGCAAACTCAATCAGCGGAATATGATCTTCCCAGCTTCCGCTAAAGTCCAGAACACAAAGTCTCAACAGGTCTTCCAATACCTGAATAGTCCTCTCAGACTGTCCGTCGGTCTGAGGATGAAAGGCTGTACTGAAATGCAGTTTCGTACCCAAGCCTTGCTGAATGCCCTTCCAAAGTCTGGAAGTAAAGCGTCCATCTCGATCAGAAACAATCACACGAGGCACACTGTGCAATCTGACTATCTCTTTCACATATATCTGTGCCAAGCGTTCAACTGAATCCGTCTGTCTGATCGGAAGAAAATGGGCTGACTTCGTCAATCGATCCACAACTACCCAAATGGCATCATGTCCTTGTCGTGATCGAGGAAAACCCATCGCGAAATCCATCGTTACCTCCTCCCATTTCCACTCAGGGATAGGCAACGACTGCAACAGTCCACCTGGTCGCTGATGCTCTGCCTTCACCAACTGACAGGCTACGCATCTCGACACAAACTCCGCCACATCCTTCTTCATTCCAGGCCACCAGAACAAAAGCTTCATATCAGCGTACATCTTACCACTGCCTGGATGAACAGTGTAGCCTGAATAATGAGATTCATACAGAATCTCCCGCCTCAAATCTCCAAACACAGGTACCCACAACCTGTTCTTACAGAAAATAGCACCAGAATCAGAAATTCGAAGTTCAGGAGTCTTACCAGATCCAATCTGAGCTATCAACTTCGAATAATCAGAATCTGACTTCTGGGCTTCTTGAATCCGTGTTTCCAAAGAAGACTGAATACTCATCTGAGCCAACTCCAAATCACTGGAGGAAATCACCTCCAATTGCAATCTTTCCAAATCACGAATCAGAAAGTCATCACAAGTAAGCTGCAAACCTGATAATCCAGAAGACTTCCTGCTCAAAGCATCTGCTACCACATTCGCCTTCCCAGGCTGATACTGAATAGTCAGGTCATAGTCCTTGATCAACTCGAGCCACCTCCTCTGTCTCAGATTCAGATCCTTCTGAGTAAAAATGTACTTCAGGCTCTTATGATCAGTAAACATCTCACATGTGACGCCATACAGGTAATGACGCCAAATCTTCAAAGCAAAAACAACTGCAGCTAACTCCAAATCATGCGTCGGGTAATTCTTCTCATGTGGTTTCAACTGTCTCGAAGCATAAGCAATTACCTGACCATGCTGCATCAGGACACATCCCAGTCCTTTCAGTGAAGCATCACTGAACACCTGAAAACCTTCCGTACCTGACGGAAGAGCTAACACTGGAGCTGAAGTCAAACAATCCTTCAATCGCTGAAACTAGCTTCACACTCCGGTGTCCAAACAAAAGGAACCGACTTCTGAGTCAGTCTCGTCAGAGGAGTCGAAATCTGTGAAAATCCTTTCACAAATTTCCTGTAATACCCGGCCATGCCCAAGAAACTACGTACCTCAAATACCGTAGTCGGCCTTGGCCAATCAGCAACTGCCTGAATCTTCTGGGGATCCACAGAAATACCTTCTCCGCTCACCACATGCCCCAGAAATGAAATGCTCTTCAGCCAGAATTCACACTTGGAGAACTTGGCATACAGCTGATGCCTCCTCAGAGTCTCCAACACAATCCTCAAATGTCTGGCATGTTCATCCTCAGATGCAGAATATACCAGAATATCGTCGATGAAGACGATCACAAATTGATCCAAAAACTCCCTGAATACTCGGTTCATCAGATCCATGAAAATCGCAGGCGCATTGGTTACCCCAAAAGGCATAACCAAAAACTCGTAGTGCCCGTACCGAGTACTGAAAGCAGTCTTCACCACATCAGATTCCTTCACCTTCACCTGATAATATCCGGATCTCAAATCAATCTTCGAAAACACCGAAGATCCGGAAAGCTGATCAAACAAGTCGTCTATCCGAGGCAAAGGATACTTGTTCTTGATCGTGGCCTTGTTCAAATCTCTGTAATCAATACACATACGGAGTGTACCGTCCTTCTTCTTCACAAACAGAACAGGTGCTCCCCAAGGAGAAACACTAGGACGTACAAATCCTCTGTCAACCAACTCCTGAAGCTGAACTTTCAACTCAGAAAGTTCTTTCGGTGCCATCCTGTAAGGAGCCTTCGATATCGGAGCGGTACCCGGAAAAACATCGATAGAGAACTCCACATCTCTATCCGGAGGTAAACCAACCAACTCCTCAGGCAAAACATCTACAAACTCCCGTACCACAGGGATCTCAGACACAGAACCAACCTCCAGGTTCAGATCCCGCACCGAAGCCAAAAATACTGGATATCCTTTCTTCCACATTCTGCTCACTTCCAACGCAGAAATCAGACTGGAGAGAACACCTCGTAATCCCTGAAATACAACTCTCTCTCCAGCCACAAGCAAACTCACTTGCTTCTTCAGACAGTCAATCTGAGCCTCATACTGACTCAGCCAATCCATGCCCAGAATCACATCATACGAAGAAATCGGCAATCGAATCAAACTCGATTTCCACTTCTTGCCAGAAATCTCGATCTCACACAAACAAAACTGTCGAGCAATCAATGGATTCCCAGCCGGTAAAATCACAGACAAAGAAACCGGTAAAACCATCGAATCCAAATGTAAAAGCTCAAAACAGTGCTCGGACAAAAAAGAATGACTCGCTCCAGAGTCAAACAAAACACGACAGGGCTGATCAGAAATGTAAACCGTACCTGTCACCACATCCGGAGCATCTCGAGCCTCCTGCTGACTCAGACTGTAAACTCGTGGCTGAACTGGAGCAGGAGCTGAAGCAACAGAACTACTCTGCTCTCTCTGAATCGTAGGTGGTCTCCGTGGTGCAGAACTAGAACCACCACCTCTACCAGCAAATCCCTCAGGGCATGGAGGAACAGTCCTCGGTCTTCCTGCTGCTGAACCAACAGGTCTGACGAAGCCCTCAGATCGCTGCTCAAATCCCATCTGTGGACATTCTGCAATCCTATGTCCCGGCTGACCACATCTGAAACAAAGACCAGTTATCCTGTAGCACTGGCCATGGTGTCGCCGTCCACAACTCTGGCACACAGGTGCCGAACTGACAGATCCAGAACTAGTCGTACTGGTAACAGTACCAGACGATCCTCCGCTCCTTCTGGAATCTCCAGATCCAGAACCAGGAACAAATCTCCTCTTCCCAGAGGAACCACTGCCAGAAGTCTCTCCTCCAAACCTCTTCCTACTCACAGTCCACCGCTGCTGAGTAGTCGTCATGTCATTCTCAATCAGACGAGCTCGCTCCACAAGCTCAGAGAAATCAGTAATCCGGAACGGTATCAAAGGCTGCCTCAAAGTATCTCGTAAGCCTCTCAGAAACCTGTAGCACCTCTCAGCAGACGTGCTAACCAGCTGCGGAGCGTACATGGCTAATGCAGTAAACTCAGCCTCGTACTGCATCACCGTCTTGCTCCCCTGAACCAGCCTCAGAAAACTCTCCTGCATCTGCTGTCGTGCAGAAGGGGGAACAAACCAGTCTCTGAATACCTCAGTGAACTCTTCCCAAGTGATCAAAGAGTTCAATCTGCCCTGAAATCTGGCTGCCTGCTGGCCATCCCACCAGTGCTCAGCTTCTCCGTCCAACAGAAAAACAGCTAACGGAACCTTCCTGTCTGCAGGACACTGCATCCCGTCAAAAGTCTTCTCTAATCTCCTCAGCCACTCCTCAGCAGCTCTGGGCTCAACAGCGCCCTCAAACCTCGGAGGCTTCAACCTCAAAAATAACTGCAGGTGTCGATCAATATCCTCAGATCTAACAGTAGAAGCTCTGCTCTGAGTCTCGCTCATCATCTGAGCAACAAGTGACGCAAACTGTGAAAGCGTATCAGCACCGACCACTGGGGCTGTACTCCCCACTGGTGCTGCCTGATCATCACTCTGACCGTCTGTCATGTCTGGGTCTGGCTGATCCATACAGAAAAATCCAGAAAATCCGGAAAACTATCACAAAAACAACACAAAAACAACACAATAAAAAGCCAAACGACCCAAAACTACCTCCCAGACAGACTCACTGATCACTTCCTAGAGCTCTGTTTCACAATTCAACCAGTTTCCAAAACCAGTGCTCTGATACCACAAAAGCTTGTCACAACCCGACCCGACGGGGACGGATCCCGCCCGAGCCGGATCGCGACGAGAGACTTACTAAACTTGCTTATCCAGGATCTGGCTTTGGATTAGGTTACTGAACTGATCTTCCAAATTCTTAACTCAACAGAAACACACAGAACAACAGAGCTACTAAAAACATCAAATGCAGCGGAACAAAACATCTATCTTTTCATTTTCTCAAAATAATCATCTACAGAACAGTACATGGCTTTCAACAGAAAGAAAGACAGAACAGGAAAGCCATGACTGTACAAAAATCAAAAAGTACAAAAGTACCTAATTGGATCAGACTCTGAAACTAATCCTGGACCTCCTTGCCCTTCCCAGAACCTGAAAACTACCAGAAAGCAAGGGTGAGCTCAACAGCTCAGCAAAGCAACAAACCACCAATCTAAATTCTCAGAAACCAAAACCAAATTCATCAGACAGAAGTCAGATCAGAAATCGAAACAGAATCGGAAATCAGAACTTATACGGACAGATATCAAATCAGAATCGGAATCGTACAGATCATATCAGAACAAATCAACAGAGTCAGAATCAAAATTCAGAAATCAGAATCGTACGGAGCATATCATATCAGAATCACAATTTCGTACAGAACAGAACAGATACAGAAAACAAAACAGATACACATAGCTAAATGCCCTGACACTGACGGAATCTCTACGGATTCCGGCCCCTTATGCCTCCCTTCCCAGACACTGACTGAATCTCATAGGATCCAGGCCCCTTATGTCTCCCTTTGTGCTCACGGCACCAAAACAGATGTGCTTATAGCACCAGAACAGAATTCATCGGATCCGGAACAGAACAGATATCAGATTTGATCTCATTTCAGATTTCCCGTTTCACTAACTGAATCTCATAGGATTCAGGCCCCTTATAACTCCCTTTTTATAGCTTATACACATAGCATTTCAATTCAGAAGAAATTCGGACATTTCAGAAATTACCCGAAAATCGGGCAGCACAACGGCAGTATACAGAATTTACACAAAATTCCTGAAAATAACAATTTACCAAATTTGCACAGAATACAGATATTAACATTTCAGAACCTTTATTCTACTGCACAGATAAATTCCAATTTCACAGAAAATTGTAGTCTACGAAAAACATCGCCGAATCAAAAATACCCGGACAAAAATCTTCAAAATATAGTCAAAACGTGCACACCCGGCACGACAACGATATACAGAAACTTACGCGGTAAAAACTGAACCAATCAAAAGTTACGGACGAAAAATCGTAACGAAAACGAAATCCGGACAGAAAAATACCGCCAACCGCGACGGAACTGAAAATTGAGAAAGACGGAATGTGCCTTACCTCGAGCACAGCAATTTCCTCAACAGTCACTTCGATCGAAAACGGCTCCGCGTCTTCCCGAAATCAACTTTTCCAAATTCCTCTTTTTCTCTCTCCTCAGAGCTGAAAATCAGATATTTATTTTAATTTTCTCTCTCCTCAAAATGACTCATTTCCCTTTAAGTAATGCTCATATCGGCCCGGCCGATCGTCTCGATCGTCCTGGACGATCAGACCAATTCCCATCGTCCTGGGACGATTTTTCAGGACGATAATTACTGTTCATAGGCGATAAAAATCCCTATTCTCTGACTTGTGCCATCCACTGATCGTCCCGGGACGATACCTCGATCGGCCTGGACGATCCCTACAGGAAATCACCTGGAGCAATTCTGGGCAGAATCTGGAGCTGAATTCCACTGATCGTCCCAGGACGATCCCAGATCGTCCTGGACGATACTGGAGCAGATCGTGATATTACATGTATCCCCTGCAAATAAAGAGGTCAATGAATGAATGAAGGTCATTCATTAAAATCTCAAATAGAAGTGAAATGTCGGTTAACTCACAAGCAACAATACGAACTCCTACAAGTCACTACAGAAGACCTGCAATCAACCACCGTCATGAGCTCAACATGTTGCATTTGCAGAGCAAATAAAGAAGAGAACTGTAGTAGAAACGAGCTCTTACAAGATGTTGTAAAAGACTTGTGGTATGCCCAATATGTTGTCCACAAGCAAATATACCAAATGACTACACTGCAAACACAAAGCAAGAGATTAGTTAGTGCACTACGATCCACCTGCAGAAAGCAACAAGAAGTGCACGAAAATCTACCTGTATGAAGAAGCGAACGACTCTGCTCAGAAGCTGCTACGCCACGCCACCGGATCTGCAATCTCCGTACAAGCAGACAGACGGCGTCTACAAATATTTCTAAATACCCCTGCACGTGCACTGTAATCTGTATACACATAGGTACACTAATGGGGAAAATACAATCTTAACCCGCATGGGCCCCGGCGAGCGTGTTATTGGTACACACTTGACGACTAGGGATGCTGCGCGGGTTATCAAATTTTGAACCCGATCCTCCTAAGCAAGTAAGTAGGAGTTGACAAGGTTCAATAAATAATTACAAAATGCTCTCAAACATCTGCATGGGCCTCGACGAGCGTGTTATTGGTACACACGTGATGTCTAGGGATGCTGCGCGGGTCAACAAGTGAATTCAGGTTCGAAACCGATCATTCTATACGGGTCAATAGAAGACAGGGCTCGAACTATTAAGCAAATATAAAGTTGTGGCGACCGGTATATTTATTTTAAAACATTTATATTAGGCCTTCAAGGCCTATAACAATATGAATTCACTAATAAATGCACGAAGCCTACGAAACTCGATCCTCAGTCAATAGCTCGACTGAGTTGAAAAGGTTCAAGCTAGAAATAGAAATAACCCCAAACACCTCGATGATGACCGTGTTGAATGCAGATCTCAACCGGAGGGGTTCCCAAATATTCCAAAGTTCCATCCAAATATCCACGAAAAAAACCCAGAACTCCACAAAATCCAAAAATCCATAAATCCGAAAATACAAGAAAAATATTTAAAATTTGGAATCTAACTATCAAACACTTAAAACAAACTTCATCCACCCTCCGCAACAGTTTGCCAGGGTCGACAAATTAAAATTTACTTCAGCTCACAAAGAGCTAATGCCTAGTCGAAAATATCACTAGGATCCATTCTCAAATAATCTCTTGCCAGTAAAGACGTGGTACGTGTCCTCTAACCGACAGTTTCGCCACCAAATGGCACTGCAGGTAAACGCTTATGACCCGGGGCCCTCTGAACCGAGTGGTTTTGCCGCCAAATGGCACCACAGATAGCGGTTATGGCCAGAGCCAATACGCTCCTTAATGACGTTAAATCCTTGAGATATGAATCAATAGGATATGATCGATAGGGTGCAAAGCCCTTTGTTAGCTAAGGTGGATTAAAATTTGTCCTCTTAGATAAACATTCACCCCCGGTCTATAAGGTCCCCTTGGACGAAGCAACCCATGGCTGCCGACAATGATCCTTCTGTCAGGTTGGGTCGACTACCTCTGACTAAGTAGACCAGGGACCACGATGGCCCGGGATGACGGAACCATGGGATCTTGATCGGGCTCATCATCCATTCTCCCACCATCCGCTTTAAGTGCAAGATGGTGCAATTTCTAGTTTAAATATGATATCTCCAAATCTTCCAATACTCTGAATTCTCAAATTCTCTAAATTCCAAATTTTCAAACCCATTGTTGCTATTATATGCCAGATAACACGTATACTCTACGTATCTAATTGACGACTAGCCTTTAATGGAAAGTTCTCTCTCATTATTGGGAGGGGTAATTAACTATAGGGGCTTGCGCCTATAGGAAACTAGAACTCAGATCATAAAGTCCTCACAAAATGAGGGCGAAATCTCTGGGTAGTGTCTTTATCTACAAACGCATCTGCCTTCCAAAATTTACCTCGGAACTTAATTTGTTAAAACTCCCCTCGCCGAATACAAAAGAAAAGCGCGCGGCGGAGGCCTTGGCCGAATTTTCGGATCCCACATTTGTTTATCATGAAAATGTTTTAATTTGTAAACTTATTAATTCATGATAAGCTTAATTCTTTCTTTAGTAGCATACGCATTGTTTAATACATATTTTACTTCTTACATGACTAATAGGTGTTTGTCTTGCAGTTATATCAATAAATATAAATTTAAATGTAAATAATTTTTGAATTCAACACATCAGGATTTAGTTTTTGAATGAAAATTGAGCATGAATTTCTTATATATTCTCATATAAATTTATTATAATTTTATAACCCACCTAATTTGTTTTGAATTTGCGCTATGTTCATGTGTAAAAAAGTTATTTTGCAAATTAGTATTTTTGGTAAAAAATGATGAATTATATTTGATTTGATGCTAAATATTTTTCATAAATTTCTTTCAAATTTGTATTTCACTATCGAAAAATATACTCCTACCAACTGGGAATGGATCTATATTCTTTTTATTCATTGTGTTACATTAGTTTAAACATCTTTATTTTCTTTTATGTGACTCGTTTACTAGGAAAGCTTGTTCGAAATTAATACAAACATCCCATTTGACTATTAATTGCCTTAATTTGAAGTGTTGTTTATGTGCACTAACTTTTTTGTTGAATAGTATGTGGTTGTCTTAATACCTGTGGCTTGATGGGTAGTGGAATATTTCGTCAAATTCTTGAGGAATAGTTTTCACAATCATTGCCTTACATGTAAAAAATCTTTTTGTTGACTTACAATGCCTTTGTTAGCTTTAAATTTGATTTAGATTTTGGAGGATGAAAATTTTCTTTTCGTGCCATCCGATTACAACTAATTAGGAAGAGGAAAGAATCATTTAAATATTTTACTCTATGAAAATATTTGGCAGACGGCGTTTTTGTGTTTTTATCTACATCCTATGATGCACGGACACGGACACGGCGACACGGACACGACACGGACACGGGACACGACTTTTTTGAAAGTATAGGACACGGGTACGGCGCGGACACGGCAATACATTTTTTTATATAGTATATATATATATATATATTAATGTAATATCATATTAAAAATGACAAACAATAATAAATGAATGACATGATAACTTATCTAGATTATAATATAAAATATTTAGTACAAAATATCTAATACAACCACAAAAATATAAGCAAATAATCACTCACTACAACATCAAGCATTCAAGCTTCAACTACTATGATTAGCTTTAGAGGTTTGTTTTTGGCTATCAATATCATCATCATTGAATATCACTGATTTCAACTCTGGTTCAACAAGAGAAAGATTTGTAATTGTGCAAAAAAGAGAGAAGATGAAAATACCTTCACTGCCAAAGAGAAATGAAAATGAGAATATTCGATGAATGGGTATTAAATGCAGACGTTGATTTGATGTTATGGATAGGAAATAAGAAATTTAGTTTAAATCTCGCCAAATATAAGAAATTATATTTAAAAAATATATATAAAATATTTAAGATACGCGTGTCGGACACGCGTGTCCAATTTGTTTTTAATGTTTTTTTAATCGGACACGTTTTCGGCTTGTCCGACACGTGTCGGAGGAGTGTCGGACGAGTGTCGTGTCGGACACGGTGTCGGACACTGCACGCCTCTTTGAGGAGAAGTGTCGGTGCATCATAGTCTACATCATGATGTCTAAGATAATAGTCTTCCATATTATGATCTTAATACTGTTTCAAACGTAGTTTTTACTAACAAGAGTTTTATGTAGCTAGTTTTTAGGAGTTCTTTGACGGGGCTTCATTTAATTTTGAGTTGCTCTTATTTGTTCGCAGACGCAAGCTCAAATACTCTTAGTATCATTAGTTCAAATATTGAGATTGCATTGGGCTTCTTCTGGTTATCACCCTTGTCTCTCGAGTTCGTCTAATTTCGTTTAGCCCACATTTTCAGAAAGAAAATGATTCTATATTTTGATTCAAATTTTTTATGGTACTAACCAACAAAAATTTTACCAGCAGATCTAAATCACTCAAATTTATGACAGATTTATTGCTTTGCCTGAAATTTTTACAATTTAGATATACTAGTAACAACTCCAGCTGGCCCACTAGTAGGTTTCCAGCAAATTTTCTTAGGGATATTCAGCCATCAGAAATCATTTCCGGCCATGATTTTCTATGAACTAAAATCTGGTAGAAATATAATTTTGATTTATTTTGTTCATTTTTTGAGAGATTCTCCCATCAGAAAGTTACTGTTTTCATTGTCTCTTAAACTTTATTTTTTAATTGCATCATAACTACTCCAAATCGTTGGTTTCTTTAAATGCAATCAGACAACATTGAAATCACACCATTTTTTATCTTTTCAGTTGCTAATTCAATATGTCTTATTGAACAAAACCTTGCTATGAATTTCATGATTTCATTTCATTATTTTCGTTAAAAATGGTGACTTGTCTGCTAGACTATGCATGTTTGTTGTGTTTAGAAGTCTTATAGCCTCTGAAATTGTTTTGAATTTAATTCCTTTGCTTGCTTATTGTATTATATTAAGGATTATTTTTTCCTCAAGGTAGTAATTATCGATTTGGTGACCTTCGAGTTTATAGGTCCTGAAAACTTGTACGATTTCATTATTATTTATCATCCCATCATGGACTCCACATTATTCTCTTAAATATTGAGCTTATATTGTAGGTAAAAAACATAAGAATGGTTGCTCTAAATGCTTATTTGTGACTTTTGGTACATGTTTCTGCTTTGGTTTCTGGTCATCCTTCCTTTACAGGAATTGATGGTTAAGTCCCATGCTCAAATGCTCCAAAACCAATAATGAAATAGAAAGTCGAGGAAAGTTTTGTGTGGGAAGACCGAAAGAAAGAAGAATAAAAAGAAGAGCAGAATAAGGTGAATTTATTATTTGTGCACAAAAACTAGTAAAGGAGAGATGGAAGAAGACTGGTGCATCCTAAAGTCAGGTATTCATTAGAATTGGAAATTAACTAATGTATCTTTTTTTTTTTTTTTCCTTTCATTTTTTAACTCTCTTTTAGTGTATGAGATGTAAGAATTTTATAATTGCAATCAAAATACATAATTGCATTTTAATTTTATGCACACTTTTCATTGAGAAATATTGTAACATTCACTTGAAGTCCTTTTCACTTCTTCTAACTTTCTCTTTATTGGAGTAATTTTGTGCTCTTGCATCGTCCGATTTGACATGCATTGTGTTAATAATTTAGTTGATCATACAATAAATTTTTATGTTAAGCGAATGACAATATATTAAGCCTTTTTCCCTCATTATCACCTGAAATTGATGATTTACCTTCACTTTTTCACAATATTGTGAACATTTAATTTATATAGAAGAACTTCTAGAAGTTCTTTAGTCATCACTTGCAAGCACTCAAATTGCTTCTCTTGGTTGTTGTACAATGCTTGGAGCTTTATATCTTTCCAAATTTCCTGAAATCTGTTGGTTATTTTAGAATGCTTATATTAGGTTGTCCTTTTTCTTAAACTAATGCTAAAATATATTTTGTTTCTTTTGTTTATCATGAAAATATTTTAATTTGTAAACTTATTAATTCATGATAAGTTTATTTTTTTCTTTAGTAGCATACACATTGTTTAATACATATTTTACTTCATAAATGACTAATAGGTTTTTGTCTTGCTGTTATATCAATAAATTTAATTTTAAATGTAAATACTTATTTAATTTAGACATCCGGATCTAATTTTTGAATGAAAATTGAACATTAATTTCTTATATAGTTTAGCGGTTGATGGTCAGTGGAATATTTCATCAAATTCTTGAGGAATAATTTTCACAATCATTATTTTACATGTAAAAAATATTTTTGTTGAATTACAATGCCTTTGTAAGCTTGAAATTTGATTTAGATTTTCGAGGGTGAAAATTTTCTTTTCGTGCCATCAGATTATAACTAATTATGAAGAGGAAAGAATCATTTAAATAGTTTATTCTATGTAAATTTTTGGCAGATAGCATTTTTGTGTTTTTATCTACATCATGATGTCTAAGATAATAGTCTGCTGTTTATGATTTTAATACTTATTTAGCTGGTGATAGTTATAAGTTCTTTGACAATGCTTTATTGAATTTTTAGTTGCTCCTAACTGCATGTAATTGTTATGGTTTGTATTTGGAGCAAGTTTATTTGTTCGCAGATGCAAACTCAAATGCTCTAAGTATCGTTAATTCAAATATTGAGATTACATTGGGCTTCTTCTGGTTATCATTCTTGTTTCGTGAGTTGGCCTAACTCCATTTAGCCCACATTTTCAAAAATAAAAAACAATTATATATTTTGATGGATTTTAACTGAAATTTTTTATGGTACTAACCAACAAAAATTTTATCAGCATATCTAAATCACTCAAATTTAGGGAAGATTTATTGCTCCGCCTGAAATTTTGACAATTTAGATATGCTGGTAACAACTCCAGCTGGCCAACTAGTAGATTTCCTACCATTTATTTTTGCGTAAGATTTCCAGCAAATTTTTTTAGGGTTAGTCAGCCATCGGAATTCCTTTCCGGCCAAGATTTTCTCTGAACTAAAATCTGCCAGAAATATAATTTTTGATGAACTTTGTTCATTTTTTTGATAGACTCTTTCATCAGAAAGTTATTGTCTTCATGTAGTATTTAAGTATTAGAGCAATGTAATACTAGTTTTTTAGTGTTTGTGAGTTTGATAATGTATGTCAAGCAATTTTGTGTAATAAATGGAGGGATGACAATTTTTGTAATTAGAACTTATTTTTTCAAATAAAAGACAAACTTATCTTGTACAGTCACCTATTTTTATGAATTATTATTGTTTTATTCTGTTGCTATCTATACCTTGATTCAAAGAACAATAATGCTCTAATGAAAGTGTGTAGTTATCATGAAATAAGCAATTTTTATTTGCTTATTTGTTGTAAAATTGTTGCATTCGCTTAGTTTCATTTCATGAAAAAGGAGATTTGTCAATTGAACATAAAAATGACTTGTCATGTGACACCGTCGAGGTGCTCAATCGAACTATAATGTGGTTTAGAGGGGCTCTGTATAGTTTTGGCTTGATCGTTGGTTAACTTAAGCAGGCTACCACGCTGAGCAAATGAAGAAATAAATGTTCATTGGAGGGTTTTGAGCAACAGGGCATAATAATTTAGGAACTTTTATTTTGTTCGGTCGACCGAATGCGAGAAGCATTCGGTCGTAGGCAAAAAAAAAGGCGGTACCGAGGTGTACCGAGTTTTTCAAAAAACTCGGTACACCACGGTACCGAGTTTTTTTTGCCTACGACCGAATGCTCCTCTGCATTCGGTCGGAGGACGTAATAATTGTTCATAATTTAGGGAGGTTTGCCTTTATCAAGCGGGATGTATTGGGGAACATTTACTGGGATTGCTTTGGAAGTATTTTCAAATGTTCGCGTTAATTTTGAGCTTTGAGATTCATATTTTTTTGGTTGAAAATCATATTTAATGAGATTGAATTTCTCTCTCTCTCTCTCTCTCTCTCTCTCTCTCTCTCTCTCTCTCTCTCTCTCTCTCTCCATATAAAGAGTTTAATGTCTTAGCTTCGAACGATAGTTGAACAGTGAAATGAGTGTTCTGTAGATTCATCTACACGAATGAAAGGTAAGGGTTAGTAATCATAATCTGATACATCACCGCACACTTTCAAAATGCAGAGACTAGCACAGAACAAAAGATAGAACCAGATAACTATTGGCAAACAATCAAAAGTAAAATAAATTTAAAGCCCTATTGAAAAAGCTATCTCAACGAATGTATGAATGATCATTTTAAAAGATGATTTTAAAATTGTGATCAACTAAATGATTGTTGACCTCCGGATAAAACCCGAAAGAGCAAAAGAGAGAATAAGCCAAAAATCCCAAGTACAAACCTTAAACCCGTCAGATCCTCTAATCATGCCGCGAATCCTGCTGAATCGGCGCCGCTCCAGTCATTCCTCCGCGATCCCTGCGCGAATTCTGCGACGACGACCTCGTTTCTCGCCTCGATCGAGCGCCCAAACCCGCCGTTAAATACTGCACCAACGCGAAGGCTCTCGGCTCTCTCCCATTCGCAAGTCCACAACCACTCCTCCGATCTCCCCCTCTGGCCGACGCCTCCTCCCATCTTCCTCTCCCGCTCCACACACGAGAACTCCTCTTCTTCCCGAACTACTCCCGACCTCCTCTTCTCAACTCCATACGAAAGCCTTGCTCCCGTCGATCTCCTCCCGACTCCAAGCTACAACCCGATTCCTCTCCACCCGATCCTTCTCCCTCCGTACCGAGCCCTGCTCGTGCCGATCCAGAGAGAGAGAGAGAGAGAGAGAGAGAGAGAGAGAGAGAGAGAGAGAGAGAGAGAGAGAGAGAGAGAGGAAAGATCAACCTACCCGAAGCCAAGCTCCCCGACGCCTTTGCCCTAGCTGACACCTTCGGCGACTTTCCCTTCCTGTCGTTTTGAAAGTTACGACATTTTGATCGGTAGAAAGAACAGGAGCTCGCTGGCTTCAATCTTGAAGGTAACATCTCCCTCTCACGTGCTCTGCTTCGGCTAAATCCAATGATGCCGCCGAAAGAGGGAGGAGGGGAGGTTAATTGATTTTAATTAAACTTAATATTAATTGATTTTAATTAAAACTAATATTAATTAGTTTTAATTAGAATTAATTTTTATTAATTTTAATTAATTATAATTATTTAGAATTAATGTTAAATTAATTTTAATTAGAGATTATTTTAATTAAACATAATTAATTTTAATTAACTATAATTATTAAATTTAATTATAATTGTTATTATTAATTATGATTAATTTTAAGTAATTAATCATAATTAATTATAACTAATTATGATTAATTTTAATTGAAGTTAATATTAAATAATTATGATTATTTAGTATATATTTAAATTAAAATTAATTAAAATTGATTATTTATAATTAATTGAGGTCATTTATAATTAATTATAATAACTTATAATTAGTTATAATTGATAAAGCACATACAAGTGCTCTATTTCTCCCTCGATCCGCACCGACTCCGCGCAGGTATAACTTTTAAACCCTAAAACTCCGAGAACCCGTTTCAACGCATTTGTTAGGATAAAATGACCACCTATACACGCTTTTCTTAGCGTGGTGGGAGGGAGTGTGTCCCGACGCTTGCGACGATGCGGGTAATCACCCAAATTCATTCTTCGAAGTTCGTATCGCCTTGAAAACCCCGCATATGCATGCTTTTCTTAGCGTGGTGGGAAGGGATCCCGGTGCGATGCGCACGACGAAGCGGAGATACCCATAAGTACCCGCTTTCGGGGAAACAACTGTCTTGCTTATAAAATACTTTAAAAAAAATGCTTTTCTTACAAAATATTTTTCAAAAAATACCCATGCACGCTTTTCTTAGCGTGGTGGGGGATCGAAAAATTACACGGCCGCGGTGTCCTCGAAATAGGGCATCTACCATGCACGCTTTTCTTAGCGTGGTGGGAAAGACTCAGTTTTTCGTAGTTTTCCCCTAAATGGGGGAGACGTCGGAAGGCTGCCGAAATTTCGGGTGAAAATATTACTACATTTGGATCTCATTTGAACTCAAGAGAACAGTTGGGATTTGAACTCTGACTCGCATTCAAATTGGAATTGAACTCGGACTTGCACTTTGACTTGGACTTGAACTTAGACTTGATCTTGGACAAAATGCAAAATGACATAAAATCTGAGTGATTAATTTGAACTTGAATTTAACTCAAATAATTTGAAGCTTGATTTGGACTCAAGCAAATTGATAACTTTAACTTGAATTGAACTTGTAAGAACTCTAAGAAGACTTGAATAATTAAGACTTGAGCTTGAATCATAACTTGAATGAAAAGAAAGAACAAGAGCATAATGCAATAATGCTAATACTTGTATGAACCGCGGGCAAACAAGCTTTGATTAAATAAAGTTCGCATTCATATAAAGATGCAAATGCTAATGAATGGCTTAATGAATAAACGACTTATAATATCTACAATAACCTGCTTGTAAATGATTGTGAGAAACTTGTAATGATCAACCATTCAAGCATGGGTCGAAGACTTGTGATAGACAAAACAATACACCTACAAACAAGGATGTGAACCTATCACACATACAACAGTTCATTTATAAGAAGCTATAGGGAGCACATGAGTATTTGTGAATGATCGTAGGAGACAATGAAGATTAATGAACCTACAATATTCGAACCACTGCAAGCAAATATATTAAGCAATAGAGGAGCTTCATTGCATATAATGAGCTATCCACGGATGATAGTAATAGTGTGTGGTAATATACTCACGATTGAAGCATTGAAAGGCACACAAACAGAGGTGGCATGTCACCTCTAAGTGAAACACAACACATCAATAAAATAGATGAGTCTCTATGATTCACCATGGGGAATCTTCCATGCATGCAATGTTCAAACTACAAATATAATGGATGACTTATGATGTTTATTAGGAATATGCCACGAATACGGTGAAGTTCCTCGAACTCTCCCACAACCAACCATGCAAGTAAATGCACAAGGATTTGTGATAAAAGCAAAATCATGCATACAAATAATTTGCAAAACAATGATGCAAACCCTTCAAGCGAGTGATTTCATTCAAATGAGTTTCATGCAAGCAATGCAACTCAAGTGAAGGTGATAAATGTTACAACACCTCTACAATCAATTATTGTTCAATGTTGAGCAAATATGTTGATTTGTTACAAGCAAAGATTAACGACTACAACAAATACAAACCTCTACGAGACGTCATAAAAGTCAGATTTAGAAGACTCGTATGAAAAGCAAAGACCACGAACAAAAACATCATGTAAAGGCAATTGTCTACAAGCCAAGGCAGGAGATTAGTTAGTGCACTATGATCCGCCTACAAAAATCAACAAATAGTGCACGACAGTCTACCTGTACGCAGCAGCGAACAACTCTATTCAGAAGCTGCTACGTCATGCCACCGGATCTGCAACTTTTATGCAAGCGGACGGAAGGCGTCTAACAAATACTTTCAAAGTATCCCCACACATGCACAATAGTTTGTATACACATAGGTACACTAAAAGGGGAAAATACAATCCAAACCCACATGGGCCTCGGCGAGCGTGTTATTTGGTACACACGTGACGTATAGGGATGCTGCGCGGGTTATTAAGTGAATTCTAGTTCGAACCCGATCCTTCTATACGGATCAATAGGAGTCGACAGGGTTCAAACCTTCAAACAAATATATGGTCATGACAACCAGTGCATTTGTTTTAACACATTCATATTAGGTCTTCAAAGCCTAAAATCAAGAAAATTCACTAACAAATGCACAAAGCCTACGAAACCTGATCTCCTATCAACGATTTGATAAGGTTGACAGGGTTCAATCAACAAATGGAAATGACCCCAAAACACTCCGATGATGGCCGTGTTGAATGTTTATCTCAACCGGAAGGGTTCACAAACATTTTAAATGACTCTCAAATATCCAAATATCTTCCAAGCTCCATCGAAAAACCCAAAAACTCCACAAAAATCTCAAAAACCCAAAATCCAAAAAATATTCAAAATTCCAAAAATATTTAAAATTGAAATAAACCCATCAACCCGCTTAAAGCAAAATCCATCCACCCTCCGCAACAGTTTGCCGAGGTGGACAAATCAAAATTTACTTCAGCTCACAAAGAGTCAAATGCCTAGTCAAAAATATCACTAGGATCCATTCTCAAGACAATCTCCTGCTAGTAAGAACGTGGTACGTGTCCTCTAACTGGCGGTTTGCCGCCAAATTGCACCACAGGATAAACGGTTATGATGACCCGGGGCCCTCTGAACCTAGTGGTTTTGCCGCCAAATGGCACCACGAAATACCGGTTATGGCCAGCGTTGATACGCTCCTTATTGGCATCAAATCATTGAGATATGAATCATTAGGATATGATCGATAGGGCACAAAGCCCTATGTCAGCTAAGGTGGATTCAAATTTGTCCCCTTAGACAAACATTCAACCCCGGTCTACAAGGTTCCATTGGACGAAGCAACCCATGACTGCCGACAAGGATCCTTCTGTCAGGTTGGGTCGACTACCTCCTCTGACTAAGTAGACCAGGGACCACGATGGCCCGGGACGACGGAACCATGGGATCTTGATCGGGTCTATCATCCATTCCCCCACTATCCGCTTTAAGTGCAAGATGGTGAAATTTCTATTTTAAATATCAAAATCTTCAAATTCCCAACTATTTCCAAAATTTTCAAACATTTCCAAATACCCAAATTTAAACCCAATTTCCAAATCCAAATTCTCTAACCATTCCAAACCTATTGCTGCTACTATAAGCCAGATAACACGTATATTCTACGTCTCTGATTGACGACTAGCCTTAATCGAAAGTTCTCTCTCGTGATCGGGAGGGGTAATTAACTATAGGTGCTTGCGCCTATAGGAAACCAGAAATCAGATCATAAAGTCCTCGCAAAATGAGGGCAAAATCTCTGGGTAGTGTCTTATCTATAAACCCATCTGCCTTCCAAAATTTACCTCGGAACTTAGTTCGTTAAAACTCCCTCGCCGAATAAGAAAAGCGAGGGGATGTCGGGGCCGAATTTTCAGAGCCCACAGATTTCTGACGATTCCACTGGGGAATGATTTCTCTTTCCATTTTGGCTAGTCGTTTAATTTATATAGTAGTAGTAAAAAATAATGATGATATTGAGCTCTATATAGTGAACATCAGGATGTGATATTTGGTCATTATGTCTAAAGATCCATCACTGAAAGATCCTGATAGAGCTAAAAGTAACCATATATTATGATGGTAAAATAAGTAAAGAATCAAGATATGTACAGTGAGCATCAGGTGTGACACTTGGAAGCATATCCAAGAATCCATCGCCGAAAGATCCCGACATAAGTGAAAATAAATATAGAGACGCACATCTCTAGAAAAAATATATATTCAAAGAATGGTGTGACATCTAGTGTATAACCCTAGAGATCCACCATTTAAAAAAATTATCAAAAGTGGGACCTAAAGAGGATCCTTACAAACAATATTTTTGATGGTTGGCATCTTGAAGAATCCTCCAAGAAATCCCATCATTTTTTAATTATATCTTCTCAGACTGAAGAAGATCGCACGACCTTCATCGATGCCCTTCTACCAGAAGATCAAGTGGAAGAAATAAAAATAATTCTCTATGAATTCAGGGACTGCTTTGCCTGGACATATGTTGAGATGCCTGACTTATCCCCCTTATATAGCAGTTCAATGATTTATCAGCAAATCAGATGCAGTACCCGTTAAACAAGCTCCAAGAAGAATGAGATTGGAGATTGAAGAACAGGATATTGCCGAAACCAAGAAGCTCATAGAGGCGAGCTTCATCCGAGAAGAAAAAATATGCCGATTGGATTGCAAATATCATCCCTGTAAAGAAGAAGAATTGACAGATTCGTGTCTGCATTGACATTAGGGACCTCAATAAGGCGTGCCCAAAAGATAACTTTTCACTCCCCGTATCAGAACTTTTAGTGGATAACACGTCAAATTACGATATGTTCTCCTTCATGGATGAATCATCTGGATACAATTAAGTTAAGATGGCTCCTGAAGATGAAAAGTACACGTCATTCAAAATGCCCATCAACATCTTCTGCTACAAAGTTATGCCTTTCGGCCTAAAAAACATAATAGTGCTACATACCAACGGGTAATGAAACGTATATTTGATGAGCTAATACATCAAAAGGTCGAGTGTAATGTTCCTGGTGCTAAGGAGATCAAACATCCCGCACCGAAAAATTAGTGGCAAGTTCATATCCAATTGGGAGGGCCCCCTTTGTTATCGAGGAGGTATTTCAAGGAGGAGCTTATCAATTATTCAACCTGGAGGATCAGAGACCTACGCCGCCGTCAACGGTCGATATCTAAAGAAATACCACTTATAAAATTACCCAAGAAAATGCTATACACGTTTATAAGTAATATATTTGTATTTTGGAATTCTCTTGTGTAACAAGAATGCATTTCAAAAATCTCCCATCAGACTGGGGGCATTTTAAATTTTTATTCGGGTCGACATCGCGCTGCATGCCGAGATCCTTGAATAAATATTTAAAATCTCAAAGATACAAAGCCTATCCAAAATGCCCCTATGAGATAGGGGCATTTTAAATATTCATTTGGGTCGACATTGTGCTACACGCTGAGATCCCCAAATGAATATTTAAAATCTCAAAATTTCAAATTAATTCCATTTTAAAATGTCCCTGCGAGACAGGGGGCATTTTAAATATTTATTCAGGTCGACATCGCGCTGCATGCCGAGATCCCCAAATAAATATTTAAAAATATCAATTCAAATGTTATTTTGTGCTAAAGAATACAACGAATTCTTTTTCAAAGTATGCAGGTGATCTTTCAAGAGTTAGAGGCACCTTCTCACACAAACCAAGATTTAAAAGTCAAGAAAAAGATTTTTGTGGCTACACACTCCTATAAAATTGAGTCGAAGAAGCTTAAAGTCTTTCGACAGCCTGAAGCTTAAGGTTCGAATGGGTGTAAAAGGTTGGATCCAACAAGCCCAAATATGGCCGGATCACTGGCAGCTCCATCTACTCAACAAGCCATAAGAACAGCCGTAGTAGCGGAACCCCCACTTCGTCAACCCGTCAGTAGGGATTGTAGGAAGAACGAAGGCCAATTTGACTCGACCAGTTCAAGTGATCGTAGTCTGCAAAGTTCTCCAAAATGGCTGGAGAATCAAAGTTCCATCGAGAAGCTGAGTCTCGAGCAACTACCAAATGTTCGTAGGCTCCAAAATTCAAAAACCATGAAGGACGACTCCAAATCTACCAACTTCAGCAAAATTAGCATTGGGAAGCGCAATCCCCATAACTCAAGTATGAAGCCTGAATGGGTGTAAGAGGTCGGATCCAACAAGCCCAAATATAGTCGGATCGCTGGCAGCTCCATCTACTCAACAAGCCATAAGAAAGGCCGCAGTAGAGGAACCCCCATCTCAGCAACCAGAGGACAAAGAGCTATTAAATTCTAGCTCTCCCAATCTGATGAACTCAAGTGATTCAGATGAAAGTCTTCTCAAGTGGTTAATGATTAAGATACTACATACGTTCGGTACTATCAACTAAATCCAGAACCTGCAAATCCTTCAACAAATCCGTAAAGCACAAAGCGAAGATCGAAGGAATTTTTATTCAACAAGTCCGTCAAAGCACAAAGCAAAGGACCGAAGAAATTATCTCAAAGTTCACACAAAGCTCAAGGCTGAACTAAGTGGATTCTGTCATCAACAAATCTGTTATGCACAAAGCTATGGACCGATGACTTCTCGCCATCGACCTAATACAAACCTAAGGGTTTAGGTCACCGGCATCTACTCCTTCATCAAGCCTGCCAAAGCTAGAAGCATAAGGCCAAAGGTACAAAATCACCTGACAAGTCAGTAAAGACAAATCAGGCAATCCTCCATCAATGTCCCCAGCACGAAGCACAAGACAGAAGAACCTAAATCTTGTGACTCAGTCTAAAACTATGAAAAGAAGCATCCCGAATAATATCTATAAATGTCCCTAAAGACTGGGGGCATTTTAAATATTTATTTGGGTCGACATCGCGCTGCATGCCGAGATCTCCAAATAAATATTTAAAATACTATGAGCACAAGTCAGAGTACAACTACAGAAGTCTCAAGGGCAGTAAAAAGAGAGCTCGTCAACAACTGAATTTATAAAATAACTTTATTTTATTAAGTTCAAAAATTCATATACAAATCTGTGGACTACACCTTTTTACAAGATTGTATCAACTGAAAGAAAAGGAAAAGTACAATGTCCTTCACAGAGGACTGAAATCTGTCTCCTAAACTACGCCTGAAGAGGAAGCCGACAGCTTTATTTTGCTCCTTCCAAAGACCAGGTATTCTGCACTTCTAGGACCTGCACAAAGCAAAAGAGAAGTCAGCATAAAGAAGAAGAATCATAAAGAACATATGTAAGAAGCCACAAAAAGAAACTTGTACCTGAAACAGTGGTCTCCTGGGGTGGCTCACGAAAAAGTATCCTGCTCCTCTTGAAGCCTGCGCAGAGCAACAAAAAAAAGTCAGAAAGTAGCTAAAGAAAGAAAAGAACAGTACAAATAAAGTAAAAACGTACCAAAACTGAAGTCTCCTGAGACAGTAAACTGGCTGAAGCTCGGATCCTCTTCTTGTATTAGCCTGCATAAAATACAAAACAGTATCAGTATGAGCATGAAATCAAAACTAAGGAGAAAAAGGGGAAAAGTGTACCTGAACCCAAAAGCAGCTGTGGAGAGCCTAAGGCAGCAAAGTCCCACCGACTAATGGATATGCAAAGATAAGATAGATTCCAAATGATACAAAATTGCTAGAAGCAAAAGGTGATAATTTTATTTACTAGCATCAATCTACAAAGTGAAGCTCTAAGGATCTAAATATAAAGTACTCTATCACTACCTCGAGGATCTCTACTCCAACAAGAGAAAATCTATCAACTATACTGAAGATTACAAGTGCATCTTGAAGATCTACAAAGACACAAAGATAGACTCTTGGAGATCTATAAAAAACCAGTGTGACATCCAAGCAAAATTTTGGAGATCCACTAAAAGAAAATCGTAGTGTGACATCCAAACAAACTTTTGGAGATCTTTTAATTGAAATCCCTTGTGTGACATCTAGAACAAATATCTAGAGATCCATAAGGTCAAACAGCTTAAAACAAACGTGATTCGCTCTAGACGCGTACCACATTTGTTGGGGGCATTTGTTGACCTCCGGATGAAACCCGAAAGAGCAAAAGAGAGAAGAAGCCAAAAATCCCACGTACAAATCTTAAACCCGTCAGATCCTCGAATCATGCCGTGAATCCCGCTGAATCGGCGCCGCTCCATTCATTCCTCCACGATCTGCATGAATTCTGCGACGATGACCTCGTTTCTCGCCTTGATCGAGCGCCCAAACCCGCCGTTAAATACCACACCAACGCGAAGGCTCTCGGCTCTCTCCCATTCGCAAGTCCACAACCTCTCCTCCGATCTCCCCCTCTGGCCGACGCCTCCTCCCATCTTCCTCTCCCGCTCCACACACGAGAACTCCTCTTCTTCCCGAACTGCTCCCGACCTCCTCTTCTCAACTCCATACGAAAGCCCTGCTCCCGTCGATCTCCTCCCGACTCCAAGCTATAGCCCGATTCCTCTCCACCCGATCCTACTCCCTCCGTACCAATCCCTGCTCGTGCCGATCCAGAGAGATAGATAGATAGATAGAGAGAGAGAGAGAGAGAGAGAGAGAGAGAGAGAGAGAGAGAGAGAGAGAGAGAGAGAGAGAGAGAGAGAGAGAGAGAGAGAGAGAGAGAGAGAGAGAGAGAGAGAGAGAGAGAGAGGGAGAGGGGAAAGATCAACCTACCCGAAGCCAAGCTCCCCGATGCCTCTGCCCTAGCTGACACCTTCGGCGACTTTTTCCTTCCTGTCATTTTGAGAGTTACGACATTTTGACCGGTAGAAAGAACAGGAGCTCGCTGGCTTCAATCTTGAAGGTAACATCTCCCTCTCACGCGCTCTGCTTCGGCCAAATCCAATGATGCCGCCGAAAGAGGAAGGAGGGGTGGTTAATTGATTTTAATTAAACTTAATATTAATTGATTTTAATTAAAACTAATATTAATTAGTTTTAATTAGAATTAATTTTTATTAATTTTAATTAATTATAATTATTTAGAATTAATGTTAAATTAATTTTAATTAGAGATTATTTTAATTAAACATAATTAATTTTAATTAACTATAATTATTAAATTTAATTATATTATTATTATTAATTATGATTAATTTTAAGTAATTAATCATAATTAATTTTAACTAATTATGATTAATTTTAATTGAAGTTAATATTAATTAAGTATGATTAATTAGTATATTTTTAAATTAAAATTAAATAAAATTGATTATTTATAATTAATTGAGGTCATTTATAATTAATTATAATAACTTATAATTAGTTATAATTGATAAAGCACATACAAGTGCTCTATTTCTCCCTCGATCCGCACCGACCCCGCGTAGGTATAACTTCTAAACCCTAAAACTCCGAGAACCCGTATCAACGCATTTGTCAGGACAAAACGACCACCTATATACGCTTTTCTTAGCGTGGTGGGAGGGAGTGCGTCATGACGCTTGCGACGAAGCGGGTAATCACCCAAATTCTTTCTTCGAAGTTCGTATCGCCTTGGAAACCCCGCCTATGCATGGTTTTCTTAGCGTGGTGGGAAGGGATCCCGGTGCGATGCGCACGACGAAGTAGGGATACCCATAAGTACCCGCTTGCGGGGAAACAACTGCCTTTCTTACAAAATAGTTTAAAAAAAAATGCTTTTCTTACAAAATATTTTTCAAAAATACCCATACACGATTTTCTTAGCGTGGTGGGGGATCGAAAAATTACACGGCCGCGGTGTACTCGAAAGAGGGCATCTACCATGCACGCTTTTCTTAGCATGGTGGGAAAGGCTCAGTTTTCCGTAGTTTTCCCCTAAACGGGGGAGACGTTGGAAGGCTGCCGAAATTTCGGGTGAAAATATTACTACATTTGGATCTTATTTGAACTCAAGAGAACAGTTGGGATTTGAACTCGGACTCGCACTCAAGTTGGTACTTGAACTCGGACTTGGACTTGAACTTAGATTTGATCTTGGACAAAATGCAAAATGACATAAAATCTGAGTGATTAATTTGAACTTAAATTTAACTCAAATAATTTGAAGCTTGATTTGGACTCAAGCAAATTGATAACTTTAACTTGAATTGAACTTGTAAGAACTCTAAGAAGACTTGAATAATTGAGACTTGAGTTTGAATCATAACTTGAATGAAAAGAAAGAACAATAGTATATTGCAATAATGCTAATACTTGTATGAACCGCGGGCAAACAAGCTTTGATTCAATAAAGTTCGCATTCATATAAAGATGCAAATGCTAATGAATGGCTTAATGAATAAATGACTTATAATATCTACAATAACCTGCTTGTAAATGATTGTGAGAAACTTGTAATGATCAACCATTCAAGCATGGGTCGAAGACTTGTGATAGACAAAACAATACACCTACAAACAAGGATATGAACCTATCACACATACAACAGTTCATTTATAAGAAGCTATAGGGAGCACATGAGTATTTGTGAATGATCATAGGAGACAATGAAAACTAATGAACCTACAACATTCGAACCACTGCAAGCAAATATATTAAGCAATAGAGGAGCTTCATTGCATCTAATGAGCTATCCACGGATGATAGTAGTAGTGTGTGGTAATATACTCATGATTGAAGCATTGAAAGGCACACAAACAGAGGTGGCATGTCACCTCTAAGTGAAACACAACACATCAATAAAATAGATGAGTCTCTATGATTCACCATGGGCAATCTTCCACGCATGCAATGTTTAAACTACAAATAGAATGGATGACTTATGATGTTTATTAGGAATATGCCACGAATACGGTGAAGTTCCTCGAACTTTCCCACAACCAACCATGCAAGCAAATGCACAAGGATTTGTGATAAAAGCAAAATCATGTATACAAATTGTTTGCAAAACAATGATGCAAACCCTTCAAGTGAGTGATTTCATTCAAATGAATTTCATGCAAGCAATGCTACTCAATTGAAGGTAATGAATGTTACAACACCTATACAATTAATTATTGTTCAATGTTGAGCAAATATGTTGATTTGTTACAAGCAAAGATTAACGGCTACAACAAATACAAACCTCTACGAGACGTCATAAAAGTCGGATTTAGAAGACTCGTATGCAAAGCAAAGACCACGAACAAAAATATCATGTAAAGGCAATTGTCTACAAGCCAAGGCAAGAGATTAGTTAGTGCACTATGATCCGCCTACAAAAATCAACAAATAGTGCACGACAGTCTACCTGTACGCAGCAGCGAACAACTCTATTCAGAAGCTGCTACGTCACTCCACCGGATCTGCAACTTTTATGCAAGCGGACAGAAGGCGTCTAACAAATACTATCAAAGTATCCCCGCACGTGCACAATAGTTTGTATACACATACGTACACTAAAAGGGGAAAATACAATCCAAACCCGCATGGGCCCCGACGACGTGTTATTTGGTACACAAGTGACGTCTAGGGATGCTGCGCGGGTTATTAAGTGAATTATAGTTCGAACCCGATCCTTCTATACGAATCAATAGGAGTCGATAGGGTTCGAACTTTCAAACAAATATATGGTCATGACAACCAGTGCATTTGTTTTAACACATTCATATTAGGCCTTCAAAGCCTAAAATCAAGAAAATTCACTAACAAATGCACAAAGCCTACGAAACTTGATCTTCTATCAACGATATTATAAGGTCGACAGGGTTCTGTCAACAAATGGAAATGACCCCAAAACACTCCGATGATGACCGTGTTAAATGTTTATCTCAACCGGAAGGGTTCACAAACATTTCAAATGACTCTCAAATATCCAAATGTCTTCCAAGCTCCATCCAAAAACCCAAACACTCCACAAAAATCTCAAAAACTCAAAATCCAAAAAATATTCAAAATTCTAAAAATATTTAAAATTGAAATAAACCCATCAACCCGCTTAAAACAAAATCCATCCACCCTCCGCAACAGTTTGCCGAGGTGGACAAATCAAAATTTACTTCAGCTCACAAAGAGTCAAATACCTAGTCGAAAATATCATTAGGATCCATTCTCAAGACAATCTCCTGCTAGTAAGGACGTGGTACGTGTCCTCTAACTGGTGGTTTGCCGCCAAATGGCACCGCAGGATAAACGGTTATGATGACCCAGGGCCCTCTGAACCGAGTGGTTTTGCCGCCAAATGGCACCACGAAATACTGTTTATGGCCAGCGCCGATACGCTCCTTATTGGCATCAAATCCTTGAGATATGAATCAATAGGATATGATCGATAGGGCACAAAGCCCTGTGTCAGCTAAGGTGGATTCAAATTTGTCCCCTTAGACAAACATTCAACCCCGGTCTACAAGGTTCCCTTGGACGAAGCAACCCATGGCTGCCGACAAGAATCCTTCTGTCAGGTTGGGTCGACTACCTCCTTTGACTAAGTAGACCAGGGACCATGATGGCCCGGGACGACGGAACCATGGGATCTTGATCGGGTTTATCATCCATTCCTCCACTATCCACTTTAAGTGCAAGATGGTGAAATTTCTATTTTAAATATCAAAATCTTCAAATTCCCAACTATTTCCAAAATTTTCAAACATTTCCAAATACCCAAATCTAAACCCAATTTCCAAATCCAAATTCTCTAACCATTCCAAACCTATTGCTGCTACTATATGCCAGATAACACGTATATTCTACGTATCTGATTGACGACTAGCCTTAATCGAAAGTTCTCTCTCGTGATCGGGAGGGGTAATTAACTATTGGTGCTTGCGCCTATAGGAAACCTAAATTCAGATCATAAAGTCCTCGAAAAATGAGGACGAAATCTCTGGGTAGTGTATTATCTACAAACCCATCCGCCTTTCAAAATTTACCTCGGAACTTAGTTCGTTAAAACTCCCACGCCGAATAAGAAAAACGATTGGAGGCCGAGGCCAAACTTTCAGAGCCCACAATGATCATTCTAAAAGGTTCAAAATTTTAAACATGGATTTATATGGCTGCTGCTATAGCACTGATATGACTAGCCAAATATGGAAAGAGAAACCATTTCCCAGCAGAGTTGCCAGAAATCTGTGGGCTCCAAAAATTTGGCCCCGGCCTCTGCCCACTTTTTTTTTATTCGGCGAGGGAGTTTTAACTGAATAAGGTCCGTGGTAAATTTTGGAAGGCAGATAGGTTTGTAGATAAGGCACCACCCAGAGATTTTGCCCTCATTTTGAGAGGACTTTAAGATCTGAGTTTTGGTTTCCTATAGGCTCAAGCCCCTATAGTTAATTACCCCTCCCAATCACGATAGAGAACTTTTGATTAAGGCTAGTTGTCAATTAAATACGTAGAGAATATGTGCATCTGGAATATAGTAGTAGCATAGGTTAGATTTGGAAATTGGGTTTCAATTTGGAAAGGTTTGATATTTAAAATAGGAAATTTCACCATCTTTCACTTAAAGCATATGGTGGGGGTATGGATGATAGACCCGATCAAGATCCCATTGTTCCATCGTCCCGGGCCATCATGGTCCCTGGTCTACATAGTCAGAGGAGGTAGTCGACCCAACCTGACAGAAGGATCCTTGTTGGCAGCCATGGGTTGCTTCATCTAAGGGTACCTTGTAGACATGGGATGGATATTTACCTAAGGGAAAAAATTTATATCCACCTTTTCTTACAGAGGGTATTGTGCCCTTTTAATCAAATCCTATTGATTCATGTCTCAAGGATTTGATGCCAATAAAGAGCGTATCGACACTGGCCATAACCGGTGTTTCGTGGTGCTATTTGGTGGAAAAACCACTCAATTCAGAGGGCCCCGGGTCATAACCGTTTACTGCGGTGTCATTTGGCAGCAAAATCGTCGGTTAGAGGACACGTACCACGTCCTTACTGGCAGGAGATTGTTTTAGAATGGATCCTAGTGATATTTTCGACCAGGCATTAGCTCTTTGTGAGGTGAAGTATTTTTCAATTTTTCCACCCCGACAAACTGTTGAGTCTAGTGAATAGGTTGTTAAACCTAAGTTAATGTCTCAAGGCTACCAAGAGGGGGAGTGAATTGGTAGTTTAAAACTTAACCCTCTTTTTAAGTTTTAGTAGTACCAAAATTAAACTTTTAAAGAAAATTTTATGAAAAAGTTTTTCAACCACAAATTTTTAAAACAAAAAAAATGCGGTAAATAAAAAGCAGTAAAGTAAACGACACAAGATTTATATTGGTTCGGTCTAAACCAGACCTACATCCACTCCCTAGAGGCACCCTCTGAGTATTGCACTAATATCAATAATGTCTCTCCTTTTGCACCCACAGCAAAGCGGAGAAGCCTTTACAAACTCTTTTCACCACTACCTGGTGCGGCAGAGAATCGTCGTCCTTTTACACAATCCCAGTGTTGGCAGAGAACCGTCCGTCCTTTCACACTCTCCTAGTGTGGGCAAAGAACCCTTCGTCCTTTCACACTCTCCTAGTGTGGGCAGAGAACCCTTCGGCTGTTCACACTCTCCAAGTGTGGGCAAAGAACCCTTCGTCTGTTCATACTCTCCAAGTGTCGACAGAGAACCGGATCTCCTTGACAGGTCTTCTCACAAGAAATCTAGAAAGAAGGAAGAAAAGAGTGAAGTAATCCCAATTCACAAGTAGAGATTCTTACCTTTAAACAACAAGTGAACCCTTCACGCTCCAGCGGTAGGAATCTTCCTTTGAATGCTCTCTCACAGTCTCTCCTTGACTTTTCTTTCAATAGACACGAAGATCAAATGGCAAAAATATCGGGTGGCAGTCTAATTTGGACTATTTATATAAAAGACAAGAAAAACTGCCCATAACTGCAAGTTTTCAATTCTGTATGCAGTGGATCGTCCCGTACGATCGTGGATCGTCCTGGACGATTTTACTTAAAGTGCTGCAAACGAACCTAATGTAAATTGGTACGAACTGTGTTCGTACACGCTTATCGTCCCGTACGAACTATGTTCGTCCGGTACGAAACGGTTATTTCATAGGTCGGTTTCAAAAAATTCTTCAGGACGTAACCAACTTACTTAAGTTGATTCAGTTCGTCCTGGGACAAATAGGTTTCGTCCTAGGACGAATAGGTTTCGTCCTGGGACGATTGTAAACAGAGAGTTTCGTCCAGGGATGAAAATAAATTTCATCCTGTACGATCTCATACAGAGAGTTTCGTCCTGGTATGAAAATTAATTTCGTATGGTACGAACTCATACGTAGAGTTTCGTCCCGGTACGAACCGTATTCTTCGTCTGAACGAACATTGCGAGTGAGAATCCAGAGAGTTTCGTCCTGGGACAAATATTAAATTCGTCCTGGACGAATAGGACTTAGAAAATTTTCTCCTCGTATGTTCAAACCGTTGCTTTTCTGAGGGGCTAATTGACATGATCGTCCAGTAAAAACATGGTTCATCCCGTACGATCAATTCACAAAAAATTGTCCCCTAGAGTGTGTTGTGATTTTTTCACTCAATTACAATCACTCCCTTTCATGTAAAAAAAATGTGATTTACATATGAATAGTTTGAAGTCTTCATTGTTTGGAGTTGATTTTCCTGAAATGTTAGTACACACTAGAGAAAAAAAAACTTACAAAAAGTGTTAGGAGATATATAAAAATAATAATATTTAAAATCATCAAAATAATACAAGTTGCAAGAATATGAAACATGCAAATAGCAACTCTCTCTACAATCTCCCCCTTTTTGATGATTGCAAAATAATTATTATTTGTAGGGTTTCAAATTCTAAGTATTTCCTAAACTCCCCCTGAATTGATGAACTCATGAAAATGAGGAGACATTTGAAAAAAAAAATTTTGTTTTTCAAAAATTTTATAAAACTAAAAATAACATTGAAGACAACATAAAGAAAACAATCAAAAATCACAAATACAACACATACGAAAAAATCAAACAGTGCGAAAACATACGCAACAAAAAAATAATTTCTCTCCCTTTTTGACAACATCAAAAGGTGAAGAAGAAAAGAATGTTAGAAATATAAGCAGAAATATGAAATTCATTTGATATTTTAATCTTGAAAGTGATTGAAATAATGTATGCAAATAAAAATTGAAAGACATTAGAAAGACATGAAATTTCATATAATTTAAGAAGTTATATAACTTAACAAATAAAAAGAGTTTTTCAAGGGCATGTGCCAATTTAGACATGATGATAAAGAGAATCATTGCACTAAGGATGAATAAAAAATTTTATATTTTAAATTTCA
The DNA here is from genome assembly GCA_016618105.1 of Dendrobium huoshanense. Classification (NCBI taxonomy): domain Eukaryota; kingdom Viridiplantae; phylum Streptophyta; class Magnoliopsida; order Asparagales; family Orchidaceae; genus Dendrobium; species Dendrobium huoshanense. The sequence continues at coordinate 82,007,972 of CM028345.1, read as the reverse complement.
ATATACGTTATGAATGAACATTAGATCAATTTGAATTAAGAGATTAAAAGAGTTTGGAAAGAAGTAATTACCACATGTGGTGCTTTGCGCATCTTTTTCTATTTTTATACCAGCACATTTTCGTGCATCTTTTTGATTTGGGCTTATTTTGTGCCTCTTTTTGTCATTGCAAATTTTTTGCACATTTCTTTCGATTTTTGTACATTTGTACAATTTTTTTTTTCAAGAGTATTTGAATTCTTTCCAAAATCAATAATCTAAAATTTCAATTTTTTCTAAGTGCACAAATACTAATTGAAAAGAGAAATACAAAATAAGAACATCTAAATTGCAATAATAATACCAAGATAATGTAGTCTAAATAAGAGACATGGAATTGAAAATTCTAAGAATATTAAGTTATAAGCACGTCTTAAATTTTGAAAAATCATATTTCATAATGAAATTAATTTAAATTTACAAGTTAAATAAAGCACTATTAAGATTAAAATAAAATAAATATCATAAAGTCTAACACACATTTCTAAAACATTTAACAGCAAAACATTGAAACTTATATTAATATCGGATAAAAACTATTACAATTTAAAATTTTGATATTAATATCAACATAACTAAAACATGGAAAGATAACACATAAAATAAAATCACTAACACAAGAACAATACTGAAGTACAGAACAGACATAGAGCAAACACTGAATAAACACTAAACAAATCACTCAGATGGACCCTGATCTGGAGGAGGAGGTGGTGTTGCACCAAAAAAGTTGAAGTAACTACTGATCGTGAACATGTTGGTATTAATGGTATTTATTTGTTCACGCATATATCCCATATCCTGATTATGTTGGAAATCTTGCTGCTGCAAATGAGTTTCAATTTGATCAAATCTTTGATCAAAATGAGCCTTTAAATTTTCAAATCTTTGAACCAAATCCTCATAATTTGGTCCAGCAGCATGTGAAGGTCCGGCTTCTTCTTCTGTTTCATTTAGAACTACATGAGTTATGTTGGGCTCGTCCTTGTTGAAGATAGCTCTAAAGGATGCATCGTTGTAGTAGAGCGGTTCTTCAAAGTCTTGTTCAGGATGGGTTAAATCATACTTCTTCTCCATAATATATGTAATCAGATGTCCTAAGGTTATGTTCTTTTTCCTTTTATGATCAACATGACCAATTTCAGAAAGACTATAAATGTAGTCAATTAAGAGTTGAGCCTCATCTATAGGTTGTATATGTTGAGTCCAGTAATTAGGTTGTTAAGCCAAAGTAAATGTCCCACGGCTACCAAGAGGGGGGTGAATTGGTAGTTTTAAAGTTTTTAAACCCTCTTAATGATAAAGTTGAACCGAAATAAAATTTTCTTTTAAAGTTTGTAGAAAATTGTTTTTCAACCACAGAGTTGTTAAAACTGGAATTTAAAGTGCGGAAACGTAAAAGCAATAAAGTAAATGACACCAGATTTATAGTGGTTCGGTCTATAACCAGACCTACATCCACTCCTCAGAGGCACCCTCTGAGTATTGCACTAATACCACAAAGTGACTCTCCTTTAGCACCCACAGCAAGGCGGAGAAGCCTTTACAACACACTCTTTTCACCACTACCCAGTGGGGCAGAGAACCGTCGTCCTTTTACACAATCCACAGTGCTGGCAGAGAACCGTCGTCATTTTACACTCTCCTAGTGTGGGCAGAGAACCCTACGGCTGTTCACACTCTCCAAGTGTAGGCAGAGAACCCTTCGTCCTTTTACACTCTCCAAGTGTCGGCAGAGAACCGGATCTCCTTGACTGATCTTCTCACAAGAATCTAGAAGGAAGAAAAAAAGGAGTGAAGAAATCCAATTTCACAAGTAGAGACTCTTACCTTAGTAATCCATGTGAAGCCTTCTCGCTCCAGTGGTAGGAATCCTCCTTTGAATGCTCTCTTCCACTCTCTCCTTGGCTATTCTCTCAAGAGGCACGAAGATCAAATGACAAAAAGATTGGGTGGCAGTCTAATTTGGACTATTTATGTAAAAGATAAGAAAAACCGCCTAAAAACTGCAAGTTTCCAATTCTGTACGCAGTGGATCGTCCTGTACGATCCTGGATCGTCCTGGACGATTTTACTTAAACGATCTGAAACGACCCAATTTGTATATGTGTACGAAATGACTTCGTATAGAGGATCGTCCTGTACGAACTAGGTTTGTCCAGTACGAACGGTTATTACTAGGTCGGTTCTAGAAACTGCTGAAAACTGTTCTAAGTCGGTTAATCGTTTGGACGAAAATATGTTCGTCTGGACAAAAATTTTCTAGAGACCCGATCGTCCTGGACGAATATTTATTTCGTCTGGACAAAAATTTTTCAGAGGACCAATCGCCACGAACGATAATTTGTTTTCGTCTGGACGAAAATTTTCCAGAGACCTGATCGTTCGGTACGATATTTAATTTCGTCTGTACGAAAATTTTTCAGAGGACTGGTCGCCTCGTACGATAATAAAATTCGTCTGGACGAAAATTTTACAGAGAACCCATCGTCCAGGACGATAATAAATTTCGTCCTGGATGAATAGGACTTAGAAAAAAAAATTTTCCGAGCAAGTTCCTATTCGTTCCATGTGCTCTATAGGAGATAACTGACGGATCGTCCAGTACGATAAATATCGTCCCGTACGATCAGTATAAAATTTTATGATCTCCTTATGTGTGTGTGTAAGTTTTTTATTCACTCAATTACAATCACTCCCTTTCAAAATTAAATCAAAGAAAATGCAAACTTCAAATAAACAAAATATCTCATGTTGAATTTGATTTGAAGTTATCGTAGTCTAGAGTCTGATTTTTTTGAAATGTTAGTACACACAAGAGCAAATGTAAATCTTCTAAAATTGTTAGGAGATAACTATACATTTGAACAATAATGTTTGGAATCATCAAAACTACATAAGTTGTACAAATATAAATCATTCAAATAACAACTATTCTAACAATCTTCCCCTTTTTGATGATGGCAAAACAATTATTGTTTGTATGGTTTCAAGTTAAACAAATCTCCTATCTCCTAAACTCCTCCTTAATTGATGAGTACATTAAAATAAGGAGGCATAAAGAACAATATTTTTGTTTTTCAAAAATTTTAACACAAACAACTACAAAGTCAAAAACTTGCAAACAGAACAATCAAAACAAACAGAACAATACAATAATTTCTCCCCCTTTTTGACAGCAACAAAAAGTGAAGAAGAAATAGACAAAAAATGTAAGTAATTATATGAAATTGATTTTTAAAATTTAATCTAAATTGTGATTGACATAGGGTATGCAATTTTAAACTAAAGATATTAGGTCAATCATAGAAATTCATACAATTTAAGAAGTGATATAACATTGTAAGTAAGAAGAATTTATCAAAGACATGATTCAATTTAGACATTTGACTATAGAAAATCATTACAAGAGAGATGTATAAAAATTCTATATTTCAAAGTTCAATAGAATATAAATGAACATAAGATCAATTTGAATTAAGAGATTGAACGAATTTGGAAAGAATAGAATTACCTCATGTGGCGCTTTGCGCATCTTTTTCAAAATTTTGGGGCACATTTTTGTGCATTTTTTTTTCTTGGTTGGGCTTATTTTGTGCCTCTTTTTCACTTTACAAATCTTTGCGAATTCCTTTTGATTTTTGTACATTTGTACAATGTTCAAGAGTAATTGAGACCAATTCTTTCCAAAATCTATAATCTAAAATTTCAAATATTTCTAGGTGCATAAATATTACTTGAGCATAGAAATACAAAATAAGAAAACATCTAAATTGCAATAGTAATATTAACTTTTATGTAGTCTAAATGAATAGACATGAATTTAACAGTTCTAATTGCAACAAGTTATAAACAACTTATAAATTCAGAAAGTCTAGATTTTCTAATATAGATAATCTCAAATTACAATCGAATTTAAGCACTATGTAGATTAAATAATACTAATAAAATTCATAAACATTAACCACATTTCAAAACAAATCTAAAAAAAATAACAACTTTCATTGATATTAAAGAAACGGATTACATAATAAAAAAAAACAACAAGAAGAAAATACATTGAACTTAAAAAGAAAAACCAACATAAACACAAACACTTAACAATTAAACAGACACGATAAAAACATAAAAAACAAATACAACAGACACACATAAAAACATTTCTACTGTTCTGGAGGAGGAGGAGGAATGCCGCCAAAAAGGTTGAAGTAGGAGGCCATCAACATTACATTGGTATTAATTTCATGAACTTCATTTCTAATATTATCAATGTCTTGTTGCTGCTGCGTAGGTTTAGCATCAAATTGATCAAACCTTTGATCAATGTGAGTCTCTAATCTATCAAATCTCTCAATCAGATTCTGGTAATCTGATTGAGGAGCAGAAGCTTGCACTCCTTCTTCTTCTTCCTCTTCTGAAGCACTGGCATGTGCTTTTCCTTTTTCCTCCTTGAAGAGCAATCTGAATGATGCATCATTATAGTAAATTGGCTCTTCATATTCTTCATCAGGATGCACTATGTTGTATTTCTTTTCCAAAATATAAGTGATTAAGTGTCCTAATGAAATGTTCTTCTTCCTCTTTTGATCTGCATGTCCTATTTCTGAAAGCCCATAGATATGGTCTATGATAAGTTGGGCTTCGTCAATAGGATGTCCTTCCATGATTAAAAAAGTTAGAGAAGAAAGAAGAGGAGTAATGTTAATCCTATCACCAGCTTTAGGAATGATTGAGGATCTAAGGATATGCTGGATGATTCGGGCATCTTGGGTCATACCGGAGACTCTAGCAACATGATAGGTTAGCCCAATTTTTCTAATCACCCTATTGACTTCATACCATTCGAATTTCTTTTCACTCATTAGGGTATTGGCTCTATATCCCTCAGTTCTTAGGTTTAAAAATACACCAAGGTCGTGCTTGGTGATCTCAACTTTTTGCTTAAAAATATAAGAACTAATGGTGGAATGGTCAGAATTGAAACTCATGTTCGCTAGAAAGTAGTGGTAGGTTTGTTTGTTGTAGAAGTGGACGAGAGAAAGAATGAAATGAAATTGGATTGAGGCGAAGAGGTGCATTACCCGAAATTTCAACTCAGTTTGAATAAGAATGCGAGAGGGAGTGATTTTTGCGGATGCAAAATGAGGAAAAGATTCCTCATTTGCCTTAGAAAGAAAGTTGTCTGGGGCATTCCTATTTGGTTTCTTCACCAACACCTTTTGTCTTTTGTTTGAGGAGGCCATTGTTGATTTGAAGTAGAAAGTGATTGAAAATGAAGTTTGGAAGTGTGATTGTTAAGTTAGAAAGCCTTCATATTTAAAGAAAAACGATACGTTCGTCCTGGACAAAAATATTCGTACTGGACGAAAAATTATCGTTCGTCTGGACGAAATAATTTCGTACAGACGATCCAATAAGTCCAAAATATAACGGCTTTTTGTAATCAACACAACTTACGATGCGTCCCTTCGTACAGGCTTTTTGACTTGACCGATCGTACAGACGAAAAATTTTCGTACAGACGATCAAAAAGTAAATCGTTTTAATGACTCTTGAAAACCATCCCCTACAATGAACCGACACATGTTCGTCTGGACGAACTAAAACTTCGTATAAACGAAGTTCATATTAAAAACTGTCTTATCCACTCAACCATTGCATTCAATCGTCCCGACGTTTGAGAGAAAAAAAATTCGTCCTGGACGATCCTAAGATCATACAGACGATCTAATTAAAAACTGCTCTCAAAAAGGTTAAAATTCGCGTAAACTGTTCCTTCACACATCGTCCCGTACGAAACCATTTTCGTCCCGGACGATTTCCTCCAAAATTTTTAATTTTGATTTTTTTTAAATAAGAAAAACAAACTAAACATTCAAAACACACATAAAACATAAAACAAAAACATTGACCCAAAAACAATTCATTCAAAACACATAAAATTTCACAAAATCAAAAAACAAAACAAAACAAATATCAATGTTGCAAAGACATTTTGTTTAAGCATTCAAATCAATAACACCAAGCCTTGTTCTTAAAGTACTGAAGGTATCAAAGGCTAAAGGTTTTGTAAAAATGTCTGCAAGTTGATTTTCAGTTGAAACATGTATGAGTTCAATTTCTCCTTTGGATACATGATCCCTTATGAAATGATGCCTTATATCAATGTGTTTGGTTCTAGAATGTTGAATAGGATTTTTGGAAATGCAAATAGCACTAGTATTGTCACAATAAATTGGAATAGTGCCTATAGTTAATCCTAAATCAATCAACTATTGTTTTAACCAAAGTACTTGTGCCACACAACTTCCTAATGCAATGTATTCTGCTTCTGCAGTAGATAGTGCCACTGAATTTTGTTTTCTACTAGACCATGAAACTAATGAATTTCCAATGAATTGACATGTTCCAGAAGTGCTTTTCCTATCCACTCTACAGCCTGCAAAGTCAGAATCTGAGTAACCAATAATTTCAAATGAAGAGCTAAACTTAGGATACCAAATTCCTAAGTTTTGAGTTCCTAGTAGATATCTTAAAATCCTTTTCACTGCTGTCAAATGTGATTCTTTTGGATCTGATTGAAATCTAGCACATAAGCAAACACTGAACATAATATCTGGTCGGCTAGCAGTCAAGTAAAGTAAAGATTCAATTATCCCTCTAAATTTCTTTTGATCAACAGATTTTCCCTTAAGGTCCTTATCCAACTGAACTAAAGAACTCATAGGTGTACTAACAGGTTTAGCATTGTCCATTTCATATTTTTTGAGGATGTCCTTAATATATTTAGTTTGACTAAGAAAAGTACCTTCCTCAAGTTGCTTAATGCTAAATCCTAGAAAGTAATTTAAATCTCCCATTAGACTCATTTCAAATTCACTACTCATTGTTTTAGAAAAATCATCACAAAGATGTTTATTTGAAGATCCAAAGATGATGTCATCCACATAAATTTGAACAATAAGTATATCCTTTCCAATTTTCCTTAAAAAGAGAGTTGTATCCACACTTCCTTTTTCAAAAGATCTTTCAAGTAGGAAGGTGCTCAACCTCTCATACCAAGCCCTAGGTGCCTGTTTCAATCCATATAATGCCTTTTTTAATTTGAAAACATGATTTGGAAATTTAGAATTTTCAAAACCTGGAGGTTGTTCTACAAAAACATCTTCCTCAATTACCCCATTTAAAAAGGCACTTTTGACATCCATTTGAAACAATTTAAAACCTTTAAAACAGGCAAAGGCTAGTAAAACCCTAATTGCTTCAAGTCTAGCTACAGGGGTAAAAGTTTCCTCAAAATCAATTCCTTCAATTTGATTATACCCCTTAGCTACTAATCTAACCTTATTTCTAATGACTACTCCTGAGTCATTCATTTTATTTTTGAACACCCACTTGGTTCCAACAACACTTTGATCTTTTGGCCTTGTAGTTAGTTCCCAAACTTTATTTCTTACAAATTGATTTAACTCTTCTTGCATGGCCAATATCCAAAATTCATCTGAAAGTGCTTGATCAATGTTAGTGGGTTCAATAGTTGAAATAAAGGCTGAATGATTGACTTCCTTGTTTAATCCACGCCTAGTTCTAACACCCTCACTTGGTTCACCTATAATCAATTCCTTTGGGTGGTTTTTAGAAAATCTCAAATCTCTAGGCAAAGGGTCTTCTCTTTCTAAATTTTCTTCCACATTTTCTTCCAAATTTAATCTATCAATCTTTTGGGAGTTTTCTTCAATTTCTTCTTCAACAACATTTGGCTCTTCCATGTTTCCATTTTCATCAAAAACAACATGTGTGGTTTCTTCAATGACTAAAGTTCTTTTGTTGAATACTCTATAAGATTTTCCAACACTTGAATATCCAACAAAAATTCCTTCATCTGATTTTGGATCAAATTTTCCTAAGGCAGATTTTCCATTATTATGTATGAACACCTTGCAACCAAATACATGCAAATGAGACAAATTTGGTGTTCTTCCTTTTAGCAACTCATAGGGTGTTTTATTCAAATTTGATCTCACATTCACCCTATTCAGAACATAGCATGCAGTGCTAACCGCCTCAGCCCAAAAATATCTAGGAAGCGAGTATTCTGCTAACATTGCTCGGGCGGCTTCTATTAATGTTCTGTTCTTTCTTTCAACTACTCCATTTTGTTGAGGAGTTCTAGGTGCAGAAAAATTGTGATCAATCCCCTTTTCTTTACAGAAATCTTCAAATCTTTCATTTTCAAATTCTCCTCTATGATCACTTTGTATAGAAATTATTTCACATCCTAGTTTTCTTTGTATCCAAGTTGAAAAATTTCTGAATTCCTCAAATGATTCACTCTTATGAAAAAGAAATTTAACCCAGGTGAATCTTGAAAAATCATCTACTATAACAAATCCATATACCTTTCCTCCTAGACTAACAGTGCTTACAGGTCCAAAAAGATCCATGTGAAGAATTTCTAAAGGTTTACTGGTCCTAAGATCTTTATTGGACTTAAAAGAGGACTTCACTTGTTTTCCTAATTGACATGCATCACATAGATGGTCCTTGGTAAAGTCTAGTTTAGGTATTCCTCTCACCAAATTCTTTTGGGTAATTCTTCTAAGATTTTTCATACTAGAATGACAAAGTCTCCTATGCCAAAGCCATGATTCATCAGAAACAGTTTTCAAACAAAAAGCAATAGGAGATTGAATACAATTTAAATCTAGCATGTAAACATTGTTTACCCTTTTTCCATTTAAAACAATTTTTCCATTTAGGCTAATTATGCAGCTAGTAGGTAAAAATTTTACATTATAGCCCTTATCACATAGCTGACTTATGCTAAGCAAATTATGTTTTAAGCCTTCAACTAATAAAACATTGTCTATGAAAAAGTTTTTCAAATTTCCAATCATACCTGATCCAACCACTTTCTTTGTGGTATTATCTCCAAGTGTAACCTTGCCTCCACTCCTGGCTTCCAGCGTTATGAATTGAGCAGTATCTCCAGTCATGTGCTTTGAACATCCACTGTCCAGGTACCATATACTCTCACGAGGTCTTGTGTGAGAGTATACCTGCAAAATTCTCAAATGTTAGACCTGGGAACCCAAACTAGTTTGGGTTCACCTTTATGAAATTTATAATCAGATGCATGTATGATATGTCTAGGTTTATGCATCTTAATTCTCCACACCAAATTAGGTTTCATCTTTAAAGTGCAGGTGTGAGATATATGTCCCAAAAATCCACAATTGTTACATTTAACATTAGGAAAAATATTCCTATGTTTTCTTTCATATGATTGTCTTCTAAGGAATTTCATGAATTTAGGATAATATTTAGGATTTGTAAAATCTTCAAGTTTAGGGGGGTTCCTATTATCCTCGAGAGCTCTTATAGTGAGTTTGTAAAATGAATTCATATCCTCCAAGATTCGATTGGTATAATTGATTCTATATGTCTTGCTCTTAGATTCATCCTTAAAATTCTTAAATTCTTTTTCAAGTTCAGCATAGGATGATTTTAAATTCTCAAAATTTTTATTCAAGTCATCATATTCATCAAGTAGTTTCATGTGGTTACTATCAATTAAAGCATGATCTTTCCTAAGGATTTCGTGTTCCTTATTAAGCTCTTCCAATTCTAAAACTAAACTAGCATGCATCTTTTTCATTTTCCTATATGCATCATGCATGTGTTCATAAACTTCAAACAATTCATTATAGGTTAAATCACATACCTCTTCTTGATCTGATTGTTCAGCATTATCTGCCATCAAGCAAAGGTTGGTGACTTCTTCTTCTTTTTTAGTCTCAGATGAGTCTGAAGTTGAGTCCGCCCAAAAAGCCTTTTGAAACTTCTTCTTTCCCTTCTTTACCATTGGTTTCTCCTCTACCTTTTCCTTGCTAGGAGTGGCTTTGAGTTTTGGACAATCAGTCTTTATATGACCTGGTTTCCTGCATTCATAACAAATCACTTCATTAGAAACCTTGCCATTTTTGTTATACTTACCTCTTCCATTGCTGGCATCTCTTCTGCTTCCTCTTTAAAAAGCTTCTGAATTGTCTAGTCATCAATGCAATATCGTCTTCATCCTCAGGTTGTGAGTGTTCACTTTCTGACTCTTCCACATTTAGTGCAATATTCTTGTCCTTTCTTGGTTCACCTGCATCAATCTTTTTTTGACTTACTCCTTGCTCGTAAGCAATGAGTGAACCAAGAAGATTGTCAATGGAATAAATGTTCAGATCTTTAGACTCTGTAATTGCAGTAATTTTAGCATCGTATGTAGTAGGTAAACAACGAAGAATCTTATTGACCATTTCAGCATTAGTTAATTCCCTACCAAGTGCATGCAAAGAGGTGACAATTTGAGTGAATCTTGTGTACATGTCAGATATAGATTCATTAGGTTTCATGCAAAATAATTCGTAGTAATGTAACAAGATATTGAGTCTTGATTGCTTAACCTCATTTGTCCCTTCATAAGTAATACAAAGTCTATCTCATATGCCTTTTCCGCTTTTACAAGTGGAAACTCGCATGTAGTCTTCAGATTTTAAAGCACAAAAGAAACTATTTAAACATTTCGCATTTAATTGTGCTAAGTCACGTTCTTCAATAGTTCAATCTGCATAGGGTGTTTCTACCCTAATTCCATCAACTAATCTAGTTGGTTTTGAGTAACGTTCCTGGACTAGCATCCACATGCGATAATCAAGTGACTGTAAGAAAGTAGACATGCGTGTTTTCCAAAAATCAAAAGGAATATTGTCAAACAGTGGAGGTCTAGTGATAGAGTAACCCTCAGGTGTGTTTCGGTTTCCAAATGTAGCCATCTACGTTAATCAAAAAGTAGTTCAAACTTATGATTTTGAAACTATGCTCTGATACCACTTGTTGAGTCCAGTAATTAGGTTGTTAAGCCTAAGTAAATGTCCCAAGGCTACTAAGAGGGGGGTGAATTAGTAGTTTTAAAGTTTTTAAACCCTCTTAATGATAAAGTTGAACCGAAATAAAATTTTCTTTTAAAGTTTGTAGAAAATTGTTTTTCAACCACAGAGTTGTTAAAACTGAAATTTAAAGTGCGGAAACGTAAAAGCAATAAAGTAAATGACACCAGATTTATAGTGGTTCGGTCTATAACCAGACCTACATCCACTCCTCAGAGGCACCCTCTGAGTATTGCACTAATACCACAAAGTGACTCTCCTTTAGCACCCACAGTAAGACGGAGAAGCCTTTACAACACACTCTTTTCACCACTACCCAGTGGGGCAGAGAACCGTCATCCTTTTACACAATCCACAGTGCTGGCAGAGAACCGTTGTCCTTTTACACTCTCCTAGTGTGGGCAGAAAACCCTGCGGCTGTTCACACTCTCCAAGTGTAGGCAGAGAACCCTTCATCCTTTTACACTCTCCAAGTGTCGGCAGAGAACCGGATCTCCTTGACTGATCTTCTCACAAGAATCTAGAAGGAACAAAGAAAAGAGTGAAGAAATCCAATTTCACAAGTAGAGACTCTTACCTTAGTAATCCAAGTGAAGCCTTCTCGCTCTAGTGGTAGGAATCCTCCTTTGAATGCTCTCTTCCACTCTCTCCTTGGCTATTCTCTCAAGAGGCACGAAGATCAAATGACAAAAAGATTGGGTGGTAGTCTAATTTGGACTATTTATGTAAAAGACAAGAAAAACCGCCCAAAAATTGCAAGTTTCCAATTCTGTACGCAGTGGATCGTCCTGTACGATCCTGGATCGTCCTGGACAATTTTACTTAAACGATCTGAAACGACCCAATTTGTATATGTGTACGAAATGACTTCGTACAGAGGATCGTCCTGTACGAACTAGGTTCGTCCAGTACGAACGGTTATTACTAGGTCGGTTCTAGAAACTGCTGAAAACTGTTCTAAGTCGGTTAATCGTTTGGACGAAAATATGTTCGTCTGGACGAAAATTTTCCAGAGACCCGATCGTCCTGGACGAATATTTATTTCGTCTGGACGAAAATATTTCAGAGGACCAATCGCCACGGACGATAATTTGTTTTCGTCTGGACGAAAATTTTCCAGAGACCTGATCGTCCGGTACGATATTTAATTTCGTCTGTACGAAAATTTTCCAGAGGACTGGTCGCCTCGTACGATAATAAAATTCGTCTGGACGAAAATTTTACAGAGAACCCATTGTCCTGGACGAATAGAACTTAGAAAAAAAAATTTTCCGAGCAAGTTCCTATTCGTTCCATGTGCTCTATTGGAGATAACTGACAGATCGTCCAGTACGATAAATATCGTCCCGTACGATCAGTATAAAATTTTATGATCTCCTTATGTGTGTGTGTAAGTTTTTTATTCACTCAATTACAATCACTTTCTTTCAAAATTAAATCAAAGAAAATGCAAACTTCAAATAAACAAAATATCTCATGTTGAATTTGATTTGAAGTTACCGTAGTCTGGAGTCTGATTTTCCTGAAATGTTAGTACACATAAGAGCAAATGCAAATCTTCTAAAATTGTTAGGAGATAACTATACATTTGAACAATAATGTTTGGAATCATCAAAACTACATAAGTTGCACAAATATAAATCATTCAAATAGCAACTATTCTAACAGTATAGTCATGATCAAGTAGGTAATAGTAGAAAGAAGAGGAGTAATGTTGATTCTATCACCAGCTTTAGGGATAATGGAAGTTTTAAGAACATGCTGGATGATACGGGCTTCACGCGATAAAGTTGAAGATTTGGGTTGATGATCCTTAACTCTTATTCCTCTAATCACCCTATTGACTTCAGTCCTATCAAATCTTGAGTTTGTTAAAGTGTGTGCTCTTAACCCTTCAGTGCTTAAATTTAGAAAAATATCAAAGTCATCTTTGGTGATTTCAACTTTCTTTTTGAAAATAAATGAACTGATAACAGAGTGGTTGGAGTTGAATGACATGTTTGCCAGAAAATAGTGGAAGGTCTCTTTATTGTAGAAGTGTTTTAAAGTTAGGATCAAACCAAATTGAGTATGGGCAAACAAGTGCATTACCTTTAAGGTTAAATGATCCTGTAGGAGAACTCTAGATGGAGTGATTTTTGCAGAGAGAAACCTATAAAAAGATTCTTCATTGGCTCTAGACAGGAAGTTTTCGGATGTATTCCTAGGAGGGCCCTTAGCCAAAGTCTTTTGGCGCTTGCTAGAACTTGTCATTGAAGGATTTGAAAAGACGAAGGCTTTGAAAGAGATGTGTGAGAGTGACTGTTCAGTAAATATTGCCGTAAATTTAAAGAAAAATGACTGTTCGTACCAGACAAAATTTTGGTTCGTCCCGTACGAATTCGATTCGTCCGTCTACAAAATATTTTGTATGGACGAACGAGTGAGTTAAAAATATAACGGCTTTTCGTAATCACACATTTTATGAAGCGTCCTTTCGTACAGACTTTTGACGAAGACGATCGTACAGACGAACACGTGTTCGTACAGACCATCAAGATTTAATTCATTTTAATGGCAGTTGAAAATCGTCCCCCGCTATGAACCGACATTTGTTTGTCTGGACGAATCAAAGGTTCATATGGACGAAGTTCATAATAAAAACTGTCTTATTTGTTCAACAGCTGCATTCAATCATCCCGACGTTTGAGAAAAAAATATTTCGTCCTGGACGATCTTGAAGATCGTACAAACAAACTACATTAAAAACTGCTCTTAAGATGGTTTGAAATCACGCAGATTGACATTTCACACACATCGTCCAGTACGAAAAACTTTCATCCCGGACGATTAACACAATTTTTTGGATTTTTGTATTTTTATCAAAAAAAAAATCAAAATAAACACACAAAGCATAATAGAAAATGATAAATGTACAGACTCTAAATTAAAATCACTCAAAAACAAACAAAAATCACAAAAACAAAATCACAAAAACATAAACTACAAAAACAAAACATCAATATTGCAAAAACATTTTTATTTAAGCATTTAAATCAATTACACCAAGTCTTGTTCTTAATGCACTGAAAGTATCAAAGGCTAAAGGTTTTGTAAAAATGTCAGCAAGTTAATTTTCAGTTGAAACATGGATAAGTTCAATTTCTCCCGTGGATACATGATCCCTTATGAAATGATGCCTTATGTCAATGTGTTTGGTTCTTGAATGTTGAATAGGATTTTTGGAAATGCAAATAGAACTAGTATTATCACAATAAATTGGAATAGTGCCTATAGTTAATCCTAAATCAATCAACTGTTGTTTTAACCAAAGTATTTGTGCCACACAACTTCCTAATGCAATGTATTCTTCTTGTGTAGTAGATAAAACCACTGAATTTTATTTTCTAATAGACCATGAAACTAATGAATTTCCAATGAATTGACATGTTCCAGAAGTACTTTTTCTATCCACCCTATAACCTGCAAAGTCAGAATCTGAATAACCAATAATTTCAAATGAAGAGCTAAACTTATGATACCAAATTCCTAAGTTCTGAGTTCCTAGTAAATATCTTAAAATCCTTTTCACAGCTGTCAAATATGATTCTTTTGGATATGATTGAAATATAGCACATAAGCAAACACTGAACATAATATCTGGTCAGCTAGCAGTCAATTAAAGTAAAGATCCAATAATCCCTCTAAATTTCTTTTGATCAACAGATTTTCTCTTAAGGTCCTTATCCAATTGAACTGAGGAACTTATTGGTGTACTAACAGGTTTAGCATTGTCTATTTCAAATTCTTTGAGAATGTCCTTAACATATTTAGTTTGACTAAGAAATATACCTTCCTCAAGTTGCTTAATGCTAAAACCTAGAAAGTAATTTAAATATCCCATTAGACTTATTTCAAATTCACTACTCATTGTTTTAGAAAAATCATCACAAATATTTTTATTTGAAGATCCAAAAATGATATCATCCACATAAATTTGAATAATGAGTATATCCTTTCTAAATTTTTTAAAAAAAAGAGTTGTATTCACACTTCCTTTTTCAAAAGATCTTTCAAGTAGGAAGGTGCTCAACCTCTCATACCAAGCCCTAGGTGCATGTTTCAATCCATATAATGCCTTTTTTAACTTGAAAACATGATTTGAGTATTTGAAATTTTCAAAACCTGGAGGTTGTTCTACAAAAACATCTTCTTCAATTACCCCATTCAAAAAGGCATTTTTCACATCCATTTGAAATAATTTAAATCCTTTAAAACATGCAAAGGCTAGTAAGACCCTAATTGCTTCATGTCTAACTACAGGGTCAAAAGTCTCCTCAAAATCAATTCCTTCAATTTGATTATACCCCTTAGCAACTAATCTGGCCTTATTTCTAATGACTACTCCTGAGTCATTCATTTTATTTTTGAACACCCACTTGATTCCAACAACACTTTGATCTTTTGGCCTTATAGTTAATTCCCAAACTTTATTTCTTACAAATTGATTCAACTCTTCTTGTATGGCCAATATCCAAAATTTATCAGAAAGTGCTTGATCAACATTAGTGGGTTCTATAGTTGAAATAAAGGCTGAATGATTGACTTCTTTGTTTAATCCACGCCTAGTTCAAACACCTTCACTAGGTTCACCTATAATCAATTCCCTTGGGTGGTTTTTAGAAAATCTCAAATCTCTAGGCAAAGGGTTTTCTAATTCCAATTTTTTTTAACATTTTTTTTCCAAATTTATTCTCTCAAATTTTTAGGAGTTTCCTCAATCTCATCTTCAACAACATTTGGCTTTTCCAAATTTCCAGATTCATCAAATACAACATGTGTGATTTCTTCAATGACCAAAGTTCTTTTGTTGAATACCCTATAAGATTTTTCAATACTTGAATATCCAACAAAAATTCCTTCATCTGATTTCGGATCAAATTTTCCTAAGGCAGATTTTCCATTATTATGAATGAACACCTTGCAACCAAAAACATGCAAATGAGACAAATTAGGTGTTCTACCTTTTAGCAACTCATAGGGTGTTTTATTTAAATTTGATCTCACATTCACCTTATTCAGAACATAACACGCAGTGCTAACCGCCTCAGCCCAAAAATATCTAGGAAGTGAGTATTCTGCCAACATTGCTCGGGCGGCTTCTATTAATGTTATGTTTTTCCTTTTGACTACTCCATTTTGTTGAGGGGTTCTAGGTGCAGAAAAATTGTGATCAATTCCTTTTTCTTTATAAAAATTTTCAAATCTTTCATTTTCAAATTCTCCTCCATGAACACTTTGTATATAAATTATTTCACACCCTAATTTTCTTTGAATCCAAGTCAAAAAATTTCTAAATTCCTCAAATAATTCACTGTTATGAAATAAAAATTTAACCCAAGTGAATCTTGAATAATCATCCACTATAACAAATCCGTATACCTTCCCTCCTAGACTTACAGTTCCTACTGGTCTAAAAAGATCCATGTGTAAAATTTCCAATGGTTTACTAGTCCTAAGATCCTTATTGGAGTTAAAAGAGGACTTAACTTATTTTCCTAATTGACATGCATCATAAAGGTGATCCTTAAGAAAGTCTAGTTTTGGTATACCTCTCACTAAGTTCTTTTGGGTAATTCTCCTAAGATTTTTCATACTAGAATGATAAAGTCTCCTATGCCAAAGCCATGATTCATTAGAAATAGGTTTCAAACAAAAAATAGTAGGAGATTGAATACAATTTAAATCTAGCATGTAAATATTGTTTACCCTTTTTTCATTTAAAACATCTTTCCCATTTAGGCTTAATATGCAACTAGTAGGTAAAAATTTTATACTATAACCCTTATCACATAGCTGACTTATACTTAACAAATTATATTTTAAGCCTTCAACCAATAACACATTGTCAATAAAAAAGTTTTTCAAATTTCCAATCATACCTGATCCAACCACTTTCTTTGTGGTATTATCTCCAAGTGTAACCTTGCCTCCACTCCTAGCTTCCAGCATTATGAATTGATCAGTATCTCCAGTCATATGCTTTGAACATCCGCTGTCCAGGTACCATATGCTCCCACGAGATCTTGTGTGAGAGCAATCCTGCAAAAATATCAAATGTTAGACCTGGGAACCCAAACAAGTTTGGGTTCACCTTTTAGCAATTTATAATCAGATGCATGTATGATATGTCTAGGTTTATGCATCTTAGATCTCCACACCAAATTAGATTTCATCTTCAAAGTACAGGTGTGAGCTATATGTCCAAATAATCCACAATTATTATATTTGACATTAGGAAACGTATTCTTAAGTTTTTTACCATTTATTTGTCTTCTAAGGGATTCCATATATTTAGGATAATATTTAGGATTTGTAAAATCTTCAAATTTAGGGGGTATCATATTATCCTCAAGAGCTCTTATTTTCAATTTATAAAATGAATTCATATCTTCCAAGATTTGATTTGTATAATTTATTCGATATGTTTTGCTCTCAGATTCATCCTTGAATATTTTAAAATCTTTTTCATGATCAGCATAGGATGATTTTAAAATCTCATGATTTTTATTCAGATCATTATATTCATCAAGTAATTTCATGTGGTTGTCATCTATTAAAGCATGATCTTTCCTAAGGATTTCATGTTCTTTCTTAAGTTCTTCTAATTCTAGACTTACACTAGCATGCATGTTTTTTATTTTTCTATATGCATCATGCATGTGTTCAGAAACTTTAAATAATTCATCATAACATAAGTCACATACCTCTTCTTGATCTAATTGATCTACGCTATCTGCCATCAAGTAAAGATTGGTGACTTCTTCTTCCTTTTTAGTCTCTGATGAATCTGAAGCTGAGTCCGCCCAAAAAGCTCTTTGAAACTTCTTCTTGCCCTTCTTTATAATTGGTTTCTCCTCTACCTTCTCCTTGCTAGGAGTGGCTTTGAGTTTTGGGCAATCAGTCTTGATATGACCTGGTTTCCTGCATTCATAACAAATTACTTCATTAGAAACCTTACTATTTCTGTTAAACTTACCTTTATTTCATTGTTGGCGTCTCTTCTACTTCCTCTTCAGAAAGCTTCTAAAATGTCTAGTCATTAGTGCAATATCGTCTTTATCTTCAGGTTCTGATTGTTCACTCTCAAACTCTTCCACTTTTAGTGCTATATTCTTCTCCTTTCTTGGTTCACCTGCATCAATCTTTCTTTGACTAACCCCTTGCTCGTAAGAAATGAGTAAACCAAGAAGATTGTCAATAGAATAAATGTTTAGATCTTTAGACTTTGTAATTGCAGTAATTTTAGCAACATAAGCAGTAGGTAAATAACGAAGAATCTTATTAACTATTTCAGCATTAGTTAATTCCCTCCCAAGTGCATGCAAAGAAGTGACAATTTGTGTGAATCTTGTGTACATGTCAGAAATAGATTCATTTGATTTCATGCGAAATAACTCATAATCATGTAACAAGATATTAAGTCTTGATTGCTTAACCTCATTTGTCCCCTCATAATTTATACAAAGTCTATCCCATATGTCCTTTCCACTTTTGTAAGTGGAAACTCGCATGTAGTCTTCAGATTTTAAAGCACAAAAGAAACTATTTAAACATTTGGCATTTAGTTGAGCTAAGTCACGTTCTTCTATAATCCAATCTGCAAAAGGTGTTTCTACCCTAACTCCATCAACTAATCTAGTTGGTTTTGTATAACCTTCATGAACTAATATTCATATATGATAATCAAGTGACTGTAAGAAAGTAGACATGTATGTTTTTCAAAAATCAAAAGGAATATTGTTAAACAGTGGAGGTCTAGTAATAGAGTAACCCTCATGTGTATTTCGGTTTCCAAATGTAGCCATCTACCTTAATCAAAAAGTAGTTTAAACTTATGATTTTGAAACGAAGCTCTGATACCACTTGTTGAGTTTAGTGAATAGGTTGTTAAACCTAAGTTAATGTCCCAAGGATACCAAGAGGGGGGGTGAATTGGTAGTTTAAAACTTAACCCTCTTTTTAAATTTTACTAGTACCAAAATTAAACTTTTAAAGAAATTTTTATAGAAAAGTTTTTCAACCACAAATTTTTAAAACAAAAGAAAAATGCGGTAACTAAAAAGCAGTAAAGTAAACGACACAAGATTTATAGTGGTTCGGTCTAAATCAGACCTACATCCACTCCCCAGAGGCACCCTCTGAGTATTGCACTAATACCTATAGTGTCTCTCCTTTTACAACCACAGCAAGGCGGAGAAGCCTTTACAAACACTCTTTTCACCACTACCCAGTGCGGCAGAGAACCGTCGTCCTTTTATACAATCCCCAATGTTGGCAGCGAACCGTCCGTCCTTTCACACTCTCCTAGTGTGGGCAGAAAACCCTTCATCCTTTCACACTCTCTTAGTGTGGGCAGAGAACCCTTCGGCTATTCACACTCTCTAAGTGTGGGCAGAGAATCCTTCGTCTGTTCACACTCTCCAAGTGTCGGTAGAGAACCAGATCTCCTTGACAGATCTTCTCACAAGAAATCTAGAAAGAAGGAAGAAAAAAGTGAAGTAATCCCAATTCACAAGTAGAGATTTTTACCTTTAAACAACAAGTGAACCCTTCACGCTCCAGCGATAGGAATCTTCCTTTGAATGCTCTCTCACACTCTCTCCTTAACTTTTCTTTCAATAGGCACGAAAATCAAATGGCAAAAAGATCGAGTGGCAGTCTAATTTGGACTATTTATACAAAAGACAAGAAAAATTGCCCAAAAATGCAAGTTTTCAATTCTGTACACAGTGGATCATCCTGTACGATTGTGGATCGTCCTAGATGATTTTACTTAAAGTGCTGGAAACGAACCTAATGTAAATTGGTACGAACTGTGTTCGTACACGCTTATCGTCCCGTACGAACTATGTTCGTCCGGTACGAAAACGGTTATTTCATAGATCGGTTTCCAAAAATTCTTCAGGACTAACCAACTGACTTAAGTCGATTCAGTTCATCCTGGGACGAATAGGTTTCATCCTGGGATGATTGTAAACAGAGAGTTTTGTCCAGGGACCAAAATAAATTCCGTCCTGTACGATCTCATACAGAGAGTTTCGTCCCGGTATGAAAATTAATTTCGTATGGTACGAACTCATACAGAGAGTTTTGTCCCGGTAAGAACTGTATTCTTCGTCTGAACGAACATTGCGGGTGAGAATCCAGAGAGTTTCGTCCCGGGATAAATATTAAATTCGTCCTGGACGAATAGGACTTAGAAAATTTTATCCTCGTATGTTCAGTCCGTTGCTCTTCTGAGGGGCTAATTGACATGATCGTCCCGTACAAACATGGTTTGTGCCGTACGATCAATTCACAAAAAATTGTCCCCTAAGAGTATGATGTGATTTTTTCACTCAATTACAATCACTCCCTTTCATGTAAAAAAAATGTGATTTACATATGAATAGTTTGAAGTCTTCATC
Source organism: Dendrobium huoshanense (assembly GCA_016618105.1). Lineage (NCBI taxonomy): Eukaryota > Viridiplantae > Streptophyta > Magnoliopsida > Asparagales > Orchidaceae > Dendrobium > Dendrobium huoshanense. The sequence continues at coordinate 81,987,547 of CM028345.1, read as the reverse complement.
GCTTGGAGTTGATTTTTTTGAAATGTTAGTACACACTAGAGCAAAAAAATAAAACTTCCAAAAAGTGTTAGGAGATATATAAAAATAATAATATTTGAAATCATCAAAATAATACAAGTTACAAGAATATGAAACATGCAAATAGCAACTCTCTCTACACAAACTGTTGCGGAGGTTAGATGAAGTTTGCTTTAAGTGTTTGATAGTTAGATTTCAAATTTTAAATATTTTTGGATTTTTGAGATTTTTTTGGATTTTTGGATATTTGGAACGGCATTGGAAATTATTTGGAATGGACCCCTCCGGTTGAGATTTTTGTTCAACGCAGCCATCATCGGGGTGTTTGGGATCATTTGAAAATATATGTCTTAAACCTTGTCAACCCTATCGACTACCGATAGGGGATCGTGTTATGTAGGCTTTGAGCATTCGTTAGTGAATTCTCATTATTATAGGCCTTGAAGTCCTAATATGAATGTATTAAAATAAATACACTGGTCGTCACAACCGTGTATCTGTTTGAAGGTTCAAACCCTGTCGACTCCTATTGATCCGTATAGAAGGATCGGATTCAAACTAGAATTCACTTATCAACCTATATAGCATCCCTAGATGTCACATGTGTACCAATAACATATTCGACGGGGCCCAAGCGGGTGTTTGGGGGCATTTTGTAATTAAACACTATCTACTTCTTTTTACCTGTTTAGGAGGATTGGGTTCAAATTTAGTAACCTGTGCAGCATCCCTAGACGTCATGTGTGTACCAATAACATGCTCGCCGGGGCCCATGTGAATTTCATGGTTGCTTTTACCCTTTTAGTGCACCTATGTGTATACAAACTTCTGTGCACGTGCAAGGGTATTTTTGAATATTTTTGAAATGCCTTCTATCCGCTCACATGAATGTTACGGATCCGGTGGCATGACGTTGCAGCTTCAAAATTAAGTTTTTCGCTACTTCGTACAGATAGACTATCGTGCACTACTCGTTGCTTTCTACAGGTGGATCATAGTGCACTAACTAATCTCCTATCTTAGATCATAAGAAATTGCACTTGTTGAAGCCCTTCTGAATTTGCTCGAGGATAGTATTTTGTGGATATGATAGGTTCTCTACAGTAATTTGTAGATATTTGTATTTGCCACATATCGATCTCTTTTTCTTGTATGAACTTATGCATCTTTTCATAGATAACCTATTGTGGGTATATCTATGTTCATAAATGGCCCATTACTTATGCAACGTGTTTATTATCACTGATTGCAGAGGTTAATATGCCTCTTGTACATTAGCTCTTGATATTTACAAAGAATTGTAGTGTGTTTATTTAGATCCATGTGACATCATCTGTATGAAACTTATAATCATCTTATGCTTTTCTAATCAACTTTGAATCTTCATTCATGCATGACTTATTACATGCGTTATGGATCTATTGTCCTTGAAAGTGGCTTCTCAACAATCATTATCCGTTGATATTTAAATCTTACTTGGCAAGAAGGCTTTGAAATATTTGTAGGAAAACCCTACACTACTAGTTGTATGCGTATTTCCACGTTCCTCATTTAGTCATTGCAAGCATACCACTTTGATTGAATGACTTGAGCCACATAAATTTCACCTCTCCTTGTTAATGTGGTAATTTTCATTTGGGTGAATATGATCATTACTCTCTGATTGTGTATCTATTATTCGAAGCTCCAATCCATTGCTTAGTGATTTGTGTCATGCTTCTCTATGTGAATTCTCCATTTGAATTTTGATTGAGAACCCATGAATATCAATTAATGCTTATATATCACAAATGACTTTTTGTTATTTGATTACATTTGTATTTGATTTTTGCTTGCATGTGTTATTGATCTATCATGCCTATTGATAAACAACACATGGTATGTTGGTATTTGCATTTTTTAAGGCCTTCAATATTTGTGGAAAATCATATTCTTCAAATGTTGATTGATCATCGTCATTGGAAGGGACATCATATGTTGCATCATATGCATCTATCCTTCATTTGTATACACTTAAGACTTAATTCTCATGAGTCTTATGTTTCTAAATTCATTGATATTCATTTGAACGCCTTGCCTCATCATTCATTTGAGTTCAAATTTATTCACCTTATGCTCATTATCATTTGTTCCCCAAATGTTAGCTCGAGTCTAGAGTACAAGTTCAAGTCTAAGTTAAGACTTATACCAAGTTCATTTATGTTCAAGTTTTGTCTTGAGTTCAATATGCCAGTTCAATTCAAGTCCAAGATGAGTCCAAGTACAATTCAGGCTTAAGATGAGCCTCTTCCCTTCATCTGAGTCCCCTGTGGTACTTACGAGTTCAATTGCATGTTCAAATTGTTCACTTCTGTTCATTACGGTTCGAGTTCACAGGTCCCCGTAGTTCACTTGAGTTCGAGCCATTCTCTTGTTTCGTTTGCATTCAAGTTGAAGTTATTATTGATTGTTTAAGTTTGAATTAAGTCCATTTGATGCTCTAATCAATGTCCAAGTAAAGCTCCATATTATCCCAAGTATGATCTTTTACCCGAAATTTCAGTAGCCTCCTGGCGTCTCCCCCATTTAGGGGAAAACTATGAAAAACTAGGCCTCCCGCCACGCTAGCGAAAAGTGTGCACGGTAGGTGCCCTCGGACGAGGACACCGCGGCCATAATTTTTTTTTATTCCCCACCATGCCAGAGAAAGGCGTGCATGGGTTTTCGGGTAGCAGTTTAAAATAAACAATTTTATATTTGACCTCACCTCGTCATAGCTGTCGCACCGGGTTCTCTTCCCACCACGCTAGAGAAACGCATGCATGAGTTGATTTTCCAGTCCGCCCTTAACGCCGAAAATGGAGTTTTGATTACCCATCCCGTCGCAAGCACATCAACAAATTCCCTCCTACCACGCTAGAGAAAAGCGTGCATAGGTAGTCGTTCGCCGCGTTGCAAACACTGGGAATGGGTTTTTAAAGTTTTAGGGTTTGGAGAGATTATACATTCGCAAGTGTCGTCGGGGTTGACATACGGATCGAGGGAGAGAGGCATTTACATTTTCTTCTTTCTTGTTTAGTAATAATCATAATTCATAATCATTAATAATTAATAATAATTATAATTATCAATGATTAGGAGTAATTATGATTATCACTAATTAAAATAATATATTATTATATATATATATATATATATATATATTATATATATTATATATATATATATATAATATATATATATATATATTATAATTATCAAAGATTATAAATATTAAAATTATAATTAACAAATAATTATAATTATTAATAAGTATAATCAATAATAATTATAATATTATAATTATTGTAATTAAGAATCAAAGAAACAGGATTTATACTAGATTTGAACAAGATTTTATATCGGATTTGAGCAAGGTTTATACTAAATCTTGTCAAACCCGTAAATCTCACGAAGGAATAAATCCTCCACTCCCTCTCTTTACTGTAAATCCCAGAGTTTGGCGGATTTACGGGTTTCAGCCGAAGAAGCTCGTGCAAGCAGTGGCGGATCTATAGTGGGAGCCCTGGGGGCCCAACAATTAAATTCAATTTAAATATAATAAGTAATAACAATTATTATATTTCTAATCAATTTTTTTTCCATATGATGTGGGTCAAAATTTCTCTCATGATGTTGCTCTCCTTTATCTCCCCCTATTTCTCGTGGGCTATCTTTCTCTTTACTTTCTTCTCTCTCTCAAGCTCAGCTCGAAGTTCTCGACACCTGTTCGAGCTCGATCTCGGTTCGTGTTCACAGTTCAAGCTCATTTATTTTTGGGCTCGTCGAGCCGGCCTGCTTGGGTAAGACAAAATGGACAAACTCTTTCAGCATTCGACCAAATAACACTTCATGGGTCCCGATATCCCGTTCCGACTTTCGGTAAGACATAACATAGATTTGTTTTTATCTAGCATATCTATCAAAATCCAGACGGTGTGGGACTAAAGGGCCTTCAATTTTTTTTTTTTTTTAAATAAAATTTTTAGACGCCGCGGAGGAGAGAGAAAGAGGCGGGAGTTAAAAAATGCAAAAGGGCGGGCAGGCAATTGAGGCTGGAGTATATATATATATATATATATATATATATATATATATATATATATATATATATATATATATATATTAATATATATATATATATATATATAGAGAGAGAGAGAGAGAGAGAGAGAGAGAGAGAGAGGAGTAAGAGTAAGAGCTTAATATTTTTTTTTTTTTAAATTGAGGCGAGACAGACAGAACTTTTATAAAATTTTAGTAGAAGATTTAATAAAATATTATTAAAATAAAAGTTAAAAATATTTCTAATAAAAAGAAGTGCTGCATAAAAAGACAATAAATTAATTAACAAATAAAAAGTTGTAATATCATGTGTGATGCATTCGTATCGGCGCTAGGGTTTTTTCTTTGAGCTCTGGCGATTTCTTTGCGATTTGGCGGCCCGCTCCTTTGCTTCCAGATCTTTGGCCTGTGTTCTCCTCTGTTATTTCCCTGTTTTGATCGCAACCGTGGTTTCGATCTTGGCCTGTCGGCCCCGTTTCTTCTTTTTTCCTCATGGAGAAAAGTCAGGTGATTCAACCGAATGATGTGTGGGGTGTTCCACCGTCTAATAAGGGCGATTCCTTGCAAGGTTTGTCTGGATCTTCTGCTCCTGCATCTAGGTGTTTTAGAGATGTTCTCACGGGTGCTTCAAATTTACAAAATCCGGTAATCTCTTTTACTAAATCCACGGTTAAAGGTGTTCCTGCTCTACTTTTGTCTGAAGATGATATCTTAAAATTAGCTAGTCCTTACCAGTTCACTCTAGTTGGGAAGTTTACTGTTAGGCGGCCGAACCTTGACGCGATAAGGAATTTTTTTTCGAAACTTAAGCTATCTGGAATTTTTCAATTGGTCTTCTTGATGCTAGACACGTTTCAATACAACTTTCGAATGATTTAGACTATAGTCGGGTCTTCTCGAGGCGATCTTATTACATTTTAAACTGCCAAATGAGGTTATTAAAATGGACTCCGTTTTTGACGTGAAAGAAGAATCACCTATTGTGCCTATTTGGATATCTTTTCCTAATCAGGTTACATTTCTTTAATAATCATGTTTTGCATGCTTTAGGATCTATTTTCGGTCGCCCGTTGCAAATTGATCAAGCGACTGCTAATAGGTCTAGACCTTCTGTTGCTAGAGTTCTTGTGGAAATTGACATTACCAAAAAACATCCTAAAGAAATATGGATTGGTTCTGATAACTGTGGTTATTTACAGAAAGTTGAATATGAGAAAGTTCCCGATTTTTGTTTACATTGTAAAATTCATGGTCATGCTATTCAGGAATGTTTTGTTGCTCATCCGCATTTAAAAAAACAAACGGAGGGGAGTTCTAAAAAAGTTGACTTGAATGTGAAAGGAGTTACCAAGCTTGGGAATTGTGAAATGGTTGAAGGACAAGATGCTACTCAACCTATTTCTAAACCTTATAATAAGGAATTTGACACTGAATCTGCTTCGTTAGAAGCTCATTTTAATACTTATACTGCTTTGGAGAAGGAATTAGAAGATAATAGTGGTGATAAAAGAGTGGATGATGAATTCACCCAAAATGTGGTTCCGGGAAATGAAGAAGATGATGTGGTTAAAAATAAAGATGAAGGAATTTCCAGGCCTCCACCCCATTCCAGGGATGGAGATCAACTTTGCGATAATTCAAAAAAATGCAATAATGCCGATAGCACTACCAATGACCTTTGTATTACTAAAGATAGTGGGAATGTTTTAAACTTATTGGAAAAAGATGATGATGATTGGGTTGGAAATGTGGATGGTATGGAAGAAGGAGAAATTGGTTCGATTGAAATTGTCCTTCCGATTGAGAATTTGAGAAATTCAAACGATTTGGCGGTGTCAAATTCGAATTATAAGGGGAAGAATGTAGATGAGGAAGCTTTTGTTCAAGTGAAAAAGAAAGGGAAAAATAAAAAATCTGTGCCTTCCGAGAACCCTAGGGCTACTCGTGCTTCCAACAATGTTACTCATGTTTAAAGTTCTCATTTGGAATATAAGGGGGGTGGGTAATACCACTTCGAAAGCTCGGGTTAAGAATCTTTGTAGGAGCAATGGCATTCAGATTCTCGTTTTACTTGAACCTTTTATTTCTGCTATTAAATTAGATAACATTTGCAAGATGTTGGGTTTTGACCACGCTTATGCCAATTGTAATAACAAGATCTGGATTCTATGGAAGCAGTCTTTTTCTATTGACATTATTAGTGATTTTCCGCAAGTTGTGCATGTTAATGTTAATTTTAATCATATTTCCGTTTTTGCCTCATTTGTTTATGCTTCCTGTACTAGAACTGGTAGAAAAACTTTATGGGAATTGCTTCAGGATTTCTGTTCTACTGTTAGTGCTCCTTGGTTGGTTGGAGGAGATTTTAACTGTATTACCAACACTTCCGAGAGGATTGGTGGAAATCCTCCTCACTTGTTAGCCATGGAAGATTTCAATGACATGATTTTGAATTGTAATCTTCACGACATTGGCTTTTTGGGTAATAGTTTTACTTGGAATAGGGGGACCTTGTGGCAAAGATTGGATAGGATCCTTTTCAATGATAGGTGGATTTCATCGTTCCATAATACTCATATTGAACATTTATCTAGGACTTTATCTGATCATTCTCCATTACTGCTCACTGTGTCTAATAACATTAGTGCTAGTTCTCAACCCTTTCGGTTTCAGAACATGTGGTTGTTGGATGACAGACTTGAAAACATTATTAGTTGTAATTGGGCTGCCCCTCTTCATCCTAATGATAGTGTGATTGGTATGAATAGGCTTTGGTTCAAGCTTAAGAGGTTGAAACAACCTCTTAGATGGTGGAACAAGAAACATTTTTAAAAATATTTTCTCTAACATCAAGCTTGCTGAGAATGAGGTCGATAAGGCCGATCGCATGTACATGTCTCATTCCAACGATATTAATCTTTCTGCTCTTAATAATGCCAAGAACATATTAGCTAAGCTTCAAGAAAAAGAAGAAGCCTTTTGGAAACAAAAAGCTTCTGTTAAGTTCCTTGTGGAGGGGGATAGGAATACTTCTTATTTCCATAACATTGCTAATCACAATAAAACTAGTAGAAATATCCATAAACTTATTACTCCGGATGGGGAGGAGATTACTAATCAAGATTTGATTGCTACTTCTGGTTCTAATTTTTTTGAGAATATTTTCAATAGTAATTTCTTGCCTAATTTAAATACGGATTTCTATTTTATTCCTTCTCTTATTTCTTATAATGACAATTTGGTGCTGAATAGAATTCCTAATGAAGAGGAGATTTTTATTAGTATGAAAGATATGAACACTGATTCTGTTGCCGGCCCGGATGGTTTTACCAACAAGTTTTTTCAAAAATTCTGGCTTATTCTTAAAGATGATATTATCAATGCTGTGAAAGATTTTTTTGAAGGTAATCCTATGCCTAAATTCTTTACTTCTACAACTATTGTGCTAATCCCCAAAACTGTTGGTGCTACTTATTGGAATGATTTTCGTCCTATCAGTCTTTGTACTTTTTTTAACAAGCTTATTTCCAAGATTCTTGTGAGTAGGATGGCTGCTTTTCTTCCTAAGATCATTTCGTTAGAACAAACGGGTTTTGTGAAAGGTAGATCGATTTTTGACAATGTCTTACTAGCTCAAGAAATGATTCATGATCTTAATGCTAAAATCTCTGGTGGGAATGTTATTTTTAAGATGGACATATCTAAAGCTAATGATAATTTAAATTGGGAGTTTCTTTACAAAGTCATGCATCTATTTGGTTTTAACTTGCATTTTACCAACCTCATTAAACATTGTATTGAAAAATCTTATTTTTCTGTTATTATCAATGGTAAAGCCCAGGGATTTTTTAAGTCTTCTAATGGTATTCGTCAAGGAGACCCGTTATCTCCTGCTCTTTTTATCATTGCTGCTGAATTTCTATCTAGAGGTATTAAAAATCTTTTTAGTTGTCATCCTAAGCTTTATTATAAAACTATTGGTGGTCTGGCCATTACTCATTTAAGCTTTGCTGATGATTTTATTCTATTTTCTAATGGATCTATGAAAATGCTTAATTATCTATTTAATTTTCTTAATACTTTCCAGCAAGCTAGTGGGTTAATGTTTAATTCTACCAAGTGTGCTTTTATTCCTGCCAAAACTATATCTTCTACACGTATTGGTAATATTAGTAGAAGATTTGGTATTAATGATACTGTACTTCCTATTAAGTATCTTGGAGTTCCTCTTTATAAAGGTAAAAAACGTTCACATCTTTTTGACAATATTTTTATGAACATTCAAAAGAAATTATCTTCCTGGGCTTATAATTTTCTTTCTTATGGCGGTAGAATGATTCTCATTAAACATGTGCTTAGTTCTATTCCCATCTATCTTATGCATACGATTAGTCCTACTAAATATATATGCAACAAAATGGAAACTATTTTTAACAAGTTCCTTTGGGGGTGTAAAGGTGACAAGAGATCTATTATTTGGAGCTCTTGGTCTAATTGTGCGGGGACTAAGGAGGAAGGTCGTCTTGGTTTTCGTACTTTCGACGATATGACCAAAACTTTTAGTTATAAACTTTGGTTTTCTTTCAGATCCAATAAAAGTTTATGGGCTAATTTTATGAATGTCAAATATTGTTCTCATGATCACCCGTTGGTTTGCTATTATAAACCTGGTGATTCTGCTAACTGGAAGAGACTGTGTAAAGTTAAGTGGGAGGCTGAAGAATTTATTCAATGGGGTTTGGGTGCTGGCAACATCTACTTTTGGCAAGATAAATGGCTGGGCAATTTCTCTATTGATAATATTTTAAATACCCATTCTATTCGAAGTTGCAAGTTAAGGATTTCTATAATTTTGATAACTGGAATTTAGATTTATTAGCTGATGTTATTCCTGGTTTTATTATCGAGCTTATTTCTAATATTTCTATTCAAATGAATATTGACGATTGCATCCTTTTTAACAAGGCCCCTAATGGCAAATTTAATACTAAGACTGTTTGGATATCGGTTAAGCAGAATTTGCCTATTAACAACATTTATAATTATTTTTGGCATGATAATATCCCTCTTAGCTATTCTTTTCTTTTTTGGAGAATTAACTTTAACTATTTACCTGTTGATTCTTTGCTTAGGAAAAAAGGTCTGATTATTGTTTCTAAATGTCAATGCTGCTTTCATTGTGAGAACATTAATCATGTGTTCGTTAATGGTCCCATTGCTATCAAAGTTTGGAATTATTTTGATAATATCTTTAAAGTGATGGTGGATAGCTGTTATGATTCTTTCACTTCTTTAATTAAGGATTGGATCATCCCTATCAAAGGGCATATTAGAAATATTATTCCTGTTTTTAATATGTTGGTACTTATGGGCCAGTAGAAATGATTCCAAACATAACAATATTCGTATGGATGCCATGAATATCATTTCCAAAGTTAAGAACAAAGTTCTCCAATTGTATAATGCCAATCTTATCAAAACACTTTCTTTCAAGAATATTATTATGCAGCTTCTGTTTTTGGTTTGGTTCTTTCCAACAACAAGATTCAAAGTAAGGAGAAATTAATTTATTGGAAGCGTCCTCTGATTGACTACTTCAAACTTAATACGGACGGTTCTTATAATAATGTGTCTGCTGGATGTGGTGGTATTATTCGCGATCATGATGGTAAAATTGTTGTGGCTTTTGCTGGTCCCTCCTCTGGTTTTAATGCTATTACTGCTGAAATTGATAGCTTAAATTTTGGTGTTAAACTTTGCATGTCCCTTGGCATCATCAATATTTGGGTTGAAGTGGATGCTCTTCTCCTAATTCATTATATTAGTGATAATTCCATTTATAGTCCTACCAATTTCTATAAGATTCGTGAGATTAAATTAGCTTTATCTGGTATGAACTATTCTATATCTCATATTTTGCGTGAAGGTAACGTGGTGGCTGATGCCTTAGCTAAGATGGGTTGTAATTTAGATTGTTTTTATCAATTTAATAATGTTTCTTTACCTAGGAACATTAAAGGGTTGATTAATTTGGACCGTATGGGTCTTCCCTATATGAGAAGCTGATACTGTTGTTGGTTGTATTTTTTGTATGTCTTTTTTCCTTTGGTGCTTTTGGTGGTTTTACCGGCTTTGCTCGTCTGCTTTTTTCCCCTTCGTTTATTACTTTGTAGTTTTCTGGGTGGTTGATTTGTCCCTCTGTTCCCGGTTTTACTGGGATTATCCCGAGCGTGGCTTGAAGTTCTGGGGCTGCTCCTTGTGGTTTACCTGGACGCTTTGTATTTTTTATTTTGGGGATTGTGGCTGGAAGGTTTATGTTTTCCTTTGGGGTTTGTGGTGGCTGATGTATGGGGCCGGTTGGCATGCTATTTGGAGTTTGCCTTGGTGTTCTTTCCCTTTTAACTGGACGCTTTGTATTTTTTACTTTGGGTATGGTTTGGTTTTTGTGGAGGTTTCTGTGTCCTGTGATTGGGCTGTTTTCTGTAATTCTGTTGTTGGTGGATTTGGTAATTTTTGGTTGAGTTTGGAGGATAGCCTGGCTGGTAAGAGCATGTCGTTTGAGCATTTGGCTTGGACTGATGGTTGGTTTTACATGCAACGTTCGGTGTGTTGCAGGATTTCTCTTCATGGTTGGTGGACGGTTTTACTGTTTCATAATATGTTTGAACTAATTTTTCCATTGAAGCTGTTTTGCAGGATCAACTATAAGCAAGGCACTTTTTTGACTAAGGTGAGTTTATCTAATTTATGTTTTTCCATTCTGCTATATAGTATAATTTTTTGCAGGAGAACGGAGCTTAAAGTTTCAAAGATTAATTGGTTTCTCCTTTTTTGGGTGCTATTGCTGATTAGCCCGACTTTTTTAAGTTCTTTTTGTAATCGTAGCATAAGGATCTGCCGGCTCGTAGGCTTTCTTTTTTCTTTTTGGAATGTAGCTCTTTTGAGCAATAGTGAGCTGGTGGATCCTTTTAAGGATCTTGTAACCGATATTTTAATTGAACACGTAGGCCCCATAAGAGGGTTTTAACCAAAAAAAAAAAAAAAAACAAAAAAAAAAAAAAAAAAAAAAAAAAATAAAAAGTTGTAATAAATCTGAATAACTTAATTAATTTAATAGGGTTAACTTTTTGTATTAATAATTTTTAATTAAAAAAATATCTCATGATTTATAATTACATTAAAAAAATGATATTTTAAAAATAATTTAATGACTACTACTAATTTGTGCCCCCATTAAAAATTTTTTCTGGCTCCCCCCTGCATGCAAGGGGATAAGTTACCTTCACAGCAAGCAGAGCTCTTGCTTTTGCTCCGATCAAAATGTCGTGATTCCAAATCCGATAGGAAGAGAACGTCAGAGGAGGAGGCGGAGAAGGGTTTGGAGGCTCGGTGGAGGTAGGGATCTCTCTCTCTCTCTCTCTCTTTATTTCTCTCTCTATGAGGATCGGAAGGCAGCAATGGGAGCTAGGCTTCGGGTAAAGGCCGGAGATGGGAAGGGGTTGTGCGAGAGGAGCTCCGAACAGGAGTTTGTTTGGAGGTTGGGGCTTCCGATCAGCTTCGGCAAAGAGGTCGTGGAAATGGGAGCGGAGAGGGAAGGAGATCGGAGCAGGTCGGAGAGGGAGATGTTCGCGTGGGAGGAGTTTGGGAGGTCTCCCCGAAGGCTTGAGCTCGTCTCCCTCTTATAGACGCAAACGGGAGGTGATCGAGGCTGTTATCGCGGGAATCGCAGAGAAGCGACTGGAGTGCTAGCGACGCCGATTCAGCGGGATTCGCGGATGTCTTCAACGGATACGAGGTACGGAGAGAGATTTGAGGATCCTGACAGAGCTACGGTATGATTTCAATTTTTTTTCCTTTGTGTATTATACAGAGGTTAAGAGTTACAAAATTTTTTTCGGCAGTTACAAATTTTTTCTCCTTCGGTTAGAAATCACAGTTTTGGAAGTGAAATATCTAATTTAACCCACGTTGAACACACGTTCGCGACCTTCGTCTTCTTCAGCAGCTCGCACGTAAGAGCCCATGCACACCTACACATCCATGATCGATCACCACTTTGATCAGATAGAATAAATTAGTATCACTCAACTGATATAAAATCTCTTCACCTAATTCTACTTCATCCAATGTCTTACCTTTGCCCTCGCAACATCCGCATGAATTCATCAAAACAAACGATTCCATTGCCATCAGTATTTACGACGTCGATCATCCATCGACAATTTTCAAGCGTGCATAGTTCATCGACAAGAGTGGTGAACACGCAGCGGAGCTCTTCAGCCGAGAAATAATAACATTGTACTGTAACTATAACAGTAAATTAATATAATTAAAATTTTATCATATTTATAATAAAAATTATGTTTAATGTTAAGAAATTATAAATTAATAAGGTAAACTTTTGATATTATAAGTTAGAGTAAAATTAAATTTTTTTAAGAAAATCATATATATATATATATATATATATATATATATATATATATATATATATAATCCTTACTTTCTAAAAGAAATTACATACACTAAATTTTATATTCAGCTATTTTGATCTTTTTATAATAAAATTTCTAAAATTTAACTCCAAAACAAACAATTTAATTCTCCTTTCAGGAATTAATAAGCATTTAAAAAATATTACTCAAATAATATATCATTATTAAAACTCTATTTTTCTCAACATCTTTTTCTAAAACTTCTTTTTAGATAAGCACAAACTGAATCAAAGGAGGCCTAAAAATAGATGAGTGAGAACAACTTACATAAAAATAATATAACAAATTTTTGTTTTTTATTTTTTTAGGAGCAATGCCTCCACAAGGTCCTTCCACGCGTAACTATTCCACACGGTCAATCCATGCATAACTATTTCAGGCCGTTAATCCACCGTATATATTGTCGTCCGGAGAGCTATGCCCGGACTTGCACACCTTTCTCTCGCGATCTCGAGCTAGGAATCAATGGATGCGATGCCGGTTAGGCAGGGGGAAAATTTAGAGTCGAGCAAGTCTTCGTCGTCCTCCAAATCTCAGACAAATAAAATTTACGTACATGGATTCAATGCATCAGGTATGCAAGATGGTCTAAGGAGCCCGCCTTAACCACGACATCCGTATCTAATCTTACCTAATATGTTCTCACCCTTCTTCATCAGGGCCTTCTCAGTTATCATGGAAGAAGGGAATGCTGTTGGGCAGAGGAACTTTCGGACATGTTTATGAAGGATTTAACACGTATTGCTATCTTCCTTTTCTATCACAAACTTGTAAATTTTGTAAATTTGAAATTAAGGCTGAAGAAGTCTGCAGTTGTTGAGCTTGTTTAGAAGAGCTAGATATAGAATTTACATATCCTAGAGCTAAGGTTATCTTGCCTCCATAGAGACTTGGATATCTCGGGCCTAAATCAGTTTAATAAGCTATGTAGCAGGCATTGTAAATCATGCACAAGGAATCCCTTCCCTCACTTAGCAATGGCGGGAGTCTGATGTTATTTTAATGTTTTAAGAAGTTTATTTCCTCCCAATAATGGAAAATTGATTATTCTAACTTATTTGATAGTGAAAATGGGCAAAGATTTGCTATTAAAGAGATCCCGGTCATATCTGATGATCCCCATTCCAAAGAATCTCTCAAGCAACTAAATCAGGTAGGCATCTTCGCTTTATTTGTATATTTAATTAAATATTCTTTTTCTCCTTCTAAAGAGAACTGCCTTCAATGTGATCATCTTTTGTGTTGTGGTATCATGCTATACAATGATATTGATTTTGCTTGTTTTACCATTTCTCAGGAAATAAAATTGCTTGGTCAGCTCTCTCATGCAAACATTGTGCAATATTATGGCAGTGAGCTGGTAACATTTTGATCTATTAATTAATTTTATTCTCGGTGTCCTTATCTAAAACGTGAAAATGGTTTGGAAATTCAATTTATTAACAACAATGTTCTACAAATGCAGTGTAATCTACTAAAGGATAGAAATGCTAAGCCTTTTACTAGCTTCAACTCATGCGTCTAGGAACATTTTCAAATGTAATTTTAACATTATTTTAATGAAAGGTGATATCATTGTTATTGTAGAAAAGATAGAGAAGACCAGTTCTTGAATGAACTGAACTAAACAGAACGAGAAATAGAGAAATAAATTGTATTCCATCCAAAGGAGGTCATACAACATTTATATAAACAGTGATGCATACAGCTCAAGAATGAGAGAGCCAATCAAGATGTTACACCTCATGAGTTAAGCAGATATATCAGAAATACTATACTTATTAATATAATATATTCTAATGCTCTAATATGCCCCGACAAACTAATGAGTCTTCAGTGACTGTCAGTTTGAGACGATGTTGGAGAAAATAAGGTGTAGATAATAATTTAGAAAAGAAGTCGGCGATTTGATCGATTGTACTTATAGGCAGAAGATTGATGTTGTTCTTCTGAATGTGATCTCGTATGAATTTTTTATCAACATCAATGTGAATTGTTCGAGCGTGGAATACTGAATTGTTTGCTAATGCGATGGCAGACGTGTTATCACAGTAAAGATCGGTTGGATAATTTTGACGTATGTCGAAGTCTTCAAGTAGTCTACTTAGCCAAATTATATCGGATGTAAGAGCCACAAGTGATCGGTATTTGGATTCTATCGAGGATCTGGCAACGGTGTGTTGTTTCTTGACCGTCTAGGAGATGATGGTGTCACCGAGAAATGAGCAGTAGCATGATGTAGATTTTATGGTGATAGGATCTCCAGTCCAGTCCGCATCTGAAAAAGATTTAACAAAGAGATTAGTTTTAGTGATAGGTATACCAAAATCTAACGTACCTTTGATATAGCGTAGATGCTGTTTAAGTAGATATATATGCTGATGAAGAGGTTAACATTGTATGCTATGTCCAGATGAGTACGCGTCAAGTGCTGAAGGGATCCTGTGAGGCGATGATATAAAGTTGGATATGCCAAAAATGGTTCATTGTTGAAGACCAGAGGTAATTTCGTGCAAGTTGGATTGGACAGATGATTGCACTTAGTTAAATTGGCTTGCTGAAGAAGTTGATATGCATACTTCTTTTGAGATAGAAAATACTGATCTTTGAAGCGAGTTATCTTTATTCAAGAAACTCATTCGCTTTGCCTGAGTGTTTAATAGAGAATTCTTTGCTGAGCTTAGCCAATATATCTTTGATAATGTCTGGATGGTTTCCTATTATAAGAATGTCATCCACGTATATGAGAAGAAAAATATTAGTCTTTTTCTTGTGATAGATTAGAAATGATGGATCAGCTTGACTATGCGAGAAGCCTAGGTATGCAAGAAATGATGTAAACGTGTTGTGCCACTATCTTGGAGCTTGTTTCAATCCGTAGATGACTTTGTGAATATGATAGACGTGGTCAGGTTGAGAGCTGTCTTCAAAGCCTTTCGGTTGAGTCATATAGACAGTCTCGAATAAAGTGCCATGAAGAAACATTTTTGCCATGTCAAGTTGTTGAACTTGCCAATCATTATACAGAACAATAGCTAAAAGTATGCATATTATAAGTAATTTTGCCACCGGACTTAAAGTTTCAATATAGTCCTATCTAAATTCTTTGTTATTTCCTTGAGCAACCAATCTTGCCTTTTATTTTGCCACTAATCTGTCAGCATGAGATTTTTTTTTGTAAGTCCATTTGCATCCCAGTATAGATGCATTCTCTGGTGGCTGAACAAAACTCCAGGTGCCCTGTTTCTGAAGAGCGAGAAATTTAGCAACCATGTCTTGACGTCATTCAAACTTCTTGATCGCCTCTATATAAGTTGTAGGATTTTGAATAGAGATGGGAGAGGTTTTCATATGTACGAGGTTTAGATGATTTGTGGGTTTGAGAGATCCCATTTTTCTACGAGTGACCATAGGATGAGACTACATAGTAGGTAGAGTGAGTGACTGAGAAGAAATAATTTGAGTGATATGATTTCTTGGAGAATTAACAGGATTGTCATCATGGATTTGAGTAGTCTTGATGGTAGTGCTGGATTGGTTATCAGAGGGAGGAGCCATTTGAATCGAAAATTGAATTAGGAGAAGAGGAGATGTTTCGGTAGGAGCAGGGATAGAATTTGGTAAGGCAGTGGAGAAAGGGAACACTTGTTCATTGAAACTAGTATGCCTAGACATGATTATTTTGTTAGTAGTAGGATCAAGGCATTTGTAGCCTTTTTAAGTGTCAGAGTATCCTAAGAATATGCAAGATTTAGATCTAGAATAAGTTTGTGATGAGAGTTAGGTGGAGTAAGGAGAAAACATTCACATCCGAAGATTTTAAGGTAATTGTAGTCAGGTTTTGTGTTATAAAGGAGTTCGAAGGGACATGTGTTGTTTGTTATAAGAGAAGGCATTCTATTGCTATGATAGATAGAAGTTAGGACTGCATTGGGAAAACATGTGTAAGGAATAGAAGATGTGAGGAGAAGTGTTCTAGTAGTCTCAATAATATGCCGATGCTTCCTCTCAGCCAAACCGTTTTGTTCCGAAGTGTATGGACAGGAGAGTTGGTGTATAATGCCATGAGTGCGAAGATAGTTAGTAAACACATGATTAACATAATGAGAACCACCATCAGTCTGTATATTTTTTGTATTATGCGAAGTATAGTTTTCAACTTGATTTTTAAAATTAATAAAAGTGCTGAAAACATCTAATTTCTATCGTATAGGGAATATGTACATAAATCTAGAAAAATTGTCAATGAATATTACATAATATTTGTATCCTTAAGAGGATATAGTAGGAGCCGGGCCCCAAATATCAGAGTAATTAAGGGCAAGAGGAGTATGCTAACGATTTTTAGAGTTTTCAAATGAAAGTTTATGGCATTTTTGAAAGTGCTCAGATGACACTAGAAATTGCTCTAATATCACTTGAAAGTTCGTTAGGGATGTTAGGCCCTATAAAATTGGCCCAAGGCTAAAAAACGAGAGTGGTGAATTGGTAAAGAAGAAAATTTAAGCAAAGTACAAACCAAAATCACCACAAATAAAACAAATGCGGAAGCAAATAATAAGAAAGAACACACCGGATTTATAGTGGTTCGGTCAAATCTTGACCTACGTCCACTCCTTGGAGGCACCCTCCAAGTATTGCACTAAAACAAGTGTCTCTCCTTTAGCCCCCACAGCTAGGCGGAGAAGTCCTTATAAAATCACTTCCACCTTCCCTGGTGCGGCGGAGTCGCCGGGTCCTTTGACACCAAAGAGATCTTCTTCTTTGGTGAACTTCCCTCGAGACAAGCCTTGAATTCGACGGTATTCAGATGCGAGCTTGCCGGAGCAACCGTGTGGAACCCCCTCCACACTCCCATGAGTCCCCCCTCACAGGATCTTCTCCCTCTCTCAAACTCCACCCTTTTCTCACTCCCTTTCAAGCTCTGTCTTCAAGTCTCCCCCAAAAGAACAAAGTTACAATGGCTGCCAAAGACACTTACAAAAGTGCCTTGACAAAGCTTAAATAGAAAAGCTCAAAACGAGCTCATTAATGCAAGTTACCGACATTATCGTCCAGGACGATAGTTATATCATCCTGGGCGATCAGTACAAATTCAGATCATCAGCCCGGGATGATTTGGGACGATTAGAAGAAAATTGGGTACATCATCCTGACCGATCTCACGATCATCCAGGCGGATTAGTTTAAAACTGATTTCAATCGTCCAAAGCATCACCCTGAATTCGAGCTGTCCGATGTAAATTGACCAGAACATCATCCCGGCCGATCCTACGATCGTCCCAGACGATGTGATCGTATCAATCAATCATTAATATTTTCCAAAGATACCATATCAATTTAGGCATAATTGAGTTAGATCGTCCTGGACGATAGGAATATCGTCCTAGCTGATTTTCTAAAATAAAGAATACCTAAACTGATTATGGCGGCTGATTCTTTCTGAATTGAGACTATCATCCTGGCCGATATTGGTATCGTCCAGGGCGATCAGCTAATGACAGCTGCCTTAATGAGGATGCCCTAATTAGGGTTTCTATTTTTAGACAGATTATCCAGGACGATATAAATATCGTCCCAGATGATGTTATCAAAAACAGAAATATTTAGGGAGCAACAGAAAATCTTCCAAGTTACAAAACATCAGGAGCCACACCAAATACAATAGACTCAAGAAAGGAAAAAATGTACAAACTGACTCAGACCTAGTCTACCCAATCTTGAGCTGATTCCAAATTGCAATCCGATCGTGTGAACCTGAAATGTCAGTACATAAGGCAGTCGTAGAGAAATAAGAATGTTTTCTATCATCAAAATTATAAACCATTGATCCGTAGCAATTTTGATGCTTTACAAGATTGAAAATTAAAAGAATGTTTGTCAATGCTAAGATGAGAATTATAATGAAATATCATGTCCAAGATTCTTTTGTGTTGATGGCTTAGACAATGGTGCTAAGACTTGATTGAGGAGGTGGAGGCAAATAGCTCTTGATTTTGATGAGAGAAAGAACCCATCATAATAAGATATTACCCCCCCCCCCCCCCCCCCCCCCCCCATTACAAGGTCCTTGAAGAATGACTTGCTACGTCTTCAAGTCCTTCATGGTGAAACTAGAGGGATTAAAGATAATCGAAAGATTGTTATCTTTTGTTAGTTGAGATATAAATAACAAGTTATAAGTAAGAGATGAAGAATGAAGAATTTGAGATAAATGCAGCTTACGAGAGTGGGTCAGAAGGATTCCTTCCCCAGAGTGAGCTATATTGACAGAGGTCCCATCGCCAATCGTGATGTTGTCCGACCCTTGATTGGGACTGGAGATAGACATGATGTTGAGGGAGTTGGTTAAGTGTGTTGATGCGTCCGAATCCAGGAACCAGTTGGCATCCGAGTTGTCAGAAGTAGCGATTAACACTTTGTTTGCATTTCTTAAGAATGAACTATATTGAGCGTTTAAATGATGCTAGCAAGATTGCACCATTTGGCATTTCTTGTAGAAAATTTGACATATAACAGAGGCATTAGCTATGTTCTAAGAGGATCCAAGGAGAGTGGAAGAATTTCGTCCTCTGGATCTTCGACCACGCCCTCTGTAGGTGAACAAATAAGTATTAGGATAATTGACAGGTAGCGCACGAGTGGCAAGATTAATTTCATCACTTAAGAGAAGAGGATAAAGTTTGTCCAGATTGATAGGCATGAGAATCATTCTAATGGTTGTCTTGAAAGATTAGTAGGATGTTGGAAGGCCATTGAGAATGTAGAGGATTATATCCTCGGTGTCAACCGTGGAACCTGTCGTCGCAATTTGATTCAACAAAGATTTTATTTCGGATAGATAGTGAGTCATGGTAGAGTTTTTGAGGGAAATATTGTGAAGCTCATTCTTGAGTTAAATGACCTTTGAATGGTTAGATGATTGGAATCTAGATTCTAAAGTTTGCCAAATCACAGCGGCTGAGTCAAGAGAGATTACATATGGTAAAACCAAAGGGTAAATAGCTGAGCAGAGGGATGTACAGAGGTTTTGGTCAGTAAGAGTCTAGTGAGCGTAGTGAGGATTAGAGGAAGATGAGCCATCTTGGTTTTGTAGAGATCTATCAAGAGAAGAAATTTGAGGATCAAGAAATCTTTGGAAGCCATTCACCTGAAAGATCTTGAGCATTTGCAATTTATAAATGGTGTAGTTGTCTGGAGCGAGAGGTGTCATGATGAAATTCTTGAGGTTAGAAACAACAAACTTTAGATTAGCCGGAATGAGAGGATTGTCAGTGTCGTGCTGATTTCGATGAATCTATAGAGAGGTGGGAGGAGGTGGAATCTTCCATCGATCACGATTTAGATGCCTCTTACTGATACCATGTAGGAAAGATAGAGAAGACAAGTTCTTGAATGAACTAAACTGAATAGAACGAGAGACAGATAAACTAAATTGCATTCCATCCAGAGGAGGTCATACAACATTTATATAAACATTGATGTGTATGGCTCAAGAATGAGAGAGCCAATCAAGTTGTTACACTTCCTGAGTTAAGCAGATATATCAGAAATACTATACTTATTAATATAATATATTCTAATGCTCTAATAGTTATACTATTTATAACTAAAGGTAATAAACTAATAATTGTTATATGTTAGTGTAGTGAACTATGAAATGTTTTCACCTTTCGTGTGAAACTAGAATCACATGTAATGCAGAGTCACAATGGAAGATTAGTGTAAGCCTTGAAGAAGCTGAGATAGGAGGGAGAGCAAAGAAGGATTGGACACTCAACTAAGATGAGAATGAACCACGCTAAGCTTATTTTTCATTCTAATAATCATAACTAAGTAGTACATGACTCTTAAATATCGATTTATAATAGAAGACCATGGAAGATAAATAATAAATAATTAAAGTTAGCCTAAATTTATGTATGATAGTATTATTTATGACAATTAAAATAAAGATAAATATGGATTAACAATCAACTAAGAAAGGAAATACAATAATAGTGTCTCTAAAATACAACAATAACATCATCATCTATTGACCCCTACAATCAAAATCACGTGCAAAAGGACAAAATCGGCAAATAAAAAAACATGAGCATCAATGCAACGCGTTACTAGAAGGGTCAAATGAAATTTGATTATCAAATGCATTGCGTCGTTGTAATCAGGATGTTAAATTTGCCTAAGTAGAGGCCTATCACAGTCAAATCAGATGAGATCGGTCCCAAAGGACAATCAACACCCAAAATTGACGCGCGACGTCTGCTAGATGATGTCTGATCGCAGAAAGAAATTCGCCTTTGTGTCCAGAACATCGTCGACACACAAAGACTGCTTTTTATTTGTTCAATTAGGGTTACCCGATGAAGTTGCATGAATCCCGAGGCAAGACGCGCAAATCATGGTAATTGGCACTAGACGTCGCCTAAACAACGTTTGATCACAAAATGAATTTCGTAGTTACGTTCTGAACGTCCTAAATACTCAAAAACAATATTTTATTTGTTCAATTGGGATTCCCGGTGAAGCGGAATGAATCTTGAGGCGATAATGACCAAATCGAGAAAATTAGAGCTCGACATTACTCAAAGGGCGTCGGATTGCAAAATGGATTTTGCCGTTGCTTTTGGAACACCCTCAATATTAAAAAATGATAGTCAATTTGATCAATTAAAGATATGCAAGGAGGTTGACATGCATCTCGAGGCAACTCACAAAATAAGAAAATTAGAGTGCTACGCTACCCAAACGACATACGATCGCAAAACGGACTTCGTCGTTGCATTCAAAATGTGGTAAATACTCAATATTGCATGCCAATTTTTTCAATTAAAATCAACTTTGCTAATCAACGGATGTCCTGAGGAAATGACATGCAAATCGAGAAAATTAGCACGTATATTTCTCAAATGATGTCTGATCGCAAAACTTATTCCGCCGTTGCGGTCGCAACGTTGAACATACCAAAGTGCATTATTAATTTGTCCAAAGAAAATTAAGCGGTGAAATTGACAAGTATAGAGATAGAACGCACAAATTTTGAAGAAACACACAAAACGAGGCATATTTGGACTAATTAAGGCATTGTTGTTATTTTGAATTAATGCGGTAATGATATATCATTAATATAGCCAACAACATGATAAATTTTAATAAAAATCAAATGCCAAACAGAAAAAAATTCAAATTCCAATTAATGCGCATTAATGCTATCCAATTCTGTCGAAATAGAAATCATTCGTTTCTGTCGATCTGTGGAACTTTTATTTGGTCCGGTGCAAGGACCTAGAGGAAGGTTCGATTTTGTCTAAAAAAGTGCAAATACTGAGTTTTTTGAAAAAATACCGAGTTTTTCAAAAAACTCGGTATTTGCACTTTTTGACCTATTTTTGCCTAAAACCGAACCTTTTTCTACATCCAGTGAAAGAACCTAATAATTGCTCCGATCTGTGTCGCCAGCTGGCCTCGTCCCTCGTTTCGTCATTAAATTTGAAAAAAAAGAAACTTTGCTTGTATTTTCTCTACTTTTACTCCCCCACACACGAAGCCTTAGCCCTCTTAACGTCCTCTACTCAATATTAAGCTTTCTATTTCGTTTTCCTTCCTCGAGCCTTGGCTTAAGATGAACTCTATGATCCTCCAACTACTCCAATGACCTCAAACCACTTCCCGATTCCAAGAGCCTCGGCCAAACTTTTCTTCTCTTCTATAACATGACTTGCTCCCATTCAATCAATGCTCCATCATGTTCCCATTCAATCAATGCTCCGTCCCTCAACTCCCGCACACGTTAGCAGTAAGCTTCCCACCCGCCAACTACAAGTATAGATCTCTGATCTACCTCACGAAACAGCCCTATTCGTCTCTTCCTTTAACCATCAAACCCATGGTCAGCTTAAATCGGCCTGGCTCCTTTAACCAAACTCCACTCCCGCTGGCTTCGAGATCCACGATTGTTTGTCAAACAGTCCGTCCAACACTCTACCTCACTTGATCGCAAGTCTTCAGCCCCTGTCAACCTACGCCATGATGAAACCATTGAAACGAACAAACTGCATTGAATCTTCAAGGAGGAAGACGATGAACAGTAGAACCAGTGATTTCATTGATTTTGCTAAAGCATATTACATTGGTATAAATAAGTAAACCTATTGCTTAGTGTAATTACAGCATTGCCCTTGACGGTTATAAAAGTGTTCAGGTGGCAGACGGAAGTGGATAAAGGCTCAGTTGATTCAGTTGGATGCCGGCGGGCTCTGCTCCACTTTGGCCTAATAATTTGGGTTCGGTAATAGTTGCAGTAGCCTTGTCACCGTCCCGCAAGCTGATGGTCGGGAGGACCAGAAGCTTGTTGCGTAAAGTGAGGAGACGAGCAGAAGACAGAGACTTGGTAAGGATATCCGCCGGCTGATCGGCGGTGGAGATATGCCGAACTGTAATTTGGTGAGATTGTATACAGTCACGTATAAAGTGATGATCAACCTCTATATGTTTAGTCTGAGGGTGAAAAATGGGATTGCAGGCTATGGACATGGCAGAGGCATTGTCGCAAAAGAGCTCAGTGGGGGAAAGTTTGATCTGAAAATCTTCACAGAGCCGCCGGTTCTAGATGACGTCTGCGACGGCAGCCACCATTGATCGGTATTCTGCTTCCATTGATGACCAGGCAACGGTTGTTTGCTTTTTAATAGACCAAGAGAGAAGTGCAGTACCTAAAAAGATGCAATATCCAGTAGTCGATTTGCGATCCAGTTGATCACCTGCCCAGTCAGAGTCGGAATAGGCAGAGAGTCGTAAGTCTATTTTGGGAAGAAAGAGTCCATGATATAAGGTACCTTTTAAATAACGCAAGACGTGTTTAAGAAGTTGAAAGTGAATCAAGAGCGGATTGTGCATATGTTGGCACAACTTGTTGACAGCAAACGCTATATACGGCCGGGTCGATGTTAGATACTGCAGGGAACCAGCGAGCTTACGAAATAGTTCCGGTTGAGCAAATGGTAACTGAAGATTTGGATCAACGGGATACTTGGAGGGGAGAGGCGTAAGTAGAGGTTTACAATTGGTCATCGAGGCCATATGCAAAAGATCCTAAATGTAGGATTGCTGATGTAGATGATAACCGGCTGCAGAGCGCTGAAATTCAGTGCCGAGAAACTTGGAAAGATAACCAAGATTTCTAGTTTGAAAACTTTGTTGAAGATTGGAGATTAAGGTTGAAATCAAAGGAGGATCAATGCCGGTGATGAGGATATCATCAACATACACCAAAATGTATATTTGAATATTATCCTTATGGTAATGGAAGAAGGAAGTGTCGGCCGAGCTGATGAGAAAAGTCTAGTTTTTGAGATATGTAGACAAGGTGGCAAACCAGAGCCGAGGGGCTTGTTTAAGGCTGTAAATTGCTTTATGAAGCAAACAGACGTAATGGGGGGAAGGTTTTATCTTCAAAACCTTGTGGCTGTGACATGTAGACTGGTTGATCAAGTTTGCCATGAGGAAAGGCATTCATCACATCTAGCTGATGAACTGCCCAGTCGTGATGAAGAGTGACAATGAGAAACATCCTGATTGTGGTAAATTTAACAACCGAACTGAAGGTCTCAAGATAGTCAACACCATACTGCTGTTTGAATCCCTGTGCGACTAAGCGCGCCTTGTACCGAGCAACGGATCCATTTTCTAAAAATTTTAACTTATAGATCCATTTACAGCCTATAACTTGATGATCGGTTGGAGGAGGCACAATGGACCATGTGCCCTGAGTTTGAAGAGCATGAAATTCAGCAGACATGGCATGGTGCCAATTTGGGTCCTTGTTGGCAGTGGTAAAATAAGATGGGCATGAGTGTAAGGTATGAGAGAGGTCGAGTAGGATTCATGGTTTGAGATGTCCGGTTTGAGATCGAGTGACCATGCAATGGTGAACTGGTGAAGCAACAGGAGTGGTAGATGAGCTAGAGGAGGTTGTTGGTGGAGTTGAGATAGTGGCTTGAGGTGTAGAGACAGTGGGAGAAGGGGATGAAGTTGAGGAGCTAGGTGGAGTTAGTGGTAAAATGTTTGAATTTTGAATTGGAGGGAAAAATGGGAGATCAATAGGGGTGGTAGGTGGTGATGTGGTGACAGGATGGAGAGAGGGAAAAATTGATTCATCGAATTGCACATGGCGGGAAGAGATTGTTCTGTGAGTGACAGGATCAAAGCATTTGAATCCTTTTTGATTTAAAGTCGAACCAAGGATATTACAAGAAACAGAACGATGGGCTAGCTTGTAAGGTGAGAGCGGTTTTGTCCAAGGAAAGCACCTGCAGCCAAATGGATGAAGAATGGAGTAATCGGGTGGAGATCTATAAAGAAGATGATATGGAGATTTTGAAGAGGTAATTGATGATGGTAATGTGTTAATTAGAAAAGCAGCGGTGATAATGGCATCAGACCAAAAATTAGAGGGTAATTGAGCATCAAGGAGAAGAGCGCGAGCTGTTTCCAGGAGATGACGATTCTTTCGTTCAAGGACTCCATTTTTTTGTGGGGTGTATGGACAAGTGAGTTGAAGCGTAATACCACGGCGGGCTGTGAATTCCTGTAACATTTTGTTTTGAAATTCGCTGCTGCCATCGCTACGCAGAGTGCAAACAGTTGAGTTTAATTGTTTTTCAATTGCTGTTATGAAACATATTAAACAGAGAGCAACATCTGATTTTTGTTTAAGTAAGAAGAGCCATGTATATTTGGTGTGGTCATCTATTAAGAGAAGAAAATAATGAAAGCCATCGTAAGAGAAACAGGGGAAGGACCCCAAACATCCATATGTATTAACTCTAAGGGAAATTGAGATACATGGTAAGAGGGAGAGAAAGGGAGCCTGTGACTCTTTGCGAGTGCACATGAATTACATAAAGAACGTAAGGAGGTAATGTAAAGTGAAGGAAAAGCTTTAGCTATTGCAGCCATAGTTTTGACATTTGGATATTCGAGCCGACGATGCCAATAGAGAGCTGAACGTGACGGAGCGACGGTAGTAGATGCAGCAATAATGGATGGTTGGTAAGGAACGGGATATAGACCATTAAGACATCACCCGCGGAGTAGAGACTGATTGGTCCTTGTATCCTTGACACGAAAACTAGATTTGTCAAAAGTAATTGAGCAATTGTTATCATGGGTGAGTTTGGAGATTGAGATTAAGCGATGTGTTAAGCTTGGTACATAGAAGAGAGGAGTAAGAGTTAGCTTACGAGTAGGTGTGGGAAGGAGACCATTGCCGACATGCTGTATGGGTAGTGGATTACCATTGCCAACAAAGACTTGATCTCGGCCATTGTAAGGAGTTGGCTGCTGAAGAGGAAGAGGATAAGAAGTGAGATGGGCAGACGCTCCGCTATCTAAGTACCATGGAGAATAGTCAGATTCAACGACCAGAGCAACGCTGGAGTGTAACTAAAGTTGCCGCGATGCCAACAATTGGTAGCTGAGTGTCCATGTTTGCCACAGATTTGGCAATCACCATCAAAAATAGGAGTACGTGATGAAGCTCTAGGTACACTGGTAGAGGAGAAGCGACCATGACCACGATTGTACGAGGAGCATTCGCGCGATCTCCCATGGTTGGAGAACAGAGCAACTTGTCCCTCGGAATGAGATGTATTAGAAAATGAAAGTTCACGAAGTGCATCGGTGGTTTGATGAACCTCTTCACTATGAAGAAGAGAATACAAGTCATCCAATGAGATGGGGTGCAGGGAGCTTCGAATGGTGGTTTTAAATGACTGATAGGAAGGAGGTAGGCCATTCAAGATATGATGAAGAATTCTTCATTATCCACAGTTCCACCAATAGCTCGAATGTTATCCACTATGGTTTTGATGGATGCTAGATAGTCTGTCATGGTCTTGCTTTGCATAGAGAGAGATTGCAGCTCATTCTTGAGTTGTATAACTCTAGAGAGATTAGTAGAGAAAAAATGTTGCTCTAACATCTTCCAAATTGAGGCAGATGTCTCCAGAGTGAGAATGTAAGGAAGAATAGGTGGGGAGATTGTGGAGAAGAGAGCAACATAGAGATTTTGGTCTATTAAGGTCCAGGTAGAGTATTGGGGGTTGAGGGTGAGCTGGCCATTTGCTGTGAGAAGATGTTTAGGTGGAGAGAGGATGGTACCGTCGAGGTAACCGGAAAAATGGTTTGCATCGAACAATTTGTAGATTGCTGATCTCCATGTAGGATAGTTTTCTTGGAGAAGCTGACGTTGATGACGTTCTTAACATTGGCTAAAAGGAACGTAAGAGTAGTAGGGATCACGATGTCGGTGGATGTCGCCGGAGGATCAGCTGTGAGAGCGGCACCAGAAGGGGTGCTGGGGGCGGAGGCGATTGAGTCACCCATGGAGAAGAGCACCCGTTAGGCAAAAAGCTCTAATACCATGATGAAACCATTGAAACGAACAAACTGCATTGACACTTTAAAGAGGAAGATGATGAACAATAGAACCAGTGATTTCATTGATTTTGCTAAAGCATATTACATTGGTATAAATAAGTAAACCTATTGCTTAGTGTAATTACAGCATTGCCCTTGATGGTTATAAAAGTGGTCAGGTGGCAGACGGAAGTGGATAAAGGCTCAGTTGATTCAGTTGGACGCCGACGGGCTCTTCTCCACTTTGGCCTAATAATTTCCTTTCGGTAATAACTGCAGTAGCCTTGTCACGCCATACCGCACCTCAATGAACCGTCCCCCTCATCTACAGTTAACTTCACGTGAACAACCTTCTTCCTCCACTTGTGGCCTTTTCATTCATGTCCGAACTCCAGCCTTTGATTTTTTTCATACCTTGTTTCGATTCATTGTTTTGTCCAGCTCAAGTGAGTGCAACTTGGTGCCCGGTTCAGGGTGGGCTTCGAAAATTCAGCCCCAGCCTCCCCGCCACTTTTCTTTTTTTTTCTGTTCAACGAGGGAGTTTTAACTAATAAGTTCTGATGTAAATTTTGGAAGGCAGATGGGTTTGTAGATAAGACATTACCCAGAGATTTCGCCCTCATTTTGTGAGGACTTTAAGATATGAGTTCTGGTTTCCTATAGGCATAAGCCCCTATAGTTAATTACCCCTCCCGATCGCAAGAGAGAACTTTCGATTAAGGCTAGTCGTCGATCATATACGTCAAGGATATGTATATATGGCATATAGCAGCAATATATAATCAAAATTGGGAAAATTGAATATTTTAGAGGTTTGAAGATTTGATATTTAAATAGAAATTTTCACCACCTAGCACTTAAAGAGAATGGCGGGGGAATGGATGATGGACCCGATCAAGATCCCATGGTTCCGTCGTTCCGGACCATCATGATCCCTGGTCTACTTAGTCAGAGGAGGTAGTTGACCCAACCTGACAGAAGGACCCTTGTCGGCAGCCATGGGTTGCTTCATCCAAGGGGACCTTGTAGACCTGGGGAGGATGTTTGTCTAAGGGGACAAATTTGAATCTACCTTAGCTTACAGAGAGCTCTGTGGCCTATCGATCATATCATATTGATTCATATCTCAAGGATTTTATGCCAATAAAGAACGTAACGATGATGACCATAACCGATATTTTGTGGTGTCATTTGGCGGTAAAACCACTCGGTTCAGAGGGCCCCGAGTGATAACCGTTTATCCTGTGGTGCCATTTGGCGGCAGACCGTCGGTCAGAGGACACGTACCGCATCCTTATCGGCAGGAGACTGTTTGAGAATGGATTCTAGAAATATTTTCGACTAGGCATTTGGCTCTTTGTGAGCTGAAGTAGTTTGAATTTGTCCACCCGACAAACTGTTGTGGAGGGTGGATGGAATTTTCTTTAAGTGTTGATGGATAGATTTCAGATTTTAAATATTTTTGGAATTTTGGGATTTTTGGAATTTTGGATTTTATGGATTTTTGGATTTTCGTGGATATTTGGGTAGAGCTTTGGAATATTTGGAAACCCCTCCGGTTGAGATCTACATTCAACACGACCATCATCAGGGTGTTTGGGTTCATTTCTCTTTTATTGATTGAATCTTGTCGACTCTATCAAATTATCGATAGAGGATCAAATTTCATATATTTTATGCTGTTATTAGTGAATTCGTATTGCTATAGACCTTTCAAGGCCTAATATGAATGTATTAAACAAATATATCTGTCACCATCATCGTACACTTGTTTGATTGTTCGAACCTTGACGACTTTTATTGACCCAAATAGAAGGATCGGGTTCGAACTTGAATTCACTTATTGACCCGCGCAACTTACTTAGACGTCACATGTGTACCAACAACACGCTTGCTCGGACCCATGCGGGTGTTTTGGGGGGGGGGGGCATTTTATAATTAATCCGTGTCGACTCCTTTTTACCTGTTAAGGAGGATCGAGTTTAAATTTAATAACCCGCACATCATCCCTAGACATCACGTGTGTACCAATAACACGCTCGCCGGGGCCCTTGTGGGTGTTTGGGAGCATTTTATAATTAAACCTTATCGACTCTTTTTTACCTATTAAGGAGGATCGGGTTAAATTAAATAACCCGCTCAGCATCCCTAGACATCACGTGTGTACCAATAACACGCTCGCCGGGGCCCTTGCGGGTTTTATGATTGTATACCCTCTTTTAGTATACCTAAGTGTGTACAAACTACAGTGCATGTGTAAGGGTATTTTAGACATTCGATGAGTCTTTCATGATGGCTCGTAGAAGTCCATCTTTGTCGTAGTCTTTTCAGCATTTGCTTGGAGGTAGTGTACTTTGTGTACAATAAATTTCTTACAGTGATTTCTAGGGATGTTCGAGAACATTCACTTTGTATACTAACACTGATTACTAAATGGATTGCATTCATCACCAATCTTCTCGTGCATGTTGACTGATAATTTGCAACATTTGACCATACGTCATTTAGTACTTGTGGTGCTCGTCGTTTGTATCTGTGAGATATTTGATGTTGGTTGTTGGGGAGCTTTTACATTCTTTATATATGGTCATTGATGAGTCTACCAACTCCATTGTGTGTTTGTTATTGTCACCCATGAGTGACCCTTCAATCATCATCAATTATGAAGTTCCACTTGCTTGTTACTTGAAAATGACTTAGAGTCTTGTATAGTAAATTTGCTTGATGACTCCCAAATCAAAGTGACAAATTTTTAATGCTTGCTAATGAAATCTTAGATTAGAAATCATGAACATGTTGCTATATGTCTATTTCTTCCTTGTTGATGATTGCTTGCAAGTTCCTCTTGAAGCTTTATTTATTGTGTCCATTCATCAGTGTTCATTTGAAATTCTTTAGGTCATCATCAAAATCAAGTCCAACCTTAAGTTTGAGTTTTCCTAGTTCAAGCTTTCCTCCAAACTTGAGTTTAAATTATTCAAATTATGACTATTTTGAGTCAATATGAGCCACACCCAAGCCTTGTTGTAGTTCAAGTTCTAGTTAAGTGTACCAATTTAAGTCTTTTATCAATTGTTTAGGTCATTTGACTTTGAATGTTCAATATCAAGCTCTATGCATATGATTCAAGTTTGATTTTTTTTTGTCAAGTTCAAACTTCAATCTAAATTGGAATTCAAAGTCAATATAGCTCATATCTCATTTAAGTCCAAGTTGAGTTTTCTTGAGTCCAAATCAAGTCTACAAATTTGTTGTCAACTTGTCTAAGTCCTTGCTTAAACCTAGTTGGAGTTCACATTATGCATAGTCCTTAAGTCATCTGTTGTTCTTATAGAGCTCAAGTGTCCAAGCTCATGTTCAAGTTAAGTTCAAATTAAGTTATTTGTTGGAAGTTTAAATGAGAGTCCAAGTTCATGTTCATTCAAGTTCCATCCTTGTTCATAAGTCCTCTGCTCTTGTTCGAGTACAAGTTCTATGTCCTTGCTCAAATTGTTCAAGTCAAGTCCTTTGTAGTCTCTTGAGTTCAAGATCATATTCTAACTCTAGTCTTCGTTGTAGTTCATTTGTAAGTTCAAGTTTAGTGACCATTCAAGATTGACTTAAGCATTTTGTTCATTAAGATTTAGTTCATTTATGGTCCAAACAATGTCCAAATAATGTATAAGTAATGTTCCATATTGTCTTAAGTATAATCTCATGTTTACCCAAAATTTTGGCAGCCTTCCGGCATCTCCCCCGTTTAGGAGAAAACTACGAAAAACTGGGCCTCCCATCACGCTAGAGAAAAGCGTGCACTGTAGGTGCCCTCAAACGAGGACACCGCAGGCATAATAATTTGTTCCCCCACCACGCCAGAGAAAGGCGTGCATGGGCTTTCGGGCACTATATGTCTATTTCTTCCTTGTTGATGATTGCTTGCAAGTTCCTCTTGAAGCTTTGTTTATTGTGTCCATTCATCAGTGTTCATTTGAAATTCTTTAGGTCATCATCAAAATCAAGTCCAAACTTAAGTTTGAGTTTTCCTAGTTCAAGCTTTCCTCCAAACTTGAGTTTAAATTATTCAAATTATGACTATTTTGAGTCAATATGTGCCACACCCAAGCCTTGTTGTAGTTCAAGTTCTAGTTCAGTGTACCAATTCAAGTCTTTTATCAATTGTTTAGGTCATTTGAGTTTGAATGTTCAATATCAAGCTCTATGCATATGATTCAAGTTTGATTTTTTTTTGTCAAGTTCAAACTTCAATCTAAATTGGAATTCAAAGTCAATTATAGCTCATATCTCATTTAAGTCCAAGTTGAGTTTTCTTGAGTCCAAATCAAGTCTACAAATTTGTTGTCAACTTGTCTAAGTCCTTGCTTAAACCTAGTTGGAGTTCACATTATGCATAGTCCTTAAGTCATCTGTTGTTCTTATAGAGCTCAAGTGTCCAAGCTCATGTTCAAGTTAAGTTCAAATTATGTTATTTGTTGGAAGTTTAAATGAGAGTCCAAGTTCATG
This sequence comes from Dendrobium huoshanense, assembly GCA_016618105.1. Classification (NCBI taxonomy): domain Eukaryota; kingdom Viridiplantae; phylum Streptophyta; class Magnoliopsida; order Asparagales; family Orchidaceae; genus Dendrobium; species Dendrobium huoshanense. The sequence continues at coordinate 81,956,033 of CM028345.1, read as the reverse complement.
TTCATTCAAGTTCCATCCTTGTTCATAAGTCCTCTGCTCTTGTTCGAGTACAAGTTCTATGTCCTTGCTCAAATTGTTCAAGTCAAGTCCTTTGTAGTCTCTTGAGTTCAAGATCATATTCTAACTCTAGTCTTCGTTGTAGTTCATTTGTAAGTTCAAGTTTAGTGACCATTCAAGATTGACTTAAGCATTTTGTTCATTAAGATTTAGTTCATTTATGGTCCAAACAATGTCCAAATAATGTCTAAGTAATGTTCCATATTGTCTTATTGTCTTAAGTATAATCTCATGTTTACCCAAAATTTCGGCAGCCTTCCGGCATCTCCCCCGTTTAGGAGAAAACTACGAAAAACTGGGCCTCCCATCACGCTAGAGAAAAGCGTGCACTGTAGGTGCCCTCGAACGAGGACACCGCGGGCATAATAATTTGTTCCCCCACCACGCCAGAGAAAGGCGTGCATGGGGTTTCGGGCACTAGTTAAAATAAGCAATTTTATAATTTACCCCGCCTCGCCATAGGTGTCGCACCGGATTCCCTTCCCACCAAGCTAGAGAAAAACGTGCATGAGTTGGTTTTTTGGTCCGACACTAACTCCAAAAATGGGGTTTTGATTACCCGCCCCATCGCAAGCATCGTAACAAATTCCCTTCTCACCACGCTAGAAAAAAGCGTACATGAGTTGGTTGTTCGCCGCATTGCAAGAGCCGGGAATAGTTTTTCAAAGTTTTTTAGGGTTTAGAATGGTTATACCTTCGCGGGGTAGAGCTAGCATGTAGATCGAGGCAAGAGCCCTTAATTTATAATTAATGATAATTAACTATAATTAGTTGTATTTGATTTACAACTAGTTATATTTAATTTAAAACTAATTATAAATTAATTGGATTTTATTTATAATTAATAAAAAAAGTAATTATAATTAATTACATTTAATATATAATTAATTATATTTACATTAAGATTAATTATAAATTAATTGAATTTAACTTATAATTAATTATAAATTAATTACAATTAGTTATATTTTATTCATAACTAATTATATTTTAATTTAAAATTAATTATTGATTAACTAAATTTAATTTGAGATTAAATATAAATCAATTATAATTAATCTCAAACAATAATAATAATAATAATAATAATAATAATAATAATAATAATAATAATATTAATTATTATTATTATTAGTATTATTATAAACTACCTAATTTAGTAAGGAGGCCGGCTATAGGGTTCGAGCAAGAGCAGAGGAGATGGAGGAGGCAGGGTGTGAAGCTTGGTATAGGGAGTTCGGGCAAGTAGGTGGATCGACCTCTCTCTCTCTCTCTCTCTCTCTCTCTCTCTCTCTCTCTCTCTCTCTCTCTCTCTCTCTCTCTCTCTATCTCTCTATGGCCGAAGGAACAAAGGGGGAGGTGAGTCTAAGGGAGATCGTGTACAGGCAACGGGAATGGAGGGCAAGGCCAGAGATCGGAAGTTTAGTCCTGGAGTTCGATCGGAGAAGGAGCTTTTGGTCGTGCGCGGAGAGCATAAAAGATTGGGAATGTGGAGGAAGAAAGCGTTGGGAGTGGGAGAGGGGCTCGGACAGAGTAGTAGCGAAGGGGAAGAGGTCGTGGAAGTAGAGAGTGGAGAGCCACTGGAATGAACCCTTCGTTCATGATTTAAAGGCGGAGGAAGGAGCGGGATCGAGGCTAGTTCGAGTGATTTACACAAGAGTCGTGGAAAAATGATGTGAACGGTGCCGAGCTATAGAGCTTTTATGAGATTTGTGGAGTTTTTCATGGATATGATGGATTCAAGGTATGTACACGGGATTTTCACTTTGCTTTCTCCTCTCTTTTGCTCGGTTTGGGTATGAAATGAAGGTCAACAAATGCCCCCCCCAACAAATATGGTGCGCGTCTAGAGCAAATCACATTTGTTGTATGCTGTTTGGCCTTGTGGATATCTAGATATTTATTCTAGATGTCACACTAAGGCTTTCATTTAATGAATCTCCAAGAATTTACTTAGATGTCACACTACGATTTTCATTTAGTGGATCTCAAAAATTTTGCTTGGATGTCATACTATGATTTTCTTTCTTCATAGATCTCTTGGATGCATAAATAGATAGTTGAGATACTGATTTCTTTTGTCCTATACTTTGTGCTGTGGACATTGATGGAGAATTACCTGATTTGTCTTTATTGACTTGTGAGGTGATTTTTGTACCTTCGGCCCTATGCTTCTAGCTTTGGCGGGCTTGATGAAGGAGTAGATGTCGGTGACCTAAACCCTTAGGTTTGTATTAGGTCAATGACGAAAAGTCATCAGTCCAGAGCATTGTGCATAGCGGACTTGTAGATGACGAAATCCACTTAGTTCAGCCTTGGGCTTTGTGTGAACTTTGGGATAATTTTCTTCAGTCATTTGCTTTATGCTTTGACGGACTTATTGAAGAAAGATTACTTCAATCCTCGCTTTGTGCTTTGCAGATTTGTTAAAGGATTTGCAGGTTCTGGATTCAGTTGATAGTACCGAACATAGGTAGTATCTTGACCCTAAACCACTTGAGGAGACTTTAGTCTAATTCACTTGAGTTTATCAGATCAGGAGAGCTGGGATTTGACAGCTCTTCATCCTCTGGTTGCTGAGATGGAGGCTCCTCTACTACGATTTTTTTTTATGGCTTGTTGAGTAGATGGAGTTGCCAGTGATCCGACCATATTTAGGCTTGTTGGATCTGACCTCATACACCCATTCAGGCTTTAGACTTGAGTTATGTGAATTGCACTTCCTAATGTTGACTTTATTGAAGTTGATAGATTTGGAGTTCTCCTTTATGGTTGTAAATTTTAGAGCCTATGAATATTAGATAGTTGCTCGAGACTCATCCTTCCACTGGAACTTCAATTCTCCAATCATTTGAGAGAATCCGGTGGACTACGATCACTTGAACTGGTCGAGTCAAATTTGCCTTCGTGCATTCTATAGTTTCTACTAACGGGTTAACGAAGTGGGGGTTCCGCTACTATGGCCTTTCTTATAGCTTGTTGAGTAGACGGGGCTGCCAGCGATCTGGCCATATTTGGGCGTGTTAGATCCAACCTTTTACACCCATTCAAAGCTTAAGCTTCAGGCTGATGGAAGACTTCAAGCTTCTTCGGCTCAATTTTGTAGGAATGTGTAGCCACAAAAGTCTCTTTCTTGACTTTTGAGTCTTGGTTTGTTGTAGAAGGTGTTGTCTATATCTTTTGAAAGATCACCTGCATACACTTTGAAAAACCAGTATTTGTATTCTTTAGCATAGAATATTTGAATTGATGATTTTAAATATTTATACGGGGATCTCGGCACGCTACGCGATGTCGACCCGAATAAATATTTAAAATGCCCCCTGTCTCACAGTGACATTTCAAAATAGAATGAATTAGAAATCTTGAGATTTTAAATATTCATTTGGAGATCTCGACGTGTAGCACGATGTTGACCCAAATAAATATTTTAAATGCCCCCTATCTCGTAGGGACATTTTAGATATGCTTTGTATCTTTGAAATTTTAAATATTTATTCAAGGATCTCGGTACGCGACGTGATGTCGACCCGAATTAATATTAAAAATGCTCCCAGTCTGATGAGAGATTTTAAAATGCATTTTTGCTATACAAGAGAATTTTAAAATGTAAATGTAAGTATGCAATGATAAATATGCATGTAAAATTTTGATCATCACAAAATACATTAGTCATGGAATTTTCACGCATGATACTTCTTCAAATGTCGGCCGTTGATAGGCGGCATTGGCCTCTGACCATTCAGATCGATCAGCTGATATGCTCCTCATTGGTATACCTTCTCGATGACGAAGGGGCCTTCCCAATTGGATACGAATTTGCCACTGATTTTTTGAGGTTGAATGATTGGTCTTCTCAGCACCAGTACCAATTCCCCTTCTTGAAATGATCGATGACGCACCTTTCGATCAAAAGACTTTGTATCCTTGCTTTATAGATCACCAGGTTCTGCTGGGCTTGCAACCTGATTTCATCAAGTGCGTCGAGCTCTTCCATTCTGAGGCAGGCATTTTGTTCTTGGGTGAGATCATTCTGAATTTCCACCCAGAGTGACGGTAGTTTAATTTCCAATTATAATACGACTTCAATACCGAATACCAATGAATAAGGAGTGGCTTTAGTTGGTGTTTTATAGGTTGTACAATAGGCCCATAGTGCTTCCGCCATCTTTGTATGCCACTCTCTTTTATTCTTGGTGAGGATCTTCTTCAACAATTTCACCAGTATCTTGTTGAAGGCCTCCGCCAAGTCATTTTCCCTTGGATTGTATATTGACGATTACCACCAATCAATCTTATGCCGGTCGACGAACATGTAAATTTTTATACTTTTGAAAGTTGTACCTTTGTCTAAGATTATGTGGCATGGCACACCAAATTTGTAGACGATATTATGGGTAAAGAAATTGATCACATGCTTGGATGTGACCTCTCTGAATGGAGCTGCTTCTGCCCACTTGGAGAAGTAGTCTATTTCTGCCAGAATAAAACGGTGCCCCACTGAAGACGGCAGATCTATCGGCCCGATAATATAAGTACCCCAACATTCGAATGGCCAGGATTCTATTGTTGGGTGCAGTGGATTTGGCGGCTGATGTATAACATCACCGTGGATCTAACAATTATGGCAGCTCTTGGCGTGGTCAATACAATCTCTCACCATGGTCGGCCAATAGTAACCCATTCTCTTGATTTTAGCAGTCATCTTAGAACCTGACTGATGTGCTCCATAAAGTCCTTCGTGGACTTCTGCTACTACTTTATCAGCTTCCCTGGTCCCTAAGCACCTTAGCCATATTTGATCAAAGGCTCGTCTGTACAACGTGTCATTTACAAATGCATATCGCAATGCCCTTTTTCTAATTTGTGCGACTATATACTTTTCTATCGGGAGTTTATTTTCCTTGAAGTAGTCAATGAATGGTTGTCTCCAATCATTTTTGACTTCAATATCTAAACAATGCCACCACAATTCTGAAGTATGACTAGCTTTACGTCTCTTGGCCACATGATATTCTTCTAGATAATTCTCCATAACGATCTAATGGAGAGGTTGGGGGTCAACTGAAATTTTATCTCATTGGCATGAATCTGATACTTCTTCCTCCCTCAGGAATTATAATAGAGCGGGCTCCAAGACCCTGCGAGTATAAACTCCGATGAATATAGGCCTCTCCTCGTTGATGTTCTCCATTTCTTTGGCTAATTTGGTCAAACAATCTGATTTAGCATTCTGTCCTCAAGGAACTCGTGCTATTTTTGTTGGGGCCCGTGAATAGGTTGTAAGACCTAAGCGATTATCCCAAGTCTAACCAAGAGGGGGGGGGGTGAATTGGTAATTTAAAAATCATACTTCTACTCTTGGATTTTTAAAAAACCTTTTTAATTATTAATGCAACTTAAATTTAAAGTTTACAAAAATAAACTTTTCAACCAGAGTAAACAACTTGCAATTAAATTAAATGCGGAAGAAAAATTAAAAAGAACACACTATATTTATATTGGTTCGGTCAAACCTTGACCTACGTCCACTACCCGGAGGCACCCTCCGAGTATTGTACTAATACCACAAAGTGACTCTACTTTTGCCCCCAACGCAAGGCGGAGAAGCCTGTACAAAATCACTTTCACCTTCTCCGGTGCGGCGGAGTAGCCGGGTTCTTTGACACCAAAAAGATCTTCTTCTTGCCAAAACTTCCCTCAAGACGACCCTTGAATCAGATGGTACTGAGGTGCAAGTTCACCGGAGCAACCGTGTGAATATCCCCTCCACACTCCCTTGAAATCCCCTCCAAAGATCTTCTCCCTCTCAAACTTCACCCTTTCCTCTCTCCCTTTCAAGTTCTCTCTTCTAGTTTTCTCCAAAAGAACGAAGACACAATGACTGTCAAAGATACACTTTGTCATCCTTTTACACTCTCCAAGTGTCAGTAGAAAATCGGACCGATGTTGTTGAACTTCACTTGAGAGCCTTCAGAGGAGATGGGCAGAAACAAAGAGATCTTCTTCTTCAAGTAACCTTGTGAATCTCTCACAAACCCCTCACTTGATCTCTCACTCTTCACTCTTACAGTCTCTCCCAAACACTCACATTCAACGATCCCTCTCAATAGAAAATAACTCCAAAGGTACTTGTAATAGTTTATAGGACTCCTTATATAGAAAGGACATGAAAAACCATCCAAAAAACTGCTAATTTCAAGTTTTTCTGCGCAGTGGATCGTCCCATACAAACCTGAGTTTGTACGGACGAACTATGTAAAAAAACTGTCCCGTATGAACCATTTGTGCATCAGTACGAACTAAATTCATCCTGGGATGAAATAGGTTCATCCTAGGACGAAATATGTTCGTCCGGTACGAACAGTTATATCAAAGGTCAGTTCCGAAAACTATAGAACGTTGCCAGAAACTGCATAGTCGGTTCCCATAATCATGGGACGAACAAGACTTCGTCTGGACAAAATTTTTATAGAGAGCAACTCGTCCTGGGACGAAAATGATTTCGTCTGGATGAAATTTTTACAGAGCCCAAATCGTCCTGGGATGAAAATATTTCATCCTGGACGATCAGGACTTAGAAAAATTTTCCAGTTCAGTTCCTGTCTGTTCCATTGCTCTTACAAGGAGATAACTGATCTGATCGTTCTGTACGAACAATGTTCGTCCCGTACAATCAGTACAAAACTTTTTCAAGATCTCCTTTAGTGTGTGTGAATTTATTCACTCAATTACAATCACTCCCTATCAAATTTAATTCAAATAAAAAGTACAAGCTTCAAATTCACAAAGTAACTCATACTGAATTTGATTTGAAGTCTTCGTAGTCTGGAGTTTGATTTTCCTGAAATATTAGTACGCACAAGAGTAAAATCAAATCTTCCAAAAAATGTTAGAAGATAACAACACATAAAATAATAATATATGGAATCATCAAAACTATACAAGTTGGAAGAATATAAAACATGCAAATACCAACTTTCCTAACAATCTCCCCCTTTTTGATGATGGTAAAACAATTATTGTTTGTATAATTTTAAATTCTAAGAATCTCCTAAACTCCCCCTGAATTAATGAACATATTAAAATAAGGAGGCATTTAAATAAAAAAAATATTTTTATTTTCAAAATTTTTAGATATATAAAACAAAACAAACACACATACACTAAACAAAACAAACACACAACGATACAATAGAACAAACAAATAAACAATTTCTCCCCCTTTTTGACAACATCAAAAGAGAAGAAGAAAAATAGTAGAAATGTAATAAGTCATATGAGAAACCTTTGATAATTGATCCTGAAAGTGGTTGAGATAAATTTGCAAATAAACTTAAAAATCATTAGGCAAATGAAATGATTCATATGACTTAAGAAGAAATATAACATCGATAATAAAAAAAATTATCAAAAATATTAGTCAATTTAGACATTGAGATAAATAACATCATTGCAAAAAGGATGAATATAAAATTATATATTTCAAATTTCAATACAAAATATTAATGTACATAAGATAAATTTGAATTAAGAGATTAAAAGAGTCTGGAAAGAAATAACTACCACATGTGGCGCTTTGCGCATCTTTTCAAATTTATGGCACATTTTTGTGCATCTTTTCATTTAGGCTTATTTTGTGCCTCTTTTTCACATTGCGAACCTTTGCGCATTTTTTTTTATTTTTGTACACTTGTACATTTTTCAAGAGTAATCGAATTCTTTCCAAAATCAATAATTTCAAATTTTAAATTTTTCTAAGTGCATAAATATTATTTGATATGTGAAATACAAAATAAGAAAAACATCATAATTGCTATAATAATATAAAAAATTAATGTAGTCTAAATAATAGACATGAAATTGGCAATCTTAATAATATCAAGTTATAAACACAACTTAAATTTTGAAAAATTAGATTTTCTAATGAATTCAATTTTATGTTACAGCTCAAAGTATATCACTTGTAAGATTAAAATTTTTAGGGATTTTCATATAGGCTAACGAACATTTCAAACATAGAATAAATTCACCTAAATATTCAAAAAATCTAAAGCAATACAAGTACAAAACACAAGTACATAAACAATAAAAATCTTCATATCACATTCCAAATGTCTCACAAAAAGATTCGTTCTCAACATTTTACCCGTATAGCCATTTATATGCGTATAGAAGAAGTAATACAAATCGTCTAGGATGATCAAGAGATCGCACAATACGATATGTATTTGAAAAATTAAACAATACGCAATCAGTCAAAACCAACTATCAATTTTCTATAGAATTCGTACAGTACAAAAATATTTTCGTCCAGTACGAATAGAATACTTAGAAAAATTTGCACGATCGATCTAAAACATGGAATCAGATGTGAAAACATTTCAAAATCATATAAAAACACTAAAAAATAAAGATAGAAAAACACATAAAACAAACAAAAATAAAAATACAACAAATAAAAAACATGCACACAAAATCACATAAACAAAGGGTTTAAACATCATTTTGCTTCTGGTCTGATGATTCAGAAGCTAAATCTGTTCAAGAGATTTTTTGCTTTTCATTATTATCCATTTTTATAATTTGCTTAGGTTAACTTTTTTCTTTAGCAGGAAGAGTTCTCAAATTAGGACACTGACTTTTTAGATGTCTAGATTTCCTACATCCAAAGCAAATAATATTTGAAGAAATTTGAACATTCTTACCATTTTTACCTTTATTTCACTTTTGTTGATGCTTATGCTTGTGCTTTAGTGGACTTTTCAATTTGCTTGTTAAGTCGTCATTTTCCTCACTAACTAAGCCACTTTTCTCCATGTCTTTCGCTTTTAGCATTATTGTTTCACCTGCTTCAAAAGTCTTTGACCCAAACATTGCTCGTAGGTAATGAGTGAGCCAATCAAATTATCAATAGAATATTCATTCAAATTTTTTGATTCGTAAATAGCAATAACTTTGGCATCAAACTTGTCAAGTAAACAACGTATAATTTTATTGACTATTTCAAAGTTTGAAAATTCTTTACCTAAAGCATGCAATGATGTTATATTTTGAATAAACCTAGTATACATGTCTAAGATCGTCTCATAAGGTTTCATGCTAAAGAGTTCATAGTCATGCTTCAAAAAATTCAACTTAGATTGCTTGACTTCACTACTACCTTTATATGTAATGCTTAAACTGTCCCAAATTTCCTTGCCGGTAGTACCTGTAGAGATTCTCATATAATCTTCCGAATTGAAAGCACAGAACAAACAATTCATACATTTAGCATTTAATTCAGCATAAATTTGTTCTACTATATTCCATTCAGAAAAAGGGGTCTCAGTTTTGATTCCATCTATAATACGTGACGGTACAGAATAACCACTTTGAATCATATGCAACATTCGATAATCTATTGATTACAAGAAAGTAGATATTCGAATTTTCTAAAAATCAAAAGAAATATTTTCAAATAAAGGTGGTCTAACAATCGAATATCCATCTAATATTTTATGGTTTCTAAAAATAGTCTTACTCATTTTTCAAAAAGTAGTCTAAACTAATGATTTTGAAATAAAGCTCTGATACCACTTGTTGGGGCCCGTAAATAGGTTGTAAGACCTAAGCAATTATCCCAAGGCTAACCAAGAGGGGGGGTGAATTGGTAATTTAAAAATTATACTTCTACTCTTGAATTTTTAAAAAACCTTTTTAATTATTAATGCAAGTTAAATTTAAAGTTTAAAAATAAACTTTTCAACCAGAGTAAACAACTTGCAATTAAATTAAATGCGAAAGAAAAATAAGAAAAAACACACCAGATTTATAGTGGTTCGGTCAAACCTTGACCTACGTCCACTCTCCGGAGGCACCCTCCGAGTATTGCACTAATACCATAAAGTGACTCTCCTTTTTCCCCCAACGCAAGGCGGAGAAGCCTGTATAAAATCACTCTCACCTTCCCCGGTGCGGCGGAGTAGCCGGGTTCTTTGACACCAAAGAGATCTTCTTCTTGCCAAAACTTTCCTCAAGACACTTGAATCTGATGGCATTAAGGTGCAAGTTCGTCGGAGCAACCGTGTGAATATCCCATCCACACTCCCTTGAAATCCCCTCCAAGGATCTTCTCCCTCTCAAACTCCACCCTTTCCTCTCTCCCTTTCAAGTTATCTCCTCTAATTTTCTCCAAAAGAATGAAGACACAATGACTGTCAAAGATACACTTTGTCCTTTACACTCCCCAAGTGTCGGCAGAGAACCGGACCGATGTTATTGAACTTCACTTGAGAGCCTTCAGAGGAGATGGGCAGAAACAAAGAGATCTTCTTCTTCAAGTAACCTTGTGAATCCCTCACAAACCCCTCACTTTATCTCTCACTCTTCACTCTTACAATCTCTCCCAAACACTCACCCTCAATGATCCCTCTCAAGAGAAAATAACTCCAAAGGTACTTGTAATAGTTTCTAGGACTCCTTATATAGAAAGGACATGAAAAACCGTCCAAAAAATAGCTAATTTCAAGTTTTTCTGCACAGTGGATTGTCCTGTACGAAGTTGAGTTAGTACGGATGAACTGTGTAAAAAATTGTTCCGTACGAACCATTTGTGCATCTGTACGAACTAAATTTGTCCTGGGACGAAATAAGTTCATCCTGGGATGAAATATGTTCGTCCGGTACAAACAGTTATATCAAAGGTCGGTTCTGAAAACTGCAGAATGTTGCCAGAAACTGCATAGTCAGTTTCCATTATCTTGGGACGAACAGGACTTTGTCTGGACAAAATTTTTACAGAGAGAAACCCGTCCTGGGATGAAAATGATTTCATTTGGATGAAATTTTTACAGAGCCCAACTCTTCCTAGGATGAAAATATTTTGTCCTGGACGATCAGGACTTAGAAAGATTTTCCAGTTCAGTTCCTGTCCGTCCATTGCTCTTATAAGGAGATAACTGATCTGATTGTCCCGTACGAACAATGCTTGTCCAGTACGATCAGTACAAAACTTTTTTAAGATCTCCTTTAGTTTGTGTGAATTTATTCACTCAAATACAGTCACTCCCTCTCAAATTTAATTCAAATAAAAAGTACAAGCTTCAAATTCACAAAGTATCTCATGCTGAATTTGATTTGAAGTCTTCGTAGTATGGAGTTCAATTTTCCTGAAATATTAGTACACATAAGAGCAAAAATAAATCTTCCAAAAAATGTTAGGATATAACAACACATAAAACAATAATATTTGAAATCATCAAAATTATACAAGTTGCAAGAATGTAAAACATGCAAATACCAACTTTCCTAACAATTTTTACTTTTAGAACTTACTTCAGATGCTCGAGGGCTCGCCGATGGTAATGGGCCAATTCAACTTTGCTAACCTTGTAGATGCCGAGGACCTGATTTATGACAAGCTGAGAATCACCAAAGATTTGGAGATGTTGGATTCTTATATCAATAGAAATCTCTCACCCTGCTATCAGAGCTTCGTACTCAGCTTCATTGTTGGTATGATGTTCAGTCAAACTAAACGAGAACCTCATTATGCCTCCCTCAGAAGCTACAAAAATAAGACCAATACTGACTCGGGCCCTTGCAATATTTGGAGGTCGGGCAGGCTTAATCGATGATGCCACGTTGAAATACATCTCCCAGAATGGTGGCTTTCATTTTCTTCAACTTGCATGATTTGTTTGTCGGGAAAATCATCGTTTAGTGAGAGTCTTCTGGGATAAGATGTGCAGCGAGAAAATCTGCCAAGGCTTGCCCTTTTACCGCCTTTTGTGGCATATACGTGATATCAAATTACAGGAGTAGTACTGCCCACCTAGCTAAATGACCTGTCAACACTGGTCTTATCATCAAGAACTTCAGCGAATCGATCTTTAATATTAGCGTGATTTTTTGGGATAACATGTAATGGCGAAGCTTTTGGACTCCAAAAAGTCTGTGCCAGACAGTGCTTCTCGATTGGGGAATACCGCACTTCCGCTCCAATCAGTCACTAACTGATATAATAAAGTGTGTTTTCTTTTTCTTCCTCATTATTCTGGGCCAATAGTACTCTGAGGGACTCTTCTAGTGCTGCTAGGTACAGTATAAGAGGCTTCCCCGGAATTGATGCTACAAGAATGGGCGGATTCAACAAATATCTTTTGATACTTTCAAATGCTTCCTGACATTCTTCGTCTAATTTGAAGCGAACATCCTTCTTCATTAGTTTTGAAAATGGCTGGCACCTACCCGATAGATTTGATATGAATCTCTGAATAAAAGACAGTTGCCCTTGTAGTGAATGAAGCTGTCGAAGGTTCTTTGGAGGTGGCATCTCCATGATTGCCTTGATCTTGTTGGGGTCTACTTCGATACCTCGATGACGGACAACATACCCCAAAAATTTGCCAGAAGAGACTCCAAAAGCACACTTAATGGGATTCATCTTTAGATCGTACTTTTTGATCCTTTCAAATACAATCCTCAAGTCATCTAGGTGATCTCTTCGATCCATGCTCTTGACAACAAGGTCATCCACGTAGCACTCGACATTTTTATGTATCAACTCATCAAATATATGTGTCATTGCCCGTTGATAAGTGGAACCAACGTTCTTTAGGCCAAAGGGCATAACTGTGTAGAAAAAGATGCCGATGGGCGTCCTGAATGATGTGTGTTTTTCATCTTTAGGTGCCATTTTAATTTGATTGTAACCTGATGATCCGTCCATAAATGAGAACATATCATAGTTGGAAGTGTTGTCCACCAGGAGTTCAGATACGGGGAGTGGAAAATCAACTTTTGGGCATGGCTAATTGAGGTCCCGAAAATCAATGCAGATATGAATCTGCCCATTCTTCTTCTTTATTGGGACACTATTTACAATCCAGTCGACATAATTTTCTTCTCATATGAAGCTTGCATCTATTAGCTTCTTTATTTCTACGATCACCTGTTCTTCAATCTCAAATTTCATTCTCCTTGGAGCTTGTTTGACAAGTGTTACATCCGATTTGATTGCTAACTTGTGAATTGCTACATTAGGGGATAAGCCTGGCATCTCAGCATATGTCCAGGCAAAGCAGTCCCTGAATTCACAAAGAAGTTATTTTATTTCTTCTATTTGTTCCTCGGGTAGGAGAGAACTAATGAAGGTTGGGCGAGGGTATTCCTCAATTCCCAAGTTGACTTCTTTCAGCTCATCCATAGTGGCTGCATGTCCACCATCTTCAAGCTCTTCTAGCGCAGGCTTGGCCTCTATGGGTTTATCATCATAATCATCAGCTTCGTATGCTTCTTCAGCATCACCATCCTTGGATTCAATTTCCATGCATGTGATTGCCCGGCAAGTCTCTTTATGGAGGAATTTTCATTTGATGAATTTGATACCTTCATATGCATCTGCATACTTCTACCATAATGGACGCGGATTCCTTCACTACCAGAGGCCCAAGCTTACACGAAGTTGTCGTTTGGTAGTAGGAATATTAACTTGCTTTCGTAGCATTCTTTGAATATTTTTAGTATTAAACCTAGGTAGCTTCGTAGAAAATAATTCCTTGGAGTCGAGGACATGCAATCCCAGTCATGATTTTCTTCTTCATGTATTCCTGTAGAATATAGTATATTCCCTGATACAGTCTCATTTTTAAGGGGAGGAAAATAGAGGGTGGCGAGTTCTTCAACTTTATACACCTCACGTGAAATAATTTCTTTGAAATGTTGCAAGAGAACACGTGTGACTACGAGTACGCTATCTGAAATTGATAGGCTGTCAATTCTTCTGGAGAACACCTTTTGCACGGTGTTCATGTAGATTGAGTCGTAGTCATAATCATCATTTGAAAATTCGTCTGTGGATTGGCATACTCTTTGAGATTTGGCAGGAGAAACATCATCCTCATCCGAATCACTCCCAAGATAAGGCACATATTTCTTTTCTTTGGGAATGGTTGGTGCTTTGGGAAGAGTCGGCGCTTCCTTCTTTCTTCCCACATGCTTCTTCTCACCTTTCCGTTCGGGTCGCTTTATAGCCTTTGAATTTGATTCTCTAGCCTCGAGAGAACTCGAAGACTTTTGCTTCTTTGGCATGAAGTACCGTGCATCTTTATAAACTATTGCTTCATGAACTTTAAAAGTCTGAATGTCACTAAAGATCCTGAACTCTTCTCCATCTCTGAGATATTTCATACACTGGTGTAATGTTGATGGGACAACACCATGTTCATGCAACCAGGGATGACCTAGTAGCGCCTTAAATGAAGTATCCGAATCCATCACATGAAATTTAGCTTCTGTGTGGAGCTCTCCAAATATAAAATGAAGCATGAATAATCCAAGGATTTTTTACCCTTTTTCATTGAAACCATGCACCATCAGTTTATCTGACCCGATGTGTTCCACATCAAGGCAGAGGGATCTCAGTGCTTTCAAGCTCATCAGATTTATGGAGGATCCGAGATCGATCAGGATTCGACTGATAATCAATTTATCGCTCTCTGCAATAACATATAGAGGATGGTTATGGTCTGCAGTACCAAGCATCATGTCCTCTTCGGAGAAAGTAAGGAACGGCTCATTACAAGCTTGTAGAATCTCAGTCAAATTATGTTTAGCAAAATAAGCCTCATATCTTTCGGGATCTTTGAGAGCCTGAATCAAAGTCTCCCGAAGGTCTTTAGACATCACCAAAGCATCGTATATGCTGAGTTGTGCAGGTATCTTCCTCAAATGAGGTAAGATATTATAATTTATCCCCTTGGCTGAAGTGTTCTTTTCCTTGAGATCTTCAGGGATAATATCGTCATTGATGACTATTTCTTTCTCCTTGTCTTTGTTGGAGATCCCTTTCTTTGATAGAGGCGGTAGTATCTTGCCGCTTCTTAACTGCACTTGAGCAATCTCCTCTGGTTCAGAGTCATTTAATGGCGTATTTTCTTCAGAGTCAGCCATCGTTGCATCTAGGGACTCATCTATTGATTCAGAATCACCACCCAGGTTTACATGTCCCATCCGAGACGTTATGCTAGGGTATGATTCATCTTCCTCTAGAAAATACAAATATTCCTCCAACTGTATTCCATTAGCAACACCATCATACAGGATTTAGAGGGTACTTCTTTAGCATATTCTTCTTTTGTCAATATACTCGGCGTCATCAAGATAACCCGACATTCTTCTCTTGGAAGATAATTCTCATCATCTTCTTCGGCTTAATCTATCTTAAGCTCTGACATGAAGTCAAAGAGCTTGATAGGTCGCCTCACAGCCTGGTAGTACTCATCCAAACTGTAGATAACTTTTTGAGTTGCAGTCTTTTTCTCCTTAGGCTTCTTCAACTTGGTCTTCTTCTTGGATGATTTCTTCTTTCCAGTCTTTGAAGAACCAACTTGGTTGGAAAATTATTTTAAAGTAGAAGGTCGTACCACTGGCAGTGCCTTCAAATTTATCATTGGCTCAATAGAAGACTTCCACTTTACACCTGAAACTCCTTCAAGCTACTTCAATATTTTCACAGTTTTCTTAGTGACTGTAGTCTCCCATTATTCTTCTCGAGTTGGCTTCTTTTTGTTTCTTCTTTCTTCAGTTGTGGGTACAGAAGAGGACGTGACCACTCGAGTTGATTCTTTTCTAAGATTGGTCAACACATTATCTGATAATGTGATCTCACCCTTCCGGTATTTTCTTTCGAGCTATCCTTAAAAACATAACAATCTTTAATAGGATGGCAGACTACCCAATGGTATGGGTAATAATTTGGGTCACTAGCGTGTTTTGACTCTTCGGGACTCTTACATTCAGGCAGTTCTAGACCTGCTTTCAACACCTGTCAAAATAATTTGACGACACTCTCCCTCTTTAATGAATATTCTTTATTCATTTTATCTTTAAGGGATTGGAATGTTCTATCACCAGTTCCTATTGCCTGTCTCGAGCGTTCTCTACTACTTTGATAAATTCTTGACCTATTATTGCCCCCGAATATCAACTTTGGTTGGGGATTAGGGTTGTAGACTTGTTTAGGCTTTTCCTGATATTGCAAAGGCTGCTTGCCCTTATCCACATTATAAATTACCTGCCTTTCTTTATCAGCTCTAAAGAACAATGTAGAGTCGACCTCACCCATTCTAGCACCCGGGGCCTTAGCCTTCTTGGGTTTATTAGAGTGAGTTTCTGATATAGACAAGTTCAATTTCTCGAACTTGGCCACTCTGTGTAACAAGTCTTGAAATGTGTTAATTGTAGCCATGCACAGGAAGGGTTACATCTTGTCATCAATGTTGCCCATTAACAACTGTACAACATGCTCTTATTCTAACTACTGCTCACATTTCATACTTAGATTTCGCCAGCGAGTGATGTATTTTGTCACTGATTCCTCTCTTTTCCTTTTCTCCAGAGCAAGGTCAGCGATCGTGATCTTCTCAGTTGCACTAGCGAATCTCTTAATTAAAATAGTTTCTAATTCTGTGAAAGTCTTCACAGAATCATTTGACAGTTTAGCGTACCATTTGAAAGCAGTTGCTGTTAAACTACTAACGAACTGTCGGAAGAATAGGGCATCGTTTCCCACTGTGTTCCCATAGATAGCTTTAAATTGTGCCAGGTGCTGCCGAGGATTTTTGTTTCCATCAAAGGTGTTGAATTTTGGTACTGAATATCCTTATGGATATGGCCCCTGATCATATTCAGCTGGGTATAGGTGACCCTTGCCCACCAACTTCTCTGCCTGGTCAACAGCTATAATATCCTTGATCTTTTCAGTGATAATTCCTTCAAGCTGTGCAGTAGTCACGGGCTCGGAAGTACTTGCAACATTTTGTGGGTTGGATTAGCGGATGACATTATGATCCTCATGACCTTCTTCAAGAATACCTTGTACTCCCGAGACTTGATGCATTTGAAAGTTTGGAGGATCAGCAGGAGGATTGGGCATGACACCAATAGCAACAATTCTCTGCATCATCTACATCATTGCCCTAATCTGAGCCATCATCTTAGTCATCTTCTCATTCAACTGAGATATTTCCCTATATTTAGCTCTCATGTTTTGCCTCATCTTCCTTCTCATGTCGGCGAGTGTGGCATTTTCTTCGTCAAGGGGATTCTCCTCCACTTCCTCCTCTTCTTGAGAATGACCACCTCTGCCAGTGGTTGACCCCTCTCGGCGATGGAGCCGGTGTACTTGTCTGGGTGGAGGTTGCCCACGGTCATCACCTTCATCATCATCGTAGTAGGCTTCATCATTAGCATTGGTGTGTCTCACCATATAGACCACCTCCATATCCAAGGTGTTATTTATTTCTTCCAATCTTTATTCTAGGTTCTCCTCCATATATTCATCAATATTTTCTTCCCCTTCGAGAGATTATTCGATATTTTCTTTAATGTTTTCCCCCCTTTCAATATTTCTTTCTTCTTCTAGTACTTGAATCTCCGAGCGGCGACGCCATTGGATCTCCGATTCTTGATTAGGCATGGGGACTTCTTCGATCAGCGGGCTGCGGTCGAAGTTAGTCTTTTCCTTTGAAGGGGATGGAGAACGATGGGATCTCCTAGAGGATTCTCCAAGATGTCGACCGTTGGGAGGAGTGTAGTTATGGATCCTTTTTGGGACTCATTTTTGACGTTGTTTGTAGACTAGGGCGGATCTTTGGGAAGCATCACTGGATGTTACGCCCAGATAAATCCTCCTTTCTATTCTTTCTTTCTCGTTTCTTTGAGGGTTTTGCCTCCAAACTTGTTTTCCTTTCCACCGGGACCTTTCAGTGGTAGATCTCTGAACATATGGTTCTGGTGTCACACCCCGATGTTCACCGCGTGGGGTATACCTTCTTTCTCTTCTTTCTGCCGCAACAGATAGGCGTTCCCTTGGCGGAGTTCTTCTGGCCTCGATCACCAAAGGCTGTTGGAACTTCTTCTTCTTCAGACCTTTCTCCTTCACAGTCTTCAGGACTCTGTATACTCAAGCGGACAGAGTTTCAGGCTCATTCTTCCTTGAAGGGATTGGAGCTTCAGGCCGCTTATCCCAGAAAGATTTTTTTAGCTACAAAGTAGAGCTATTTCTTTTGACCCACTTTAAATCAGAAAACTTATTTCGGGTAGGAACATTGGCTTCAGGCTCTTAGGCCGGTAGATTGGAGGGATGGATAGGGAGTTGTTATTGCTGAGCTCGAAGTTCATCATTTTTCTTTCTCCTTTGCCTCCTGGTAAGCCTTCCTTTAGATGAGGAGGCTTCAGTATGATTCTTCCTGGGTAAGGCGATGGAGTCTGCAGTCACCACTGAAATTCTTCCATCAACTACAGTCCTCTTGGTGACTGGAGCCTCCGTTTGAGAGATTCGTTCAAATACAGAGACCCTCTTACGAGGATTTTCAATAGTAGGTCGTGGCGCTAGCGGATGCGCACGATGCGTAGCGGCTTCAGTAGAGTGGGGCCTCCTAGAAGGCCCTCTGGATTCCATGTCGTTCATAGGAACAACAGTAACTTTTGTAGCAACAGCAGGAAAGTTAATACTACCAAACTAGATGGTAGCTCCAGCCTTTCATGTCCTGACACCTTGTCCCAGCTGGATTGTCATCAAAGTATTCTGTAGATCCATTTGCACGAACGAAAGGTAAGGATTAGTAATCAAAATCTGATACATCACCCCACACTTTCAAAGTACAGAGACTTGCATAGAACAACAAATAAAAGCAAATAATGTTAGCGAAGAATTCAAATAATACAAATTTAAAACATTGCTAAATGCGTTATCTTGATAAAAAAATTTTTTGAACGATCATTTTTAGGACATTCAGGACTTTGATCCATTAAATGATCATTTTGAAGGACTCAAAATTTTGAGTACGGGTTGAAATAACTGCTATTATAAAACTGAGACGACTAGCCGAAGATGGAAAGAGAAATCAATCCCCAGTGGAGTCGCCAGAAATCTGTGGGCTCCGAAAATTTGGCCCCGGCCTCCCCGCCGCTTTTCTTCTTTTCTGTTCAGCGAGGGAGTTTTAATTGATAAGATCCGAGGTAAATTTTGGAAGGCAGATGGGTTTGTAGATAAGACACTACCCAGAGATTTCACCCTCATTTTGTGAGGACTTTATGATCTGAGTTCTGGTTTCCTATAGACATAAGCCCCTATAGTTAATTACCCCTCCCGATCGCGAGAGAGAACTTTTGATTAAGGCTAGTCATCGATCAGATACGTAGATGATACATATATCTAGCATATAGTAGCGGCAATAGATAATCAGAATTTGGAAAATTGAATATTTTGGAGGTTTGAAGATTTGATATTTAAAATATATATTTTCACCACCTAGCACTTAAAGCGGATAGTGGGGGAATGGATGATGGACCCGATCAAGATCCCATGGTTTCGTTGTCCTGGGCCATCATGATCCTTGGTCTACTTAGTTAGAGGAGGTAGTCGACCCAACCTGACAGAAGGATCCTTGTCGGCAACCATGGGTTGCTTCGTCCAAGGGGACCTTGTAGACCTGGGGTGGATGTTTGTCTAAAGAGGAAAATTTGAATCCACCTTAGCTTACAGAGGGCTCTGTGCCCTATCGATAATATCCTTTTGATTCATATCTCAAGGATTTTATGCCAATAAGGAACGTAACAGTGATGGCCATAACCAATATTTTATGATGCCATTTGGCGGCAAAAGCACTCGATCAGAGGGCCCGAGTCATAACCGTTTATCCTGCGGTGCCATTTGGTGGCAGAACGCCGGTCAGAGGATACGTACTGCGTCATTATCGGCAGGAGACTATTTGAGAATGCATCATAGTAATATTTTTGACTAGGCATTTGGCTCTTTATGAGCTGAAGTAGTTTGAATTTGTCCACCCCGGCAAACTGTTGCGGAGGGTGGATGGGTTTTTCTTTAAGTGTTGATGGATATATTTCAGATTTTAAATATTTTTGAAATTTTGGGATTTCTAGAATTTTGGATTTTATTGATTTTTAGATTTTCGTGGATATTTGGGTGGAGCTTTGGAATATTTGGGAGCCCCTCCAGTTGAGAACTGCATTCAACACGACCATCATCGGGGTGTTCGAGGTCATTTCTCTTTTATTGATTAAATCTTGTCGACTCTATTGAAATATTGATAGAGGATCAGATTTCATATTGATATAGACATTTGAAGGCCTAATATGAATGTATTAAACAAATATATCGATCACCATCACCATACACTTGTTTGAGTGTTCGAACCCTATCGACTTCTATTGACCCGTATAGAAGGATCAGGTTCGAACATGAATTCACTTATTGACCTACACAGCTTCCTTAGAAGTCATGTGTGTACCAACAACACGCTCGCCGGAGTCCATGCAGGTATTTCAGGGCATTTTATAATTTAACCCTGTCGACTCCTTTTTACCTGTTAAGGAGGATCAGGTTTAAATTTAATAACCCGTGCAGCATCCCTATATGTCACGTGTGTACCAATAACACGCTCACCGAGGCCCTTGCGGGTGTTTGGGTTTATTTTATAATTAAACCCCATCGACTCCTTTTTACCTGTTAAGGAGGTTCGGGTTTAAATTTATTAACCCGCACAGCATCCCTAGACGTCACGTGTGTACCAATAAAACGCTCGTCGGGGTCCTAGCGGGTTTTATGATTGTATACCCTCTTTTAGTGTACCTAAGTGTGTACAAATTACAGTGCATGTGCGAGGGTATTTTAGACATTCGATGGGTATTTCATGATGGCTCGTAGAAGTCCATTTTTGTCGTAGTCTTTTCAGCATTTGCTTACAGGTAGTGTACTTTGTGTATAATAAATTTCTTACAGTGATTTGTAGGGATGATCAAGCACATTCACTTTGTATACTAACCCTGATTTCTGAATGGATTGCATTCATCACTTTGTATACGTCATTTGACCATATCTCATTTAAGTTTAAGTTGAGTTTTGCTTGAGTCCAAATCAAGTCTACAAGTTTGTTGTCAACTTGTCCAAGTCCTTGCTTAAACCTAGTTGGAGTTCACATTATGCATAGTCCTTAAGTAATATGTTGTTCTTGTAGAGCTCAAATGTCCAAGCTCATGTTCATGTTAAGTTCAAATTAAGTTATTTGTTGGAAGTTTAAATGAGAGTCTAAGTTCATGTTCATTCAAGTTTCATCCTTGTTCATAAGTCCTCTGCTCTTATTTGAGTACAAGTTCTATGTCCTTGCTCGAATTATTCAAGTCAAGTCCTTTGTAGTCTCTTGAGTTCAAGATCATATTCTAACTCTGGTCTTCGTTGTAGTTTATTTGTAAGTTCAAGTTTAGTGACCATTGAAGATTGACTTAAGCATTTTGTTCATTAAGATTTAGTTCATTTATGGTCCAAACAATGTCCAAATAATGTCCAAGTAATGTTCCATATTGTCCCAAGTACAATCTCATATTTACCCGAAATTTCGGCAGTCTTCCAGCATCTCCCTCGTTTAGGGGAAAACTACGAAAAACTGGGCCTCCCGCCATGCTAGAGAAAAGCGTGCATAGTAGGTTCCCTCGAACGAGGACACCGCAGCCATAATAATTTGTTCCCCCACCATGCCAAAGAAAGGCGTGCATGGGCTTTCGGGCACAACTTAAAATAAGCAGTTTTATAATTTACCCTGCCTCGCCGTAGGCGTTTCACCGGGTTCCCTTCCCACCATGCTAGAGAAAAGCGTGCATGAGTTGATTTTCTGGTCCGACACTAACACTGAAAATGGAGTTTTAATTACCCGCCCTGTCGCAAACATCGCAACGAATTCCATTCTCACCACGTTAGAGAAAAGCGTGCATGAGTTGGTCGTTCGCCGCATTCCAAGCGTCGGGAATAGGTTTTCAAAGTTTTTTAAGGTTTAGAATGGTTATACCTTTGTAGGGTGGAGCTAGCACGTAGATCGAGGCAAGAGCACTTAATTTATAATTAATGATAATTAACTATAATTAGTTGTATTTGATTTACAACTAGTTATATTTAATTTAAAACTAATTATAAATTAATTTGATTTAATTTATAATTAATTAAAAAGTAATTAAAATTAATTACATTTAATATATAATTAATTATATTTACATTAAGATTAATTATAAATTAATTGAATTTAACTTATAATTAATTATAAATTAATTATAATTAGTTATATTTTATTCATAACTAATTATATTTTAATTTAAAAATAATTATAGATTAACTAAAATTAATTTGAGATTAAATATAAATCAATTATAATTAATCTCAAAAAATAATAATAAAACTAATAACAATAATAATAATAATAATAATAATAATAATAATAATAATAATAATAATAATAATAATAATAATAATAATAATAATAATAATAATAATAATAATAATATTGTTATTATTATTATTATTAAAATTATTATTATTATTATTAAAATTATTATTATTATTACAAACTACCTAATTTAGTAAGGAGGCTGGCTATAGGGTTCAGGCAAGAGCAGAGGAGATGGATGCGATAGGGTTTGAAGCTCGGTATAGGGAGTTCGACCAAGTAGGTGGATCGACCTCTCTCTCTCTTTCTTTCTCTCTCTCTCTCTCTCTCTCTCTCTCTCTCTCTCTCTCTCTCTCTGTGGCCGAAGGAACAAAGGGGGAGGTCGGTCTAAGGGAGATCGTGTACGGGCGACGGGAATGGAGGGCAAGGCCAGAGATCGGAAGTTTAGTCCTAGAGTTCAATCGGAGAAGGAGCTTTGGGTTATGCGCAGAGAGCAAAGAAGATAAGGAATGGTGAGGAATAAAGCGTCTGGAGTGGGAGAGGAGCTCGGACAGAGTAGTAGCGAACGGGAAGAGGTCGTGGAAGCAGAGAGCGGAGAGCCACTGGAACGAACCCTTCGTTCATGTTTTAAAGGTGGAGGAAAGAGCGGGATTGAGGTGAGTTCGCGGGATTTACGCAGGAAATGTGGAAAAATGATGCGAACGGGGCTGAGCTACAGGGCTTTTACGGGATTTGTGGAGTTGTTTTGTGGATCCGATGGATTCAAGGCATGTACACGGTATTTTCACTTTTCTTTCTCCTCTCTTTTGCTCGGTTTGGGTATGATATGAAGGACAACATTCAGCCAAGCATCCACACAATCATCCAAGTTTTTCCCTTGCTATAGATGCAGCTAACTCATTCGTTTAATTCAAACAAAAGCTTTCCTACCTTCAGCTAACCTCCCACATTCATTCCATCAAATCCTGCAGCTAAAGGTTACCATTTGAACCCTCACTTACCTGCAGATCAAGCTGCCTCCTCTTGAAGGCCCTACACTGCTGCTCCTTTCACCTACTCATTTAATTTTTATATAAAAAAGTAGACAAAAGCTGAACTCTACTACTTTTCCAGCCCTATAGAGCACTCCATCTCACTTTATTACAATGTGAATATTTAGTTGTAGCTTTGACATCAAGCAATCTTACACTCATCCAGTTCTCTCAAATCCATTACAAATAAAGCCCTTTTAGCTTACACCACTTGGCAGCTAATCTACCTTTCGAAAGTAAAAAAGCCCAAAAGCCCAACACTAGCTCTGTTTCATAAACACTTAACCCCTCAAGTAAGCACATCTCACTCACAGCCCAATGTCGTACGCTCTCGAAGCGTGGCAAAGATATTTCTATGTACTTGTGCATGCTCTAGTGGCGGGGAAAGTCAAATGCGTTTTCAAATAGGTACTTTCAAGGATCCATATACACTTTTCTTTACATGGTGGGGGTTGAAGACTACGACCACTATGTTACCCGACATCGACAGTACATTCCTTTACTGATGTGGAGAACAGGCTAAGACTCTTGTAGTTTCTCCTAAACAGGGGAGATGTCGGGAGGCTTTCAAAATTCTATCTGAAGATGCACAAGACCTGAATGAATTAAAACAGGACTTGAACTTGCTAATTGGACAATAGGGAACTCGAACTAAATATGAATTTGGACTAGAATAAAAAACAAATAACTTGACAAGAGCCTGAATTTGAATAAAGTACATGGAATTGGACTTTTTAATGGACCACAGAGAACTTGACTTGGACTTCAACTAACTAACTTATAATTAATAAATGCATAACACTAATTAGAATGCAAACACTAAAGTAATAATATGAATCATTCAAATGTGATGATAAAGTTTTCAATACAATCCACCCATGAATGAAATGCATGATCTAAGAGAGGGTGATGATATATGATAGATGCCATGACTCACACATGATGACATAAAACCTATAATAACCCGCCTACACTTAGCAATGCTTAATTGGCCAATGGAGGCATCAAGTAAATGGAAAACTAATGTATATGTTAAGATGAAAACAAGTTAATGAAACTTGCATGAGTTTGTAAAGGATTCTACATATATATGAACAAGAGAAAGAAGGTTATAATAAGAATGACCTACTAACGACCAAAAATAGTTGATTAGTAGACAAGTGCACTAATCCTCTTGCAAGAAACTATAGGGGATGAGTTGTAGATGTAAGGAATCCCTTTGCATGTGCAAAAAGGAGCATTTTCATGCATATGATGCCCTACCTATGAATAAAATTCAAACATCCATGAGTGAAAAAAGATGACATCGAATGCATAATGGTTTGCATACAAATCAAAATAGAAATTTCATAATAAATATGACATATGCACAAACAGGAAGGCAATTAACTTGTAATGCATGCAATGATGATGAGTAAATTGTAAATGTAGTGATCTCTCTACATTCAACACTTATAAACTTGTTCAACACCAACCGACTGGCAACTAAATATATAAGTGTGTTTATAAGCAGTGACAACACAAGAGATGTGAATATAACAACCCCCTCTCCAGTTGATATATACTTGCCAGTGCATTCATCAAACACCTGCAAGTAAGAAGAGACAACACATGGTAAATGTGATGAACTCCTACAACAACTCCTACGTAGTCAAATACACTAGTCTAGTGGCAAACAAAACACTGCTGGTGAATATATGCAAGTATCAGTGACATACACAATAATATCACTATGACCAATATTAATGAGTTTTTAGAAATTAACACCGATCAGGGTACAAGTACTAGCCACAGTCCCCACGAACACTGAAATGCATATGAGTTATTGCAGCAACTCGCTGATCGACGTGTATAAATAAATTGATAATAAATGTAACTACACTGAGTGTCTAATATCAACATATAATGAACTGTCAACCAAGATGTGTTGGAAAATGTTCAAAGTATGTGTAGCATCTTATGCACATGCAATTGTAATGAACAAAATAATTCACCTACGAACAATGGAGTTTATTGGAAGCAAACATGATGATGCATATTATGAATGCGAGCATTCACAAACAAATGTTGGAGAATCCCAATTCATGTATATGTTATACCATAGGTGACAACAAATAACATGCAGTGGGTGCTTAGTCATCCCTACAATCAATCACCATTCAGTATCAGTTAAATACACCGATATTGTACAGGTAGAAACTAATGATGTATGTAAGATTGATGCATCTATAGGCTCTTATAGAAAGGCCCTTCATGAACTCAACATATCACCTACGAGCAAAATACAAATGGGTTATGACAAACATAATCTTTTACGAGCTGCCATAGAAGATCGCCAAATACTATAAAAATGCCCCCACACGTTCATTGCGATACACATACACAAACATAGAAGTGCATTTGCGCATATATTGACATGTATATATGTGCAACCAAATACTCGCATGGGCCATAACGAGTGGGAAGATAGGAGTTGACATGGCTCGAACTGTCAAATAAATATAGGGTCACATCGTTGACCGAGATATTTATTTTATATGTTTATATTAGGCCTTCAAGGCCCTTATGAATGAAAATTCATTAATAAAATTATATAACTGACAACAAACCCAATCCTCTGTTAACAAATGGGAAGGGTCGACAAGGTCCAACCAATAAGATATAAATGCTCCAAATACCATAATGATGGCTGTGTTTAACATATATCTCAACCAAAGGGGATAATTTCAAGTATTTCAAATGCCACTCAAATGCATATGAAATTAAAAAGTCCAAGAAACTAATAAAATTCAAATATTTAAAATTTAAATAAACCATCAAATATTTAAAACAAAATCCATCTACCTTCCATAACATTTTGTTGAGGTTGACAAATTTAAATATTACTTCAACTCACAAAAAGTTAATGCCTAGTCAAGAATATCATTATGATCCATTCTCAAGGAATCTCTTGCCAACAAAAATGTGGCACGTGTCCTCTAACTGGTGGTTCTACCGTCAAATGACATCACAAGTAAATGGTTATGACCTGGTCTCTCTAAATCGGGTGGTTTGTCGCCAAATGACACCAAATTATGACCATGACCAGAGCCTGTATGCTCTTCAATGACACTAAATTCTTTATATATGAATTAATAGGATATAATCGATAGGGCACAAAGCCCTCTATCAGCTAAGGTGGATTCAAATTTATTCCTTTAGACAAATATCCACCTCAGGTCTACAAGGTATCCCTGGACGACACAACCATGGATGTCAATATGGATTCTTCTATTAGGTTGGGTCAACTACCTCCTCAAATTATACACCACGATGACCCAATAAGATGGAACTATGAGACCTTGATTGGGTTCATCATCCATTCCCCCACCATCCTCCTTTAGTGCAAGGTAGTAAAATTTTTGTTCTAAATTTTAACTTTTTAAATACTAAACCCATGTTGCTACTATACGCCAGATAACATGTATATGTATGTATCTGATTGATGAATTACCTTAATAAAAAATTCTTTCCCTTGCCGAGAGGGGTAATTAACTATAGGGGCTTGCGCCTATAGGAAACTAGAACTAAGATCATAAGGTCTTCATGAAATATGGGCAAACTATGTAGGTAGTGTCTTATCTACAAACCAAATATGCCTTCTGAAAATTTACGTCAAAACTTAAAGCGTTAAAACTCCTTCAAAAGCAGGGGGAGTTCGAAGTGTAAATTTTTGGAGCCCACATTATCATCAAGACTTTATCCCACTAAGTGGGGTCAGCTACATGAATCATTTTTCTACATTGTGTCCTGTTAAGAGTCAAATACTTATTTAAATCTAATAAAATATTATTTCTATTATTTTATAGTAAAGGTTTTTTGTTTACCTGTACCTTTTTTAACATAGGCTAAATATAATGCATCTACTCTCCTAACTGGGTCATTGAAAGGCCGACATTTTATGTGACCATACCATCTAATTTGATTCTCTAATCTTATCTTCCATTGGACCTATTTTCATTTACGATGCTATGGTCACTAATCTCAATCGTATTCTTATAATATTCATTAAAAAACTTATGTAAATATCTCATCCACCTTTGTTGAGTAGCCTCTTCTAATAAAATATATTTTTGATCTTCATCCTTAATATATTTCACTTGAATTAAAGCAATACTTCTATCTCTTAAAATGTTATAATAAATTATGTATCCATGTTTGTCCTGCATCAATAAACTAATAATTGAAAATATATATAGATTTAGTGCAAACTGTTTTGAATATGTAGTCTAAAGCTCTGTAAGAACTTTGAAATATCTCGCAGCATGGAACTTATTAAAGATTCATATGCTTATGGTGTTTGACCTAAATTTTGGTAGTCAGGATCAAGGTGGATGATATTGATAGCTGGTAAAATCAAGTATAACAATTTGTATTTTTCTATTGATTTTTTTTTTAATTAAAGTTGTGGTGCATATTTTAAAGCATACTATGCGAACACAAAATGACATCAGTCCATGAAGAAAAATTATTATGAATAATTTCTAATAAATATATAATCTCTTTATAATTTTGAGATAATTTTTTTATCATTTCAAATAACTTTTGAGTACACCTAATTAATTTATCATCATTAAGGCAATTTGTTTGTTTATTGTCTATCAAATACAATAAATCTATTTACAATATGCTAGATTACACTTGGAGCTTTGGTTCTTCAATTGAGTTTTCATGTCTTGATCTTTGAACTCATCCTTTAGGTGATGAATCTTGTAAGTAAGCTTTGTGTAAATCACCATCTTTTTCATAGTTGGCAAAATAAGATTAGCCTTAATAACACTTAGCAGATGATTTGATGATGCCACACAATATTTACTATCATCAAATCAATGGTGAAATATACATTAGTTACATCTACTTATGGAGTCAACAGGTGCAACCTTATACCATCATACGAGAAGTAGGGATTTCCACGTAAGGCTGACTAACAAAATACAGGCAATTACCATATTTTCTTGGTTACTTGGATGAGGTTGCAAGGCTTTCTCCATCTATATGACCATGATTTATGTGAAAACGGCATCTAGATACCACCATAGGTTACTATCCATCACCCGTAGATCAAATGATGGGGAGATGTGTGGTTAAATTGATCAAGAGCCTATTGTTTTGTTGGTCATTAGGACCAAATTCCTTGACATGTTTGCTAAAACAAAAATTATCAATCAACATTAGTATGAATAATGAAGTTATTGTATGCTACTTAGTTCTCTTATACGGTAACAATAATAATCTTGAAGTTATATCTAAAGGTATTTTCATTACAAAGTGGCTTAATTGATAATTAAATATTTCAAGAAATAGATAATTGAACATTTTCATGTACAAGAATATTTAGGCTCTACTCATATATGTAATCTCTCAATGAGTCATTTTCTTTGTTTAATGTACATTGATAATAGCCTTGTTTGGGTAGATTGGTTCAATCTTTTTTGCTCATCCTTATATGATAGGAAGTAGTTTATGCCCTTAATTTATTAAAGTGTGAAAATTTGTTGTTTCACTTAAATATACAATTGCATGAAAAGGTTATTGCAATTGTTTTAGGATTTAAGATAGAAAAATTAGTATAGTCCACCTTTTAATGGAGTCCTATATAATGGTTTCCTGAAAAACCCAATTACTCCAAATGTCCTCCATAATTATCTCATTTGTTGCTTCTATTGCAGGAATACTAATGTTTAAATTTTCCTAATCCAATTATTATGACAGGCTGTATATTTTTATGTAAAAAAATTGAGGATTCATATATTGTAACTTTCAACAACTTTATTTAATTATAAATAATAATATTTGATTTTAAAACCAAATGATAATAAAATGATCAAAATAAACCTAGAATTTTAATAAAATTATCAAGAACAATGAATTAATTTACATAATTTGAATTTCTAATGTGTGAACTTTTTTATGAAAATCAAATCACTAAGCAAGTCATTAGCAAATAATGTTGATTAAATGAAACAAGAGATGAAAGAAAAATAAAAAGGAAAGACATGCTTTATGCTAATACAAAGAAATGACTTCCTCTAGAATCTCGTTATTGCATTTGTGCCTTGCCGGATGAAATCATGCATACACCTTTTATTCATAAGATTGCAACTTGAAAGAGAAATTCATACCAAATGTTATCAATTACTTGCTTTAGAATAACTATTTGTAGTCTTTAAATTATAATCCCAAAGTTTGGAAAAGAATTCATCTTTTAACTATAAATCCCTGCAACAAATCTTAAACAAAAAATAAGCTTAAATTATATGATAAGTCCAAGCTTCCACTTCCCAACACCACAATAATTCCAAAAGGATATTTAATCATCTTCTTCTTCCCGAAACAATCCAAATAATACTAAAGCTCTACTATTGTCATCTTTTAGTAGGTCCCCATCAGCTTCCAAATTAGACTTATGTTGTCCACATCATCTTCCGAATTAGACTTATGTCCTCTATATTTAAATATTTATGGTTTGAGGGATTTTATTTTTTTATAATATATGTTTGAACTCCCAACATCCGAGATTCTTTTTTCAGACAAACATAATAATAGTGAGGATTGGATATTGTTGTAAATTTATATTTTTTTAATGCAGGTTGATGACACACTTTCAGTTTATCTCGAATATGTCCCAGGACAATCAATTTATATGTTACTTCAGGAATTTGGCTCATTTGAGGAACCTCTTATCAAGATCTATACTGCACAGATTCTTTCTGGACTTGTTTATTTGCATGAGAAAAACATAGTGCACAGGTACTGCTTCTTATCAAGATTGGTCAAATGTAACTTATTATATTAGTAATCAAATAGTAGTTCAATGAATAAAAATGCTTTATGGATTATTTTTGCAATTGAACTTATAATGCTCTTTACATGTTTAGGGATATCAAAGGAACAAACATACTTGCTAATTCTTATGGAGAGGTCAAACTTGTTGATTTTGGCATTGCTAAACATGTATGTTCAAAGAATCTTTACCCTCTTCTTGATTAATTGAATTGTCCTATATATTGAATAAACATTGACATTTATTATTATCGTGATGTTCTTTTTTTGGTGATTTGAACCTTTGTCCTCCCTTTAGTACTTCGAGGCAATGACTCTAAGCTAATGGTTCAGTAATACTATTATAAATAAGCATTTCCTTCTTTATTCATCCTTTTTATTATGCTAATGAAGCCATACGAGCATACATTCATGCACATTTATGATTGTATGTGTATCTGGCATTATTATGAATTATCTATCTTTACAAGTTGCTGAGAGAGAAATATAAGTGTGTTATCTAGAAAATCCATTATTATTATTGAGCGAGAATTAGAACTGCACTATTTGGTTAATTCATTTAAAATAGAAATAAAAGATATTTCATAATCATTCATAAATTAATACATTCTTTAAGAGGACAATCCTATTCTGTCCCTATTGATAGTTTGTTGTTGTGTATTTTAGATTCTTCTTTCTTAGAAGACATTTGTTGTCCTTATTTGTTGAATTTATTCTCTTTTATTTCAGATATCCTATGGTGCATTCATTCGATCTCTTAGAGAAAGCCCTTATTGGATGGCTCCTGAGGTTATTATTCCTCATTTTATTTGCAAAGTCGTCACTTACAATGTATGTTAATTCTTCAACAATAATCTAATATCAAAAATTTAAAATTTAGGTCATCATGAACAGAAACGAATGCAACCTATCAGTAGATATTTGGAGCCTTGGATGTGCAATACTTGAGATGGCAACTTCTAAACCACCGTGGAGTAGATTTGAATGGGTGCGTCATTTTTTTTCTAAGAACATGTATAAGATTTTTGTTTTAATAAGTTTTAATGGGAAACCAAATTTATTATTTTTTTGATTACTAGATGGATGCAAAGCATAAAATTGTGTTTGGCGAAGATATTCCAGATATCCCAGATCACCTTTCTTTTGAAGCTAAGAGTTTTGTAATGTCATGTTTACAACGTGATCCTTCTAACCGACCAACAGCTGCTCAATTAATGGATCATCCTTTTGTGCGTGATCAAGTTGCAAGGAAATCTACCAAATTAAGTCAGAACCAATGACATGTTTCGTCATCTAGTTTTTGTAAGCATTAAGGGAATGCATTAATTAGCTACATCTAAATCTTAATGAATTGGTTATGAGATTTATAAATTATCAGCCACTTACTTTCCTTTACTGGCTGTAGATACTGATGGTGGTAACACTTTACCACCTCATAAATTTATTTGGACTGTCTCTTCTAAGGAAGAGACAATGGATTCTTTTTATTATATATATTCATTTTCTTTTAATGCTTCATCTGATGAATTATCAGAATTAGATATCTCAATTTCTATGTAAATAAGATAATCTTGAAAATTGATAATAATGAAATAACTATTTGATACATATTGAAGAGAGTCTTTTAAGTCATATAAGTTTATTTCAGGTTCTATAGAATTATTTTATGTTGTGTCATTTGATTGAATGAAACCTTTAAATCTTTAAATCAAATCTATTAAATTTCAATTCTAAAATAAGTCTAGCCTCCACTTTAATAGGAAGTTCTCTTTGGTGATATAATTAACTATAACGACTTGCCTTTAGAGAACCCCAATAACCCAATTTAAAATAAAGCGTACTTTACTAGAGCAGGGGGAAAAATATTTTGGATGCAAATAATTCATATCCTTTGTTAATTTCATTTTCAAAATAATAGATGAATTTTAATTTCATCCTTCAAGATAAATATAAAATTCCTTATGCTGATTATGTGAATAATTATTTTATTCACCTTTCAATTTGATGGTAAAGCATTAGTCTATCTCTCAAGATAGTATAATGTTAGATTTAATGATTTGACTAAAAAAATATAAAATGAATAAGTGATACATTAATTTATACATAGAAATTACTTTAAAAATACTCATTAATCACACTTGAATTTATTTTTAATAGAAAAAGCTTTTAAACTTGAATACATTGGCAACCCTCGTAGCTGTTCAATCTCACATGATAATAATTGAACAATATAGATTTAGTTTGCTCAATCAAGCGGTTCGAAGGGGTAGCATATACATTCAATACAATGCCATCTGGAACATCCAACAAAATACACATCTCCTACCTCAATACAACCAATAGAAACATTTTTCATTTGGTTTATAATGGATTATAGTCATAATATTATTGTATGCAATCATCTAAAGAGCTTTAGAAAGTTCTATACTATATTTCCAAGGAGTATGAAGATCTTAGAGAGTAGGTTAATTCTAGAATACAAAATATGTGTTTAGAGTTATGGTTTGTAATATACCTCTAGATATAGGCTGTTTGAGCAAGAAAATAGTTTAATTCACCCCCTTAGCTATAGATGAAGAGGTTTGTTGAAGAACCAAAGGCCAGAAGAGCTAGAGATAAGTAGCATGAGTTGTTGGGATAAAGAGTGGCTTAAACCTTGGGGGTTGTCATCAATCGGTAACCTCTAAACACCAAGATTTCACCAGGGAAATGCATAGGATGTTATGAAAGAGAAAAATAGAAGTAGATTTCCATTAGAATTTCTCTAGATAAGAAACAAAATTTGTATGAAGGTTAATCCTATTTTTCCACATTCCATGATTGGAAGATAATCCAATGGCTAAGATAATTCAGGTTTGATGCTGGGATGTTTGTCAGGTGGCCTAGGCCATTAGGCAGCATCGACTAGGCAAGGCAGTGGTTGTGCAAGAGTGAAATTGTGTAGACTAAAAAAAAAATTCCCCTCATCATTTTTAATTTAATCATGAAATGGGTTATTGTTTTGTTGAGTTATATATGATCATTGGTTTACCAAAGTAACCATTATTAAGTTTGCCAAAGTATACTTTATGATCATGCCTCTCAAATATTTAATCAGTTATGTACCAAAGGATTTATTCCGAATTATAGAATTAATACGAGCATTGTATTTGCCTGCACCACCATTGATCAACTACAAGTTGGCAGTTGTGTTATATAAAAAAAGAAATGAAGAATCATGTAGTCTAGAATTCTCTAATATCAGGCATTAGCTAAAGGAAAATGACACATGGATATCTAGTGAGAAATGGAAATTCTATAATGAAATTGTTGGGAACGTATTCATTGACATGTATATGAAATATGATTGAGAAGTATACACAATTGAGCTTTGATGGATTGCCAGTTAGGAATTTTGTTATTTGAAATAAAAAGATAGTTGGATATGGTTTTCACGGGATTGCTTGTGTTTAAAAAAAAAAAGGGAAAATTGATGATAAAGCAAGATCAAATAGTTTTATCTCTTTGAATGTTCATCCCAGTCCCACCTTGACCATTTCTCCAATTTGATGTTATAACTTCTATTCAATGATTCAGAGATAAAAGAGGAAGAAATCCAAAAAAAAAAAAAAAAAAAATTTATGCCCTTTTCCTCGTTGATCTTCTTCATCCCAACATGTCTGCTTCTAACGAGTTCCTGATTTTTAATCAAAACATAAGTGAGAATTCCATTACGACTGGCCCTTTTCTCTATTCTGAATTCCTTAGATTTGTATATCACTTTTATCCACAAATTGAACTCAAGAAAATCCAATACCTTCAAGTAAATTATCCCGCACACGAACACCTCCTATTTGTTGTTTCCTGTCTGTGAATATATACCCACACACCGACCAACCTTTTTACGTCTTATTATGCTTTGAATGTCACATCAAACCCTTCGCCTTCTCTAGAAATTGCTCAAAAAACTCCAACCAATGACTGAAATGACGCCATCCCCATTCTTCACAAGGCTTTTGTATTTTTGCAATCTAAAATGTGATGGAGCTATTATTTGAAAGGACTGTAGGGTTTTGAATGAACCTTTGGATTCTAGTGATTTTTTTGAGTTTGTTTGCCGGTGTGTAAATCCACCAGATGTAGCCATTCTTAAGAATTTTAAATTTGCAAATTACATATCAGGTGTTTGTGCAAATGCCTCTTTAAAATCTGCTTGTTGGAATTGCATTTTTGCTCATATTCCTCAATTATCCTAGCATCCTTATGGTGCTCATGCTGCCTATGACCTCCCTAGTGAATGGAATAGGCTGGATGCTATTAAAATTGATGATGTTTCTAAGGTGACAGTTTTGTCTAATGATGGTTGTTTTGGACTTTGAACATGGAGTCCGTTCATGCCAAATTAGCTAGGCTTGAAAGAGGGCTAGTGGACAAACTTATTGGGTGAAGGTTGCTTTATTTTGTGCTAAGAAACAAATTGAAACATAAATGGTTGATGTTTGGAGATTTAGAACTCATAACCATCTCTTCAGATTCTTTCATTTGCCTCTTTGATAGTGTGTAGAGGCTCGGGATGCTATCCTTATAGGAGGGTTGTGGGTTATTGGGGGGTTTGTTATTTGTTTGGATCATTAGTCTTCTTCATTCTCTCCCCAATCAATGGGGGGCCTATCTTCTCCGATTCGGATTTGCTTGCTTTATTTGTCTCTTATTTATTGGGACAACCCCAACCTTGATTGGACAGCTTCTTTCTTTGGACAACCACTATGGATTGATGCTCAAACAAACTCCTGGGGAAGAAAAGCTTTTTCTTGTGTTTTCTTGCGGATGGATTTTGGTGCCAAGCTTTCTCTCAGAGTTTAGATCTCTGGGGAAGAATATGAGGGGATCGTTCACCTTTGATATCATTGTGGCCTTGTTGGGCACAACATTAAAATTTGTCAATGTCCCATTATTCCTCAATCTTCCAAGCAAATCACACTAAAACCTTATGGTATATCATATCCTCCATCTATTTTATTTAAGACCAACAATGCTTCTAGTGACCCTCTCGTCACTAATAGTTGCCCTTCTTCCATGATCCAACCAGCCTCCATTTGTCCCATTTGGAATTGAGCATTCTACTGTTGACATCTTCTATACATCCAAAGGAAGGAAAACAAAAACATATTAAAAAATGCTTTAAATCATTACTTTTGTGTCGAAGCCCATATCCTCAAATATCCTGCAAGATCACCGCATCTACTGTGCCCCATGCCCTGTAGCACCGAATTGTCGCTTTGCCAAAATCTCCCACTCTTTTTGGTTAGGTCTCTGCATTCATTAATAAAATGAGAGATTAATTGTTCTCTATTCCTCTTCTTTACCTCTTCCATACGAACTCCCATCGCTGCTTGCGATCTCCTCTGCTTCCCGATTTCTTCTGTAGACCTTCCAAGCTCTTCCACTTCAAACAACCAAACTCCAACCTCATATAGCCACCCCTCTACATCTTCATCCCTTCAAGCCAAAAATGCCCACACCCTAGCAGAATATTCCCACCACCTTTCGATCCTTACTCAACCCTTCAGCCGAGAGAGAGAGAGAGAGAGAGAGAGAGAGAGAGAGAGAGAGAGAGAGAGAGAAAGAGAGAGAGAGAGAGAGAGAGAGAGAGAGAGAGAGAGAGAGAGAGAGAGAGAGAACTGCCTGGCCATTTGAACCCACCAAAGCCTCTCAAGCCAAGGGCGATGCCAAACCAACCTCCTCCTTGCATCCGACCTCCATCCCTCTCTCCCAGACCTAACCGAGCCTTACCGTTCAGCCTCCTCCATGCGATCGAGCCTTACCGCCTATTGTCCATGATCTCTCTCTAGTTCAAAGCAACAAATCCCAAACCCTTAGACCTCTCTGTCCGATGCCTCTTCCTCCCCTTTCGATTCCTCTTTTCGCTTCCCTATACCCGAAGATTTCTCGACCCCTAGTCTCGACCTAGTGCTGAGCTCTCTCTAACCTGCATACCTGAGCCCTCTATTATTTGTTGTACTTTATTATTAACCATTACTAAGTATTGTTATAATAATAATATTATTATTAATATTAATAATGTTATTATAACTAGGATATATATATATATATATATATATATATATATATATATATATATATATGTAAATAATGTCAAACAAAGAGAAAATAAAAAAAAATTAAAAAAGAAAGAAGTCCAAAAAAAAAGCTAAAGAAAGAAAGTTTTGTGCATTTTCCACTTGGTCATCACCATTCAAAGATATAACTCACTAATCTCAAAAACCCACATTGAATGTTTGTGTCGAGCTGGAACATCGCCCATACACACTTTTCTTTGGTGTGGTGGGAAGGGAACATGGTACGACACCTTTGGCGAGGCTTGTAGGCCCTATACATGCTCTTTGTAGCGTGGTGGAGAAAATCCTAAGTACCTGTATGCAACTCTGTACCTATGGGGAAAGCAAACTGCTTTTCTTTTGAAATAGATACCGAAGACCCATACATACCATTCTATGTTGTGGTGGGATTGAAGATTTCATGGTCGCGGTGTCTAAAGACACCTACCATATACGCTTTTCTCTAGCGTAGCAGGAGGCCCAATTTCTTGTAGTTTCTCCTAAACGAGGGAGATGCCGGGAGGAAGCCAAAATTTTGGGAGAATATAAGACCGTACATGGACTTGATTGAACTCAAAAGAGAACATGACTTGTGAACTCAAACTCAAATAAGCTAAGCAAAGAACTTTAACATAAAATATAATTTCAACCTAAGTGAATAACAAACTCAAATGAAATTAAAATAATTTGACGCTTTATTTGGGTCAGATAAAAATGACTTACAACTTCAAACTTATTTGAACAACATGAGACTTAATTTGGAACTCCAATAAACAATATAGTGGACCCAAATTTTGACTGCGAACTGTACCTAAATTTGGACCCAAGTTTGGACAAAGACTTGAACAAATGACAAGGGGACCCAAATGAGCTTGAGCCTAACTTGAACTTAAACATAATATGGATGAGTGAAAAATAAAGATCTATTTGGAATGATTACCAAAATTCTATTGAAATGTTAAAGAATTATAAATTGGTTGAATGTAAATGCTAATTAAGAAAAATTTGAGTCATTCTAATCTTATGCATGAAAGGAGGTGGAAAATAAGCTCTCAATGCATTAAGGTGACGATTGATGAAAATAAAATGGCTAAGAGCATTCAGCCGAGTCAACCTATGAATGAGAGGAAGTGACATTTATATCCATCATACAATCAACTATAACCAAAAGTATTCGAAATGTAACATGATGGCGAGAATGTTTTAATGATGCAAACATTCAAAGAAAATAACTTGATCGATTCGTTCATTTTCGTTGAACATGACAACTCGCTAGCAACTGTATACAAGAAATGCACTATACATGATGTTAGAAGATTCATAACTTATACAACACTTCATTCACAAATAAGAGTAGAGGAGTTCTTTGTATACATAATGGCTGACCTACAAGATTAGGAGTTTATGATAGAAATCTTACAGTGTATGTGATGCTCTCATCCTTAAGCTGTAATGGGGTGATATGCAAATGAATAAAGCAAGCTCCCAATCAATGTGTATAAAAAGGTTGATGGTAAAATGTGAACTCCTGTGAATTACCGTAGGAGACCTATCACATACACAAAGCACCATTCACAAAAAGATATAGAAGTCCATCATCAAACATAATTCCCTTTGAGCTACTATAGGAGACCCATTATACATCCAATATGTTATCCAAAAGCAAAATATAAAGTAACAACATCAAATGTGAATGCCTGTGAGTAGCATTAAAATATCCTCATGCAGCACAACTTACCCATACGTAAGGGCAGAAAGCATACGATGTATATAACAGACCTATCGTCAAGTAATAATGGTGAATGTATCACCAACATAGTGGATTCTCTACATATATGAGGTAGAAGATTGTGCCAAGCATAGATGCCCATTAATATTGATATAACTACGGGTGATTATCAGTACTATGCAGCAGGTATTGCAACCCCCTATGATCACTTACCATTCAAATGGTCAGCAAAAACATCGATCCATTGAAATCAAGGGAGGACGACATGTAGCAAATATAAATACCTACAAACTGCTTAAGAGACGTATCATGCCCACTAGAGCTAATGATTAACATTTGACAAAAGTGTTGCCAAAGATTAGTGTAGAGTTTGGTGACCTAAACTCACTGTCACAGATAAAAAAATATAAGTACTATCCTAGTCATCTAAAAGACTATAATAATTATTTTAGCAATGATGTCTTCCATAGCTATCTTAGATGGTTTGAAGTATCTTCATTTGCCGCGATTGTTAGTTCAAGATAGTGGCCATCAACTTTAAAGTACAAGGAATTAGTAAGAACACAATCATTCAAGGTTGAAAAGATTGATTCTTTATTTAAGCCGAAAATAGAAAATGATGATGATAGCATAACCTGGGAGTTGCCCGTCATGCTCTATACAAGTCTTAGGAAGAGAAAGCCAGATCAAATCTTTACTTTCAAAGATTGAGTGAGTCTTAGTTCAACTAGGTTCCAAACATTGAGTAGGAAAAGATTATTGAGGCTTGCATGCTTCTTGATGAACAATGTTCATGCATCCAATATACCTCTTACGAATAAATATTAAAGTATTACTACAAATACAAACTTTTATGAGTTATCATGGAAGACATATAAAAAGTTCAAAATACCCTCACACATGCACCATAATTTGTATAAACATAGGTACACAAAAGGTGTAAGACTAATCTTACACCTGTATGGGCCCCAACGAGCATGCTGTAGGAATATATGTGACGTCTAGGGATATTACGCAGATCAATAAATTTGAACTTGATCCTCCTAAGAAGATAAATAGGAGTTGATAAGGTTCAAAAAATAATTATAAAATACCCCAAAACACTCGTATGGGGCAAGACAGCATGTCTTGGGTATATATGTGACATCTAGAGATGCTGCACAGGTTAATAAATGAATGTAATTCTACCGCAATCTTTATATATCGATAGATAGGAGTTGATATAGCTTCAATTGTCAAACAGATATATGGTCAGAGTGTTCACTGGAATATCTATTATATACATTTATATAAGGCCTTTAATGCCTTTAACCAAGAAAATTCATTAATAATGTCATAATGCCAATGAACCCAATCCCCTATAGGCAAGTTAATAGGGTCTTGTCAATGAAAATGACCTCAAAGTCATCCCGATAATAACCGTGGTTAACATAGATCTCAATCGAAGGGGTTAACTCCAACCATTTCAAATGCCCTCAAACTTACATAATATTCAAATATTTTCAAGTGACCTTAAAGTCACCCTGATGATAGACATGTTGAATGCAAATCTCAAACGGAGGGGTTCATTCCAAATATTTTAAAATACAAAAAAATCCAAAATCCCAAATATCATCCAAATCTAGAATATTGAAATTTGAAATAATCCTTCTAACTAATTAAAGAAAAACCCATCCACCCTATGCAATAGTTTGTCGAGGTGGACAAATTAAAGTTTTACTTTAGCTCACAAGGAGCTAATGCCTAGTCAAAAATATCACTAAGATAAATTCTTAAATAATCTCTTGCCAGTAAGGATGGGGTACGTGTCATCTAACTAATAGTTTTGCCACCAAATGGCACCACGAGATAATGGTTATGGTCAGAGCCAATATATTCCTTAGTGATATCAAATCCTTGAGATGTGAATCAATTATGATATAATAAATAGGGCATAAAGCCTTCTGTTAGCTAAGGTGGATTTAAATTTGTCCCCTTAGATAAATATTTATCCCAAGTTTATAAGGTCCTCTTAGGCGAAGTAACCTATGGCTGTCGACAAGGATCCTTCAGTCAGGATTGATCGACTACCTCCTCTTACTATATATACTAGGGACCTTGATGGCCCGGGATGATAGAACAATGGAATGTTGATCCAGTCCATAATCCATTCCCCCACCATTTTCTTTAAGTGTAAGGTAGCAAAATTTCTATTTTAAATAGTCAATCTTCAAATTTTCAAACATCCTAAACCCATGGTTCTACTATATGCAAGATACTACATATCTCTGCATTTCTAATTAACAACTAGCCTTAATCGAAAGTTCTCTCTCATTATCAGGAGGGGTAACTAACTATTGGGGCTTGCGCCTATAGGAAACTAGAACTCATATCATAAAGTGCTCATAAAATAAGGGCGAAATATCTGGGTAGTCTCTTATCTATAAACCCATCTACCTTTTCAAAATTGACCCTAGAACCTAATTCATTAAAACTCCCCCAAAAAAAGAAAAACATATTAGGGGAGGCCGTGGCTGAATTTTTGAAGCCCAGTGATTTCTGGTGACTTCACTGGCGATTGGTTCTTTTTTTCATCTTTGTCTAGACATCTCAGTGCTATAGTACTAGCAAAATCAATATGTGCTTAAAATTCCAAACTCTTCTAAAATGATCATTTAAAGAATTAAAATTTTGAATATTTTAAAAAATGATTGTTCAAATAAATTTATTGATATAACATATTTATCAAGTTTTTTAGTTTATCTTAATTTCTTAGTAATGTTTATCTATTTTTTTATTTTATGTTATGTGCAAGTCTCTGCCTTTTGAAAATATGGGGTGATGTATTAGACGCTGATTAATAACACTTATCTTTTATGTTTGTAGATGGATCTACAAAACATCTCATTCACCATTCAACTAAGGCATGGCGCTAGTATTCAACTAGCAAATGTGATTATTAATGCCAAAAATACTAGAGCTACCATCTAGTTCGGTAGTATTGACTTCACTATTATCGTTATAAGGACTGCCGATGTTCCTGTGAATGACATGAATATTGAAAGGCTTATAAGGTGTTAACCTTTATGTAATAACCAAAAATTTACATACCTCGTATGCATCGAGAAGCAGACCAAATCTCCCAAAATTTTGCAGGAATCCTGCTGAGTCACTGTAGCACGGCGCCGTTCACGTCTGTTCCCACAAATCCTGCGACGTTGCCTCGATCAAACGACCACAAGAGTTGTTAAATAGAATCCGAACACCTCACTGCTTCTCCCACGACACTCTCTGCTCGATTCACTTCCTCTCTCACGAACAAAGCCCTCAAGCTTCCGTCGCTCTTCCTCTGTCTCCACCAAAACTCCACCCTAGCCGACCAACCTCAGTCCCGATCCCTTTCGGTTTGATCTAGAGAAAGAGAGAGAGAGAGAGAGAGAGAGAGAGAGAGAGAGAGAGAGAGAGAGAGAGAGAGAGAGAGAGAGAGAGAGAGAGAGAGAGAGAGAGAGAGAGAGAGAGAGAGAGAGAGAGAGAGAGAGAGAGAGAGAGAGAGAGAGAGAGAGAGAGAGAGAGAGAGAGAGAGAGAGAAGAGAGAGAGAGAGAGAGAGAGAGAGAGAGAGAGAGAGAGATAGGAGAGCACCTCCACCTCTGTCAATCCCGCTCCGACGACTTCCCCTTCCAGTCGATCGGAAGTTACGCCATTCCGATCGGAAGCAACAACTGGAACCTGCTCTCTGTGAAGTTAACTTTCTCCCTTTGGCGCCGCTTCTTCGGCACCCTCGTGGCTGCGCGACTTTGCTCACTCGACAGATTTCCCTCCCAGTTTGATCAGAAGCAACACGGGAGCTAGCTGGCTCTGAAGGTAACTTTTTCCCTTCGCGCGAGCTTCCACGGCCAAATCCCTTCAATTCGCTGAGCCGAGGGATTATTCTTTTATTATTATAATTAATAACTTAATGCAATTTAATTATAATTATTATTTTTAATTAATCAAAATTTATGAATTAATTATTGTTAATTAATGTTAATTAAATTTATTAGGATTAATTAATGATAATTAATTTTAAATTAATTTTAAATTATTTTAATTAGCTATTTTAATTAATTATAATTAATAAAAAATGATGATCAATTAAAAATGATTATTTAATTAATTTTATTTAATTGATATTAATTATGATTAATAACAAGAAAATAATGCCTCTCTTATCTTCCTCAATCCACATGCCAACGTCTACA
Organism: Dendrobium huoshanense; assembly: GCA_016618105.1. Lineage (NCBI taxonomy): Eukaryota > Viridiplantae > Streptophyta > Magnoliopsida > Asparagales > Orchidaceae > Dendrobium > Dendrobium huoshanense. The sequence goes on along the minus strand of CM028345.1, from coordinate 81,913,858 downwards.
ACCACGCGAAGGTATGGACTTTCTAAACTCAGATTCTCGCTTCTATTGTGTGCGGCGAATCGAAAAATCTGCCTATACACGCCTTTATTGTGCGTGGTGGGATGGGACCCCAGTGCGGAACCTACGATGAGGCGGGGTCACTTATAAGTACCCCCGAGAGGGGGGAAAGCAAATTGTGTCACTTATAAGTTTCCCCGAGCCGGGGGGAAAGAAAATTGTGTCTTTTAAACAGGTACCGTCAAAGACCCCATACACGCCTTTATTGCGCGTGGTGGGAGGAACAAAAAAATCACGGCCGCGGTGTCCTCGTCAGAGGACACCTACCATACATGCCTTTATTGCGCATGATGGGAAAGGCCAAGTTTCTCATAGCTTTCCCCTAAATGGGGGAGACACCGGGAGGCTGCCGAAATTTTGGGTGAAATCATACCTTGACTTAATCTAACTCAAAAGAACGACGGATGACTTATACTTGGACTCTTGAACAAAATATAAATGACTTAATAAAGAGTTGAGCCCAAGTAAAATGGAAATGAACTTGAACTTGCAAGGTGAACTTTGACATTGAACTCAAAACTTGTGGACATCAAACTTGAACAAGACATGGACCCAAGAGAACTTGATTGAACTCAAGGAGCTTATATTTAAACTTGAATGACTTAGACAACATGGAAACTTGAATATTATTTGAACCAAACTCAAATGAACAAGTGAGAACTCATAAAGAATGTTGAATGAATTCTCAAGACATACAAATGATGACTGATAGAATTGAATGGCTTGTAACATTTAAGAAAAATCAACTTGTAACTGAAAATAGGTGATATCCGCATCATCATGCAAGCAAATTCAATTGCTCCTATAAACAAGGATGTTTGGTTTGCACAGATAAATCACCAATAAGTGTGGCTCATTTTGTTCATTATAAATGTATAAGTTAATGCAACATACTACAAGGGCCATCAAAGGAGCTATAAGAAATGCAATGTCATATCTCTTATCAACAACAATTCAATTCCAAGAAGATATAATCATGAAGGAGATCAAGTGTTAATGAATGATTTAATGACTAATGACTTATGATATCAACAATGATCGGCTTGTAAATGACAACGAGAAACTTGTAATGATTAACCATCCATGTACAAGCATAGGTTAAAGACTTGTGGTGGATAAGATAATGCGCCTACAAGCAAGGATGTGAACCTATCATATATATAACATCTTATTTACAAAAAGCTATAGAAAGCTTGTGGATATTCGTGGATGACTACAAATGATGAGGGGAATTATTGAACCTACAGCGTTTGGACCATTACAATAAAATACATCAAGCAATAGAAGAGTTCCAATGCACATAAGGAATACCATAAGTGAAACATGAATAATATGTGGAGAGCTACAATTCAGGTTGCATATTATATAAAAATGGTGTGATGAATCTTTTGCAAGCATGAAATAGAAGTTTGTAGTAAACATAAGTACATAAGTACATATGGACCCTTGAAATAAACTTGTCATATGCACTAGAAATTATCTACGAACAACATGCAAGATGACTACAACAATTGTAAATATCCATGGATCACTGTAGAAGACTCATAGTACACCCAATCCATTGTACACAAGCAAGATATAAAATGACTATATCAAATGCAAGTGCTTACGAGCTACAGTGGAAAACTCCTATTGCTTACAACAAGCTATCTAAAAGCACCTACATATCCAAAGCAGGAGATTCGTTAGTGCACTACAATCTACCTATATAAATCATGTAAGTAGAGCACGATAGTCTACCTGTGCAAAGCAGCGAACAACTATATTTAGAAGCTGCTACGCCACGCCACTGGATCTGCAACCTCCGTACAAGCAGATAGAAGATGTCTATGAATACTTTCAAAGTACCCCCGCACATGCACCATAGTTTGTATACACATATATACACTAAAAGGGGTAAAAGCAATCATGAAACCCGCATGGGCCCCGGCGAGCGTGTTATTGGTACACATGTGACGTCTAGGGATGCTGCGCGGGTCAGTAAATATGAACCCGATCCTCCTAAGCATGTAAATAAGAGTCGACAAGGTTTAACAAATAATTACAAAATGCCCCTAAACACCCGCATTGGCCCCGGCGAGCGTGTTATTGGTACACACATGACGTCTAGGGTTGCTGCGTGGGTCAATAAGTGAACTCAAGTTTGAACCCGATCCTCTTATACAGATCAGTAGGAGTCGATAAGGTTCGAACCAACAAATAAATATGTGACCGTGGGGATCAGAATATTTGTTTTAATATATTTATATTAGGCATTCGAGGCCTACAATAAAAAAAATCACTAAACAAAAGGCATAAAGCCTACAAAACTCAATCCTCTGTCGACAGCCAGCAGAGTCGATAAGGTTCAATATAGAAAATGGAAATGATCCCAAACACTCCGATGATGGCCGTGTTGAATGTAGATCTCAACCGGAAGAGTTCACAAAATATTTCAAAATGCCTTCAAACTTCTAAAAAATTCAAATATTTTTCAAGTGACCTTAAGGTCACCCCGATGATGGCCGTGTTGAATGAAAATCTCAACCGGAGGGGTCCATTCCAAATATTTTCATAATGCCACCCAAATGCCCATCAAAAATACCAATATTCAAAAGTAAAAAAAAATCTCAAATCCCAAAAATCCAAAATATTTAAAATTAAAATAAATCCATCAACACTTAAAGCAAAATCCATCCACCCTCCGTAATAGTTTGCCGAGGTGGATAAATCTAAAAATTACTTCAGCTCACAAAGATCTAATGCATGGTCGTGAATATCACTAGGATCCATTCTCAAATAATCTCCTGCTAGTAAGAACGTGGTACGTGTCCTCTAACCTGCAGTTTTCACGCCAAATGGCATCACAGGATAAACGGTTTTGACCCGGGGCTCTCTGAACCAAGTGGTTTTGCCGCCAAATGGCACCACAAAATACTGGTTATGGCCATCGTCGTTATGTTCCTTATTGGCATCAAATCCTTGAGATATAAATCAATAGGATATGATTGATAGGGCACAAATCCCTCTATTAGCTGAGGTGGATTTAAATTTGTCCCCTTAGGCAAATACCCATCCCAAGTCTATAAGATCCCCTTGGACGAAGCAACCCATGGCTGCCTACTAGGATTCTTCTGTCAGGTTGGGTTGACTACCTCCTCTAACTAAGTAGACCAGGGACCACGATGGCCCAGGATGACAGAACCATGGGATCTTGATCGGGTCTATTACCCATTCTCCCACCATCCGCTTTAAGTGCAAGATTGTGAAATTTCTATTTTAAATATCTCAATCCTCCAACATATAAACTTTCTAAACCTTTCCAAATATCCAAATCGAAACCCAACTTTCAAACATCAAACATCTCAATCCATGCTGCTACTATATGCCAGATAACACGTATCTCTACGTATCTGATTGACGACTAACCTTAATCGAAAGTTCTCTCTTGTAATCAAGAGGGGTAATTAACTATAGGGGCTTGCGCCTATAGGAAATCAGAACTCAGATCATAAAGTCCTCGCAAAATGAGGGCGAAATCTCTGGGTAGTGTCTTATCTACAAACCCATCTGCCTTCCAAAATTTACCTTGGAACTTATCAGTTAAAACTCCCTCGTCGAATAAAAAAAAAGCGGGTGGAGGCTGCGGCCCACAGATTTTTGGCTACTCTGCTGGGGATTGATATCTCTTTCCATCTTTGGCTAGTCGTCTAAGTGCTATAGTAGCAACTATATCAAAACGTACTCAAAGTTTTGAGTCTTTCAAAATGATCTTTTAACAATTCAAAACTTTGAATTTTTTATAAATGATTATTCAATGAATTCATATGCATTTAGTGGTTTTTAAATTTATATTATTTGAATTACTTGCTAATGATATCTGCTTTTATTTTGTGTTATGTGCAAGTCTCTGCATTTTAAAAGTACAGGGTGATGTATCAGATTCTGATTACTAACTCTTTCCTTTTATTTATGTAGATGGATCTACAGAACACCCTGATGACCGTCAAATTAGGATGAGGAGCTAGTATCCAGCTGGCTAATGCTGTCATTGAGAACAAAAATACTGGAGCTACCATCCAATTTGGTAGTGTTGATTTTCCTACAGTTGTTACAAGAACTGCCGAAGCTCCTATCCATCGTGCGCATCTGCCAGCGTAACGACCTGTTGCTGAAAATCCTTGTGATAGGATTTCTGTATTCGAGAGGCTATCACAGTCTTAAATCCCATCAACCAAGAGGATTGTAGCTGACGGAAGAATCTCAGTGGTGACTGCTAACACCACTACTCAGCCAACCAGGTTGTTTTCACCCGGAAAATATGATGTCAAGGCTTCCTCATATGGAGGAAGACTCTCCAGGAGGAAAAGAAAAATGCTGAACTCTGGGCTCAACAACAATTCTTGGCCCATCCCTCTAACCTGCTGGACCAAGAGCCAGAAGTTTCCATTCCGACCCGGAATGGATTCGTGAATTTGAAATGGGTGAAGAGAAATAGCTCCACTGGTGAATTGAAGAAATTATTTTTGAACCAGCAGCCTGAATTCCCAGCTCCTTCAAAGAGGAAAGAACCTGAAACTCTCTCGGCTCGAGTCTATAGGGCCCTGAAGACTGTAAAAGAAAGAGGATTGAATAAAAGAAGATACCAACGACCACTGATGGAAGAAGCCAGGAGAACTCCACTAAGAGAATGCTTATCTGTTGCGGTGGAGAGAAAAGAAAGGAAATATGTCCCACGCGGTGAACATCGGGTGTGACACCTGAACCGCATGTTCAAGGATCCATTGCCAAAAGGTCTCGGTGGAAAGGAAAGAAAGTCTGGAAGCCAAAGCCTCAAAGAAATAAGGAAGAAAGGAAAGAAAGAAGAGTTGATCTAGGCATGACATCGGGTTCTACTTCCTGGAGATCCGCCCCCGTCAACAAACAACGTCAGAAGTGGGCCCCTAAAAGGACCCATAATGACACTCCTCCAGACGGTAGAAACCTTGGAGAATCCTCCAGGGGATCCCGTCGCCCTCCATCCCCTCCAAAGGAAGAGACTAACTTCGATCGCATCCCATTGATCAAAGAAGTCCCCGTGCCTAATCAAGAATTGAAAATCCAATGGCATCGCCGCTCGGAGATCCGAGTGCTGGAAGAAAATATAGATGATCAAAATATAGAAGATGAAGAATACCTTGAAGGGGAAGAAAATATTGAAGAAAATATTGACAAATTTCTGGAGGAAAATCTAGAATAAGAAATACAAGAAATAAATAACATCTTAGATATGGAGGTAGTCTATATGGTGAGACACACTAATGCTAATGAGGAAGCCTACTATGATGACGGTAAAGATGAAGACGATCAGCAACTGCTAGTTAGGCAAGTTTATCAACGCCGTCGTGAAGCTGGGTCCACCACTAGCAGAGGTGGTCATTCCCAAGTTGAAGAAGAAAGAGAAGAAGTCGAGGAGAATCCCTTCGCTGATGAGAATGTCACACTTGTAGACATGCAAAGACATATAAGGTGATAAATGAGAGCCAAAGATAGAGAAATCTCTCAGTTGAATGAGAAGATGACTGAGATGATGGCTCAGATGGGGGCAATGATGTAGATGATGCAGAGAACTGTCGCTGTTGGTGCCATGCCCAATCCTCCTGCTGATCCTCCAAATTTCCAAATGCTTCAAATCTTGAGAGTACGAGGTATTCCTGAAGGTGTTCACGAGGCTCATAATGTCATCCGTCAGCCCACTCCATAAAATGTTGCAAGTACTTCTAAACCTGTGACCGCTGCATAGTTAGAAGGAATAATCACAGAAAAGATCAGGGCTATTATAGTTGTTGACCAAGTACCATACCCGAAAGGGTATTCGGTCCCAAAGTTCAACACTTTCAATGGTAATAACAACCCCAGGCAGTACCTGGTACAGTTTAAAGCCACCTGCGGGAACACAGGAGGCAATAACGTCCTACTCTTCCAACAATTCGTCAGCAGTTTGACAGCAACTGCTTTCGAATGGTATGTTGAACTGCCGAATGATTCAGTGAAGACCTTCGTAGAATTGGAAAGTATGTTCGTGAAGAGGTTTGCTAGAGCAACTGAGAAGATCATAATCACTGACCTCGCTCTGGATAAGAGAATAAGAGAAGAGTCAGTGACCAAATATATCACTCGCTGGCGCAACCTGAGTATGAAATATAAACAACAGCTTAAAGAAAAACATGTTGTATAGTTATTAATGGGCAACATCGATGATAAGATGCAACCCTTCCTGTGTATGACTACAATCAACACATTTCAAGACTTGCTCGATAGATTGGACAAGTTTGAGAAATTGAATTTCTCCATATCAGAAAATCACTCAGATAAGCCCAAGAAGGCTAAGGCCCCCGGTGCTAGAAGGGGTGAAGCCGACTCTATATTCTTCTCTAGAGCTGATAGAGAAAAGTATCTGATTTACAACGTAGACAAAGGCAAATAGCCGATGCAATATCAGCAAAAGCCTAAGCAGGCCTACAACCCCAACCCCCAACCAAAGTTGATACTAGGGGAAATGATAAGCCACAAACTTATCAAGGTGGTAGAGAACGCATGAGACAGACAATAGGAACTGGTGATAGAACGTTCCAATCCCTAAAAGATAAAATGAATAAATAATATTCATTCAAGAGGGAGAGTGTCACCAAATTATTTTGACAAGTGTTAAAATCGGATTTACAACTGCCTGAATGCAAGAGACCCGAAGAGTCAAAGCACCAAATTATTGTCCATATCATTGGGTACTCAGTCATCCTATTGAAGATTGTTACATCTTCAAGGATTGGCTTGAAAGAAAATATCAAAAATGGGAACTCATATTGTCCGACAATATGTTGTCTCACCCTAGAAAGGAATCAACTCGGATGGTCACGTCCTCTTCCGTACCCCTGGTTAAAGAAAGAAGAAAAGAAAAGGAGCTAATTCAGGAAGAACAGTGGAAGACTGCGGTCTCCAATAAAACTGTGAAGATGTTGAAGCAGCTTGAAGGAGTTCCATGTGTAAAGTGGAAGTCTCATATTGAGCCAATGATATATTTGAAGGTACTACTAGTGGTACGACCTTCTACTTCTAAACAATTTTCTAATCAAGCTGGTTCTTCAAAGACTAGAAGGGTGAAATTCTCCAAGAGGAAAACCAAGCTGAATAAGCCCAAGGAGAAAATAACTGTAACTCAGAGAGTTATCAACACTTTGGATAAATATTATCAAACTGTGAGGTGATCCGTCAAGCTCACTGATTTCATGGCAGAGCTTAAAATAGATGAAGCTGGAGAAAATAATGAAGATTCTCTTCCAACAGAAGTATGTCGGGTCATCTCAGTAACACCAAGTACCTCGATAAAATAAGAATACACTAAAAAAGTACCCACTGAATCCTGCATGATGGTGTTGCCAATGGATTACAGTTCGGAGGAGGATTTGTATTTTCCAGAGGGAGACGAATCAAATTCTAGCATAACGTCTCGGATGGGACATATAAACCTGGGTGGTGATTCTGAATCAATAGATGAGTCCCTAAATGCAACAATGGCTGATTCTGAAGAAAATGCTCTATTAAATGACTCTGAACTGGAGGAGATTGCTCAAGTGCAGTTAAGAAGCGGCAAGATACTACCACATCCATCGAAGAAAGGGGTCTCCAATAAAGATAAGGAGAAATAGATATTTATCAACGATGATATTATCCCTAAAGATCCTAAGAAAAAGAAGATTTCAGCCAATGGGATAGATTATAATATTTGATCCCATCTGAGAAAATTTCCAGCACAACTCAGCATATATGATTCCTTGGTAATATCTAAAGACCTTCGGGAGACTCTGATTCAGGCTCTCAAAGATCTCGAAAGATATGAGACGTATTTTGCTGAACGTAATTTGACTGAAGTTCTACAAGCTTGTAATGAGACATTCATTACTTTCTCTGAAGAGGATATGATGCTTGGGACTGCATACCATAATCGTCCTCTGTATATTTCTGCAGAGAGCGATAAGCTGATCATCAGTCGAATCCTGATCGATCCTGGATCCTCCATGAATCTGATAAGCTTGAAAGCACTGAGATCCCTCTACCTTGATGTGGAACATCTCAGACCAGATAAGTTGATGGAGCATGATTTCAATAAAAAAAGGCAGAAACCCCTCGGATCCTTCATGCTTCCTCTTGTATTTGGAGAACTCCATACAGAAGCTAAATTCTATATGATTGATGCGGATACTTTATTCAAGGCGCTACTAGGTCATCCCTGGTTGCATGAATATGGCATTGTCCCGTCAACATTACACTAGTGTATGAAATATCTCAAAGATAGAGAAGAATTCAGGATCTCTGGTGATATTTAGCCCTTCACAGTTCATGAAGCAACAGTTTATGAAGATGCACGGTACTTCATGCCAAAGAAGCAAAAGTCTTCGAGCTCCCTCGAAGCTAAAGCATCAAATTTAAAGACTACAAAGCGACCTAAACGAGAAGTTCAGAAGAAGCAAGTGGGGAGAAAGAAGGCAGGGCCGACTCTTCCCAAAGCATCGACCATTCCAGAAGAAAAGAAATATGTACCTCATCTTGAGAGTGACATGGATGAAGATGATGTTACTTCTGTCAAATCCCAAAAAGTATGTCAGTCAATGGATGAATGGAGTAGGCAGGTCAAATTTTCAAATGATGATTATGATTACGACTCCATCTACATGAATATGATGCAAAATGTGTTCTCTAGAAGAATTGATAGCCTATCAATTTCAGATAGTGTACTCGTCGTCACACATGTTCCCTTGCAACATTTCAAAGAAATTATTCCGCGCAAGGTGCATAAAGTTGAAGAACTTTCCACCCTCTATCTGCCTCCCCTTAAAAATGGGACTGTGCCAAAGAATGTGCTATATTCCATGGGAGTTTGCGAAGAGGAGAATAATGACTGGTGTTGTATGCTCCTCGATTCTGAAGAATTATTTTCTATGAGGCTACCTAGGTTTAATACCAAAAATATTCAAAGAATGCTACAAAAGCAAGTCAATATTTCTACTACCAAACGACAACTTTGTACAAGCTTGGGCCTCTTGTATGGAAGGAATCTGCGTCCCCTAAGGTAGAAGGATACATATGCATATAAAGGTATCAGATTTATCAAAAGAAAATTCCTCCGAAAAGAGACTTGCCGGGCAATCACATGCATGGAAATTGAATCCGATGATGATGGTGCTGGAGAGACATACGAAGCTGATGATTATGATGAGCAGCCCGTAGAAGTCGAGCCTGCACGAGAAGAGCTTGAAGATGGTGAACAGACAGCCACTATGGATGAGCTAAAAGAAGTCAACTTGGGAACTAACGATGACCCTCGCCCGACCTTTATCATCTCTCTCCTACCCGAAGAACAAATCAAAGAAATAAAAGAGCTCCTATGTGAATTCAGGGACTGCTTTGCCTGGACATATGCTGAGATGCCCGACTTATCTCCTGACGTAGCAGTTCACAGATTAGCAATCAAATCGGATGTAGCTCCCGTCAAACAAGCTCTTAGGAGAATGAGATTGGAAATTGAAGAACAGGTGATCGCATAAACAAAGAAACTCATAGAGGCAGGCTTTATCCGAGAAGAAAAGTATGCCGATTGGATCGCAAATATCATCCCAGTGAAGAAGAAGAATGGACAGATTCGTGTCTGCATCGACTTTAGGGACCTCAATAAAGCGTGCCCAAAAGATGACTTTCCACTCCCTGTATCTGAACTCCTTGTGGACAATACCTCCAACTACGACATGTTTTCCTTTATGGATGGATCGTCAGGATACAATCAAATCAAAATGGCGCCCGAAGATGAAAAGCATACATCATTTAGAACATCCATCAGGATTTTCTGCTACACAGTCATGTCCTTTGGCCTGAAGAACACTAGTGCCACCTACTAGCGGGCGATGACTCACATATTTGATGATTTGATACATCAGAAGGTCGAGTGTTATGTAGATGACCTTGTTTTTAAAGCTTCAGCCGAAAAGATCATTTGAAAGATCTCAGAATTATATTCGAGAGGATCAGAAGATATGATCTAAAGGTGAACCCTCTCAAATATGCATTTGGGGTATCCTCAGGCAAATTCCTGGGTTGTGTTGTTCATCATCGAGGCATAGAGATTAACCCCAACAAAATTAAGGCGATCAAGGAGATGCCATCACTAAAGAACATTCGACAGCTTCGCTCGCTGCAAGGACAACTGGCTTTCATTCAGAGATTTAGATCAAATCTATCGGGTAGGTGCCAGCCATTTTCAAAGCTAATAAAGAAAGAAGCTTGTTTCAAATGGGATGCAGAATGTCAGGAGGCATTTGATAGCATCAAAAGATATTGTTGAATCCACCCATTCTCGCAGCGCCAATTTCGGGGAAGCCTCTTTTACTGTATACAGCTGTACTAGAAGAGTCCATCGGAGCACTATTTGCCCATAATAATGAAGAAGGTAAAGAAAATATGCTCTAATAAATCAGTCGAAGGTTGATTAGAGTAGATAGCCATTATCCCCCAATTGAAAAGCATTATTTGGCGCTGATTTTTACAGTTCAGAAACTCCGCCACTATATGTTATCTCATAAAATCATACTTATATCAAAGATCGATCCATTGAAGTTCTTGATGACAAGACCAGCATTGACAGGTCATCTGTCCAGGTGGGCAGTATTATTACTGCAGTTTGAAATCATATACATGCCATAGAAGGCGGTGAAAGGACAGGCCTTGACAGATTTTCTCGCTGCACACTCAATCCCGTCCGATTCTCCACTAAATGATGATTTTCCCAATGAGCAAATAATGCACATCGATGAGAATGAAAAGCTGCCATTTTGGGAGATGTACTTCGATGGGGCATTATCGATTAGACCTGTCCGACATCCAAATATTGCAAGAGCCCGAGCTAGCTTCGGTCTCATTTTCGTAGCACCTGAGGGAGGCATAATGAGATTTTTGTTCAGTTTGACTAAACCTCGCACCAATAATAAAGCTGAGTATGAAGCTTTTTTAGTAGGACTGGAGATCGCGATCGATGTTAGAATCCAGAATCTCCAAATCTTTGGTGATTCTAAACTTGTAATAAATCAAGTGCTTAGAATTTACAAGGTTGGTAAAGTCGAATTAGCCCATTACCACCGGCGAGCTCTCGAACTTCTGAAGCAAGTTCCAAATGTTGAGATAACTCGAGTTCCTCGAGAATAGAATGCTAAAGCAGGTTGTTTGGCCAAATTAGCCAAAGAAATGTATAATATCAATGAGGAAATGCCTATATTCATTGAAGTTTACAATCGTCGGATCTTAGAGCCCGCTTTGTTACAATTCCCAAAGGTAGAAGAAATACTATATTCAAGTCAGCAGGATGAAACTCTAGTTGACCCTCAACCTCTCCATGAGATCCTTATGGAGAATTATCCAGGAGAATATCACGTGGCCAAGAGACGTAAAGCTAGTCAAGCTTCAGAATCGTGGTGGTATTGCTTAGATGTTGAAGTCAAAAATGATTGTAGGCAGCCATTCATTGACTACATCAAGGAAAATAAACTCCCAACAGAAAAGTCTATGGCGGCACAAATTCAAAAAAGGGCATTGTGATACGCATTTTTTAATGACACGTTGTACATACGAGCCTTTGATCAAATGTGGCTAAGGTGCCTAGGGACTAAGGAAGCTGATAAAGTGGTGACAGAAGTCCACAAAGGGCTTTGCGGAGCATATCAGTCAGGTCCCAAAATGGCCGCTAAAATCAAGAGGATGGGATATTATTGGCCAACTATGGTCAAAGATTGTATTGACCACGCAAAGAGGTGCCACGAATGTCAGATTCACTGTGATGTTATACATCAGCCTCCAAATTCTTTACACCCAATAATAGCATCCTGGCCATTCGAATGCTGGGGTACTGATATTATCGGACCAATAGATCCACCATCATCAGCAGGACACCGCTTCATTCTGGCAGCAACAAACTACTTTTCCAAGTGGGTAGAAGCAGCTCCATTTAGAGAGGTCACATCCGAACATGTGGTCAACTTTTTCACCCATAATATTGTTTATAGATTTAGTGTACCACGTCGCATAATCTCAGATAATGGTACCGCATTCAAAAGTACAAAATTTTATAAGTTTATTGATCGACATAAAATCGATTGGCGGTATTCATTCATATACAATCCAAGGGCAAATGGCTTGGCTGAGGCCTTTAACAAGACACTGGTGAAATTATTGAAGAAGATCCTTACCAAGAACAAAAGAGAGTGGCATACAAAGAAGGAAGAAGCATTGTGGGCATATCGTACAACCTACAAAAATCCAACCAAAGCCACTCCTTACTCTCTAGTGTTCGATGTTGAAGCCGTGTTACCATTGGAGATTGAACTACTGTCCAAAATGATCTCACTCAAGAATAGAGTGCCCGTCTTAGAATGGAAGAGCTTGATATACTCGATGAACTCAGGTTACAAGCTCAACAAAACCTAAAAATCTATTGAGGAAGAATGGTAAAATCCTTTGATCGGATGGTGCGCCCTCAGACATTTCAAGAAGGGGAATTGGTCCTGGTGCTGAGAAGACCAATCATCACACACCGAAGAATTGGTGGCAAATTCGTATCCAACTGGGAAGGCCCTTTTTTCATCGAGAAGGTGTACAAAGGAGGAGCTTATAAGTTAATCGATCTGAACAGTCAGATGCCTATGCCGTCTTTCAACGGCTGACATCTAAAGAAATATCATGCATGAAAATTCTATAACTAATGTATTTTGTGATGAACAAAGTTTTATGTACATAGTTAGCAGAGTATGCATATATTTATATTTTGACATTCTCTTGTATAGCAAGAATGCATTTCAAAATCCCCCATCAGACTGGGGGCATTTTAAATATTTATTCGGGTCAACATCGCTCTGCGTGCCGAGATCCCCAAATAAATATTTAAAATCTCAAAGACAGAAAGCCTATCAAAAATATCCCTACGAGATAGGGAGCATTTTAAATATTTATTTGGGTCGACATCATGCTACATGCCGAGATCTTCAAATGAATATTTAAAATCTTGAAATTTTAAGTTTATTCCATTTTAAAATGTCCCTGCGATACAATGGGCATTTTAAATATTTATTTGGGTCGACATCGTGCCGTATGCTGAGATCCCCGAATAAATATTTAAAATTATCAATTCAAATATTATTTTATGCTATTGAATACAAAGATTTCTTTTTCAAAGCCTATGCAGGTGATCTTTCAAAAGCTAGAGATATCACCTTTCCTAAGGTACAAAGACTCAAAAGTCAAGAAAGAGACTTTTGTAACTGTACACTACTACAAATTGAGTTAGAAAAGTTTGAGATCTTTCGACAGCCTGAAGCTTAAGGTTTGAATGGGTGTAAATGGTCGGATCCAATACGCACAAATATGGCAGGATCACTGGCAGCTCTGTCTACTCAACAGGCCATAAGAAAGGCCGTAGTAGCAGAACCACCACTTTGTAAACCCGTCCGTATAGACTGTAAGAAGTACGAAGGAAAATTTGACTCGACAAGTTCAAGTGATAGTAGTCTACAAAATTCTCCAAACTGACTGGAGAATCAAAGTTCCAGTGGGAAGGAGGGATCTCGAACAATCACTGAATGTTTGTAGCCTTTAAAAATATACAACTACAAAGGATGACTCCAAATCTACCAACTTCAACAAAATTAGTATTGGGGAGCACAATTCTCATAGCTCAAGTCTGAAGCCTGAATGTGTGTAAGAGATCGGATCCAAGAAGCCCAAATATGGCCGGATCGCTGGCAGCTCCATCTACCCAACAAGCCATAAGAAAGGCCGTAGTAGAGGAACCCCCATCTCAGCAACCAAAGGACAAAGAGCTATCAAATTCTAGCTCTCCCAATATGATGAACTCAAGTGATTCAGATTAAAGTCTTCTCAAGTGGTTAAGGATCAAGATACTACCTACGTTTTGTACTATAAACTGGATTCATAACCTGTAAATCCTTCAACAAATCCGTAAAGCACAAAGCGAGGATCGAAGGAATTCTTCTTCAACAAGTCCATCAAAGTACAAAGCAAAGGACCGAAGAAAATTATCTCAAAGTTCACACAAAGCCTAAGGCTAAATTAAGTGGATTCTGTCATCAACAAGTCTGTTATGCACAAAGCTCTGGACCGATGACTTTTCTTCATCGACCTAATACAAACCTAAGGGTTTAGGTCATCGGCATCTACTCCTTCTTTAAGCCCGCCAAAGCTAGAAGCATAGGGCCGAAGGTACAAAAACCACCTGACAAGTCAATAAAGATAAATCAGGTAATTCTCCATCAATGTCCGCAGCACAAAGCACAGGGAAAAAGAAATCAGTATCTCAACTATTTAATGATACATCTAAGAGATCTATAAAAACAAAAATCATAGTGTGACATCCGAACAAATTTTTTTGAGATCTACTAAACGAAAGTCTTAGTGTGACATCTAAGCAAGTTTTTGGAGATCCACTAAACGAAAGTCTTAGTGTGACATCCAAGTAAGCTTTTGGAGATCCACTTAAATGAAAGTCTTAGCGTGACATCCAAGCAGGCTCTTGGAGATCCACTACATGAAGACCTCTGTGTGACATCTAGAATAAATATCTAGAGATTCACAGGGTAAAATAGCTTACAGCAAACATAGCTCACTTCAGATGTGAACCACATTTGTTGGGGGGGGGGGGGGGGGCATTTGTTAACCTCTATGTAATAACCAGAAATTTACATACCTCGTATTCATCGAGAAACCGACCAAATCTCCCAAAATTTTGCAAGAATCCCACTGAGGCACTGTAGCACGGCATTTTTCACGTCTGTTCCCGCAAATACTGCGATGTTTCCTCGATCAAATGACCACAAGAGTCGTTAAATAGAAGTCGAACGCCTCACTACTTCTCCCACTACACTCTTTGCTCGATTCACTTTATCTCTCACAAACAAAGCCCTCAAGCTTCTGTTGCTCTTCTACTGTCTCCGCCGAAACTCCACCCGAGCCGATCACCCTCAGTCCTGATCCCTTTCGGTTTGATCCAGAGAGAGAGAGAGAGAGAGAGAGAGAGAGAGAGAGAGAGAGAGAGAGAGAGAGAGAGAGAGAGAGAGAGAGAGAGAGAGAGAGATTGAGAGAGAGAGAGAGAGAGAGGAGAGCACCTCCACCTCTGCCGAACCCGCTCAGACGACTTCCCCTTCCAGACGATCAGAAGGTATGCCATTCAGATCGGAAGCAACAACTAGAGCCTGCTCTCTGTGAAGTTAACTTTCTCCCTTTGGCGCCGCTTCTTCGGCACCCCCGTGGCTGCGCGACTTTGCTCACTCGACGGCTTTCCCTCCCAGTTTGATCGGAAGCAACACGGGAGCTAACTGGTTGTGAAGGTAACTTTCTCCCTTCATGCGAGCTTCCATGGCCAAATCCCTTCAATCCGTTGAGCCGAGGGATTATTCTTTTATTATTATAATTAATAACTTAATGCAATTTAATTATAATTATATTAATTAAATATAATTAATTATAATTATTATTTTTAATTAATCAAAATTTATAAATTAATTATTGTTAATTACTGTTAATTAAATTTATTAGGATTAATTAAAGATAATTAAGTTATAATTAATTTTAAATTAATTATAACTTATTGTCTTAATTAATTTAAATAATTTTAATTAGCTATTTTAATTAATTATAATTAATATAAAATGATTATTAATTAAAAATGATTATTTAATTAATTTTATTTAATTGATATTAATTATGATTAATAAAAGAAAATAATGCCTCTCTTCCCTTCCTCAATCCATGTGCCAACGTCTATAACCCCGCGAACGTACGGACTTTCTAAACTCAGATTCCCACTTCTGTTATGTGCGGCATACCAAAAAACAGCCTATACACGCCTTTATTGCACGTGGTGGGATGGGACCCCGGTCTGACGCCTACGACGAAGCGGGAATCACCTAAACTCTACTTCGGCGTTTGTGGCGCACCAGAAAACCGCCTATACACGTCTTTATTGCGCATGGTGGGATGGGACCCCGATGCTGCACCTACGGTGAGGCGTTGTCACTTATAAGTACCCCCGAGCGGGGGGAAAGTAAATTGTGTCACTTATAAGTACCCCCGAGCGGGGGGGAAGCAAATTGTGTCTTTTAAACAGGTACCGTCAAAGACCCCATACACGTGCCTAACCATATTCACAACGGAAAATGAGAACAGCTCAATATCTTCCTGACCATATTCGCAACAGCGAATAAAGAGCTTCCCAAAGAGGTCTAATGCCTGCCTGACCACATTCGCAACAGCAGAGCAAAAGAGAGAAAAAGGATCTAACATCCACCTGACCACATTCGCAACGGTGAATGAGGACTACTCAATATTCGCCTGATCATATTCGAAATGGCGGAACAAAGAGAGAAAAAAGAACTGAAGTGGAGAAAGAAGATCTCTTAAACAAAGAAATCCACCAGAAATATCGAATGAGAAATCTCTCATACGGGTCTGTCCGTGGAGGAAGAACGACATGGAATGAAGATGAATGATCACATAAAAAATCAAGGTAGAGCTATCATGATATCAAAGTGACGAGAAACATAACAGAACAATCACATATAGAAAGATTCAAGGGGACGAACCCGACTGAGAAATGAAAACAATACTTGAATGGAAGAGTAACTTCCAAAACAAGTGAAGCACCAACAACTTAAATGGGATAGTGGATCCCAATCAAGTGAATAGAAACAACAACTTGAATGAAAGAGTGGCTCCCAAACAAGTGAACAAAACAAACAAATTGAATGGGAGAGTGGCTCCCAAACAAGCAAGCACAAAAAAAACAACCTGAATGGGAGCGTGACTCCCAAGCAGGTGAACAAAACTAACAACTTGCAAGGGATAGTGGCTCCCAAGAAAGTGAACACTAACAACCGTTTGAGTGGGATAGCGGCTCCCAAACAAGTGAACAAGATGACAACATGAATGGGAGAGTGGCTCCCAAATAAGAGATGATGGCATAAAGACATCAAGAGGAATAATGCACACCAAATGGTTTTTTTTAAGCAAAACAATCATAACTCAAAATAACCATAATTTCAAGAGAAAATGAGAGTGCAATAAAAGGAATATCATATCAGTCCTTAAGAATAAGATATAGTCAAATGTTATGGTCCAAAAATTTTCATGGACAAATTTTTGAAAGAATAAGGTGAGTATTTAAGCATACTAAATAGTGGAGACACTAAGAGGAGTCAAATACTAACCAATTAATTGAGAAAAGTTTAATTCACATAATTTTTCAAAGAGGAGAAATTTTATCAAAGAGCAAGGGTATTATTTTCAAAACTGAAAGATTTACCTCTTGATTATTTTGACCCGATCAAAATGACATAAGGGATCAAATTTAAAAATTAAGTAAGAAGTGAGTTGACTCCATCTAAATCCAAAAAGGTTAGGGATTTAAGATTAGCTAACCCAAGTCAGGCTCCCTACAAACTAAACTAGGCTCTCTCCCTTAGATAAGTATTTTTTGAATTTAAATCTAATTCAAAAAGATATAAATTAGATAAAGAAATTAAATATTCTCTATCTTCTTGCATGGAGAATTTCTTTATATCTAATAGAATATCAATGCATAATAGTGAATCTAAATTCATCATTTTAAAGATCAAGTATCAAAAATATCAAAGGACACATGAGTTTTCTGCGATTTAGAGATTTCCAAGAAAGGAAAGCCATTTACACCTTCATTTTAGACTCATTTTATGCTTGCTTTATAAATTTTTGGCACTTTGTGCTTCTTTTCACTTTTAATACACTTTGTGCATCTTTAACTTTTGGCGCTTTGCGCATCTTTTCACTTTTTATGCACTTTGTGCATCTTTCACTTTTGACGCTTTGCGCGTCTTTTTTTTTCACTTTTTGCAATTGGCTTACTTTCTAAATCTCTAAAAGAATATTTTCTCAGTTGTGAAATTATCTTCCAAACATAAGAGAAGAAAACTCACTCTCTTATGTAAGGAAGAACAATTCACAAAACAAACCCTATCCGATGATAAGAATGAACAACTTAATTAAGAAAATTTTACATTAAATTCATAAGCATGCAAAAGACACCTATGAGATAGAAAATTGCAAGCTAATGGAGAAAATTTTTATTTCCAAATTTAATTTCATTTTGATATAGATTTGAATTAAAAAATAAAATCGCCCCACACAAAGGATGGGAGGGAGAGAATATACTCCTTTGGATGATCATAAGAAATTCTTTAAATGTTTAAAGGAGTCAACCAACACTTACATCATTTTTTAAATAAAATAGAGGTAAATTTTCATTATGAAAAATAAGTCACTTACTCTCTAAAGAAAATTCTCTCAAACGTTTGTATTATATTTTAAAACTCTCAAACTTTTCTCAAATTAAATTTTCTTTTGAAAAATTCATATATGTCAAATTTAAGGACCCTTCCATTGAAAATAACATCGAATTTCTATTTGGACCGATATGAATCAACATCATGTCTAACAGAGTTTAAACAAGAGAGATGATTGAGACTAAAGTTTATGTCAAATATATGAATCATGTAATAAAAAAAGGAATATGAATTTTCATATGAAATGATAGGATCAAGATTAATTCTAAAAGAATTCCAACTTAGAATTCACAGATATTGAAATTTTGATTTGAATAAGATTAACTTGAAAAAGATTGATCTGGATTTGAATTTGAAAATTAAAAAACAAAGATCTAATAAACTCAAAATTTTAATTAAATTTTTATACACTAAAAAGTTCTAACTCTCACTAAGGATTAAGAGAAGAGAGTATAGTAGAAAATGGGAACTCAAACTAGGCACCAAACTAGGATCACCTACAGAAGTGAATAATATAACATCCAAAGATGGAGAGAGAAACCTGTCCCACCGTAGTCGCCAGAAATCTGTGGGTCTCCGAAAGGATGCTGCTCGTGTGGTTCGAATGCAAAGGGTACGACCATACTATCCCGTATGACAAAATGATCGTAGACCTTTACACTCGACATAAGCAGGCCGATGGAAGAGCAGATGAAGTTATGTATACTATTAGCCATGGAGGATAGTAGTTTTCACCTACTAACCTCGATAGATAATAATATACATAACCCAAAAGTTCACAAGATTTCCCCTATTCAATACATGACATCGAATAGGGTTTATTTGATTGTGGGGATCGGTTTCCTATGAGCGCAAGCCCCCGTAGTTAATTACATCTTAGACCTCAATCTAAGAAAACTCTCGATTAAGGACGATGTATTATTTACTTCTTGATTTGGTGCACAAAAAGAGTTCCTAAGTTCTATTCCAAAAAGTCTCTTCTATTTATCTTTAATGATGATTAAACCTTTTTGAATGGATAAAGATATGATTAAAATTTTGAGTTTAAAAGATCAAAGATTGAACTACTATCCTAGGAGAAATGACAGACTCAAAACATATATGAAAGGAGACATACTGAGGGGTGTACAACCTGGGCTTATGCTTGCCTGGAGTGAGCCACCAGCTAACATCCTAAACACAATCAATTGCCCTATATGTATACTAGATAGGAAGGCTCTATCCTAGGAAATCAAGGATTTGTAGTTCAAAAAGTTTCAATCAGAGACTCTATGATATACAAAAGAATATACCTATCGTCGTATGATGGATGAAATAGACACAAAATATTCCTATGTCTATTGATGTGATGTATGCATGTGAGTAAAGTGAAATGTGAAGTAAAGTTTGTAACAGCAAATGCATGTATGACATCCAGAGTACAAAAATAAATAAATAAACACACCAGATACCCTCCAAGTAAGGTATCTACATCATATCACAATAGAAAATCATCATAGCGATGCCCGCATCGTGTAGAAAAATAGCGATGCACATGGCACAATAGGTGGCTTACTCTACAGTCCTAAATGACCCTAATGGTCTCTAGGGCTCACAAAAGGTCCACATTATACCCAAAACCAGAAAAAGGCCAAAATTCTTAGTGATGCCCACTTCGTGTGGGAAAACAACGATGCCCAGTGGCACATGTAGGTGGCCTACTCTACAGGCCTAAATGACCCTAATGGTCTCTAGGGCTCACAGAAGGGGGTAAGCTTTGACCTATAGGGTCAAAACTTCGTTAGTGAACTAACATAAGGTTGGCTATCTAAACATACTAGAATACCTATTAACATGAAGTGTGTGATGTGAAGCAGTTCTGATATATAATTAAAAATTTACTTTACATGTTGCAGAAATTATACCTGACTGTATGTGGCGCTGCCACTTAATAACTTATAAGCAAATAGCTCCGTTTAGTTCCCGATCATCAAGCTCCAATGTACCTCGCAAGAAAAGATAACAGAGAAATATATATATGAGCGTAGATGTCATTCTAAAAAGAAATGCAAGTAAATAAAAAAAATATAACTGACAGGAAATTTAAGGATTGCATTTATAAAATATATACATGTAGTAAACACTAAATAACAAAAGAAAGCATCGGTCCAACCTAGAGCTAGAAGTCGTATCCTAACCAAACAAATCTGAAGTGTGTAAGACAGGCTGTGTAGTTTAGGGTATGTCCTATGTAGGGTAATTAGTTCAAGTTATTTGCATTTGGTTTGTTAGAGGTCAAAAGGAAGATCTTAGTTTGAGTTTAAATATTAGTATTTTTAGGGTTGATTTTAGAATTTTTTTTTTTAGTGTTTAATTGATTACCAGCTTTGTTTCACACCAAGGCCGTGAGGTTTATTTCATCCTCCTTGGAGCTAACTTAATAGCCTCGTAGGCCTGGGTTACCCAGTGGCAACCAATTTTTGTTGGATTAATTAGTTGGTTGCAAATTAAAAGAAAAGGTGGATTGAATGATTTATTATAAATTAAGGGATTAAATTAGTTAAGTTTGATATCAACTGGTTCGTGGCGTTGTGCCACCAGGCTCGAGGAACCAGGCCCCCTTAGGACACTTAGCCCCGCAGCCCGGAGTAGTCCATCCTAAAAACCAAGTTGATATAGTTGCATTAAAAGATTTGTTGATGGTTTTAAGAGATTAGATTAAGGTTTGATTGAGTTTTAGGTGAATTAATAGGTTTTGAATTTTAGAAGATTTTTAACTTAATGAATCTTAGTTTAGGTTTGTTTTCCTAACTCAATCTGTATCTTTTAAATTTTACGTTGGTTGAGAATTCATTATTAGATTGGTTAAATTTGATTTTAGGTTCTGTATTTTAATTATTATAAAATATTAATTATAGTTTGAATATAAATTAAGTGTTTTAGTATATTTCAAGTTGGATTAAGGTTAATTTGTTGGTCAATTATTAATAGATTAACAAGGTACTAAACTTAGGAAAATGTATAACTAAGTTTAAGTTTTGATGTCTCTACCCAATAAGGAGCATGTACCCTAAGTCTATGTTATCTAAGACCCGGTCCTTAATTTTTATCCTTAGGTGTCACTAGTGTTATAGGAACAAAATGGGGAGTTTTTATAACCCTTTTTAGGCATTCATACATGTATTAGCATGTTTAGGGATTTACAAATGAAAGTACGATAATAAATATAAAAGAGGAAAGTAAAAAGAAAAAAAATGACTAAGCGCGATAAAGAGAAAACAATGAAAATCAGAAATAAAATGAATGTAGGCATTGTTGTTGTTAGACACACTTCTTTGAAGCCAAGTGTGCCCCTAAAATAACCTCCTCCCTAATTTGATATGATACGAATAGAGAGGAAGGCATTTACAATGCCCTTTACTGTCCTCACATTCCAAACAAGGCACTTGAATGAGACTCAACTCAAACAACTAAACCTACCCTCTAAACAAAGCTCCAAACAACAAAGAGAAACAAATCCCCAAAATAGACCTCTCACTTAAAACCCAAAACATGATCTTACTACCCACTAATCCCAAAACCACTTAGAAAAAATGTGCAATCAAGAATAAAGATAGCTTTCCTATGAAATACTACCTCGTTTAAAAAAAGATACCAACGGGTCTACCACACAAAGCTAATCATAGAGCTAGAAGTCCCAAAATACCTCATGAAAAACCTCTAAATGAAATACTACACAAAATTCCGCACAAATCATCTATGAAAATCTTTTGACACAAAACTCCACAAAAAAAGACCAATAATCAAGTGCCTCTATGACATTTGGAGTGGGGTAAAATCATAAGAAATCTCCAACGAAGAGACTTCGCAAAACTATTCGTAACAAAACATTCCAAAACTTATCATAAAATTTCTCAACATGAAATAACTCACAAAAAAAAAACTATTCGGAAAGCCTCCGACAATAAAAGGACCCATAAAACTCTCCAACATAAGACAAGCCATAAAACTTTCTAACATAGAAGAAACATAAAGACTTTCCAACATAAACCATCATTCGCAAAAAGTTATATATAACTTATATTAACCCTTATCATTTCATTAGTATGGAAAGGAACTACAAAGCCAACGAAGAATGTAGAAAACTCGTCAAAGAGAAAACCCACCTCAAACACACTTTAATATCACTCAACTTGATGCAAGAAATTATACATCTCATGTGTCAAAATAAACATTAATTATTTCCAACAAAAGTTTTAAAAGATCGCGCATGTAAAGACTACAAAGGGGCAAATATCGACATAGTGATATATACATAATTTGAGTAGCAAGATGTTCACCCAAGTAGATGAATGACTCCAAATACCCTCCACTTTATTGCCTTAGGTAAAACGATGCATAAAAAAATCGAAGTGTAACATGAGTTTAAAGAAGAAAGTCTCCCATTGATCCTATTTCTTTTCTTTTGGAGAGAACAAGATCTATCAACAAGCATTGGGTAAAATAAATATACTTCATGAAGGAATGACTTTCAACTCTACACACACCTCATCAAATCACCAAATCCACTTTCATATTCTTATTATTACTCCTAAATAGTATATTGGGGTAACTTCCATATGAACAATGGCACTACACATGTTCTCATCACAAGCAAGACAAGTATGACTTTTTTTGAGGAATTATTATATACATTTTTGCATACATACTTTGATAAAGAATGGAACAGATTTTCATGGCCTTCCACAATCTACACAAAACTCCCCAAGATTTTGGAATAGAGAAAGAAATAACTACAAAGTATATCGTTTATATTTCTTTTTTAAGACTTCGTATCATCCATCTTAAACGTGACGTACATGAAGCAAATTAAAATCTTCCAAATATAATCAAAACACCCACCATATATCATTTCTGGTTGCCAACATAAGCATAAATATATTATTTTCTTCTGATATATGTAAAACAATTCATCCTTGACCAATGAAATTAGTATACCAAAACCCAACAATAACAACTTGATTTAAAATCAGTGAACAAGCATACGACTTTTCTTCTCTAACTTTCTCTAATTCTCTGTAAACTTCACATGAATAAACTTATGTGTATGCTTTGTATATAGCCAACACTTGTAACTTACATGAATGAACAAGCTTTTCACTTTACCCAAACCTTTAGATTCTGCTAACTATCTTTCATCAATCTCTTTTTTTTTTAAACAAGAGAGGTTTATAGAATTTCTTATATTCAATCTTGAGCTTCGAATAATTTAACTCCAAAGAAACCAAACAATATTTGGACACATACAAAATTCATACTTGGAGCACACAAGAATTCTCCATCTCCACTTTAAAGTTCAAGAAAAGCCACCCCACAAGAGGATCACATAAACATATGCTGGTCCAAACAAATGTTGCAAAATTCATCTTAGAAGAATTCAAGGAGTTTTCCTAAATTTCCTATAAAACTTGCATCAAATCGATTTGGATTCTCAAACAAATCATAAAGCATATGAAGGATTTCAAATCATGGGTGCATCAGATGTTCTTATTCGTATATGAAAGAAAATTATAAATTTTTTTTACATCAAAAGAAGCAAACTTAGAACCAGAAACAAATATGCCTCTCACTTAGACATTTGTTTCAACTCAACATTCATGCCAAATACAATTAAGAAGCATACAAAGATATCTATACATTTCACCATTGCAACTTTGTAGAAGAAACGCAACAAGAATAATTTTGGCTCTCATCATTTATACTCCGCAACATAAACCACACTAAATTTTCTTAAGTTTTAGGAAAGAAAGCTAATGTAAACATAACTCCAACATTCCTGTATCAAGCAACAAACTCTGTTGTACAAGAATTTCCTTTCAAGATGACAAAATATGAAGAAGCAATGTGATCCAAATTGCTCTATTCTAATTATTGAATTAAGAAATTGAAACTTCAAAAGTTTTATTTATTTAAAGGAAAATGATATTGAAGAATCTCACTTCTTTTCCTCTTTCAAGAGAGCATAATCAAATAAGAGACATAGAGCAAACAATATGTCTCCTCCTTCTCACAAGAAATCTAAACAAAAGTATTCATGAATATGAAAGAAAACAATCAACGTTCATAGATATACTTCCTTTTTAGGCAAACTAGATGATAATAACTGTTAACCCTTTCTCTAGAAGATCAAAACAAGTCTCAGATAACAACCATTGACTCTCCTCATTTATCTTTCCAATAAGAAACAAAGAAAGACAAAGGGGAGAAGGAGATAGAGCAGTTAGAGAAGAAGATAAGAGCAAGAAGAATCAGAGGAAGAAGTAGAGATATACTTGCTCGAGGGAGAGAAGCCGACGGCCAAGGTAGGAGTTCGGATCAGCATCGGCTAGGGCACGGGGGTTTCACACACTGGGAGGCGGGATCGGACGGAGAGAGGTTGTCGGCTTGAGATTCTAGAGTTCGGTCCGAGCAGAGGAGAAGAGCAGCGAGAGGGAGCTTCGGTTTCGTCGGGCTTCCGCGAACCAGAGGGAGAGGGATCAACGGAGAATGAGGGAGAGGGGTTTCATCTGGGCCTTTTGCGAACAAAGGGAGAGAGGGCAAGCGGTCGGCCTTGAGCTGCGCGAATGGGAGTCCGCCTGGGGAGAGAAAACGGGTGGTGGATTTCTCCTCTCTATTTGAATGGGAGAGATGGATTGAGGGGAGATTTTGATCTGCTGGGGATTCTACCCGAGAGGGAGCAAGAGGGAGGTTTTTTTTTTGCCTCCTCTTGTCTGGTCCGAACTGAGAGAGAGTGGCATGAGATGGAGGCTTTTGGCCTCAATTAGGGCACCAAGGGAGAGGGTAGATCGGAGCTATCCGATCAAATTCTTGATCGGACCGTGGGATTCCAATTGGTTTTGTTTTTCAAAATTTAATCAATTCTTGATTAGGATTTAGTTAAACCCATGGGGATGAAATTAGGTTCAAATTGAGTAAGGTTTGGTTTGATCCAGGTCAACTCGAGCTCACCTCGACTCGACCAAAACTAATTCAATAAAATAGGATAAAATAAATCAAACTCAGATTAATGTCGATTCGAATCGAATTGGGCTCGACGAGGCTCGATCAACACGATCAAACACAGTCGATGGTGAATCAGGACAAAAATGAGGTCAACAGTTGTCAGTGTCCAACACGATCACCAAAGTCATCCTTGTCTTTGGAGACTTCATGCGGCAAAAAGTAAAAGGCTTGGAGGGACATGAAAGATTTCAACCATAATCGGGTGACATACATGCCCCGATCCTATATTGTCTGCAAGTCACCAAAATTGTACTTCAAAGTTCATTGCCAATATATAACATGAATCTTGAGACAACAACTAGATTTAAAACCAAAAGAAATCATTATTTGAATCAGCTCAAAATTTGATGTTTAAGTATCGTATATAAAAGCATGGGATGCACGAAGAAAAGTTATAAGATCAGTATTTGGTAGTTATAAAGAATCATACACGTCATTATACTGGATAATGGAAGCAATATGTATAGCAGTCCTTAGTTCTATTTATAATATTCAAGTAAAATAGGGTATGTGATTCAAGAGTATTTTCTAGTCTTTTGGACTAAGCATAGTGGGTTGGCAATATTGTTGGCCCATTATATATCTTGATGGTACTTGATGGTACATTCCTGCTAGAGAAATATAGAGAAACATTGCTTGTTGTCGTAGGTGTGGATGGAAATGGTGGATTGTACCCAATCGCCTTTATAGGGGTTGAATCTGATTCAATAGAATCATGGACCTGGTTCATGCATATGTTGTATGATCTTATTGTATTTACACAATCTCATCATAATTTATGCATTATATTCAACAAACATGTTGGTCTAATATATGGGTGTAATGAGATTTTCCCCTGGGTCGTGCATTAACATTGTCTTTGTCATCTACAAGAAAATTTTAAGAAAGCTTTATGATGACTTATCGTACTAGACTGTGATACCGTTTTTGATAAAATGTATTGGGTTGAGAATACATATGATATTAAAATCCACGAGAGGTATATGAAAGACATCCAAAATATAAAGAAAGAGGCTTATGATTGGTTGGTGGAGAGGGATCGTACAAAGTGGGCATTAATTCATGATGGTGGTTTTCGAAATGGAGTAATGACAACAAATGCCTCTGAATGCTTTAACGGTGTCCTACGAAGAGCGTGTGGATTACCTATAAAAGGCCTAATCATGAGTATATATTACAATCTTGCATCATTATTCCTCAAGCGAACAAGCAAGGTTGAACATTGGACTACTTCAAATAGCTCAACAGTTGTACCACGCACAAAGGCAATCTTAGAATTGGCTGAACGATAAACACGCAGAAGCCCATAACCAACCCAAATTAATAACCATGAGTTTGAGGAATTGTACATGTTCTGTAGGTCATACTGCTTCGTTATTACATCTCCATAAACATGCACTTGTTCAAGTAGTCACCCTCAGATTTATCATACTCCATGCAAACATGTAGTACTAGCCTTGGATTCAAGACATTGGGATCACAATGTTTTTGTATCAACCTAATACACCTTAGCATATTGCAAAGAAATTTATTCAGGAAATTTTCATGTTATCCTAGAGAAGACCATATGGCCACCATATAGTGATGATCATGGGATAATACCATTATTAGCACCTGTATTGAGACGTCATTCTGGTAGACCTAGAATGAACTGGTATCATAACAGTATGGATGAAACTCGTAGTTCCTCAAGTAGAACTTGCTCCTTCTATCATAATAGGGGTCACAACATTACTACATGCCCTACTAATCCAAGGAGAACTAGGAGGAGAGAATAGGGATATTGAACCAGTATGTGGACTTGGAAAATAAATGTAATAAATTTTTATTTCAAATGTCATATTTCTTGTACCTCAATTATTAATTAATGTAATGATGTTAAATGTGCATTAACTTTATCTTATAAGATTGAATTAATCTGGCTTTTCCTCCTTATAATTTATATTTACATAAGTCATAAAATAAAATAAAATGTCAACTTGAGAAAGAATGAAAGAAATCTTCATGTTCCCTTAATTATATAGTTTAAACTTCTAGCTATTATAGGGGATGGAAGGTAGAGGAGACAGATCTCGACCACGATGATCCAGACGAGCTAGTCGTGCACAATTAGATGTGACAAAATCATATGAGCAGCCAAGCATAGCTTTATTGGGGGATGCTCATAGAGTTTCATGCATTAATGAGATATATTTTACCTAATAATATCAATTAAACTAAATTGCTTCTCAAATTTTTAACTTATATATTCACAGGTTGTGCATCTTATGGCTTCAATCCACATATATATGGCATGTGAGTGGCCAGTTCATTGCCAAAGGGTGGTCCATGCATTATAGATTACAAGGTTGGATTTAGTTTGGCAACATCATTTCATATAGTTTGAGAACTCTTTGATAGCTGCATTAGTTGAGAGGTGGTGTCCAATGACGAACATCTTCCATTTACCAATTGGGGAGATGACGATTACATTATAGGACATTCAATTGATCTTGGGCATAAGGATCGATGGTGCTCTAATTATTGGTAGTACAATGGTCGCAGAAGGGTTACATTGGGAAACATGGATTGAATACTGCAATGAGCTTTTGGGTTCCCATCCAGACCCAAATTCTACGTACCATGATCTAAACAACCATAATATAGATGTTATCTTTAGAATGGGTCATTCATAAGCTTTCTCAATTCTACTGCTTCACTGGCTTAAATATGTTGCAAATCTAATTTTATGGATTAGAAATTTGATGATAGTAAATATTCATATATTTTTCTACGACTGCCTTGCCCACTAACATTTTAGGTCCACAAGATCGAGTGTAACTCAAACCACCTTAAGATTGGGTAGATTATGTCTAAGTTAGTTTGTAATTTTTCCCTTTCTTGAGTCTATTATAAATGATATGATTCATGATGCTGAGTAACCTTGCATACACACACATGGGGGAAAATTTTTATCTGTTGGTTAGAGTTCTCTATTTTAATCACATCATCTGGGACGATCCAAACATCTTCATGGACTATCTATTAAAAATAGAAACCCTAATTAGGGCATCCTGGTTAAGGCAGATGTCATTAAGCTCATCATCCTGGATGATATTTGTATCGGCCGGGACGATAGGCTCAAATCAGAATGAATCAATTGCTAGATCTGTTTAGGTATTATTTATTTTTAGACATCGTCCAGGACATCGTCCTGAATGATGCAACAAAATTATGCCTAAATTAATATGCTTATTAAGGAAAGCAATTAAGGTTTTGATTACTCGATCCAATCATCCTGGACGATTGCAAGATCAGCCGGGATGATCAGTTCAAAAAACCTTAGTTGTTCCTGGATGGTCTTCATCGGCCAGTTGCCTTCAAGGCGATGGTCTGGATGATTTTTATAGATTTGAACTAATCATCAGGGATGATCATGCGATCATTCTGGATGATCTAGCTATTTTCATCGTCTAGACATCCATTCAGTGTGATTGTCTGGACGATATTCAAGGATTTATACTGATCATACAGGATGATATTATATCGGTCTGGATAATATGAGCAAAAATCTTTTGATCATCCCAAACCATCTGAGCTGAATGAGTAAAATTTATGCTAATCGTCTAGGATGATATTTATATCATCCTGGATGATAAAGTCAGTTTGTATAAAATAAGAGCTATTCTGAAACTCTTCTATTTAAAAGCTCTTGTTCTAACCCAAGAGCTTATCTTTTGCTGTCGTCTTGACATGAGAGTGCCTAGAGGAGAGGGAGAGAAAGGGAGAGAGAGAGGATCTTGAGAGGGGGAGTTTGTGAGGGATTTCTTGAAGGTTGCTCCAAGCAAGGATCCAAGTCATCTTCTCTGATCATCGTCCCTTGTTCTTGGAGGTTTGAGAGAGGTTCACTTCAACAATTGATAAAGGTTCTGTGCCTGCTTCAGGAGGAAGAAAAAAAGAGTTGGGTTCTCTACCTCACCAGTGTCGGTGGAAAGGAGTTTTGTATAGGCTTCTCCACTTTGATGTGGGAGCAAAAGGAGAGTCACTGAGTTTAGTGCAATACTCGAAGGGTGCCTCCGGGAAGTGGACGTAGGTTGAGTTAACCGAATCACTATAAATTTTTGTGTTCTTTCCTTCTGCTTTTTTTACATTTAATTTTCACATGAGTTTTGTTGTGGTGAATTTTGGTTTGGTTAAGATTTTATTTTTTGATTAAAAGATTTTTTAAAATATCAATTCACCCCCTCTTGGTTTTCTTGGGCTAGTTCATAAGGGCTTAACATCCCTAACAAACTTTCAAGTGGTATTAGAGTTGGATTCATAAAAATGAGTTCTGAAAACTTTTGAATTTTGATCCATGGCTAACTCCGATAATCGTAATATTGCAGAAGGGTATTCTATTACCCGACCACCTTTGTTTGACAATATTCTTTTTGATTTTTGGAAAACTTGTATGTCTACATTTTTATAATTAATTGACTATCGCATGTGGATGCTTGTTAAAGAAGGATATTCACCTCCTTCACATGAAATTAATAGCATTAAAACTGAACTTTCTTTTACTGAATGTACTTTTGATGATAGGGATTTAGCACAAGTTAATGCAAAATATTTGAACTTTTTTTTTATACTTTAAAATCTGAAGACTACATGCATGTTTCAACTTGTGCTATTGGTAAAGAGATTTGGGATAGATTGTGTATTACTTATGAAGGAACAAATGAAGTTAAGCAATCTCGATTGAATATTGTTGACCTCATTTTTGTATGAGGTCACTAAAGCTCTTCCAAACTCCAGATTAATTTAAGATCCTAG
Organism: Dendrobium huoshanense; assembly: GCA_016618105.1. NCBI lineage: Eukaryota > Viridiplantae > Streptophyta > Magnoliopsida > Asparagales > Orchidaceae > Dendrobium > Dendrobium huoshanense. The sequence goes on along the minus strand of CM028345.1, from coordinate 81,883,583 downwards.
GATCCACTCTAGACCTTAGGATTCTTTCCTAGAGCTAGACCTTAGGGCCTACTCTAGAGCCTAGGATTCCCTTAGATCCTATATCTTAGAATCTCTCTAGATTCTAGGATAATTCTAGACTCAAATCAATCTCTACCCTTGATCAATTCAAACTTCAAATCAATCTGAACTCCATTCAAGTCAAATCCAAATTAATTCAAATTTCAAACATATCCAAACTTTGACTCAATCCACTTGAGAATCCTAATTTCAACCCAAACTTTGATCCTACCCTTAATCTAGCCTTGACCCTATCCATCCATTAACAATCACAACATGATTGTAAATGGTTTGGATATTTCAATTTTAATTATTCAAACCTGAAATTCATTTCAAATCCAAAAATCCAGACTCAAATCCTAAGTCTTAAGGCCTTGTCCTAAAGCCCCTTTTTAGGGATTTTTCAAACATTTTAAAACCTAGTCTAATGGTCTCTGATTCAGGGTCTATCACTTGCAAAGTGATAAGACATGTCTCTAGAGGCAACCCTCCAAATTTGAGCTCATTCTGAGGTCTCTAACCCCATAATCTGAATTAAAATTCAAAGGCTGTAAAACCTTCAAATATTTACAGCCTATGCCACTGAACCTAACCCCTTTGAGATCTTGGCCTTGAAACCCTTATCCAAGCCTCCAATCACTTCCAGACCCTTGATTTTAACCCATTGAGCAGTAAACTGCACTTTCCAGACCCATTCTTGACCATAGTTGACCAATAGGTCAAAATTGACCAAAACACCCCTATGGGGCTCAAATAGGGATTTCAAACCAAATGAGCTCCAAATTGAATGCAACCACCTTTAACAAATTTCAAATGTCATTTCAAATCTTTTGAACCTATTTCCAACCCTTGGGTCAACCTGGTTGACCAAGCCAACAGGTTTGACCCAAGAGGCCCTTTAAGGGTCCAAACATGTGTTTTGACCCAAATGACCTCTTTAGGCCATCCAACCACTTTCTTTGGACTTGAAATATCATTTCAAACCTGTTGAGCCCAAACCCAGACCCTGGGTCAACCTGGTTGACCAAGTCAACCCAGATTGACCAAACAGGCCCTTAGGGGCTCAAATAGGGATTTTGATCAATTTGACCTCCCCAGACCTAGGAACCACCCTCAATGGTCTCCAAATGCCTTTTCAAACCTGTCCAGCCCAAATTCACCCATTGGGTCAACCTAGTTGACTCAGTCAACATGGTTTGACCCAATGGACCCTTATGGTTTCAAATGAACCATTTCAACTTGTTTAACCACGTCAATATCTTCAATCCCTTGAAATCATTCTATTCAAAGCCTTGAATATTTCTAAACCTATTTTAAGTTCAACCCAACTTGGGTTGACCAAGTCAACCCTCAATTCTAGGTCAAAGCTTAATGGCATTTGCTCCCATTCCTTCCAAGCTCTCACTTTGACTTTTAACCCTTGATTAAATTATTCCAAATGATCCTTTATCCCCTCAAATGCCACATCACCAACTTTGACCTGGTTGACTGGTCAAACCAAGTCAACAAAGCCCTAAATCCCTCCTTGAATTGGTCAAACCTTCTATTTAACTTCAAGGAGTGTGAGATTAGGCTTGGAAGCTCTCCCATTGGCTGCTCCTACTTCCCTCCTATGCCACATCAGCAACCATTGACCAGTTGACCGGTCAAAATGGTCAATCCCCCCTTAAACCCTATTTTTCATGGTCAAAGCCCTATTTCCTCCCTATATCACATGCCTAAAAGCCTCCTTTTGCTTTATTTCCCTAACTAATCCTTGCTTAAGCTGCTCCAAAGGTTTGGCTTAGGCTATTTAGGCAATGTTCCCTCCCACTCATCCCAAAGCCGCCCAATGGGAGTGAGGCGTGCCCAGCCTTTGGGTCAGCCTTCTGGCTGTCCCAGGGACACTTGGCAACATCTGAGGACCTGGTGAGTCAATCCCAGCCATCCATTTGGCCTGGGGGCGTTTGAATAGGAGGAAAAGGCCTTAATGCCATATACTCTAATCCTAACCCTCTCTCTCTACTCAAGCCCTCTCAAGCCCTGCCCCCTGTTCCATTGAGCTCCCCAGACATCTCTCAACACTCTCCCACCGAAATCTCTCCGGTCAAAGGCCTTTTCCGGCGAGATCCCGGCGACCCTAGCTTAAATCCGTTCAAGGGAAGCTAGCAATCGATCCAGGAGCTTTCAAGCCGTGGACTCTTCTACAAAAAGGAGCGTGGACAGTCTACAAGTGCAACAAATCCATAAACGGTCTAATCCGTCCAAAATCAAGGTGAAAAACTCAAACCCTAGTTCTAGGGACACCAGTTTAATTAGCTTTTTATTAAGCTCGTTTTAAGTAAAATAAATTATTCCCCATTGATTCTCTTCACTTAGGGAATCTAAGTTTAAAATTTTAACTCATTTGATTCACTGGATCGAGAGAACGAGTCAAAGAATGGGTTCTAGGGTTCGGTTCGCTGGCTGCATGAACTGAGCCCTATCTGGTCCGTTGATCTCTCGATCAACAGATCTGATCGCGCCGTTCCACCCATTGATCAAGCGTGTACTCGATCCCGTGGCTCAAGCTGCGGTCCGGCTCGATCCTGACCGCCCGTTCAAAACCGCGGGATGAACTCTCCGCTGTTGGATCTTGCTCAATCGGATCAAACAGCGGGATCTGATCCCCGCCGTTGAACGACCCAAGCATTCGATCGAACGGCCCGCAGCGCCTGCTGACGTGGTTAAGTGAACCGCGTCCCGCGCTCTGCAGCCGACGCGTGGATGACCGCCGCCTTCCACGTGGCATCCCGCCGTCGCCGCGTTTTGGCTGGCCGAACCAAAACGCGCCATTTGTCCCACTAACAGCCGCCGTTTTAATTAAGTGAGTTTAATTTAAAATTAAAGCTATTTAATTACAGAAACTTTGAAAATTAATTAAAAATTATTTATAAATCCAAAAATTAATTTTAAAATATCAAAATCTTCAGAATTTTAAAACCTTTCAAATGAAATTAAATTTACTTTGAAATATTTAATATATCTTAAATAATTTTAAAATATTTAAAGTTTAGTATTTTTAATTAGTAATTAATCAAAATAAGACAAATTAATTAATAATTTCAAAATAATTTATTTTGAAACTCATTTCAGATTATAAAAAAAAAAAGATATTTTAAAATATAATATTTTAATTAACCCTTTAATATTTTAAAATATTTTAGATTCTTTTTAAAACTATTTAGTTAATTAAATAGTAAATTTATATTTAAATACTAAATTAAATATTGACTAAGATTTAAGCTCTAATTTTAGAGTGACTTATATAAATTAGAGGATCTCTCAAATTAAAATTATTATTATTTTAATTACCTTATTTTAAACCATATATTTATATATATATATATATATATATATTTAAGTATACATATACATTATGACATCTATTTTAAAATTATATTTACTTAGATAATTAAATCATGAGAGATCCTTTGAAATTTTAAACTTTGATTAAGCATACTTGAACAAAATTAATGGGGAATGGTGGTTATTTAATTAGCAATTATTTTAATTGTTCATTGGTTAACCCCTTAACTAATCAACTTTTATTTTGTTAATTGCATGCTTAAGGAGCACACACCACCTAGCCTAGGCTCTCCTAGATCTAAGGACTTGTTTGCTTTCTATTGTGTATGTATGCCATGTCTACTCAAAGGGTTAGAGGAACTTTGATTCAAACCTATTAAAATTAGTGACACAATTAAGGACAATAATAAAAGGCTTATGTGTAGAAAACTTAGAAGGATTTGAATGATTAGGATTCACTTCCCCTTGGGTTGAAACTTCAAGGACTTGAACTTAGGGACATGTACAGCCACTAGGAGAAATTTCATTAGCTTTGGAAATCATTAAGACCCTTAATTAAATTTCCTAAGTCTAAACCCTTAATTAAGCCTTTAAAACTTCTAAAAAATGTAATAAATTCATTTTAAATCCAAAAATTACATATAAACCCTCAAACTGACCAGACTCCAGTCCTTAATCCATGACAATTGAAAGCCTTTTGATTTGACATCAATTTAAACCCTAATTTAATCTTAAGTAAAAATCAATATTTAATTAAGATAATTAATTAATAATATTTAAAAAATCCCAAAATTTCCCAAACACTTGGGGATCCCTCCTTAGGTTATTTCTGACCTTTGGAGGTGTTTTCAAGAGATTGGGAATTTGTTTGAAGCAAAATCACAAAAGAGGCTTTCTAATTAAGAAATTCCCAATATTTAATAAAATACCCAAACTTCTAAAATTCATAACTAATTCTAGAAAAATCCAAATCACCCAAACTCACTTGCATTCAACTCCTAATAAGCTCTAATATTTATTAAAAATATTAAATTCCATAAATCTGTAATATTTCAAAAAGTCAACAAATCGGTCAATTTTAAGTCAAAACTAGTTCAAAACTTCAAACCTTCGTAATAAAATGTAGAAAAATCCGATTTCAACGTTCTTACCTTCTAACTGATTGTAGTAAGGTCTAGTATTTTAATAAAATACAAACAATCCAGAATTTAACCTTAATCAAAAAGTCAATTTTCAACCCTTAATTAAATCATTAAAATATTCAAAATTCTTAAAAACTCATAATCATTCTAAAACTCCAGAAAATATTGGCTTAATGTTTAAAATACTTAACAAACCCTTTAAAACACAACAACCACCCTAAAGATGAAGTTTATTGGCTGGACTACTCCGGGCTGCGGGGCTAAGTGTCCTAAGGAGGCTGGTTCCTCGAGCCTGGTGGCACAACGCCACGAATGGATTCTAAGGGGTGTTAAATCTTAAAATAGATTAATCTTCAACTATTTAACATTTTAAAAATCCCTAATTCAATTACATTAATTTGGTTTATCGGCTGGACTACTCCGGGCTGCGGGGCTAAGTGTCCTAAGGAGGCTGGTTCCTCGAGCCTGGTGGCACAACGCCACGAATCAATTAATGGAAAACTTAAATTAACCAAACTTTAAAAATCAGTAACTAACTCATTTTTATATTAATCCACTCTTTTAATTCTAACCAATTTAAATAACTTAATCAACCCCGATTGCTACTCGGTAACCCAGGCCTACGAGGCTATTAGCTTAGCCCCAAGAAAGGTGAAATAAACTTCACGGCCTCGGTGTGAAACAAAGGTAGTAATCAATTAACTTTTAAAATATGTTTAATTAAAATTCTTAACTCATTAATACTTAAATTTTAATTTAAATCCCCTTCTAAGCCTTAACAAATCCAAACTTTTAGACAACTTCAACTAATAACCCACTTTAGGATCTATCCCAGCCACACGACCTTTCTCACACACTTTAGATGATGTGCTAGGACAACCAACTCTAGATCTAGGTTAGGCCGGTGTTTACTTTACTGATGTGTGCCGGATTTTTCGTAGTTTTCACTGCATGTTGTGGATGAAATTGCTTTGCTGTGTCTGCTTACTTTTTCTGTACTCTGTGGATGGATTGATGTGTTTGGCGACTAGATTACCCTTAGGTTAGGTACGATCTGGATGTTAACACAGTTTTCTGCAGGTGGCCACGCTCATGCAGGGCAATATAAAAGGGGGCAAATCAAAAAAATGCATAAATATTATAAATTCTTTGCACAGGTGCTTCAGCTGCTAAAGCCCCCAAATCAAGAAAAGAGCGTGGCCAGTATGTTTACTTTCTTTTCTGCTCATATACAACTGCTTGGCAATAACTGCTTTATATATATTAATTATTTAGGATAACCCTGCAGGTGAGTCTAGATTTTTATTTTGATATTAATGTAATTTGTGCAAGTGTCAAGTGTTGTGAAAGTTAATTTTGAGTTGGGATACATAGATCCAAAGCTTGGATTCCAAAGAGGAAAGGATACCCCTTTGGGGAACACTCCTTTTCTATTTGGAAATCCAAATTTGGATCATACCTCTTCCTTACCCAAAGAGGAAAGAGTGGCCTTCCCCTTAGAGGGAAGTGCCCTCTTATCCATTTGGGTAATCCACTACGAAGATTCCAAAAAGATTGAAGAGAAGGAGTCCAAGGAAGAATGAGATCGAAGGCTTGAAGATTTGAAGATTGAAGGTATCCCACTCAAAATAACTTGCGTCATTACTAGGTTTAGAATCCGGGTTGTTGTCAGTGGTGCTCGGCCACTTTACTTTCTGTAGTATTCTGGTTTGTAATAAGCAAGGAAATTCTGCCTATGGACATTTATTAATTAATTTGTATTTAATGTGATGATTTGATTGCCTTTAGGATTACTTGTTTTTACTAGTTTTTTGGCGATTGCATGCCGCTCTTTATTTTCGCCTGGACACGTGAGGCTCGTGAGGGTGTGAAAGTTTTCTACTCATAATTTTAAAAGTCTAAAATTTTAGTGAGTCTAAACAACATAGAAAAATAACGAATCTAGGGAATTAGCCGGGGATCGACCCCGGGGTTGCATGCATATTTCTGCATTACTCTTTCCTTGCTTTAGACCCTTCCCCGCCTGCGGGTAGAGTCCAGATAGTCTGACCTATGAGGACGAGGTGCCGGACCTGGGGAAGTCCAGTCTTCTAAAAAAAAATTATTTTATAAGCATGTTTTTAAAAATTTCAAGCATATTTGATTTGAGGTTGTAAACCAGCATGCATTGCATTAGATACAAATTAAAGAGTCAAAATTTTAATTTCATAGTTCTTAGCATTTTTGCACCCAACATAAGTCAAAAGGGCCAAATAGGAGAATCTCTAGATGTCGACCCCAACTTTCCAAAACTTTAAATACAACGTCCCTACCATTCTTTCATAAAAAGATCGGACTCATCTCTTTTAAATCGACTAGGTGGTTAGTTGGCTCCCCAATCCAGGCCAGGGTAAGTTCAGATCTTGCACTGCATTAGTTAGGATCGGACGACTGTGGTCCAGTGTCCAAAATAGATTTAGGATCCGGGGCAGATCTTTGATTATAAGACCCCAAACTTCGGGAATATAATCCCAAATTTCTAATAAAATGCTCAACTCTAATTAAATATCATTTCAATCCAAAATATAAAGCCCAACACTTAGATTAAGTTGGGACACTTCCGGATGGTTCTGGAATCTCAAAGTGTCCCCTACCTCTCATCCTTTAACCCCATTAATAACTGCTCAATTTTGATCCATTCCCTTTTGATTTTCCAATAATTCTATTCATACTTTGATATCACTCCTAGAAACTCTAACAAAATTCTGCCATTATTTTAATCGGGAGTTTTTGTAGGAGATTTTATCTCCCTACGATGTAATTAACTACGAGGGCTTGCGCTCGTAGGAGATTTGGAACCCCACACACCTGATTTTAAAGAAAACTCAATTTCTAAAAATTCATTAGATTTCTTTGGGAAAAGTTAAATAATGATCATCATGCTCGCATTAGAAGAATTATCGTAGAATGGTGTCATTTCCCTTTGGGAAGATACATCCTTCTTCGATAAGGCTTTGGATGCGAATGCGACGATCATGTTTCTTGAATATTGTAATTGGGTACTTAGTTGAACTATACTTTGTCCCCTCGGGGCCATATAAAGTCCTTCTTAGAACCCGATCATAGTATTCAAGATGAGTTTACATAATTCTAAGTCTGAACACAGTTATGAAAGTTTATTTTCGTCCTTCGGGGTGATATACTCTTTCTAACGAGTCGATTCGACCTTAGAATTAGAACTCAACCTTAATCTTAAAATCCCCGAAGAAAACTAAAATTTTTCAAAACATATTTTCAAAATTCCACCAACAAATATTTTATTACATGATTATGAACTTTTTCGTATGAAACCTTCTAAATCAATTTTTGAAATATATATAAGGTTTACTCAAATTATTACCTCTTTGCATGCATTAGGACGAGCATTCACTAACTATGAAAAAGTGAATAAAATTTTAAGATGCTTGTCTTCCTCTTTTGATACTAAGATTACTACAATTACTGAATCTAAAGATTTGAATACTTATTCGATTGATAACTTACTTGGGTCACACATTACTTACGAGAAAGAGGTGAATCAAAGAAATCTTGATGCATGTGAGAAAAAGAAGGAGAAAATTGTGGCATTGAAGGCCAATAACACGAACACTGATTCTTCTGGGTCTGAAAGCGATGATGTTGCCTTAATCATAAGGCAATTAAAAAGCTTTCTAAGGAAGAAGCATAAAAACCATCATAAGTGAAATAAAAGTAAGGGTAACAAAAATTTTAAGAGTTCTAATGATACTATTTGTTTTGAATGTAGGAAACCAGAATATATTAAAGTTGATTGCCCTACACTTAAAACTCATCCTAGCAAGGAGAAGGGTAAGGAGAAAACTAAGTTTAAAAAGGACAATAAGAAGTTTCAAAAGGCGTTCTGGGCAGATTCTGCATCTGACTCCTCTGAGACTAAAGTTGAAGAGGAGACTACAAACTTGTGCATCGTCCTAGACGATCCACCTAATCCTCTAGGATGATCTGCTTTTTCAGTGGTCATCCGAAATGACTCCTCGTGACGATTGCTTATGTCTTATTTTCCTAAATGATATCTGATCGTCCTGGATAATATTACCACTTTTTTGACCAATCTCCCGGCTGCAATTATTGCAATAATGACTCGTGGAATTTTGGAAAACAGGTTTTAAAAAATATTAGTTTTCTTTGGGGATTTTAAGATTAAGGTTGAGTTCCAATTCTAAGGTCGAATCAACTCGTTAGAAAGAGTATATCACCCCGAAGGATGAAAATAAACTTTCATAGCGGTGTTCAAACTTAGAATTATGTAAACTCATCTTGAATGTTATGATCGGGTTCTAAGGAGAACTCTATATGGCCCCGAGGGGACATAATATAGTTCAACTAAGTACCCAATTACAATATTCAAGAAACATGATCGTCGCATTCACATCCAAAGCCTTATCGAAGAAGGGTGTATCTCCCCAAAGGGAAATGAGACCATTCTACGATCATCCTTCTAATGCAACTATGACGATCATTACTTAACTTTTCCCAAGGAAGTCTAATAAAATTTTAAAAATTAATTTTTTTAAAAAAAAATCAGGTGTATGTGGTTCCAAATCTCCTACGAGCGCAAGCCCTCGTAGTTAATTACATCGTGGGGAGACAAAAATCTCCTACGAAAACTCCCGATTAAAATAGTGGCAAAATTTTATTAGATTTTCTAGGAGTGATATCAAAAAGAGATGAATTTTAGAAACTCAAAAGGGAATGGATCAAAATTGAGCAGTTATTAATGGAGATAAAGGAGGAGAGGTAGGGGACACTTTGGGATTCCAGAACCATCCGGGAGTGTCCCAACTTAATCTAAATGTTGGGCTTTATGTTTTAGATTGAAATAATATTTAATTAGGGTTGAGCATTTTATTAGAAATTTGGGATTATATTCCCGAAATTTGGGGTCTTATAATCAAAGATCTGCCCCGGATCCTAAATCTATTTTGGACACTGGACCACAGTCATCCGATCCTAACTAATGCAGTGCAAGATCTGGACTTATCCCGGCCTGGATTGGGGAGCCAGCTAACCACCTAATCGATTTAAAATACATGAATCCAGTCTTTTCATGAAAGAATGGTAGGGACGTTGTATTTAAAGTTTTGGAGAGTTGGGGCCGACATCTAGAGATTCTCCTATTTGGCCCCTTTAACTTATGTTGGGTGCAAAAATGCTAAGGACTATGAAATTAAAATTTTGACTCTTTTAATTTGTATCTAATGCAATGCATGCTGGTTGACAACTTCCAAATCAAGTATGCTTGAAATTTTAAAAATAGGCTTATAAAATAATTTTTTTTTAGAAGACTGGACTTCCCCAGGTCCGGCACCTCGTCCTCATAGGTCAGACTATCCGGACTCTACCCGCAGGCGGGGAAGGGTCTAAAGCAAGGAAAGAGTAATGCAGAAATATGCATGCGACCCCGGGGTCGATCCCCGGCTGATTCCCTAGATTCGTTATCTTTTTATGTTATTTAGACTCACTAAAATTTTAGACTTTTAAAATTATGAGTAGAAAACTTTCACACCCTCACGAGTCTCACGTATCCAGGCGAAAAACAAAAGCGGCATACAATCGCCAAAAAACTAGTAAAATCAAGTAATCCTAAAGGCAATCAAATCATTACATCAAATACAAATTAATTAATAAATTTCCATAGGCAGAATTGCCTTGCTTATTACAAACCAGAATATTACAGAAAGTAAAGTGGCCGGGCACCACTGACAACAACCCGGATTCTAAACCTAGTAATGACGCAAGTTATTTTGAGTGGGATATTCTCAATCTTCAAATCTTCAAATCTTCAATCTCATTCTTCTTTGGACTTCTTTTCTTCAATCTTCTTGGAATCTTCGTAGTGGATTACCCAAATGGAGAAGAGGGCACTTCCCTCTAATGGGGAAGGCCACTCTTTCCTCTTTGGGTAAGGAGGAGGTATGATCCAAATTTGGATTTCCAAATGGAAAAGGAGTGTTCCCTACAGGGGTATCCTTTCCTCTTTGGAATCCAAGCTTTGGATCTATGTATCCCAACTCAAAATCAACTTTCACAACACTTGACACTTACACAAATTACATTGATATCAAAATAAAAAATCTAGACTCACTTGCAGGGTTATCCTAAGCAATTAATATATAAAAAGCAGTTATTCCCAAGCAGTTGTATATGAGCAGAAAAGAAAGTAAACACACTGGCCACGCTCTTTTTATGATTTGGGGGCTTTAGCAGCTGAAGCACCTGTGCAAATAGTTTATAATATTTATGCATTTTTTGATTTGCTCCCTTTTTATATTGCCCTGCATGAGCGTGGCCACCTGCAGAAAACTGTGTCAACATCCAGATCGTACCTAACCTAAGGGTAATCTAGTCGCCAAACACATCAATCCATCCACAGAGTACAGAAAAAGTAAGCAGACACAGCAAAGCAATTTCATCCACAACATGCAGTGAAAACTACGAAAAATCCAGCACACAGCAGTAAAGTAAACACCGGCCTAACCTAGATCTAGAGTTGGTTATCCTAGCACATCATCTAAAGTGTGTGAGAAAGGTCGTGTGGCTGGGATAGATCCTAAAGTAGGTTATTAATTGAAGTTGTCTAAAAGTTTGGATTCGTTAAGGCTTAGAAGGGGATTTAGATTAAAATTTAAATATTAATGAATTAAGAATTTTAATTAAACATATTTTAAAATTTAATTGATTGCTACCTTTGTTTCACACCGAGGCCGTGAAGTTTATTTCACCTTCCTTGGGGCTAAGCTAATAGCCTCGTAGGCCTGGGTTACCCAGTAGCAATCGGAGTTGATTAAGTTATTTAAATTGGTTAGAATTAAAAGATTGGATTAATTATAAAAAAAGGTTAGTTACTGATTTTTAAAGCTTGATTAATTTAAGTTTGCCATTAATTGATTCGTGGCGTTGTGCCACCAGGCTCGAGGAACCAGCCTCCTTAGGACACTTAGCCCCGCAGCCCGGAGTAGTCCAGCCGATAAACCAAATTAATGTAATTAAATTAGAAGTTTTAAAAGATTAGATAATTAATAATTAATCTATTTTTAAGATTTAACATCCCTTGAAATCCATTCGTGGCGTTGTGCCACCAGGCTCGAGGAACCAGCCTCCTTAGGACACTTAGCCCCGCAGCCCGGAGTAGTCCAGCCAATAAACTTCATCTTCAGGATGTTTGTTATGTTTTAAGAAGTTTGTTGAATGTTTTAAATATTAAGCTAACATTTTCTGGAGTTTTAGAATAATTTTGAGTTTTAAGAATATTTTAGAATATTTTAATCATTTAATTAAGGGGCTGAAAATTGACTTTTTGATTAAGCCCGAATTCTGAAATGTTTGTATTTTATTAAAATACTAGACCTTACTACGATCAGTTAGAAGGTAAGTACGTTGAAATTGGATTTTTCGACATTTTATTACGAAGGTTTGAAGTTTTGAACTAGTTTTAACTACGGTTTGACCAATTTGTTGACTTTTTTACTTTGGCCAGATTTTGGGGGTTTGAAATTTTTGGAAAATACTAGATTTTAATTAGAGTGATTAGCCACTGAGTTTGATTGATTTGGAATTTTCTACAATTAGTTATGAATTTTGGAAGTTTGGAGGTTTATTGGAATTATTTAATTGTTTTAATTAAGGGCTCCCTTGATGATTTTGCTCCAAATGGTTTCCTAACTTCTTGAAAATACCTCCAAAGGTCAGAAATGACCTAAGGAGTGATTCCTAAGTGTTTGGGAAATTTTTGGGTTTTTTAAATATTAATAATTATTAAATTCAATTAAAAGTTGGATTCCACTTAAAATTAAACTGGGCATTAACCTGCTGTCAAATCAGCTGGGTTATAATTTTAATTAATAGGGAATCTAATTCTGGTCAGATAGAGGTATTATACATAATTTTGGATTTAAAATGAATTTACTACATTTTTTAGAAGTTTTAAAGGCTTAATTAAGGGTTTAGACTTAGGAAATTTAATTAAGGGTCTTAATGATTTCCAAAGCTAATGAAATTTCTCCTAGTGGCTGTACATGTCCCTAAGTTCAAGTCCTTGAAGTTTCAACCCAAGGGGAAGTGAATCCTAATCATTCAAATCCTTCTAAGTTTTCTACACATAAGCCCTTAATTATTGTCCTTAATTGTGTCACTAATTTTAATAGGTTTGAATCAAGGTTTGGCTAACCCTTGGACTTAACATATAAGAGAATACACATAAAAAAAAAACACAATCAAATCCTTAAAACTAGGAGAGCCTAGGCTAAGTGGTGTGTGCACAACCTAAGCATACAACATTCAAAATTAATTATCACAGAAAAAGATATTGATTAGTGAATAGTTGAAAAGTAACTATTCACTAATCTCCCCCATAATTCATGTTCAAGCACACTTATTCCAAGTTTGAAATTTCAAAGGATTTCTCAATTGCTCTCAAAATTTAACAAATATAATTTTAAAATTAATTTTAATATTTAGAAAATAGATCAATCTTGAGGATTTTTTAGAAAATTTAAGTAATTCAAAATTATTTTTCAATAAGCCTCAAAAATAGTTTTAAAACAAATTTTCTAATATTTTAATGATTTAAAATAAAAATTCTTTGAGTTTTTGAAAATTACTATTAATTACCTATTTAATTTAAGTAAGTAATTTAGATTACTTAACATATATATATATATATATATATACATAGAATTTTTTTATTTTTTTATTTTTAAGAAAATAAAATTAATTTCTCTGATTTGAATGAAATGATATTTATTTTTACTTGTTTGAAAATATTTTATTTAATATTACAGTAAATGATTTAAAATATATATATATATATATATATATATATATATATATATATATATATATTCAAATCTCAATTTTTTTAATATAACTGAAAATATATTGAGCATTTTGATTTAAAATTTATTTTAAATTAAAATTTATAAAATTATAAAAATTTTGATAGTAAATATTAAATTTTTGGACTTATATTTAATTTTATATTATTTTTTTAAATTTTTCTGGACTTAAAACTAATTAAAAATTATTTTTTTTATTAAATAAGGGCTCTGGCGGCGCCGGCGGGACAAGTGGATCAACGGAGACCGTCCGATCGAACCACAGAAACGGCGGGGCGACGTGGCACAACAGGGACCGCGGGATCAATACGCGACGGAGCCAATGATTGGCGACGGCGGTCAGCCACGTGTCGGCAGCTAAACGCCTCACGCGGTTTCACTTAACCACGTCAGCGATCAGCAGGCGCCGTTGGATATTCCGCAGATTCGATCCAACGGACAGGATCGAATCCCGTGGCGATCTCAACGGGGGAAAATCAAACGGCGGAGGTTCGATCCCGCTGTTCCAAACGGACGGCCCTGATCTCGCCGGTCGATCGATCGAACTCTACACCGAATACACGGGCGAACCAAGGCGCGGAGCGACTAGATCTAGACCGTTGATCGTGTGATCAACGGTCTAGAAAACGTACATCTGCAGCGAACTACGGATGACGCCCTAGAATCCGTTTTTTGGTTCATTCTCTCGATCGGATGGACCAAATCGCTTGAAATTTTAAACTTAGGAAGTATACATGAACAGAATCGATGGGGAAAGATTATCTCAGCCTTAAACACCTTATATGCCAAGCTAATTAAATCTATCTAATGTGAACTAGATCTAAGGTTTTAAGAGATTATACCGTTGGATCTTCAAAATTTCTGGATGGATGAGCTTGTAGACTGTCCAAGTGTAGATTCCCAGCGCAAAATCGAGCTCGAACACGCCTGGATCGGCTGCTGCAAGCCTAGGACGGACTAGGTGATGGACTCGCCAGAGAACTCGCCGCCGGTGATGTGCAACCACTTGGATTTTGTAGTGGGGAGGTAGAGGAGGCTCTGGAGATCCAAAACGAACTAAGAACTCGCTCTGGGAGGCTGGGGTTAGTGAGAGAAGGTGCTTTGATCCAATGGCTTCAAAAGTCACCTTTTTCCCTATTCAAATGGCCTGGGCTGGATTGGATGGCTGGGATCAACTCCTGGACTCTCCAGATGATGCCACCTGTCTCTGGGAAAGCTGGAAGGCTGCCGCAAGGGCTGGACACGCCTTATTCCCAATGGGTAGACTTGGGATGAGTGGAGGGGGGGGGCATTGCCACTTATGGCTAAACCAGGGGTGGAGCTCGGTTAGGGAGCCTATTAGAGAGCTTTATCTCTCACTTAGGACTAACCTAGACGCCTAGATTAGTGAGAAGGAGGCTCACATGTGAGTTTGACCATGGGGCTCCTCCATAAAGCCTTTGTTGACCGAATTGACCAGTCAAAAGGTCAAGGGTGCTGAGGTGGCAGTGGGAGATCAATGGCTATAGGTTGGAGATGCTCCAAGCCTAATCTCACACTCTTTGAGGTCAAATAGGAGGTTTGACCAATTCCAAGAGGTGCTTAAGGCTTTGTTGACTTGGTTTGACCAGTCAACAAAGTCAAAGTTGGTGATGTGGCATTTGGAGAGGTAAAAGGTCATTTAGGATAATTTGGTTAAAAGTCAAATGTCAAAAGTCAAGGGTAGGGAAAATAGGAGCCAATGTCACTAAGGATTGAGGGTTGACTTGGTCAACTCAAGTTGAGTTAGGTTGACCAAATGTCAAGTGACACTTGAGTCTTATCCAAGAATTGATTTGAATAGGTAATAGGGGTTGAAGAGCTCAAATGAGTCGATTTAACCCATTTAGACCCTTTAAGAGCTAATGGGTCAACCTAAGTTGACTGGGTCAACCAGGTTGACCCAATGGGTGAATCTGGGCTGGACAAATTTGAAAAGATATTTGGGGACCATTGGAGGTGGTCCCCAGGTCTGGGGAGGTCAATTTAGTCAAAATCCCTATTTGAATCCTTAACGGTCTATTTGGTCAACCTGGGTTGACTTGGTCAACCAGGTTGACCTAGGGTTTGGGTTTGGGCTCAACAGATTTGAGATGACATTTCAAGACTAATGGGAAGGGTTCCATAACCTAGAGAAGTCATTTAGGTCAAAATACCTATTTGGACCCTTAAAGGGCCTTTTAGGTCAACTGTGTTGACTTGGTCAACCAAATTGACCCAGGTCTCGGGAATGGGTTGAACAGGTTTGATTTGATATTTGAAACTTGCTGCAAGTGGTTGCACTCAATTTAGAGTTCAATTGGTTTGAAATGCCTATTTGAGCCCCATAGGGGCATTTTGGTCAACTTTGACCTATTGGTCAACTATAGTCAAAAATGGGTCTGAAAAATGCAGTTTACTTCTCAATGAGTTAAAATCAAGGGTCTGGAAGTGATTGGAGGCTTTGATAAGGATTCCAAGGTCAAGATCTCAAAGGGGTTAGGTTCAGTGGCATAGGCTGTAAATATTTGAGAGTTTTACAGCCTTTGGATTTTAATTCAGATTCTGGGGTTAGAGACCTCAGAATAAGCTCAAAGTTGGAGGGTAATCTCTAGAGACATGTCTTATCACTTTACAAGTGATAGACCTTGAAACAGAGACCATTTGGCTGGGTTTTGAAATGTTTGAATAATCTCTAAAAAGGGTCTTTAGGACAAGGCCTTAAGACTTAAGATCTGAGTCTGGACTTCTGGATTTGAAATGAATTTCAGGTTTGAATAATTAAAATTGAAATATCCAAACCATTTACAATCATGTTGTGATTGTTAATGGATGGATAGGGTCAAGGCTAGATTAAGGGGAGGATCAAAGTCTGGGTTGAAATTTGGATTCTCAAGTGGATTGAGTCAAAGTTTGGATATGTTTGAAATTTGAATTAATTTGGATTTGACTTGAATGGAGTTCAGATTGATTTGAAGTTTGAATTGATCAAGGGTAGAGATTGATTTGAGTATGGAATTGTCCTAGAATCTAGAGAGATTCTAAGATATAGGATTTAAGGGAATCCTAGGCTCTAGAGTAGGCTCTAAGGTCTAGTTCTAGGAAAGAATCCTAAGGTCTAGAGTGGATCCTAGGATCTTTAAATTAATCTGGAGTTTGGAAGGGCTTTAGTGACCTCATACAAAAATGAGGTCAACACAGGACTATACAAAACTTTTGCAACTTTCCACCACATGGGACAAACTCCATATCCTCTATTCTAATCCTGATTACGATTGGATTTCGGCCAACCATTTTCTTAGAAATACTAATGCTCAATTTTACGTTGGAGAGTCTAGCACCTTACTTAAAGATGCTAGGATAATCCAACATGTCCTTCGCACCTCAATTCTTCCTAAAGCTGGTGATCATGTTCATATCACTCCTCTTCTTTTGATCACCACATTTTTATATTTTGGCTCGTCGAGAATTTAATGGCACATATTTAATCTTTCGGTATATTGAGCATTTGACCACTATTCAAGATCCAGGATATAGGAGGAAGCCAAATCTTGCTCTAGGACATATTATTTCCTATGTCTTAGAATCAAAATACAACCTTTAATATCCTTCCTCACCAAATTTTTAGCCTGCCTTCTACTCAAACAACTCCTTTCACGTTCTTCACAATACTCGTCTCCACCCGGGGAACAACGAACCCGAGGGAGTTGAGGAGTAGGCAGCTCATGCACCTGCTCCTGTGCCTATTCCTGCACCTACTCCACTTTGCCAGCACTCTTAGCTAGATCAGCTGGTGGAGCGATTCGGCCAGTGGGAACTTCTCTTTGAGGCGTACATTACTGTGTAGGAGCAGCAACATACTGAGGATATTATTCTCCTGTAGCATCAGCACAACCAGGATATGGTCTGGTTTGGAGAGTAGTTCACCACTCTTTTGAGTTGCTTTCATCCACATCCACCTTCACCACCACCTCCTTCAGATGATCAGGGGTTGTCGATATTTTAGTTTTTTTATGTTATTTTTTTATTGTAGTTTGATTCTATTTTGGTAGTCTCTACTTTATTTCTTTTCTAGTTTTTCTCTTTTTTTGTGATATCAAAAGGGGTAGTAGTTAGTTATACTTTTTATTATATAGTTTAATTCTGTTATTGGATAGTTGATCTATTTCTATTAAACTTCCTTGAACTGCTTAGATTATTTTTTGATTTGACATCATCAAAAAGAGAGAGATTATTGTAAATATGATTTTATGGATTAGAATTTTGATGATAACAAATATTCATGTTTTTTCTACGACTTCCTTGCCCACTAACATTTCAGGTCCACAAGATTGAGTGTAACTCAAGCCAGCTCAATACTGAGTAGATTAGGTCTGAGTCAGTTTGTAATTTTTTCTCTTTCTTGAGTCTATTATAAACGATGTGATTCATGATGCTGTGTAACCTTACACACACATGGGAGGAAATTTATATCTATTGGTTAGAGTTCTCTGTTTTGATCACATCATCTGGGATGATCTAAATATCATCCTAGACAATTTGTTAAAAATAAAAACCCTAATTAGAGCATCTTGGTTAAGGCAGCCGTCATTAAGCTCATCGTACTATACGATATTTATATCGGTCAGGATGAAAGGCTCAAATAAAAAAGAATCAGCAGCCAGATCTGTTTAGGTATTATTTATTTTTGGACATTATCCAGGACGATGCAACACAATGATGCCTAAATTAATCTACTTATTAAGGAAAGTAATTAAGGTTTTGATTACTCGATCCAATCATCTTGGATGATCGTAGGATCGGTCAGGATGATTAGTTTAAAAAACCTTAGTTATTCCTGGATGGTCTTCATCGGCCAGCTGCCTTCAGGGTGAAAGTCTGGACGATTTTCATAGATTTGAACTAATCATCCGGGACGGTCGTGAGATTGGCCTGGATGATCTAGCTATTTTTTTCATCATTCAGACATCCATTCAGTGCAATTTTCTGGATGATATTCATGGATTTGTACTAATCGTACAGGATGATATTATATCTGCCTGGACGATATAAATAAAAATCTTCAGATCGTCCCAAACTGTTTGGGCTGATTGAGCGAAATCTATGCTGATCGTCCAGGATAATATTTATATCGTTCTGGATGATAAAGTTAGTTTATATAAAATAAGAGCTATTCTGAAACTCTTATATTTAAAAGCTCTTATTCTACCCAAGAGCTTATCTTTTACTGTTGTCTTGACCTGAGAGAGATAAAGGGAGAGAGAGAGAGAGAGGATCTTATGAGGAGGAGCTTGTGAGGGTTTCATAAAGGTTGCTCCAAGAAAGGATCGAAATCATCTTCTTCGAACGTCGTCCCTTATTCTTGGAGGTTCGAGAGAGGTCCACTTCAGCAATTGATAAAGGTTCTCTGCCTGGTTCAGGAGGAAGTAAAAGGAGTTGGGTTCTCTATCTCATCGGTGTTGGTGGAAAGGAGGTTTTGTACAAGCTTCTCCGCCTTGTTGTGGGAGCAAAAGGAGAGTCATTGAGTTTAGTGAAATACTCAAAGAGCGCCTCTTGGGAGTGGACGTAGGTCGAGTTGACCAAACCACTATAAATTTTTGTCTTCTTTTATACTTCTTTTTCCATATTTAATTTCCACACAATTTCTATGTGGTTAATTTTGGTTTGGTTAAGATTTTGTTTTTTAATTAAAAGATTTTTAAAAATACCAATTCACCCCCCCCCCCTCTTACTTAGTTTGGGCTAGTTCATAAGAGCTTAACATCCCTAACAAACTTTCAAAATAGAATTTCTTTCGGGATTCGTATGATGATTTACCCCGGCATGTATTCCTCTGACATGTTAGGGCATACATTATGTATATGTTTGGTTGTTGCTTATTGCCTGATGTTCTCAGGGTCGCACATCCATATGTAATATCTACCATTGCTTGAGCGCATTGAGAATTTTGCCCAATACTCTCTTGGTTTGTCTATGTTGGCACATCTATATAGAGAGTTGAACATAGCGACATGACCTTCCTAAATGTATATAGTTGGATGCCTTCCCCTATTGCAGGCTTGAGCTTGGGAGAGGATACATGTTGGTAGGCCAACACTTCGAGTTCCATACCCACAAGATATCATTGCGAAGCCTCTAGCTTTAAGGTAATTTTGTATTCACATAATATATTATGATGTGTTACACTTCGTAACTTATATGAGTAAGACCAAGTCATTATAGGTGGGTCAAAGAAAGATTGCAGGAAGATCTAATTGGAAACATAATGACATACAGAGATGAGTTTGATGGACTTCAGCAAAGCCAAGTATCTTGAATTTAAATTAAGCATATTAGAGATTTATAATAGTTATTAATTTTTTGACATGTAATAAAACTATCCTTCGCTCATTACAGACCATATTTTCGCCATACTCAGATTCTATAATGCGTATGATGCCTCTAATTTGCCTTAAAGCCAACGATCTATGGACTTCTCGTGTCCCATTGATTAGCTGGAAGGGTGTCAAGTGGCATTTTCCTAACAGGGTGATGTGACAATTTAGAGGCATACAATCTCGTATGATGAAGCCCATGGAGAGAGAATTTTTTGGGTTGATGGTAGAGGTCGAGCTGAGGTAGATTTGATACATTGCCATAGAGAATATATTGAGTTGTGGAATAATAGACAGGCACTCATTACAACTATTAGGGAGCCATTGGGAGATGGTAGAGAGGAGTTAGCAAATTATTTACAATGGTACAAATCATGGGCCTCCCTCTACTTACTGAAAGCACTAATAACTCCACCAGAAATAATTTACCCATTGTTACCAGGGAGTGGATAGTGGTACGTGATTATGTGTATATTTAAATGATGCTTAATATATAAGTATATTATACTTAATATTAAATTTATATTTATAGGTTGATTACTTCTTGCGTAGCAAAGACATTGCTGAGTCATATGATATGGGCCAGATGGAGAGTGGATGGTCAATGTATCAAGGATATGATGACATTCTCGAACTTGCAAGTCAAGTAGAGCAATCTATGTATATAGACACTACTGGCTGACAACCTCGACGAGGAGGATTAACTACATAGATGGAGCAGCCTGCTAGGAGATCAATATCTCATGCTTCAAGATTATAGTTAAATCTTGTAGACACACTGAGAATTTTCATATACGTAGGATCACCTGATTCTGCCAGACCTTTCAGAATAACAGGAGCAGGCCCTTCTATAATACAAGGTGATAGGAGTTTATCTCAAGCAAGAGGAGGGCAGTGGACAATTACAAAATCATGATGGGTCCGTACGATATTTTGTATGGGCCACAAGCTCCATATGACTTGAAAAATCCTATATGGACGACCCTATTTGGATGGCCCTGAACTCTAACTCAGCATGATATGATTATGAAACAAGTACAACCTGACATCGGCACTGTGTAGGAGGAAGGGGAGCATGAACAAGAAGAATAATCATAACTCCAGAGGAGGAGTAGACAGGAGCCCTCAAGATACACCCCTGGTACAAATGCTCTCAAACCCAGGAAGAAGAGGAAGTTGAAATTCAGGAATAATTAATGATGTATTATGTTTGAACTTTCATGTATAAATATTTCAGATAATGTAATATCTTCTTCATAATGGGTTCAGAAATTATATATATATATATATATATATATATATATATATATATATATATATATATATATATATATATATATATATATATATATATATATATATATATATATATATATATATATAGTTTTAATTTGACATTATATAGGGCAAATTTTAAAATTTATCAATATTACAAATAAAATTAGGAGAAAAGAGAAGGATTTTCTAAATGGAAAAGACTGGTAGCAAGTACAACAAGAATTTAAGATCTAATTCAGATGTTATCCTACACAAACATAGCTTTAAGCTCGTGTATGATTTCTACTAAAAAATATGTAACAATAAGAGTTATGTATTGTTAGCTACATATTGTTATTTAGGGTTTTGCTCGTGCTTAATATGCCTTTTTGTATAATTTTATTTTATGTAATGATAAATTCTAATTGCTACTCAAATTGTAATTTCTTTTATTAATTTGACTTTTTTGTTATCCATTAGTTTTTTTTTTATTATGCTACTTGATTTAATGTTAAATTTCTAATGGCTACTCAAATTGTATTTTCTGAATACATCATATTTGCGTTTATGTATATGTCCTTTTATGAAATATAATAATATTATTATTATTAATTTATAATTTGCATATTATAAAAATATTAATTTATTTATTGTCTAATAGTTATTATATTTCATTAATATTCTTTTACTCAAGAAATATAATTAGATGTAAAAAGTATAATAAATCACTTATTTAGTTTGCATTTTATTTTAAATAATATAAATTTTTGTATTTTAATATTTTTTTTTTTAAAGTAAACAATAAAAAGTTGTATATGTTAAATTGAATATAAGGATTGATTTATTATTATTAGTATTATATTTAGATTCATTATATTTTGCAACATAATAATCAATTCAATATATATTTCTCATTTAATTGTTTTCATTTATTTTCTAAAAATTTGATATAAAAGAAAATATTTTAATTTTGATTACTAATGAACATTTCTATAATTGTAAAGGATATAATAGAGAGTAATCACAATTTTTTAAATAATATACGTTTAAATATTATTAGAATTTACATTTTTGAATAATATTTATTTTATTTTTCAATTTCATATAATATGTTAAATATGAAATTACTACCACATTTGATATGTTTTATAATATATAATATGAAATTACACTAATATTGCATGGAATAAATTTAATATCTATTATAATTTATATTATTTATTATTTATTAATATTTTAAATAATATTTAATCTTTCATAAGGTAATTCATAATTCCCTTTCTCTATGATGTCATTCGGAATAAGCGGAGCATGGAAAGAAAGAGAATCAATAATTCAATGCACAAAGCAAAGTATCAATTTTACTACTACAATTGCTTTGTATTTTATAAATACATATATTATGTGCATATAACAACAATTTAATTAATCAAGTTTAAACCATATAAGTGATATTTTCAACACCACTTGAAGCAACGGCACAAAATGCAAAGAAAACGCAGGTCACGTTCGGGTTTTCATTGAAAATGCAGTACATGTTCGCATTTTCAAAGGAAAACACAATGGAGGTTAGCGTTTTCCATAGAATTTTCCATAGAAAACGCACACCTGCTTCATGTTTTCTTCAAAAACACAAATCCTGTACACTTGTATGATCCTTTTTAAATTTATTTAATACCATACATCTTCTCTTAAATGTTTTTAGACCGTGATCCTTTAAAAATTTGGCCAAAGATATTTTGGTTAGGAGAGTTTGCTTTAAGGGTTTTGCAGGAGAGGAGATTTTAGCAAGAGAAAAGAAAGAGATCGAATTTCGGACAAGATGATTTTTAGAGGGAATTTGAATGGATATTTGAAAATTTGAAAAGCATGATTAATTACCAATCATCAAAATTTAGTCAAAAAGATTTTGGAATTATTTCAAAATAACATTAATAATAAAAATAATAGAGAGAGAAAACCAAAAAAATGAAATAAATTAAAATGAATAATTTTGGCATGTCATAAATTATTGAAATAAATTAATGTATGAATAATCATTAAATGAACAAAGTATTTAATGCTGCTTAATTAAATGATGCATGATAAAATTGCAAAAGAATGTGTTCATTTAAAGCAAGTAATCCAAATTTCCAAGAATGATACATGTTTTTAGATAAATAATATGCAAATAATGTTAAATAATTTTTGCAATAAAATCTAAATAATTTTAATGCACTTATTAAAATTTAAATAATTTATCGACAGGATAAAGGATTTAATTTGAATTATTTTTTCTTTCAAATGAGGGCTTCTTATTTAGTGGAATTAGTACAGAAATATATAGGACTTTTCTTGATTTGGTGAGTTCGATTAGAATACAATAGATTTGAATTAAAATTTAATTTATGTTGTAATTGCCTATTACAAAGTCTAATTCTTGGAATCAAAATCACTCCATTTTATCAAAAAAATCCCTCTTATCCTTCCCCATCCCCTTCGACTTTTGAGCTACTTAGCACCATAAACTATTAGCAAGTGAACCTATGTCAATGCCACCTACAACTCCAAAGTCATTTATCACTCCACATAAATTTATATCAGCTACTCTTGTTGTGGACTAGTTGGAAGCCTCCCTCAAATTCCTATGCTAATATGCCCACACGTGTTTTCCACAAGACAAAAGATTTTTTAATGTTGTTTACAATAATCAAGAATTATTGAATTTTAGCAATGTAATTTCTATCCAGCAAGAAAATAAATCCAAAACCAAGGAAAAACTTGTGGTGCATGATAAGAAAACCTAACCTGAAATGAGAAGTCAAATGCAATAAAAGAACATTTGAGGTGCATTTATTTGATTGACAAATCATTTGAGAACCTCCATAAAAATTCCTAAAACTCTTTATATAGACTCATATCATAGCACGAAAAAGAATCAGATCAACCATTAATTGCCTGAACTCTTCCATAGAGGACTCACATAGTAAGGAGTTGCTCGACATAGATTTAGCAATATGAGACTATTAAAGAGGAAGGGGAAAAGAGAGCTTCTCCTTTTTCTTTTTTCTTTTTTTCGGGAAAATTATGGGCAAAGCCCATTTTTCATTGATGCCAAATAGTTACAAGTAAAGTAAAAGCTGAAACAAAAAGACCTATGAGGCAGAGCATCAACCCAAAATTACAGGGTTACAGACAAAAAAAAACCTCATTACAAAAGAAAATAATAAAAGGGTGAAGACAGTAAACTGAACAGAAAAACTGTCCACAAAAATAAACCCAATCAGGGACTAAGGGAAGAAACCACCATTGGGATCTTGAATTGCGACTCTCTCAACCTAGTTGAAGAAGAGAAGGGTATGATATTGCCATCCAAAGGGGAAAAAAGCAATTCTATCATCCTTGCCCTCCAAACAAAAAATCTGGCAGAGAACCAAAAACTGCAGTAGAAATATCGCAATGCAGCCAAAGCAGCACCGGCCTACCAAAATAAAACCAACAGAAATATCCAGCCATAGCAGCACCGACAAAATGATCATTTTCTTAAAGCAAATCCAGTAGCAAAACCCCATTTTTCCATTTCATAACCTTAGCAAAGACAACAGCTTTTATCATTAGAGCTAAGGTAGTAGAAAATACATAAATCTGACCAAACCTCCTATCATTTTTTCTCTTCAAATATGATAGACCGAGCAACAAATAATGAGGTAATAAATTTTTTTGTTCTCAATTTGCATCTCATCAATAAACTCATAAATTTGTAAAATATTTGGCCTTAGAAGAAGATACCCCAAATTGCTCATAAGGTTAGATAGAACAGATAAAGAATAGTCACATTCGAAAAATAAATGTGAAGCAAATTCATTTAAGCAATGACATAAATGGCACATAGCATCCACCGTAATACCCTTAGCAATAAGAACATCAGCGGTCTTAATACCTCCAATTAAGGCCATCCAACAGAAAGAAGAGAACCTCAGTGCAAAACGTTTATGCCAAACGAATTGATACCAATTAAATTTAGCATAAGTTTTAAAAAAATAATACCTGTAAGCTCTATGATTACTAATTTTCTATCCCCAAACTAAATAACATAAGTATCCAAAACCACCGGGATAGCAGATATAGCACTGACAGCATGATCAGGCAAGGTGGAAGGCAATAGCCACCCATTCTCATTAAGAATAACAGAAGAGTTTTTCATTAACAGGGAAAAGGCCAAGAGTGGGACGCACCTCCAAAACTTCATGTAAACATTTATCATTAAACCAGTGATCCCAATAAAGGGATAAATGAGAGTATTGAGTTACCTTGAATGAAAGTTCTCTTTGGCAAGCTTAGCATTCCTACAAACACATTTCCAAATTTGGATACTTTAGAAACCGAATCCTTCCAAGGAGAAACATACTTGTTAAACAGCCACATAGCCAGGGGACTATGAAAAGTGAAGATTCTCATAATGAGAGAGCAATTAAAACTGAATTGAAGGGATTGCAAGGAAGGCAAACCAAGGCCTCACACATCAATTGGTTTACAGGTATTACGCCAAGAGATCAAATGCAATTTTCGCCCGGAGGTTACACCAAAATAAAGAAATTTAGCACATAACCTATCAATTTGCTTTATAATAGTTTTAGATATAATAGACCCACGAATCCAGTAATAAATAATATTCCAAATAGTATATCGAAGGAATTGCAGCCTGCCAGCAAAAGATAAGGCTTTTGCCTTCCAACCTGAAAGTTTGTAGATTACATTTTCCATCAGTTTTGAGAAGCTAGCAAGCTTTGGATTAAAGGGTGATAAGGGGACCCCAAGGTAGAAAATGCTAGAGGAGGTAGCTGGAATATTGAAGATTGAACAAATGAGATCAGTTGAATGACAATTAGGAGGTCAGATGATGGAGCTCTTACCAAAACTAACTTCCAGACCAGTAGCCAAAGAGAAATTCTTAATTATTTGGCTAAGTTTCTCACAGTTGTTAACATCAGCTTTCTCAAAAATAATTAGATCATCAGCATACATAAGATGGGAAAGCCTCTGATCCCCAGTATAGAGAGCTTCAAAGCAATTATCTATAGTGTTGCAATCAAACAAACAGAAAAATGCATCCATAACAATACATAAAAGATAAGGACTTAGGAGACACCCCTGCCTAAGCCCCGAAGTAGAGGGAAAAAACATTCAAAAGCCCCATCAATGCATAAAAAGAACTAAACATCCTTAATGCAAGCTTCAATCCAATTGATAAACAAAATAGGAAAGCCTTTTTGCACCATCCCTGCAATAAGAAACTCTCTAGATACACTATCAAAAGCTTTTTATTTTATATCTAGCTTGATACACAAGCTTGAATGTGGTAGATTTCCTCGAGTGCAAAAGGATTTCATTACCAAGAAAAACATTATCCGTTGAAATCTTCTTGTGAATGAACCCATCTTGATTATCTTTAATAATATGTGGCATAATGGGTTTCATTCAAGCAACCAAAATTTTAGCAATAATCTTGTAGGAGGTGTTACAAAGAGAAATAGGACGAAAATCAATAATTACCTCAGTATTATTGGATTTGGGTATAAGAGTGATAGCAGTAGCCTTTGTCGTACGGGGAATATAGGCATTTTTTGTAGAAATAGTTGATAGTATTGCAGACAGTAGGACCAATAACCACCCAAGTAGATTTAAAGAACTCAAAATTAAAACCATTTGGGCCACGAGTAGAATTGGGGGAGCACCAGAGAAAACTACTTTTTTTATTTTAGCTTCTTAAAAAGGGACAATAAGAGAATTAATAAAATCAGAATGAATAACATTTCCAGAAGGGAAAAGGTTAATATGAAACTCCAGATCCTGAAAAGCATTAAAAAGATCTTTGAAATAAGAGATGGATTCATTAATAGCCTCAGGCAAAGAGGAGTTAGCTTGAGGCATAGCTAAAGACAACAGTTTTCTTGTAATTTCTCCTCAATTGAATTCTAGCATATAAGAATTTGAGGTCATCCTCCCCATGAGAAATCCATTTGACTTTTGTCCTTTGATTAATCCAAGAAAACCACAAAAAAGAGGCAACAACTAATTGTTGATTAATGCTTTTAACGTCAATGAGGCCTCAACAAAATTGCCATCAGGGTGCAAGCTAGCAAGACAATCTTCTTGCCTATTTTGGAGTTTATTGATATGATCAGCCATCAAATTAGAAGTAGCCCAACTTTTCCTTCTAATAGCCACCTTGAGTTGTTTAAGCTTAGAGCAAAGATCAACAAATGGATTACCTTTAGATTTGACAGAAAATATATCAAACGTCAAATGCCAAAACTGTTCATAATTGAGCAAATAATTTTTAAAAAGAAAATGATGCTTTGTGGTAGAAATTTCCCCAGGCAAGAGGATAATAGGACAGTGGTCAGAACCCACAGGACTTTTTATCATGTAGTAAGAGTTGGAAAAACAAGCCAACCAATCATCATTTACCAACATCCGATCCAATTTGAAGTGAATGGGGTTATCAGTCTGCTGATTATACCAAGTGTAAGGACCAATAGACCCTAAATCATGGAGGTTAGAGTCAAAAGATGAAATAATTAAAATCAAAAAGATGATTTTGATGAAGCACATTTCCTCCTAACTTGTCCGAAGGAAATCTGCAATAGTTAAAATCACCCATTAAAATCCAAGGGGTACCCCTAGAAGGGAGCATGAACCTTAAATAATCCCAAAGAGCTTTTCTGCCATCCTGGTGGTTAGAAGCATAAATAATCAAGAGAAGAAAAGGTGGATTAGAACCATATACAACCGTTCCTACTACCATTTGGGAGGAAAAGAAGAAAGATCTAAAAGTAAGCCTGTCAATAGACCATTTAATCCAAATCCTACCAGGATTTGCACAGTGAAAGTTGTTGCAACTAGCTTCTATATCAAAAACCAAATGACTGTTAAAAAATCTGATATCAGAGAGGGCCAAGAGCTGTATTCTATTCTCAAGAATACAAATCATGTCCAATTGGAGAGATTGGACTAACTTTTTGCAAAAAGACACCTTATCAGAGGAGCCAAATCCTCTAATATTCCACGCTGCTATAGTTGGACTGATCATTTATGTTTGGAGGTGGGGGTGGGAGGCTTTTAGAACCTTTTGCTCTGGTATTTTTGGGATTCGAGGGGTTACCTTTTTTCCCACTATTGTTTAAAGATGGCTCAGAAAGATGAGCAATCGGTTTCAACGCTATTAAAAGCCGGTTCTTCGATGTTCTGTAGAGAAGCAAACTTATTGCTCATTGGGATGATCGGTGGTTTAGCAGAAGGGACTTGGGTTATCTCAGAATCTATAAGGCATTCATCAGTTGGAGAGTTGAGATTAGGTATAACTGAATTGAAAGAGGATTTAGGCACAATAAGGGAAGGAATTGAATTTGTTGAGACGATAATAGGGGGTGCTGGATGCATGGGAACTCTGTCCGTATCCAGCAGAACAATAGGAGTGTTAACACTGTCGGTAATAGGAACAGTAGTTAAAGCAACTTGGGACAGCACCAAAGAAAGAGAGGTGACAGACGGAGGCAGGTTATGCTGGAGTACATTTGTCTGCGTGGAATCAAGATTCGGAGAATCCGTTTCAGCATTACTTAACGTCACGGGCCTGGGACGAAATTGTGTTTTCCTGCGGGGATTCCGTGAGGTACTCCGACCCTTAAAATTTGTTTGATCGATTTGTTGGGTTTGAGGATTAGCAGGGCATTGGGATGTAGAGTGAGCTAAGGAATTGCAAGTAGCACAAGGGGAGGGCTTCCATTCATATTAAATTTGCAATCTGAAAACTTCACCTTCGATCGCAATAGATATCATTTCCGGAAATGGAGATGAAGTGGATACTTGGATACAGATCCTAGCATAGGTTAGCCTAGTTTTAGCAGCTGTTAAGGCATCAACCGCAATAGGAATACCTATTTTTGAGGCTATCTTAGAAATCACTTCAGAGTTCCAACAGACTAATTGTAGGTTATGAATCCTAACCCAAATCGGTACTGAGGTAAAGCTTTGCCTAGTATGATGAAACTTTTTAGACCGTTTCTGAAAGATAAAGGGTTTTCCATGAAAAAATCATGCACCTTTAGACCACACCATTGCATAATCCTCAACCGAATAGAACTTGAAGAGGAAAAAATCATCTAATAGAGCTATAAGTTGAAAGGTATCTTTGAGTTTCCAGATCCTTTTAGCAGTGGCGTTCAAAGTTTCTTAGTAAGGTATCTTATTGATAGAGTATCCGACAAGTCAGAGACTCCAATCGACAGCAGTTGCATCAATGAAGTCTTTGTTGAAAGGAATGATCTCTTCCGGCATTTCCATGAGAGAGACCAGTATATTAGGTGAGGAAGGCTCAGGCTCTGCGATGATATTAGACCAAAGGCGGTCTAAAGCACGAGTTGAAACGGGGGATGAAGAAATGGAGTCATTCGCTGTTGGGGGGGGGGGGGGGGGGGGGAGGTGGTCCATGGTGATAGCCACCGGTAGAAGGACGGTGGCGCCAAGGCGAAAAGGAACTCCGAGGGCGAGAGGAAGGGGCAGCTAAGGCACACAGAGCGCTCTCATATCACCGAGGCTTTTTTCGTATGACCATTAGAGCTTCTCCTATTGCTTATGCATAATAGATGAGGGGACAAAACCAATTGCTCAATTCAATTGTACCCGACTAGAGGATATTCCGCATATATTGTATTTATGCTTGCATGGAATATATGACGTTAAATTATCTAGGGACCACATCTATTTTGCTCATTCTATACAGACAGATAGCCATTTGTAAGCTATAGAATAAACTCTACGAGGAATGTAAATGTGACACAATTATGGATTTAACATAAACACATACTTCTCACTCAGTCTTGGGGCCAATAATGATGGTTTATTATGTAAGAAAAAATCAAAAAAATAAGCAGAGCCAAAATATATAAAATAAAATATGACAAATGAAACTCAACGGTTTGTGCTTTCACCTTTATTTCCTCCACTACCTCAGTAAAATCATTATTATGAAATATTAAAGAAAGAACATGGCTGCATAGAGGAGCATCAATAGTTGGAATAAAAGTGTAAGCTCTCACAACATACAAAGAATTATTTGATCCCAACAATTGATGGACTGAACTCACAACTAACTGCTTAACCACAAGTTAAATCTACAATTTTATCGTTTTTCATTGTTCCTGTTGTTGGTTTTCACTGCTAAGGTTTAATTTGGGACAACTTTTTTATTGCATTTTAAAGCAACTTTTTAATACAAATTTTTTACTAAAAGGCTTCTTTAAAAATCAACAAGAAAGCTATCCCAAATGAAGCCTAAATTTCATTAGGGTAAATTCAAAAAAAAAAAAAGACAGGCTTTAAAGGGCTAATATAATAGCCATGTTATAAAGAGACAATAACGCGACCATTCAGCAAATAAAAACAGTTGAAACCAGAGTTTCATAATCAAGAAAGGGAAGATTTTTAGCTGGTCGATATGTAAATTATGCAGATAAACCAAGCTTCATCCCATTGACTTTATTTTTATTCAAAGACACATTGGCATCAGCTGACATTGCTTTCAGAAATATACCTACAGCAGGTGTTACATCCTTTTGAACGGCTTGGGTCTAACAATTTATGACGGTTAAACACAAATTACATTTTAAGTAAACTTAGCTTCCGATGTAACATTATAAAACACAAATGATCACAAAATAATACCTCAATTTTTATGCTGCATCCTCCCACTCTCCGCACCAGCATAAGGATCAATTATAACGTTAATTACTGCTGGTTTCCTGGAAGAGAAAGATTCAGAAAGCGCAGATTTAAGTTCCTCAGGTGTCTCAACAACATAGCCTTTTCCTCCAAATGCTTCAATCAAAGTATGGTAAGCTGCCCCTGCAACAAAGGAGGTAGGAGCAGGATCATCCTTGTATGGACCAGTTATTTCATCAGGATTTCTTCTATCACCACCATAAACACCTCCATTGTTAAAAACAATCACCACAACCGGTAACTGGTACCTCACCAATGTCTGCAGAAACCCACCATAAACTGTCAGAAGATGACTAGAAGGTTTCAAAAATTATGCCGGATAAATGTTAAGCTCAACATGTGTTGATATGCAAACCTCAGGGACAACAAACTGATAATTATCAGAAGTTTGAATTACCAACAAAACAGTTCTTGCACTCAGATGTATATTGATTAAATTTTGATCAAATTCTTGAATCAACAAAGCAATGTTTTGACCAAGTTGAATCTACAGCATGCAAAGAACTTTTAACCCCAGTATGCCAATAAACAGAAACTGCCCTCCAACTTATCTCATTTAAATAAAAATGCGCCAAACATTTCAAAAACTTTAAGAATAATAACAATGTACCTGTCTGTAGAGATGACGGAATGAACATTAGATTGCATCACTGCATAATATAACTAGCACCGCTAAAAATTTTAAATTAACAGAAAGTAAGCACAAATATGACTTAAATTGGTAAAATTTCTAGGTTAAACAAGCAAACCTTTACAGATTGGCAGGTGAAATATATCATTGAGAGGTGTATGGTGCACTAGCTTCAAAGCTAATCTCAAATATGGCATGCAAGGAAAAATAAAAGGCAATATGCTGTTTCGGAACTAGCATGAATTTTACATGCTCGCATTTTTTAAAATGTGAACAATACTTGAAAAGCGAGTTGTTGATATTATCTACCTCATTACCTATTTAAGAGATTTTGATGATAACAAACATATGCTTGGATGCTCTAATTTGTGTGCTAAGTATTTCAAGTGTAATGATGTGCATTGTAATTGCTTATGGGATTTACATTGCACAACTCAAGATCAATCAAATGTTGAGATTAAGATGGACCAAGATGGATAATTTGAAGCTTTTTACATTATCGTAGGAGTTTGTTAGTGGTCCACCAATATTACTTGCATGATTTGATTTGCTCACAATCTAAATATCTTTTGATTATATATTAATCTTGATATAAAAATCTATAAGATTTTTTAATAAATAAATTTTATAACCATCATTGATTGATTAATTATTATCAAATATAGAAAGTTATATAATTAGAGAATTAAAGGTAATAAGCATATATAGCAAAACTTTTATTATGTAGTTATTTTAAACTGACTTGTTTCATATCTATTAATTAATGTATGATTAATTTTATATATATTACATAATATTATTATATTAATATTCAATATATACTTAAATATTTAAAATTATGCATGAGTTTTTATTTTACTGAACATGATAATATAATGTCAGAAACGTGGTCTAATTTTTATTGCATTAGATTGTTTGGATTCTGTAAATGTATATTGATATATTATAAGACTCATTTGGATTTCATTTGAATTTATAATGAATTTCCAAACATTATCTGATTTAAATAAAAGCTGCTACTAGCCGTTTTAGCACTATTTTGGATGCATATGATGACTTTTTGATCTTCCCATGTGGCTAGCCATTTTATAGCCGTTTGAATCTCATATATATTTAATATAAATGAATTCTTAATGGAGTATAATATTATTAGTTGATAGAAAACATATTAGAATAATATTTTTATTCAAATGTGGCTTTTCTTACCCTTTCTCCTTAAATAGCTCCCATCTTCCTCATATAAGAGCTGCAAAAATAAAAAAATCTCCAGCAATTTTTCCATTATTCATTTCCTCTTTATATGCTAAATCTTGAGAGGAGAAGCCTTGATTTTATTCCAAGAGTTATTTTCATTTGCGAGATCGAAATCGTTGTTGGAAAGCATCAACACACAAAACCGAGTAACATCTCTTGAGTTCTTAAGTTAGCTTTTCATCCCTAAATCCTTACTTGCTGTTATTTTAGCTTTCACCATATATTTCTTTCTTGAAAATATTTATTTTATGGTGAAATACTTGTTGGAAATTTTATATTAAAGTTTTCTATATCACATCTTTTAAATCCATAAAGTTTAGCAAAGAAAATATTTTACTTTTTTAAGGTGACATAGATTTACATCAATTATCAAATTCATTTTACTTTATTTGAAGAGTTAAAGTTTAAATCAGCAAGACTATATTTTATTTAAAATATTATTCTTATTTTAAACAAAATATAAATCTATCTTAGAGTGAGCAAGTTTAATATTCCATTTGCAAGTAGTGAGGTGATTAAAGTTAATTTGTAAGATCACCTCAAATATTGTGGATATTTTATTGCAAGATTATTTGAGCTTGTTTTATTTACATCAAATTGTATTTTTTATTTTCTTTATCTAAGTCATTTGGCTTAGAGAAGTTTTAATTGTAATTAGATTGGGTTATACTCGCCCGTGTAGGAGAGTACTTATGTTGTAAAGAGCTTCTTTGGTTTAAAGAAGTGAGGTTTGCCGAGCAAACCTGGGATTAGTGAATTCTAGCCCAAGAGTTGGCTAGTATGGACGTAGGTCGGATTGGAATTTGGGTAGAACCACGTAAAAATATCTTGCCTCTTATTTCATTTCTTGCATTTATTTTTCTTTGTTATTTTCATTAGATATATTGTGTGACTACTTACTCTTTTAATAATTGCCTTAAAATTATTTTTATTTTCTTCTTTTAATAAAATTTTTAAAAACCCCAATTCACCCCCCCCCCCCCCAATCTTGGTTTGCCATAGTCATCCAACACGAGTTTCAGTGACTAGCATTAAAATTTAAAACAAACTGCTTTTTTAAGAAGCCTTCATGCGAAGCTAAATGATAATGCATCATTGGGAGCTATCATGCATTGGATTTTTTTTTCTTCCTTCCTATAAATACAACAATAACAAAAATAATAGAACTTTATCCCACTTCGTGGGTTTGACTATATAAATCATTTTATCCATTATGTCCTATTAAGAGTCAATTTTTCATTTAAATCTAATAAAAATGTCATTTTTAATACTTTCTAATCAATTTTTTTTAGTTCTACCTCTATCTTTCTTACATAGGCCAAATCTAATAAATCTACTCTCCTAGTAGGGTCATTGAAAGGCTAACGTTTTTTTTTTTTTTTTTTCCCTTAGAAAAAACAAATTGATAATGCATAGATTTAAAAAAAAATGTTATCAAACTAGGGTGGGTTAAAATGACTTCACCTAACTCAAAAACAGTTGAGATGAAATAAACTAGCACAAGCATTGCAAAAGTGTTAAATTAAAGTTTTTTGGTAGCATCTTTTACAATACTTAAGTGCTTCTTGATGAATTGTGTAATGTATTACCAAAATTACAATCTTAAGAAAGGTGATGTAATGATAATGAAAGGCAATCAATAAATACAATTTAGCTGTTCAATTCAACGTCGATAAGTTAATCTAATATGTAATTGATAGTACATGAATAACCAGCACATGATCTATAATGCAAGCAAATTAATGATTCACTACTTTGTTATGCTGCAAACGCAATTAAAATTTGCCACAACTCTAGGAAAGATTTGTAGATAATATTTAGATCAACTTAACATACAGTACGTTAGAAATTGCAAACAATTACCTTGAAAGTTGGTACAACAAAACTTTAACTGGGGCTACCCCTATTCAATTAGTACAAACTATAATGAATAAAGAATGCCAAAATAGAGAAGCAAATTTACAACAAAACAAAGAAAAGCCATCCTAATGCTGATACTAGAAAAGCTCTTGGCACTCTGAAATCAAACCGCAAACAATGATGACTATAGGCAGAAAACATTGCAAAAAAAAAAAAAAAAAAAAATTTAGAAAAAGAAATCCGTGCAAATGAAAGGGATAGAAACTAAATTCACAAAGATAGGAAGATTAACACAAAAATATTTTGTTTTAAAGACAAATCTACAATACCTCAACTTCCATCGCACTGAATCCAAAGCCTGAGTCCCCTTCAACAGCAACCACCAACCTGTCAGGTGAAGCTACTGCAGCAGCAATGCAGTAACCCAAGCCAACACCCATCGTTCCCCATGTCCCTGCGTCTAGCCGTGTCCTCGGCTCAGTCTGTACCAGCACAGCTCTTCCAACATCCATAGTGTTCGCACCTTCCGATACCAATATTGGAGCTGGGCTTCCTTGCGCAAGAATTGCATCCCTTATTATCCTCATGGGTGTAAAGAAGTTAAATGGCACTACGTCCTTAGCCAACTGTATTTCCATCTTCGCCACATTATCCTTTGCCTTTTTGGAAATAGCAGCTACCCAAGGATGCGACTTCCCCAAGCAGAAAGGATCATCCTTGATCTCCCTGTTGATCAAATCCAGAACTGTACCAGCATCTCCAACCAAACCAAGATATGGCTTCCTCAACTCAATCTCCTCCTTTGATACATCCACCAGAATAAACTTCACGTCAGTTGACCACTTGGGCGGCTCCCCAAAGTGCAGCAACCAGTTGAGACGAGCACCTACTACCAATACAACATCACAACCGCCAATGGCAAGTGATCTAGCAGCAGTGGCTGCAAGCTCATGAGTATCAGGCAATAAGCCTTTCCCCATTGGCGTAGGGAGAAACGGGATACCCGTTGTCTCAATCAATTTCTTCAGGGAATTTTCAGCACGGGCATAGGCCGCGCCTTTGCCGAAAACTATCAGCGGCTTATCCGCCTTTCTTAGCAAACCTACGGCCTTCTCAATATCCAAGTTACTAACGCTATCCCCAATCACTCGAAACCTAGGGTTTTCTGCCTCGGATAATAACAAAGAGGCATCCTCTTCGGAAACTTTTTGATGCAGGACATCCGTGGGGAGGTCTAAATAGCAACTTCCGGGCCGTCCTTCGACTGCGTGGCTCAACACGGATAGAACAACCCGGGGAATATGAGAAATCTCTGTGGCCTTGGCGGCGAATTTGACAAAGGGTTGGACGGCGGCGATCTGATCGAGCTCCTGGAAATCACCCTTTCCGAAGTCTCTCTGGTCGCAAGATCCAGAGATCATAACCGCTGGCCAGGTGTTCACGGTGGCGTTGGAGAGACCCGCAAGTCCGTGGACGCAACCGGGACCGGAGACGGTAAGGAAGACACCTGGGCGTGAGGTAAGGTAGCCATAGGCAGAAGCAGCGTAGCCAGCGGACTGTTCGTTGTGGAAGGAAATAAAGCGAATGCCAAGCGCGACGGCGCGAGTAGCCAGTGATGTAACTGGGATGCCAACGACGCCGAACATGTGCCTGACGCCGGCGAGGGCGAGGGCACGGGCTGCAAGAACGTTTCCATCGATTAGGATCTGGCTCTCCTCGGTGTTTGAAGCTGAGGTTTTGGAGTCCGCCATGGCCAAAGTTCGGGGTGCTGTGTATTAGAGAGCACTGAGGAGGAGATAAAAAGCTTTGTGCCAAGGCTACGGTGCGATGATCCGCTTTGCAATGAAGGAGAAGGCTTTAAATGAAATAAAGTAAAGAAACGAGTCAAAGCACGTCTGCAACAAGTTCTGAGTACACAACTCTCCTTGGCGAACTTAAGTTCCAATTAAGAGGTCCAAAGTTTGAGTCTATGTATATGCATTGTGTGTGTGAGTTTCCCCTAAATGGCCTAAATGTAAAAAAAAAAAAAAAAAAAAAAAAAACAAATTCTTTGCCGTGCGCGATTCTTTGGTAAATTTGCTGAAATGTGATGCAATTTAAAATGTCTGTAGTAGGAGCTGCAGCAATTCGTAAAAATAATGGCAGAGTTATCGTGAAAAAAGAAACTTTAAAATTATTTTAAATATTGTAAATGAAATTTAAAAAAAAAAAAAATAAGCAGCATATTCCCTAATATTAGATATTTGTAATAAATTTTATTATCAACTGTCTAATAATGAGTCGGAACATTTGCAATTACCTGAAAATAAAACTGTCTTATCAACGAAGTAATAACAATCAATTAACAGCAAACTACACTTTTGACCGTTAGAAAAAAGTATTACATATTCCCTAATATCCTTGGCCTATTGGTTGAGAGCTTAGGCTTCCAACTAAGAGGTTCAAGGTTCGAGTCCATGTGTATGCGTTGTGTGTGTGAGTTTGCCTTAAATGGCCTAAATGTCCCAAAAAAAAAAAAAAATACTTTATATCGTTTTTTAAATGTAAAAGGACACGTTTCCTTAAAAATATAGTAGGCTGCAACGCAACAGCCGTACGGAAGATGCCTTCCCTAGGATTGCCTTCCCTGGATATAAGGAAATATAATTGAAAACAATGAGGTTTTATATCAGAATATTTTATTTAAAAATTATTAAAATAGACCTCCAAATTTTAAAAATAATTTAATTATAAATTAATTAAACAAAAAGCCTTGTTTTAAGATAATTTAAATAGGATCAAAAATTTTAAATTATTTAACTTTTTTTTTAAAAAATGCAATAAAGAAATTAGTATTTTCTTAAGAAAATTTAAAAAAATATGTTACGGCATATTTTTTAGAGGGCAAATTATTGCATCATGTCACCGGACGCGGAGAATAAGTTCG
The DNA here is from genome assembly GCA_016618105.1 of Dendrobium huoshanense. Classification (NCBI taxonomy): domain Eukaryota; kingdom Viridiplantae; phylum Streptophyta; class Magnoliopsida; order Asparagales; family Orchidaceae; genus Dendrobium; species Dendrobium huoshanense. The sequence goes on along the minus strand of CM028345.1, from coordinate 81,846,123 downwards.
GACGTCCAATAAAAATTTGTCACGTCACCTGACCTTTGACCTACGCTTTACCTGTGCTTTTGACGCGCTAAATTTAAAATAATATTTTATTAATACCCGGACCTATCTCCACGTCCGGTGACCGGATGCAATAATTTGCCTTTTTAGAGGGAGGGCACTCCAAAGTTTAGAAACACCCTCTTGATCTTAAATATTATTTTTATTTGCAAGTTTCATGCACATATGTTTCTATTTCTTGCTCTTCGTAGGTCGCGTGATTCATCACTCTTGTGATTCATTGTTTTCTCAATCCATTCGCAGTTCTCTTGAGTCCTGAGGAAGATTTGTTCGCAAACTATGGCATATGGGACACGAGGGAACGCTGATATCTATTTCTTGCTCTTCATTGTTCTCGATGTTCTCAACTTCAATCTCAAAAGCTAAATCAGGTGGTATATATCATTCTTCTGTAAGACTTTATGGAGTTATTAAATTTCTTACGGAAACTTAATCACATGTAAGATTCAAATTTTTCGAATTCTTACAAGAACTTTCTTTAGAAATTAAGTTCTCTAATTTTTACAAGAACTCCCAACATTTATTATGAATTATCTAACTCTTGCAAGAACTTGCGTCATAAATTATGTAAAAGAAATCAAAATGAAAAAAACTTGAATTTACATAACTCTTAAATCCACAAGATCTTAAACAAGATGATTTTCACAATCTTTTAATCAGAAGAAAAACATACATTGAATCATTTTTGAATTTGTCGAATTCCGAACTATGGTTTCTCTCTCTTTTCCCTTTCACTTTCTTCTTTCATGAGTTAATCTTCTATGGAGCAAACTAACTCCTCATAATAAGAGAGAGAGAGAGAGAGAGAGAGAGAGAGAGGGAGGACCGATAGTTATTTCTTGCGGATTGGTTATAATAAACGCTCTGAACTTCTTCCTTAACGACAAAGTATTTTAATTCCATATGTTTAGCACGCTTTGAATAATTATCTTTCTTACAAAAGAAGATTATTGCAGTATTATTACAATAAATTTTTAGCGACTTAGCAATACTGTCAACACCTTCAACTCTTGAAATAAAATTCTGCAACCATAATTCTTAAATTGTTGCCTCAAAACATGCCATAAATTCAACTTCCATTATGGATGCAGCAATGACGGATTGCTTCGCACTCTTTTAAGATATTGCTCCTCCACTTAAGGGATATTTATCCAAATGTGGATTTTCTGGAATCCAAACGTCTAGCAAATTATGAATATGAATATTATATCACCTCAATGTGATCAAATATTTTAAAAGTGAGCATGTATTCCTTTGTTCCTTATAAATATTGTAAAATCATTTTTTGCTGTTTTCCAATAATTAAGTTCTTGATTACTTTGATATCTACCCAACATTCCAATATAAAACTTATATTTGGTCTAGTATAAGTATGAGCATACATTAAACTTCCAACAATATATGCATAAGGAATTTGTTCCATTTTTTATGTTCCAATTCATTTTTTGGGCATTGCATAAGGCTCAATTTATCTCCTTTCTAAATTGGAAAGAATGTTTGCTGAACATTTTTTCATCTTAAATCTCTCAAGAACTTTATTAATATGTACTTTTTGAGATAATCCTAACATTCCTTGTGATCTATCACAAAATATTTTAATTCCAATCACATATGATGCCTCACCCATATCTTTCATTTCAAAGTTGTTTGAGATAAATTTTTTAATTTCATATAATAAATCAAGATCATTAGTAGCAAGTAAAATATCATCAATAAACAAAATAAAAATTATAAATTTGCTCCCACTGACCTTTAGATATATACACCGATCAATAGTGATTTCCTTAAATCCAAAGGAAGTGATGGTATTATTAAACTTGAGATATCATTATCGAGATGCTTATTTAATTCCATATATTGATTTCTTAAGTGTACACACCATGTGTTTATTTTCTTTAACTGAAAACCCCTTAGGATGATCCATATAAACTTATTCCTCTAAATCCCCATTAAGAAAGGCTGTTTTCATATCCATTTGATGTAACTCTAAATTATAATGAGCTATAATCATCATAATAAATTTTAATGAGTCCTTCTTAGAAACTGGAGAGAATGTCTATTTGTAGTCAACACCATCCTTCTGAGTAAAAACTTTGGCAACAAGTGTAGCCTTATATCATTCAATATTGCGTTTAGAGTCACGTTTGGTCTTAAAGACCCACTTACACCCATCTCTTTTGGAACCTTCAGGCAATTCAATGATGTCCCAAACTTTATTATTATCCATTGATTTTAACTCTTCTTTCATGGCATCTAACCACTTGTTAGAATTCATACTTTTTATGGCTTGTGAAAATAAAACTGGATCATCATCAATTCATAAGTCAAAATCTGACACTTGAAGATAAACCATATAATCATTTAAAATAACAAATCTTTTAACTATAGTAGATCTTCTTAATACTACTTCTTGTGGTTCATCAATTGACTTATTGTGGTTAATTGAAATAGATAATAAATCATATGAATTCAATTTCATTAGAAAGAAACGTGAAAGAAAATTAAGAAAAACTTCAACGAAAAATCATAATTTTTTAACCATGCTCTGATACCACATGTAAGATGCAAGTTTTTAGAATTCTTACAAGAACGTTCTTTAGAAATTTAGTTCTTTAATTTTTACAAGAACTCTCAATATGCATTATGAGTTCTCTAACTCTTGGAAGAACTCGCATCATAAATTATGTAAAAGAAATCAAAATGAAAAAATTTGAATTTACATAAGTCTTAAATCCATAAGATCTTAAACAAGATAATTTTCATAATATTTTAATCGGAAGAAAAACATACCTTGATTCATTTTGAATTTGTCGAATTCCGAACTACGGTTTCTCTCTCTTTTCCCTTTCACTTTCTTATTTCATGAGTTAATCTTTTATGGAGAAAACTAACTCCTCATAATCACTACAGAAAAATGGCTATTACCGGTGGTTATAACTGGCGATTCATGGACCGCCGGTAACACCGGTAGTTTAGCTGGCGGTTAAACCGCCGTCTGTTAACGGCAGTCTGCTGGTGTTTTTAATACGTTAAACCGCCGGTATTAACGGCGGTCAAGCAACCATCGGCAAACCGCCGGATTCTAATATTCACCGGCAGTTTAGCGGCGGTCTGGACCGCCGTTGATAAGTGATTTTGTACCGGCGGTTTAGACCGCCGGAAAACCGCCGATTAGTGCCCTAAAACGACCAGGCCCGCAACTCACATTTCATTCTTTCTCGTTCTTTCTCTCTCGTTTCCCTCGCCTCCGCTCGCCTCTACTCATCCGAACGCGACCGACGAACGTTCTCCGACCACCGCCGACGAGACTTCTCCGACCGCCGACCCAGATCCGACCGGCACTCTGACGTCCGACCTCGCTGACCCAGTCCGACCCCAAACCGCCGGCCGACTTCAATTTTTCAACCCTAGATTTCTATTTTAAGGTATATTTTATGTTTTTTATTTGATTCCTTTTTCTCACTAGACATAAACAAGTGTTAGAGTTATTTTGGATGATTTCGATAGTAAATGTTGTAGTTTCTATGGGATGATTTCATATTATGGATTATCCAATACTTAATGATCAAAATTTTACATTTTTCAAAGTTCATAACTCACACAAAATGTGCAATAATAATATAGGAAGTATATCAAAATTTAGAGAAATTTTCATTTCACGTCTTCTTTAAATTACACGAATATAAATAAAATTGCAAGAAAGTTTTACAACTTAAAAAAACAAGAATAAAACATTTTTTAACTAAAATAAAAATGTAACATCAATAACTAAGAAATAATAAAATGATAAAAAACTAAAAACTAACATAAATTCTTTTCCAATAAATAGAAAAAAAATAACACAACATAAGGGATCTCCCTACTTGTCTTCATCATCATCTCCTTCTTCTTCTTCCTCAAGTGCTACTCCCAAGGGTGCTACTCCTGGTTAAATTAAAAAGGGGGTGAGAAAGGAATGAAGTTTCATTGTTTGTTGGAGTAAATCTCCCAACTCTTAAACATGCTAATCAACAATGTTTTATTATCATCTTGATATTGATATTATAATTTATAATGGACCATCATGTAGTCATATAAATTATTCATCCTCTACTCTAATGCATTCAGTAGTTGCCTAAAGTTATCTAGAGAAAACCCAATCTAACCAACAAGGTCCTGAAGGTCTACTACTTAGTCTCCTAGCATCATAGGATCTCAAACCCACTACTAAATGGTTAGATCCCTCACCATGCTTTTATATGGTGATTTTGAAGGAGAAGATATTGGATTAAGTTAGGGTTTAAGCAAGCATATCTTGCTCCTACTCTGGGTTCCCTATTACTCAGATTGACTCACAAAGGTCACAAATTAAATGGGAAGGATTCCCTAATCCCATAGAAGTTGACCCCCTAACTATGTATTGAATAAACTAAAAAAATAATTTTCCCAAATTCCATAATTATATCCTTTTGAATACAAAAATTTAAGACTTAGTCCTCAATTGTTACCTCACAATTGTTGTTACTAGCTATAAGCTTTGAAAAAATAAAGTATTTTCATATTTTGTCTTCTCTTCTCTTCTACTAAGCATTTTAATACCTCCATATTAGGTATTTTATAATCTCTATGTGGTTAATGGCACTGGTGTAAAAATTTAGATGTTAATTCCCACTTTAATTCCCACTAAATTGGAATTTAGTGGTTTAAAAGATTTGGTTAATGGGAATGGGAGTGAAAGTTACTAACTTAATTAGAATAGAAACACGCTTATTTATCTTCAAGTTGGTGAAGAATTTTCAAATGATCAAGGCATTACGGGTGAGGCTGCATTAAAATCTAGTCCTAATTATGGTCAATGATAAACAAAGTTATTAAGTTACATGTTATTGAGTTATTAAGTTATTAAGTTGTTAAGTTGTTGATAAGTTGTTTTTATTTTGATATATTACATGTTATTGATAAACAAAGTCACTTGCAGCTTCAATCCTTCAAGGCCACCTATACATATGATCCGGGATATAATAAAGAATAAGTATGATGCTCCTTACTTATCCTAGAAGAAGATCCCAAAGCCAGTTAGAGATATGTGGTTTGAAGAATTTCAGGTATGTTTTTTTTGGTATGATTTCAAATATATGATTTAATTTGTACTAATCTTTTTGATATTGCCTAAATTTTTACAGAAAGAATTTAGATGGTTGTCTGAGTACAACACGAGGATCAGATCAAATTTTGAGAGGAGAGGAGCGACCCGTCTCAGAGACATGTTCACGGACATTAGAAAGTCCGAGCAGCGTCCTAATTGGATTGGAGAGGGCGTTTGGGCATATTTGAGTAGTGCTTGGGCTACCCCGGAGTTTATAAAAATGAGAGAGCAGAATAAACAGAACAGAGCCTCTGACTGCGACAGTTTAGGAAGCTCTCTTCATACTGGTGGCGACTGGTAAGTGTTTTGAATTGGTTTATTACATATATTTATGTTAGTATAACTAAGAATCAAATTTTCAGAAAGAGCACCTTGGTCTGGAGCTAACACCATTGGAGTTGCATACAAGAACTCATCAACATCAAGCTGACCATCAGTGGGTTGATGAGAAGTCTAAGAAGGCTCGTGTGAGTAAAATTTATTGGAGTTTTAGAATAAAAATTTATTTTAATAAAACTAATTGTAACTCACAGGATGATTTCGTACGAGCTAGAGAAAGTCGGCAGTCCACTAGCGAGGGATCATCTTCTGGATCGGCCCACATTTCTGAGTATCAGACATGGTCAGAAGTTATTGGTGGAAGACAGAGGGGGAGGGTATATGGCATGGGTTCACAGGCTTTTGCTATTGAGGGCAGTTCATACACCTCTGTATTTTATGATCCAAGTGGAGCTGAAGAATCTGTAAGCGAGAGGGTTGCAGCGCTTACTAGAGAGATTGAAGAGATGAAAAGGGTTCAATCTAGAGAGATTGAAGAAATGAGAAAGGTTCAGAATGAAATGCAAGCAGAGTTGCAATCCTACAGAGCTGAAAAACAGAGGAAGAATGACCAACAGGAGCAGCCATCTGCAGACAGTGAGGATACAGATGATGATTAGATCTATTTTATGTTTGATGATTGTATTAATTAGAACTTGTGAACTTCAGAACTTGTGATTGTAACATTATCATGAACTTACTTGTGAACTGTGATTGTAATGTTATGATGAGCTTGTGATTATATTTATAATTTATGGTTGTGATGAATATAGCGGCGTGTTGCCCAACATATGATTGTGATGAATATAGCGGCGTGTTGCCCAACATATATTACTCTTTATGCAGGTTTAGACTTTAGAGTGAACCTCCCTCAAATAGAGGGCATGCTGTCAATTTTTTTTTTGTAGGTGCTACAGGTTTCCGGCGGCTAACCGGCGGTTTGGCCGCCGGAAACTACGATACCAGACAGCCAATAATCAGCCGCCGGTAACGGCATTACACCGTTGGTTTATTACCGGCGGTTACCGACGGCCACCGGCGATTACCGACGACCACCGGCGGTTCTACGGTGGACATCCGGCGGTTCTGAGCGTGGGTACTACCGACGGTTAAACCGCCGGCTATCGCCAGTAAAGTAACCGGCGGTCTACCGGCGAAGGCCGGCGGTTTTAAAAACAAACGACGACCAACTAAACCGCCGGAGTATCGTCGGTAAAAAGATTGCCGGTAGGCCGTCGATCAAATAACCGGCGGCGTCACAGCCGGAAAACCGCCGGTCCAAAATCCGGTTGAAACCGGCGGTCGGAGCCGCCGGAAAACCGCTGGCAACATAAACCTTGGTAAAGAACCGCCGGTAATAGTTTCCTACGCGATTTTTCCGGCGGTGAAAAAACTGTCGTAAAGCCGCCGGTAGACAAAAAAACCGCCGGTTAATATAGGCTAACCGCCGGAAAAAACTACCGAATTTCGGCGTTTTTCCTATAGTGAATGAGAGAGACAGAGGACTGGTAGTTATTTCCTACGAATTGGTTACAATAACCGCTCATAAGAGTTATTTGATTAAACAGTTCATAAACGATTGATCAAATTATCACTTTTTGACCAATAAGATTTAAACATAAATAATTAAATTTCAATAATTCTAATATATGGGCTATTTCATGATTTATATAATTAAATATATAATCTTAAATAATTATTTTGACGTCTTGTATAATTAATATATTTAATTATTCTAACATCTTCCACTTTTTTGCTTTTGGATTTGTAGCCTGGATTTTCGTTATTGAAGATTTTTTTTAAGTCTGTTGTAGTTTTTTTAGATTACCTCTTATGGGTTGTTTGGCTACAAGCAAAGATTTAACTCGAAAAGTATTTATCATTTATTAAATCATGTAAATCTAAAACCTTGAGAGGAATAAAACGAAAAAAATTGCTTGAAATGAAAAATGTTCAATTCAGCTAAATCATTATAAAAGTGTTTGTTAGTCTTTATGAGAATGAACCCTTAAATGTATAAATCCTATGAATTATGATATTTAACCTACATAAGAGAATAATAATTTTATGTTATCTTGAGAGAAATCTTTATGTGTAATTACTTCATTTTTTTTGCCACAGATTAGTTATCAATGAAATAACTGCAAAGGGATGACTATATTGGCTTATTTCAAGTGATATCTTTCTATATATTTGAAGTATATAAGGAGAAAAAAAAAACTCAAAAGCAATGTATTTCATTTAAAACTTCATATTTCTTTCTATATATTTGAATTATTTACATCATTTTGCCCCTATTAGATGTTGAGAATTATTATGATTATGATTTGAATAATATAATTTATGAAAAGTTTAATTTTTACTACCATAAAAAATCTTAGTCACAACAACATCAGGAAAAACTTCAAACTTGCAAGTTTTAGTAGTTTGGGATTACTTCAATATGAAAAAAGCTTTGACTGGTAGTATTTTTTAACATAACAAATATAGTAATTTTGTAGTTATTTTGTCTTTTTTGTTGGAGAGCTTGGTGGCGGATAAACCAACTTTTCTTGTTGGTAGATAAATCACCTTGGTATGTATTTAGAACTTTTATATTTTTTTGTAATGATATCATTATTGTTACTTTGTTAGTAATCAATACATGAATTTTTTGCACTCTTTTTTTTTTTAAAATTATTAGTTTGAACATTTATGGAGAGATATTTTAAGAGGACATCGAATTCGAATACATCAAACACTCCCAATGATATTAATAAAAAATATGAGCAAAATGAAAAACGCGTTCGAGTAAAGGTATATTTGTCAAAAAATAAAAAAATAAATCTAAACCTTATTTCATCAGATCAAGGATTTTTTTATTTCTATCAGTGAGTTTAACCCTAACATTTGAGATGAAGTTCGTATATCATATTTACAAAGAGGGTCATTTCAGCAACGTAGTCGTGATTTTCCAAAAAGTAAATTTGATATCAAAGAAAGACGTTTCAATCCTGCTTGAGTTGACAAATGTTCTAATTGGTTAGAGTATAACATATAAAAAGATAAATCATATTGTCTATATTATTATATTTTCAAAGTAATTGGTAGAGGCAATGACGATGATGATGCATTGAATAAAAAATTATTTTCAAATTGGAAAAAAATCAAATAGATTTGACCTTCATGTGGGAAGTCATAATAGTGTTCATAATAATGCACGAGGGAGCTATAAGAGCTTACTAAATTAGAGTCAACATATTGGTTTTATGTCCTATAAGCAATCAAATCAAGTTATAATTGCATAAAGCATGTGACTTAAAACTTTCGTTGATTACATGAGGTTTCTTTTAAGAGAGAGATTGGCTTTTTGTGGACATGATGAGTCTTCTAAATTAAACAAGAAAAAAAAACTAAGATAATTTTTTTGAATTGGCGCATGTTTTTGCTGAACATATCAAAGATATAAAAGATATGATATTGAAGAATGCCCTTAAAATTTTAAATTAATTGTGCTTGATACCAAAAAGATATTACATTAGCTATGTTATTCACAATTACAGGCTTCATAATTGAAGATATCGGTGATAGTATTTTTATCAAATTTAATTAATGAATAACGTGACATATCTGCAAAAGAACAAATGACAACTGTTGTACAATTTATTAAAAAGAAGGGTCAGATAATTGAGAATTTTTTGGGCATTTCTCATGTTCTAGATACAATAACTAAAAGTCTCAAGGTTATGGTGGTGCTAGTAAGATGAGAGGAGAGTTTGATGATTTAAAGGCTCTATTTTAGAATAAAAATAAATCAGTACATTACATTGTTTACTTACCACATCAACTTCAGTTAGCATTGGTATCAGTTGTGAAAAATCATATTCAAATTACCTTGTTATTTATTATTATTTATAATGTAATGAATATTGTTGGTGTTTCATGTAAGCGTCATAACCAGCTTTGAGATTTAAAATGAGAGAAAATATTAAATGAATTATGCAGTGGAGAACTAATAACAAGGATAGGGTTGAATCAACAAATAAACCTTAGGTGTTCACTCGATACTGATGGAGATCTCATTATGAATCACTTATAAGATTGATCATAATGTTCTCTTCAATTATTGATGTTCTAGAAATTATTTTGGAAGATGGTGTAATCCCATAACAAAGTGGCGAGATATATGCATTATGGGAATCTTTATAGGCTTTTGAATTTTCTTGCTTACTTTTGATGAAAGATATACTTGGTGTTACTATTGATCTATCACAAGATTTATAGTGAAGAGAATAAGATATTGTAAATGATATATCTTTGGTTCATATATTTAAAATGAGACAATAATACATGAGAGATAATAAGTGGGTTGACTTCATCATCAAAGTAATTTCATTTTGTGAAGTACAAAAAATAAATATTTCATATATGAATGATAAAAGGGTTGCACATGGATGTCTTTGTCGTAGAGCTCAATATATAACAAATTTATATCTTTTTTTGGTTAAAATTTTTTACATGGTCATTAATATGTAACTTCAAGAGTTGAACAATCATTTTACAAAATTAAATACTAAGTTACTTTTGTCTATTTATTGTTTGAATTCTAATAATGCATTTTTGTGTGCATTTAATAAAGATAAGTTTATTAGAATGTCATACTTTTATCTAATTGATTTTACTTATTTTGATCAGCTGACTCTTAAAAATTAGTTGGACACTTATATTATAGATATACGATTTGATGAACAATTTTCTTCATTAAAAGATATAAGAAGTCTTACTGAGAAAATGATTCAAAGTAGTAAGGATATTATGTATCTTTTTATTTTCAGACTATTAAAATTGGTATTAATATTACATGTTATAATAACAGGAGTTGAAAAAGTATTCTCTGTCATGAATATTATTAAAAATTAGCTATGATATAGAATTGGAGATTTTTTTTTTTTGAAGAAATGCATATTGCATTAAAAAGAAGAAACAACTAATACAAACTAGAAAGCAAGAGCAAACCCTTTAAAACTATCATAATGGATGTGCGATCCACTAAATTCCATTTTATATCAATTGGGGTGATGAGGATACCAAATACTAAAACAACCTAAAAGATTGGTTAGTATCCCAAAGTTCTCAATAGATAGAAAATGAAACCTAGTAAAAAATCTCTCATTTCATTATAACCATTTCAAGAAGGTACAAAAAACCTATAAAAAAACCAAGCAAATGACAACTTGCTACAAGAAAAATAAAAAAAAAGCTACATCATCTGTCCAAACTTCAACCGGACCTCCATCAATAGTCTTAGGGTCCAACAAGCTCCAATTAATTGCCTATATTGAGAAAAAAATATTATATTGTATTGATAATGAAGTAGTCATTTAACTATAATATGAAGAGAAAAAGTTATAAACTGTAAATTTTTTATATCTTATATTTAATATTTAACTTTTAAAATAATAAATTAAAATAAATTCAAAACAGCCTATGCTAGTCCCAAGCTCAGATGAAAAATGTTGAGGGAAAATTTGCAAAAAAAAAAAATTAGGCCCTCACAAAAAAAAAATATTCTAGCTCCTCAACTATTTTTATTCCTCAAAATAATATTAAAATGTTTTATAAGCCAATAAATTCATTCATATCCATAGCATTTTCACGCCTCTATAAAAATACGATTAGGTCAAACGACATTTCCAAACTTTATTTTTTTTTAAAGCTGCTTGAACATGCATATGGTGCAACGAGCACTACAGAAAAACTGCCCATTACCGGCGGAATTTTCCGGCGGAGTTCCGGCGGAATTGTTTTCGGCGGTTTTTCCGGCGAATTTTCGACGGATAAAGGGCAAATTTTTCCTACTGATCTTTTCGACAGAATTTTCGACGGAGTTTTCGACTGATTTTTTCCGGCAGAGTTTCCGGCGGAATTTTCGACGGAAAATTTTTAACCAATTTCGACATAATTTCCGACAATTAAGTTTTTTTAATAACTTTTTGCAAATTAAATTATTTAAATTAAATATTTTATATTTTAAAAAATAACTCAAATTATTGAATTTAATAACTTAAATTATAATAAATAAATTAAATGATTTAAATTAAAACTTAAATTATAATACAATTTTATAATTATTTATTTTATTAAATTAAGTTAAATAATTTACTAATTTGTTATTAAATTAAATTAACTAATTTAATTATTTATTGTTAAATTAAATTACATTTCTTTTATCTTTAAAAAAAATTACTTTAAAATAATTATTACTTTTTATATGTAGTAGCTATAAGTTAAATAAAATAAAGTATCAATAATTTATATTTTTTATTGATGACAAGATGGTAGAAACGGCTGAAGAACACTATGCGCGTTGAGGAAGGGCCAGGGTTCGAACCCCTCCGAAGGCAGAGACCACGCGGGCAGGCTGGCTTGTCCACCTGGTACGGGCGCAGCTGGGCTCGCTGGCAGTGTGCGTGCTGGCTGGGCTGGGCTGCTTGGGATGAGAAAAAGTTTGAGTAGCGGGAGATCGGGTGCTTAAAATTTGCAATTTTTTTTTTCTTGAACTTCTGGTGTAAAAAATATCCGCCAGAAATATATTTCCTGCGAAAAATCCGCCGAAAATGTTTCCGTCAAATTATTAAGCGCCGGAAGACCTTTTTCGACGCGCATCAAACCGGCGGAAATATTTCACCCTAAATCTATAGTGGTATTATATACCTAATTTGGATAAAAAGAATTTCTTATAATTTTTTGAAGTTTGATGCATTTCTATAATTATTTAAAGGATTTTATTACATGGTTAGTCAGTGGTGCTAACTGTGTTGGGACTTCACATGCAGCGGCTAGTGGTAAGGTCGCGTAGGCAGTAATAATCAATTGAGTTAGCTCGCTTAACCAGTGCGATAGCAAGCATATCTATTTGATCCATGATGAATGAAGTAGATGAACCAAATCTAGCCGGATGGCTAGTTCATCCTATATGGTTATGCTCATTTGAATTGAACTAGTAAACCTACAATATCATGATCGTTGATTTGAAAAGAACTGATCAGACACTCACACGTCTAACTTCCCAAAAACCCTAAACCCACATTTCTCTTCAAGCCCCCTATATAGTGGTTTGATTAGAGAGAATTATTAGATAGATATAGGGAATGATTGAAAAGACAATGGGAAATTATTTTTTGGTGTTTCATGCAATAGTTATGAAGTTTAGGAACCTAGATAAAGACATAGGGTTTAGGATTGAAATACCTACATATGGCCTTAGAGGATGCTTAAGGGCTATTATTGTTCATTTGAAGTTCCTCTAATACTTTGTAGAATACACCAAGCTCGAATAGAGGATGGATGAAGAGTTGGATAGCTTGGGATGGACGAAGCTTTGGTTTTTTGTCAACCTTGTCACCAGTGAGCTCTAAATAAAAGGGAAATGATCAGAGAGTGTAGAGGAGTATCTAGGATTTCAAATTAAAAAGCTAGAGCTATTAGAGGAGGTCTATAGAGTGAGTGTAGTGAGTATGAGGGTTTTCAAAGTTCAAGAAGATTGTTAAACTTTTAAGTATAAACCCGAGACTAACTAAGTGGGGGAGTGGTGAAATGGTTATTTTAAAAAAATTTACTTAAAGCAAAATGAAAAGTCTTTTTATCTTTTTAAAAAATTTTAAACAAATAAGTTTATCCTATAATGCGAAAGCAGATTAAGCTCATAATAATCAGAAATTTTAACCACAATAAAATCACATACAAGTGCAAAAATTAAAATACATAAAAATAAAAGAATGAACACATCAGATTTTATAGTGGTTCAATCAAATCTAACTTACATCTACTCACCAGAGGCCTCCTCTGAGTATTACACTAAACCTTTATTGTTTATCCTTTAGCCCCCATAACTAGGCAGAGAAGCTCTTAAAAAAATCTCTTCCACTGACCCAATGAGGCAGATTACCTTGAATCTTTTTCACCCTACTAGTGATGGAAGAGAACCTGAATCCTTTTACTCCCTCCTAGAGTAGGCAGAGAACCTAAACCCTTTTAATCCCTCTTAGAGTAGGCAGAGAACCTGAATCTAATGCCAAAGAATGTCTTCCCAGAGCCACAAAGGAATCAAGAAAGCAGCTTGAAGAAGATAATGGAAACCTATCTTGGAGTAACCATTATAAATCACTTATAATAATCTCACCCTTTCATCTCTCCCAAAGCTCTCCTTCTCTTCATCTACATTCCCTCTCAAAATAATGAAAGTTCATTAGAGTTGTTAAGCCCTTTATGAACTAGCCCTAAGCAAATCAAGAGGGGGGATGATTTGGTAGTTTTAAAAAAATTCTTAAATGATCAGATAAATCTTTTTGAATATTTTAAAACAAATCACTACAAAAAATAATGGCTATTAGGGCACCTTAAAGTGCCATAATATGTATCTATTAGGGCACATTATATATTAAGGCATCAAACAATGGTGTCACTTAGGTGGCCGTTGGCATAGGTCTAAGGGCATTTTTATATGTCTTAAAAAATAAGCTTTTAAGGCATATAATTTTGATGGCATAATCTCCTTAACGACACCTATAAGGTGTCCTAATAGATAAGATTTTCTAACACCTTCATATGATGGAATTTATTAATACATATGACAAATATTATATGTCATAATAGGCTAACTTTTCTAACACATTTATTTGACGGAACATGTTTTATAATAAGGCACATTTAAGTTGCCCTAAGATATATAATTTTCCAACACTTAAATTTAATGAAATAATTTTAATAAAATGACATTATTATGTGCCTCAATATATGTTATATTCAATATAAATTACATTCAATTATCAATTACTTATGTTGACTCATAATAATTCAATTGCAAAAAATTAATCTAAAATCAAATTTCTAAAACTTTCAAGTACATATGAAAGCTTACATAAGATATTTTTCTTCAAATTAAAAAATTTTAAAATTACAAGAATTTTCCACCTTAAATATAACAGAAGTTCTACTACAATCTTCACATATATACATAATCAATCTATTACAATAAATACCTTCACAAAATAATACATAAAAAAAGCCCTTATCATGAGGGCAATTTCTTTACACAATATCAACCAAGTATTGGGATCTCTATTTCCAAACTTCAGTGGCATCCACTCCAGCCTACATCTGAAAAGACAATTTGAAATGTGAAAGAATATGCATACTCTCAGTCTCCAAAGACTTGGGAATTAGCTTCCATGAAAACCATAAGCCTATCAATGATGAGATCACGTTTTCTGTAGGAATTAAAAAAAATGAAGATTAGAACACATTAGAAGTATAAAAAGTGAAATAAGTAAAAAATTACTGCCACCAAGCTATGAGTGACACCAAAAATTACGTTTGATTAACCTGAACTATGCATGACCACAAAAACTTTCATCTAAACTTTTAGTATCCTATTTCTACATACTTCATTACAAATGACAAGATATGATCAATAAATTAAAAAATTTTAACACCCAAATTTCTTATTTTATCACATAATTTAAAAGTCATCTTCTTTTATGTTTTTTTTCTTCGCTGGAAACTACAAATAAAAAAACTTGAACAATTTCCAAAAGCACTATCTAATAGAATCCTAACCTAGCATGACTGTCCTAATAATATCATAAAAACAGTTCCGCATTGAAAGAAAAACAGAATACCTTGTATCACAAAGAAATGTGTAAATTCATAAGAGAAAAGGTGGTAAGATTCGAACAATACTAAGTAATGCAAGACCACTACATAAGTGGTGGCCGGTGAGACAACGATATTCTGTAGAGATGAAAGCTGTAGCGATTAGAAGTTTAGATAACTTTAGGTTCTGATATTTCTAAAGCATGTCTAACTTGCAATGTAGAATTAGATATGGCCAAGTGATGCAACAAACATATGGTTTTTAAGAACAGGATCTTCACCAACATTGATCAAAGCCACTCATAACAAATTAAGAAACCGAAAATAATAAGCAGCTAAATGCCATACATAAAACTGAACCAGCAATCAGCAACAATATCCCAAGAAACAAAGTATATTTTACTTAAAGCAGTAAACGCTCATGAACATGATCAAATTGTTTTAATCACCATAAAAACAAAACAATAAAGAAAAATTGGACTTCTGTAGGACTTTGTAAGCATACCATCATGAGGACTTTGGCAAAAAGGGCAATCGCAATGGCAATTAATGAGGATCATTCGCATGGTTGCAGTGTCCAGCCAACTAGAGGATTCTTGCACTTGAATGAAAAACTCATAATGGCTAGGATTTCTACGCCTCTGTCGGAATCGTTCTCACTCCAGGATTCTTGATCTTAGGATATTGGCCAGCCTATCAACAATTGTAGCCTGTATTGGCTTCCTAGAACAGAGTTTTGAGCGCAAGAACTTCTTTGACCCTTTCCAAGATAGCAATGGGGATTTGTCTTCCAACTGATACACTGCAACTACGCAATATGCTGCAAAAGCAAAACTAGTTGAAGCAGATATCAACCATAAACAAAAGAGAGATCACAAGAATCACTTATGTTTATCACTGTTAAAAACTTTCCAAAAAGCAATGAAAGCTTCTACAACATGGCTCTAACTTCTACGAAAGTAATTACAAAAGTTGAGGACTCAGAAGGATTCAACATTACCTACATTAGAAATAAAAATAGTCACAGAAGTCTATTATTATTATTATTATATATATATATATATATATATATCAGACATCAGCAGTGACAAATGTTACTGCGACATAAAAAAAGCAGAAAATTTATTTCCTTTTTTAATTTACTGAATTGGTAGCATTATGTTTTATATGCTATTTTCCGATGCATAGATGATGATTTTGGGAAGAATTTTTCAATTCGTGGAAATCAACAAAATTGGGAAATGATTCAGTTGATTTTGACGTGGAAACAGTCCCAAAGAATAAAAAAGCTTCTTTTAAATTTGAACTGTAAGTCGTTTGCTTATATGTTATTTTTAGTTTATTATAGGTATTTAATAAAAACACTTCAAAATCATACAAGCTATTGATTTTTGAAAAATTCATCTTTGTGTTTCCCCCTTAGAATTAAATCAAAATATGACTTTCATGTACGAAAGAACCTGACGATGACACCTTTTATCTAGTGATAATTTTGAACTCAGTGGGAACTTTGACAAACTGCCCTCCTTCAAGTTGGATGTGCCTGATCTTGATTTCCCTAGTCCATCTAAGAAAAAAGAAAAGACAACTGAAAAGTCTTCCAAAGAACTTGTTAAAAGGAAAAAAATAAGCAAAAAATGACAAACTCCATGGCATAATTCATGCATTTTTGCTGAATGTAGTTCTGCTGGAACAGTTTCGATCTTGATTCAAAATCATTGGAGGATAAAAGACCTATAAATTTTTCTGATAAAAATGTACCAGAAATCCCTTCTAAGCATGAAATGAATCAAGTGTCATGTGATAATAACTCCACAAGCATCAACATAGCAAGGAGTTCAAATTTTGCATACTTATCATGTTTAACTACCACTTGAATCCATTCAGGAGATGGTCCTTCACATTTGAAATTCTTATGACTTTCCACCTTTTCAGACCAACGTTCTGATTTTGCTCACAAGACCGAAGTATCTTTCGGCATAAGAGCTGATATTCCAAAAACTAGTGAGAAGAAAACTTGTGTTACTGCATCTAAACTAGTAGGTAGCAGAACAAAAATGAATAGCTTGAGAGAAGCAACAATTGTAGTAGAAATCATTCATGTACAAGAATCATAGGAAATTCTGGAGATTTGAATATTCTTGACAAATAAATAAATATTTAAGGTTGAATATAGGACTTGAAAATATGTTCATAAGTAAATCTAAAAAATAAGCAATAAAAATGATCCTACTTATATGTAAAGGGTTGCTCACCTTTCCTTGCAATTTCCTTTATATAGCATGTGTGCTGTGAAGTGTAATTAGAAAGTACCCAAATCATAATAACGTCACTTTCACTATACTCACAAGCACTTCTCTTGACATTTAGAGCATCTGAATATTCAATGTTATGCAGTATATTCTTCTAAAATATCATAATCAACATTAAAAAAAAAAATCAAACAAGCAAATGAGAAAATATCAAATAATATTAGTATAAATCTCAATCTTCATGCTGTAGAAAGCAAATAACATAAAAATAACCATTACGAACAACCTGAATTAAATTTTTACCAACATCTTCCAATAAGGTTCATGTTTCATGTTGTCATACTATATAAGAATATTCAAAAGTAGAAAGATAATGAAAAAAGAGTAACCATATAATCAAATACTATCAACATATAAAAAAAAACTATAGTATATGTAAAACTGTTCAAATCAAAGTAGACTCTTCAAAAATCATTCTTGTTGTATATCAATCTTCTTCACGAACAACCTGAATTAAATTGATTACACAAATATAAGTAATTTAATTATTTAATTAAAATTTTAAAATTAAAACATACTTACTAAAGCTTGAGGCCATGCAACATAAGTTCCAATTGCCTGTCCAATTGTTGTTAAAGTACTGTACGGTCTAATCAAGTGTTCTTCCCAATTCACAGGAATGTTTATATGAACGGAACACCAATTTGGACCTAATGGATAGTTACCAACCCTATGTGCAGGATCCATACTTTGAATATATCCAATTGCCATAGTTTTCGTAGAATCAAGAACACTTTTGACTGCAACTTTAGTTCCAACCTATATATAAAGTTTATAAGATATAACAAAAATTTGTAACAGCATATGAAAAATCAATATATAGTTATAAAAGTTCATAAGTAAATAATTTACTTACTTGAAAAAGAGTACTGTTATTGAAAGAGTGAACATCACCATTTTGAGAATATTGAGTAGCTCTTAATATGGTGGCATTAGTAGCTTGCTGTGTACTTTGCATATCCAACTTCATTTTAGCAATTACCTCACCCTGTTCTTGAACTTGTTTTTCCATTTTTTCGAAAGCTTCCTTATAACCTTCTATTAATTGATAAGCACTACTTCGATTTGGGATTTCTCCCCATGCAACATAAGGAGTTACACCAAACCCATACATGCGAACTCTTCCGACCTTGTCATTTCCAAGAACTTTTGAGAAAATATCATCTCTTCCAACATCTTCTGTTTGAGATGTTTGACTTCCAATTTCCTTCATTTTTTCCTACATATAATGAATAGTAACTCTTTCACATAATATTTTGTATACTTTCTAATTAATTTGCGAAGTAGTTTATTATAAGTACTTACCAAAGCTTCACAAGCCTCAATACGATTAGTTTATTTCCTTCTTTTGTGTAACACCTTTCAAACATTTCAACTCTTGTTGGTGAGTGACCTATGCTTTTCTCCTAAAAAAATAAATAAATAATGTAAAAATAATTAAAAGAAAATAATAATTGACTTCAAAATTTATGTAGAACACATACTCGCACAAAAATGAATAGACATATAAATTTTACCTGATCTTCACGAACTTGACCGAAACTCCTTTTTCCAGTTATGTGCATCAAACTCTTTTTCGACCTACTTTTTTTATTTCGTTCACTTATACACTAAACATAAATAAGAATTAATAAAAAAAATATAACATGAATAATACTTTAACATTTAAATGTTATAATAATATACCTTTGATTCTTCTGAATTCTAATAGGTTAGAAGATTTTTCCATTGATCTTTGAGTATTCTTTTTGGCACATTACATAGTTGTAATTCAGTAGACATTTTTGGATCATAATATCTAGATTTAACGTCTGCTTTCCAATTTCTCCATTTCTTACCAATTGATTGGAGAACCCATACATCACAAGCACGGGGAATCTCAAACTTTTCCTAAAAAATAAAATATTTATTTGTTATATCCAAAGAAATTTGCTATTTTATGCATGCAACTGAAATCAAACAAAATAAGTACAAATATTATGAAGATAAATACCTGAACAACTTCTAACATATTTTTTTTAAAGACTTCGGCATTTTATCCCAACTTCTTATATCAATTGGTGCATGTTTCCCATTCCGAGCAATAGTTCCTAAAAACTCAACAAATAATGATTTATGCTGCCCAATAGGTTGACCATATTTGTTAAAATTAACAACAAGTCTTTCTCCACCATGTTGGGTAGCATGATATCCCCAAATACTACACATATAGGTTGGACCTCTTTTTCGTTTTTGCTCCTCATTGCTTCTACCTGCTATGAAAAAATATCTTAAAAGTAAGATAATGCAAATGAAAAATAAGCATAGAAAGTTTTAACAATATCTTAAATAAGAGGCATACCTGTAACATAAGTTTCAATGGTATTTGTCGAAACATCTATTTCAACTTCAGTTTGTTCTCTGCATCCTGTATTTCTAACATGTGTTCTGGTGTGTGCCGGCATTTCTTAAAAATCATTTTAAAACATATAAGTGAGTAGAGTTAAATAGAAGATAAAAAATACAATTTATCACTCATGTTGCTCACATAATATATGGAGAAAATTAAAGTGTAAGAAAATATAGGGTTTAATACATCAAAACAAAATGCAACATTTAGATAAACACATATAGGAAACACATAAAACCACAAAATGTTGCATACCAATTCTATTGATATAAAGATCTAATGATTTAAGTATAAAAAAAAGGGTTTTACATTACAAAATAAATAGCACACAAATTAATTACTCTAGTAGAATGCCATCAACTTCATCTCTAGTCCACTGAACTTCATCATCAATCAAATTTTGCTGAGTCAAAGTCTTACTTTGCAAATAGTCATCAACATCTGTGTCTATGTGAATGTTATCAATATTACTTCTTGGTGATGTTGTAACAACAATATACCATGTAGGATCAATAGGATCTTCCACATAAAAAACTTGTTGAACTTGAGAAGCAAGCACAAAAGGATCTTGATTAAAAATGTCTTGAGAAGCAAGCGGGAAAAGAGTGTGTCTTAATAAATATTTATTAAGGCAGTTAATTAAAAATGCCTTAATATGTATGTCCTTAAAACTTGTTTTTTTTGTAGTGAATGCAATCAACCACATAAATTAAGATGTAGATAATAAAGTGCATGAATAACACAAAAAGAACACACCAGATTTTATAGGGGTTCGATCAACTTGACCTACGTTCACTCTCTAGAGCCTCTCCTCTGGGTATTACACTAATCCATAGTGTCTCTCCTTTTGCTCTCATAGCAAGGCGGAGAAGCCTTTACAAACTCTTTCCACCTACCTCGATGAGGCAAAGAGCCATAACGCATTTTTCTTCCTCCTAAAATAGGTAGAGAACCTTGATCGATTGCTAACAAAGACCTCCCTAGAGCTATCAAGGAGTCAATGATGACAAATGAAGAAGATGACTCAAATCCTAACTTAGAGCAACCTTTATGAATACCTCATAAACTTTCTCTCATAAGATTTTCTCTCTCTCTCCCAAGCTCTCCCTCTCCTTCTCTTTGCTCTCTTAGGTCAAGAAATCAGCAAAAGATTCTCTCACTAACAAACAAGAGATCTTAAAAAGAAGGCCTTAAAAATTTCCTTAATTTGCAGCTTGTCGTCAAAGATCGTCCATCATTATCGATAGTATAATCAGTGTATTTCATCCCTTCTAGACAAGATAATCTGGGTGTGTTAGACAATTAGAAATACATTATTTATTCTGATCGTCCAGGACGATGAGGATATTATCCTGTACAATTTGTTCAAAATAATATACATCGTCCAGTACATAGTTTTGGACGTCTAGGAGATCCTTGTTGAACGATGAAGAAAAATAATTGATCGTACATGATGATGCTTGGATCATCCTGTACGATTACTTTAAAATTAATGATTATCATCCAACATATAGTTCTAGTCGTCCAATATAAACATATGAATGATGAAAATTTATAACTGAACATCCAGCACATAGTTCGGGACATCCAGCTAATTCAGGATAAGATTATAATTTTTCTAACTGATTGTCTTAGATGATCCTGTAATCATCTAGGATGATATGATCAAGTAATCTAACCTTTAAGATTTCTAAAAATAATATATTTCTTAAGTGAGTTTGGCGGCTAAGTCTTTCTGATTTGAGCCTATTATCCAAGACGATGTGAATATAATTCATGATGATTTGCTTAATCCAGCTAACTTGACACAGATGTCCTAATTAGGGTTTCTATTTTTAACTGATTGTATAGGATGATTTTGAATCATCTTGTACCATATGATCAAAAAAAAGAAAAACTCTTGAACTTATAGAATTTCTCCCTTTGAATGTGTGTGTGCAAGGTTACTTAGCATCAGGCTCCATCTTATTATATTTAACTTAAGAAAGAGTAAGCCAATGGAATTAAAGTTACATACTAACTCAATCCTAATCTATATAATCTTGAGCTAGCTTGAATTACAATTAACCTTGTGAACCAGAAAGCTAGTAGATAGGCCAACTTAAACAAATGTACAGCAGTAATAGTAGTAGAGAAATAAGAATACCAAGAATGTTTGTTATCATCAAAATTATAATTCTTGAATTTAGATTTCCAACAATTTTCTCCTTTTTGATGATAGCAAACATTTTTTTAGTCAATTTCAAATCAAGAAGATTTAAAAAAAATATATAAAATAAAGGAGAACAACATAAACAAAGAAATATAAATTTTACTAAAACTAGCAAACAATACAACAACAAAAATAATAACACTAAATGATACAGTAATAACAACTACTCCCCCTTTTGACAACACAAAAATGAGAAAATAGAAGAAAATAAAATAGAACATCGTACATAAAATAACATCAGTACAACCATCATACAAAAATATCAAGAAAACATTAATAAAGAAAATAATGAAAAATATGATAAAAAGCACAAAAAGAGAAAAAAAAGTAAAATTTTTAATCAATATTAGACAATGATAAATTTTTCTTGTGATTGGATTAAAAATTAGCAAAAAAATGAATTAACATCATCAAAATCGAAAAATATTAGAACAACTGATCCTATTAACCCTAGCTACAAGGGCAAATCTTCTTTTAAAATAAAGATCTAACTCAGAAAAAGCAATCAGATAAGAAAAGTGATTCATTTAAAACTTCATTTTAGAAAAATATTTTATAAAATAATATAACAAAATAATTAGTCGCAATCATGAATTTTGAAATCAAGTCTTTGAAAATATCAAGTGACACATGAATTCTTCTAAGATTTAAAGGTTTGAAAGATAAGGAAGCTTGATTTCTTGTGGGATCATTTTGTGCTTCTAATGAATTATTTGGCTCACTTTGCACATCTTTTAATTTTTGATACACTTTGTGTATCTATCAATTATTTTGGCGATCATTGCATATCTTTTCAATTTTTCTTTTTGGGGTTATTTTATGCCTCTTGTCATTTTTTCAAGCTAGCTTCCTTTCAAAACTTTTAAATACTCTCAATTATAAGAATATATTCTAGATAATATAGAGGAAAGACACACTCTCTAATATAAGGAGAAGTAAATCACAAAACAAAATCATGTTCATATGAGAAATACAACAATATGATCAAGAAAGCTTGAAAAAGATTTAATGACTTTGAACATTTTTTATATGAGATAGATTACTATAAGAAGATAGAAGAGATCTCAATTGCAAAGTTTAATTATTAATTTGAGATAGATTTTTATTTAAAAAATAAAATTACATCACTAAAAGGAGTTAGAGGAAGGAAAACAATCAACAATGTTACTCCCTTTATCTGATTCAGGGATGACAATAATTTATTATAAATTTTCAAAAATAAAAGCGAGGAAAAACATGTCATTTTAGTATAGATTAAAAAAATAAAATAGAAATAAAAAAATAAAGCACAAAAATAGCAACAAAAAAATAATCAAGCAAACAACAAAGACTAAAGAAAGATCAGAAAAAAAATTCAGAGTTCACAAATTATCAAGTTCATGCATTTATGTCTATGACACCTAATCTGATCCTTAAGATGCTAAAAGTTTCAAAGGAAAGTGGTTTAGTAAAAATGTCAACCATATAGTTTTCAGTTGCTACATGATGTAGCTCAATGTCTCCTTTAGTAATGTGGTCCCTTATAAAGTGATGCTTTATATTAATGTGTTTGGTTCTAGAGTGTTAGATAGGATTTTTAGAAATGTAGATGACACTAGTGTTATCACATAGAAATTATATTGTGCCTACAGGTAATCGTAAATCCAAAATTTATTTATTTAATCAAAGGACGTAGGCCACATAACTTCCTAAGGCTATGTATTCATCTTCAGCAGTGAAAAGTGCAACTGAGTTTTATTTTTTTACTGGACTACGAGACTAAGAATTGTCCTATGAATTAACATGTTCTAGAGGTACTCTTTTTATCCACCCTACATCCTATAAAGTTTGAATCAAAATATTATATAATCTCAAAAGAACTGTTATGCTTTAGATACCAGATTCCTAAGTTTTGGTTTCCTAAGAGATATCTAAGGATTCTCTTAATTGCAGTCTGGTAGGACTCCTTTGGATTAGCTTGGAATCTAGCACAAAGATAAACACTAAATATTATCTCAGGTCTGCTAGCTGTCAAGTAAAGAAGCAATCCAATTATTCCTCTATATTTTTTTGATCAATTAATTTTCTATTTGCTTCTTAATCTAATTGAACACTAGAGCTCGTGGGAGTGTTTATTAGCTTGATTTTATTCATTTTATATTTTCTTAAGATGTCTTTATTGTACTTCGATTGATTAAGAAAGGTTTCATTATCCATTTATCTTATGTTAAATCCTAAAAAGTAGAACAATTCTCCCATCATACTCATCTTAAATTCTTTACTCATTATTTTAGAAAAAATCATCACATAACTTTTTTATCAGAATATCTAAATAGTATATCATCAACATAGATTTGAATAATAAGTAATTCATCTCCTACTCTTCTCAAAAAAGGGTGGTGTCTACATTCCCCTTAACAAACTCCCTTTCTAGTAGGAATGTGTTATGCCCCTCATACCATGACCTGGGTGACTATTTTAATCCATACAAAGTTTTTTTTTTAATTTAAAAACATGATTTAGAAATTGAAAATTCTCAAAACCTTGGGGTTGCTCTACAAACACATCTTCTTTTATTACCCTATTTAAAAATTCACTCTTGACATCCATTTGGAAAAGCTTTTAAATCCTTTATAACAAACAAATGATAGTAGCACTTTAATTGCTTATAATCTTGATAAAGGGGCAAAACTCTCCTTGAAATCAATCCCTGCTATTTAATTATACCCCTTAGCCACCAATATTACCTTATTCCTAACCACCATACCAGAATCATTCATTTTATTCTTAAAGACCTATTTGGTTCCTACTATACTTTGGCCCTTTGGTCTTTCTACAAGCTCTTAAACATCATTTGAAACAAATTAGTTTAATTCCTCTTACATGGCTATATTCCAAAAATCATTAAAAAGGGCTTGATTGATGTTAGTGGGTTCAGTCATTAAGATGAAGGCAGAGTGGTTAACTTCTTTTATAAGTCCACACCTAGTTCTAATACCTTCAAAAGGGTCTCCTAAGATCAGTTCTTTAGGATGACTCAAAGATTATCTCCAATCTCTATGCAAAGTGTTTTGAGGTTCTGTCCTTTCCTCCATATTTATATTTTCTACTCCTTGGGTAATCTCACTTACTTCATCTTCTTCCTCAATTCTAGACTTCTCACAATTAGATTCATTAAACACTACATGGGAAGTTTCCTCCACCACTAAAGTCCTTTTATTAAACACTCTAAAGGATTTCCTTATACTTAAATAGCCTAAGAACACTCCTTCATTCGATTTTAGGTTAAATTTTCCTAAGAGTGATTTCTCATTATTTAGAATAAAAATCTTACAACTAAAGATATGGAGATGAGAAAAGTTGGGTGACATATTCTTAATGATCTCATAGGATGTCTTATTCAGTTTGGATCTAACGTTCACCCTATTCAACACATAACAAGCTGTATTTATCACTTCAATCCAAAAGTATTTTGGTAGTGAATACTCAGTAAGCATGGATTTAATGGCCTCTACTAAGATCCTATTCTTCTTTTTAACTACCCCATTCTATTGAGGGGTCCTAAGAGCTGAGAAGTTGTGACTATACCCTTTCTCCTCATAGAGTGATCTAAATCTCACATTTTTAAACTCTCTACCATGGTCACAATTGATGGTCAAGATCTCACAACTTAATTTTTTCTAAATCCAAGTGGAGAATGATTTAAATTCATCAAATAATTTATTTTTATATAACAGAAATCTAATCCAAGTGAACCTTGAGTAGCCATTGACTATTATAAATCTAAAGATCTTGCCCCTAAGTTTGAAGTGCTAATGGGTCCAAACAAATCCATGTAAAGGACTTGTAAAGAATTAGAGGTGCTAATACCCTTAATGGAATGGAAAGCGGATTTTATTTATTTCCCTAGTTGACAAGCATCATACAGGTGGTCCTAAATGAACTTAATCTTGGGGATTCCTCTTACTAAGTCTTTTTACGTTACTTTTCTAAGTGTTTCCATACTAGCATGAAATATTCTCCTATGTCACAACTAAGACTCATCAGTAATAGTTTTTTAAATAAAAAGAAGTAGCACATTAAATATTATTTAAATCAAGCATGTAAATATTGTTTATCCTTTTTTCCTACAAAATAGTATTATTATTCAAGCTTATGATGCATGTATTTGATAAAAAATTTATGATAACAACTTTGTCACATAAATAACTGATATTGAGCAAGTTATGTTTCAAGCCATCAACAAGTAAAATATTTTTAATTAAAAGGTTCTTGGAGTTTCTTATTATACATGTACCCACCACATTTCTCCATGAGTGACCTTGCCTCCAGTCCTGACCTCTAATGAAATGAATTGATTAGCATCTCCACTCATATGGTATGAGCTGTTGCGGATCTATGGTTTATAATTTTGATGATAGCAAACATTCCTTATTTCTCTACGATTACCTTATGTGCTAACGTTTCAGGTCCACACGATCAGACTGCAATTTGGAACCAGCTCAAGATTGGGTAGACTAGGTCTGTGTCAGTTTGTAATCTTTTTCCTTTCTTGAGTATGTTGTATTTAGTGTGGCATCTGATGTTTTGTAACTTGGAAGATTTTCTGTTGTGCCCTAAAAAATTATTATTTTTGGTAACATCGTCCGGGATGATATTTATATCGTCCTGGATGATATGACAAAAGTAGAAACCCTAATTAGGGCATCCTCATTGAAGTAGTTGTCATTATGTAAAACACATCGTCCTGGATGATTTTGTATTGGCCAGGACGATAGGCTCAATTCAGCAAGAATCTGTCGCCATATCTATTTAGAAATAACCTATTTTGGACATCGTCCAGAGGATCGTCCAGGACTATAAAATATCGTCCAGGACAATCTAGGTCAATTTTTTCCAAAATTTCTCTAGAATTTAATGAAAGCAATTACATGGTCAAATCATCCTGGACTATCTCCAGATTGTCCGGGCCGATTAGACATCGTCCAGCTTCATTTCAAGGCGATGTTCAGGTCGATTTTCTTCATATTTGATCTAATCGGTCAGGACGATATGCCTATCATCCTGGACGTTAATGTCGGCAACTTGCATTAATGTGCTCATTTTGAGAGCTTCTATTTAAGCTATGGCATGGCAACTTTTGTACGTGTCTTTGGCAGCCATTGGAGCTTCGTTCTTGTGGAGGAGACTTGAAGAGAGAGCTTGAAAGGGAGTGAGGAACGGGTGAAGTCTGGGTGGGAGAAGATCCTGTGAGCGGGGACTCAAGGGAGTGTGAAGGGGATTCCACACATTTGCTCCGACAGGCTTGCATCTTAATATCGTCGGATTCAAGGCTCGTCTCGTGGGAAGTTCATCAAAGAAGAAGATCTCTTTGGTGTTAATGCACCGGAGAAGGTGAAAGTGATTTTGTAAGGGCTTCTCCGCCTAGCTGTAGGAGCTAAAGGATAGACACTTAGTTAGTGCAATACCTGGAGGGTGCCTCCAAGGAGTGGACGTAGGTCAAGGTTTGACCGAACCACTATAAATCCGGTGTGTTCTTTTCTTATTATCGCTTCCGCATTTATTTTTCTTCCGCACTTTGTTTGTGGTGATTTTTTGTTGAAGTTTTATCTTTGGTTTTAAAGTTTTCCAATTCACCTCTCTCTTTTAATTAGCTTTGGGCCAGTTCTATAGGGCCTAACATCCCTAACGAACTTTCAATTGGTATCAGAGTGATTTTCAAAAAATAAGTTTTTAAAAGCTTTTGAATTTTGATCCATGGCTAATTTTTCTAATCGTAATGTTGCGGAAGGATATTCAATCACCAGACCTCCTTTATTTGAAAATATGTTATTTGATTTTTGGAAAACTCGCATGTCTATTTTCTTGAAATCGATTGATTTCACATGTGGCATATGATTTTAACAGGTTATTCATCATCGTCAAGAATTATTAATGGAGTTAAAATTGATATTCCTTTTAGTCAATGGAACAGGGAAGAACAACTCAATGCTCAATTGAATGCGAAGTCTTTAAATTGATTTTTCTGTGCTTTAAATTTTGATGATTTCATGTTAGTATCCACGTGCACTACCACTAAGGAAGTTTGGGATAAATTACACACCATATACAAAGGCACTAGTGAAATCAAGCAATCCAAGTTGAATTTGTTAATGCATGATTTTGAATTATTTTCTATGAAACCTTTTGAAACGATCTTAGACATGTATACCAGATTCATTCAAATTGTAAACTCATTGCATGCGTTAGAAAAAGATTTTTCAAATTTTGAAAAAGTTAACAAAATTCTTCGATGTCTATTGGATAAATTTGATTCTAAAGTTCTTGCTATTTGTGAATCTAAAGATTTGAATGTATATTCTATTGATAATTTGATTGGCTCACTCATTGCCTACGAGCAAGGTTTGAGTTGAAGACTTTTGGATGTAGGTGAAACAATCGTTCTAAAAGCTGAAGATACGGAAAGAAGAAGCTTAGTTGGTGACGATAGCAATGACTTATCAAGTAAATCACAAATCTCACCAAAGCATAAGCAAAAGTGGAAAAAAGATAAAAATGGTAAGGATGTTAATATTTCCTCTGACGTTATTTGTTTTCGATGCAGGAAATCTGGAGATATGAAAAATGAGTGCCCTAATTTAAGAATTCTTCCTGCAAAAGAAAAGGGTAAGGTGAAGCTAAATTTAAACTGGGGAAATAATGAAAGGCAAAAAATCTCATGGGCAGATCTGGTCTCTGAAGCATCAGACCAGGAAAGAGACAATAGTTAAATGCCTTATTTGTGTCTTTCTTTTTTTGTTTTTCATTTTTTTTCTTTTATTTTTTTTGTGTGTGTGTTTGTTTTATGTTAAATTTTTTTCTCTCATCAACACACACATTCACTTTTCTAAAAATGAAAAATATACTTCCTGTTTTTTCTTGAAATCCTTATTAAGTTGTGTTTGACTTCTCTAAAACAGTCAAAGGAAGGAAACTCGTTTATTTTTAACTCTCAATATCTATTTTCTAAAAGAGGTTATCCTACTTTTAATTTAAAATCTTTTTCATCTTTTAAATTAGTTTTTGAAACAAAATTTTTTATCTCCCTATATTTTATTTATCGCATAGAAATCTTTTGCAAGTTTTTGAATCTAACTCATAATTTTCTTAATCAAACAATTCACTTTGTCACTAAGATGGATTTTCCTTTATTTTTAATATTTAAGAAAGGAAGCATATTCAAAACATTTGCCAATGATGCCAAAAATAGAAGATGCGCAAAGATGTCAAATTGAAAATATATAACATACAAAGTGTATCAAAAGATGCGCAGTGCGCCAACCAATTGTCAACAGGCATAAAATGAGCCCACAAAGTTAATGCTTACCATTCTTGTACTTCTTAAAAAGCTTAAGAAAACCCTTGATACTTTTGATACTTGAGTTTGAAAATCTTGATTATTGATTCAAAAATTTGTGCATTGATCTTCTATTAGATATATTTTATGGAAGGAGTTTTTGAAAAATTATTGTTTCTTTCTCTAATTTATTCCTTGATTTAGATCTTGAATTAAAAAGTTCTTTTTACCTTTTTAAAGAACTTGAGTTTGGATTATCAATTTCTGAGTTTCTAACCTTTTCTGGGCTATGCGTTGTCAAATACGATTCTACTACGATTTTGATTAAAACCAAGAGGTAACTTTATCATTTTTAAGAATATTTTGTTTTCTCACTAGATCAGGAAACATTTTTTGTGTTTTGTTTTTTCGTACCTCCTCTCTTTTTTATAATGTCAAAGGGGGAGAACGTACTGTTGAATTTGTATCCTTTTTCTTTCTTTTCAAAAATTATAAAATATAAAAAATATTTTTATCTCCCCTATTTTTAAAGTGTTATTCTAGTAAGGGGGAGATTAGGAGAAAATATTCTTTTTTAAAAATTCAAATTGAAATTGTTTGCCATCATAAAAAAGGGGGAGATTATTGCGGATCTATGGTTTATAATTTTGATGATAGCAAACATTCCTTATTTCTCTAAGATTACCTTATGCGCTAACATTTCAGGTCCAAACGATCAGACTGCAATTTGGAACCAGCTCAAGACTGGGTAGACTAAGTCTGTGTTAGTTTGTAATTTTTTCCTTTCTTGAGTCTATTGTATTTGGTGTGGCATCTGATGTTTTGTAACTTGGAAGATTTTTTGTTGTGCCCTAAAAGATTTTTATTTTTGGTAACATCATCCGGGACAATATTTATATCATCCTGGACAATCTGACAAAAGTAGAAACCCTAATTAGGGCATCCTCATTAAAGCAGCCGTCATTATGTAAAGCATATCGTCCTGGAAAGTTTTGTATCGGCCAGGACGATAGGCTCAATTCAGCAAGAATCTGTCGCCAGATCTATTTAGAAATAACCTATTTTTGGATATCGTCCAGAGGATCGTCCAGGACTATAAAATATCATCCAGGATGATCCAGGTCAATTTTTCCAAAATTTCTCTAGAATTTAATGAAATCAATTTCATGGTCAAATCGTCCGGGCCAATTAGACATCATCCAGCTTCATTTAAGGGCGATGTTTAAGATGATTTTCCTCATATTTGATCTAATCGGCCAGGACGATATGCCTATCGTCCTGGACGATAATGTCGACAACTTACATAGTTAGCTCGTTTCACGAGCTTCTATTTAAGCTATGGCATGGCAACTTTTGTAAGTGTCTTTGACAGCCATTGGAGCTTCGTTCTTATGGGGGAGACTTGAAGAGAGAGCTTGAAAGGGTGTGAGGAACGGGTGAAGTCTGGGCGGGAGAAGATCCTGTGAGTGGGGACTCAAGGGAGTGTGGAGGAAATTCCATACGGTTGCTCCGGCAGGCTTGCATCTTAATACCGTCGGATTCAAGGCTCGTCTTAAGGAAAGTTCACCAAAGAAGAAGATCTCTTTGGTGTCAAAGGACCTGGCGACTCCGCCGCACTCTGGAAAGGTGGAAGTGATTTTGTAAGGCCTTCTCCGCCTAGCTGTGGGAGCTAAAGGAGAGACACTTAGTTAGTGCAATACTTGGAGGGTGCCTCCAAGGAGTGGGCGTAGGTCAAGGTTTGACCGAACCACTATAAATCCGATGTGTTCTTTTCTTATTATCGCTTCCGCATTTATTTTTCTTCCGCACTTTGTTTGTGGTAATTTTTGGTTCGAGTTTTATCTTTAGTTTTAAAGTTTTCCAATTCACCTCTCTCTTTTAATTAGCTTTGGGCCAGTTCTATAGGGCCTAACATCCCTAACAAACTTTCATGAGCATCCACTGTCCAGGTATCATATACTCTCATAAGGTTGTGTGAGAGAATACTTATAAAATCATCAAATGTTTGATTTTGGAACCCAAATAAGTTTGGATCATTTCTTATAGAAAGAAGAATGCAATGAATGTGTGTTATATTGTGAATCATATAATTTGGGTCTCCACACCAAATGTGTTCTACATTGAATGGTGCATGTGTGAGAAATGTCATAGCATGCCACATGAAAAACATCTAATACCAGAAAAAGGGTTTACTAATATATTTGGGTTATAGTGCCTCTTCTTAGGTTTTAAAATTTTTGGCTTTAGATTAGGATTAAAAAATTGTTTAGGTGTGGGTGGAATCCTTTTTTTCCTTAAATTATTTCAATTCAGCTTTAAAAAATGTGTTAGTAATTTCTAAAACAACATTGTTAACTTTCAAATAATGCTCTATACTATCAGATTCATCCATAGATGTTTTAAAAATCATATTCAAGTTTAGTGTGGGTTGATTTCAATAGTTCATGCTATTTATTCAATTCATCAAACTCATCCAAAAGTTTCATGTGGTTGTAATCAAGTATAGAATGATCTTTAATCAAAATTTTATGCCCTTCTTTATAAATTTAGAAATTCAAGTTTCAAACTAGAATGCAATTTTTTAAGCTTTCTATAAGGTAAATGAATTTTTTCAAAAACTTCAAGCAATTGATTATATGATAATTTGCATACCTCTTCTTAGTTAGAATGACCAAGATGTTTGTCTGCCATCAAACACAAGTTTGTTGTCTCGTCTTCAGCTTCAGTCTACGAGAAGTCAAATGCAAAATTTGCCCAAAAATCCTTTTGGATTCAATTCTTATCATTCTTTAACTTGGGTTTCTCCTCACCCTTATATGTGCTTGGCTGAGCCTTAAGTGTAGGACACTCAGCTTTTACATGTCCCAGCTTCTTGCATTCAAAATAAATTACATCAGAAGAAACTTTGGAATTCTTGCTACTCTTACCTTAGATCCACTTATGATGGTGCTTTTATTTCTTTCTCAAAAAACTTTTGAATTACCTCATAATTAAGGCAATATCATCATTCTCAAAACATGAGTGTCACTATCCTCAACCTTTAAGGCTACAGTTTTTTCCTTCTTCTTCTTCCCTACATCAAGTTATCTTTGGTTCACTCCTTACTCATAAGTAATGAGTGATCCAAGTAAGTTGTCTGTAGAGTAAATATTTAAATCTTTGGATTTAGTAATAATAGTAATCTTAGCATCAAAGAAAGAAGACAATCATCTCAAGATTTTATTAACTTTATCAAGATTAGTTAACTTGACCAAGTACAAGAATAACACAAAAATAATACACCATATTTTATAGTGGTTCAGTCAACTTGACCTACATCTACTCCCCGGAGCCTCTCCTCTGAGTATTGCATTAAACCATAGTGTCTCTCCTTTTGCACCCATAGTAAGGTGGAGAAGCCTTTACAAACTCTTTCCACCTACCCCGGTGAGGTAGAGAACCTTGATTGGTTTTGCTTCCTCTTGAAGCAGGCAGAGAACCATGATCGATTGCTAATAAAGACCTCCATAGAGACACCAAGGAGCCAAGGATGATGAATGGAGAAGATGACTAAAATCCTTGAATGGAGTAACCTTTGTGAACACCTCACAAACTCCCCCTCATAATATTCTCTCTCTTTCTCTCCCAAGCTCTCACTCTCATTATCTTTGCTCTCTCAAGTCAGGAAACTAACAAAATATTCTATTATTAACAAAATAATAATCTTATAAAGAAGGCATTAAAAATTTCCCTAATTTGCAACTTGCCATCAAAGATCATCCAGGATGATTGATAGATCGTCGTATACGATCAGTGTATTTCATCCCTTCCAGCCAAGATGATATGGGTGTGCTGGACAATTAGAACATATCATTTGTTCTAAAAATCTAGGATGATGAGGATATCATCCTATGTAATTAGTTCAAAATCATACATAACATCCAACACATAGTTCTAGACATCTAAGAGATCTTTGTCGGATGGTGAAGAAAAATAATTGATCATCTAGGATGATGCTTGGATCATCATATATAATTAGTTCAAAATTAGTAATTATTATCTAGCATATAGTTCTTGTCGTCTAATAGAAATATTTGGACAATGAAGAATTATAACTGATCATCCAGTACATGGTTTGGGACGTTCAACAAATTTAAGAGAAGATTAAGGTTTTTCTAACTGATCATCCAGGATGATCAGGGGATCATCCACGATGACATTATCGAGCAATCTAATCTTAATTACTTTTCTTAATCACCTGACTAATTTAGACTTGACTGTAATGTATCATCTAGGACAATATGGGACCATCTTACATGATTTCCAAAAATAATATCTTGCCTAAGTAAGTTTTGGTGGCTGAGTTTTTTTTTTTTAGCTTGTCGTTTAGGATGATATGAATATCATATAGTTAACTTGACAAAGATGTCCTAAATTTCTACTTTTAATTGATTGTCTAGGATGATTCTATACGATATGATCAAAACTAGAAAAACTCTTAAACTTACAGAATTTTTCCCCTAGAGTATGTGTGCAAGGTTACTTAGCATCATGATTCACCTTATTACATTTGACTCAAGAAAGGGTAAAAACTACTGGAATTAAAGTTACAAACTAACTCAATACTAATCTATGCAATCTTGATTTGGCTTGAATTGTAATTGACCTTGTGGACCTAAAAGATTAATAGATAGGGCAACAAAATAAATGTGCAGTAGTAACAATAGTAGAGAAACAAGAATACCAAGAAAGTTTGTTATCATCAAAATTATAATCCTTAAATCTAGATTTGCAATAAACAAGATAGCTACAAATGATCTTTCACAAGTTTATATAAGAGATTAAATAAAAAGCATCCAAAGAAGCCCTAATTTTTAATATGCCATCTAAGATCATCTATGACGATTGTGTGACTGTCTTGTATTATTAGTAAAAATGAGTACTTCTAGACAATATAAACTGCTTTGTCCTATATGATCAATTCAAGAAATTTTATACCGATCATCTTGTATGACTGGTGGAGATTAATTATTGTCTCATGTAGAGAACGATTCGTCCAGTACGAAGGTGGGAGATTATCTTATATCATTAATTAAAAAACTATGATATTTCATCTTATATGATGGGCGATGATTAATTAGCATCCCATGAATAAATCAAATCATACAATACGAACATCTATGATCATCCTGTAAGATCTGATTTAATAATTTTACCATAATTAAACATATAATCACATGATCGATTTAGGCATGATTGTCACAGATTATACAATATGATGATGATCATCTTGTATGATTAGACATATATTTTGAATATTAAAATATTACCTAAATTATTATTGATGACTATTTTGTTGATCATAACAAATCATCTTGTACCATCTAGATTATACAACAATATGCGTTTAATCACTCTTAATCAACTAAGGTTCCCTAATCAGGGTTTTTAATTTTAATGGATCGTCTAGCACAACATAAATTAAATTGTACGATTAATTTAAAAAAATAGAAATTTTTTCAAACTCACCAACTCACTCCCTTGAGTGTGTGTATGCAAGGTTACTTAGCTTTGTATCCACTGTATACATGACTTGACTCATGAAAGGTAGAAGTACATTAAAATTAAACTTATAAAATGACTCAAT
Source organism: Dendrobium huoshanense (assembly GCA_016618105.1). NCBI lineage: Eukaryota > Viridiplantae > Streptophyta > Magnoliopsida > Asparagales > Orchidaceae > Dendrobium > Dendrobium huoshanense. The sequence goes on along the minus strand of CM028345.1, from coordinate 81,811,136 downwards.
CCTAGTCTACCCAATCTTAAGTTGATTAAAATTACAAGTGAATGGTGGACCTAAAATGTTAGTGAGCAGGGCAAAACAGACATGTTGTAAATTGAAATAGCATAGTAAAAAGTCTAATAATATTTGTTATCATTAAAATCATATGAATTAGTTCCAAATTTACAATAATCTCACTTTTTTTATGATGACAAATATTATTGGCTAATGATTCAATAGCATTTTGATATTCCTTAAGCTCCTCCTTCTTAAGTAAATTTTCTAGAAATAGGGGAGTTTTTTTTTTTTTAAAGGAAAAAATTGAAAGAATAAAACAAAATAGGAGAACATAAAATATGAAAGACAAACATGGAATTGAATTTAAAAAGTAAAACACAAACTACCAATACATGCTACTCCCTTTTTTAACATCACAAAAAGAGGAGGAAACAACACCAACCAAATATAAAAAAATAAAAAAAGTACACATATCAAAAAATATAAATATAAATGATAGTTAAAACATTGGAACAAAAACACATAGAAAAGTAAAAAAAAATAATCCTGATCAGGTGGAGGTGGTGGCTAAAAGAGGTGGTGAATGGAAGCAAAATGCTCCAATAAATGATAAATTTATTTAATTATTAGATTTACAAACTAGTAAAAAATGAATTGACAATGCTGAAATTCTTTTTAAACCCTAGACAATGCTGAAATTCAAAAAGGTTAAAAAATCGATCTTGTTAAACCTAGCTCGGACTGCTTACAGGTCAAAATCCTTTATAAATAAAAATCTAATTAAAAAAAAAAACTAGATCGAAAAAGTGATCTTTTCAAACTTCATTTTTGGAAAATATCTTATATAATATATTGCATAGTAATCAATCAGAAATCATGATTTTTAAATTTAAGTGTAAGAGATATCAATATGTATATGGAGTCTTCCAAGAGTTTAAAGATTTGAAAGAAATGAAAGCTAACTAATAGTGGGCTCATTTTGTGCCTCTTTTATCAACTTTTGGCACACACTATCATCTTTTGATTTTCTGATGCAATTTGTGCATCTTGAAATTCTTTGGTATTCATTGTGTATCTTTTCAGTTTGAGGCTCATTTTATGCCTCTTTTATTTTTACATGCTTTCTTCCTTTCTAAATCTTTAAAAAAATTTCTCAACTATGATATTATCTTCCAAATATAAGAGAAAGAAAACTCACTTTCTTATAGAAGGAAGAATAAACCACAAAAAAAATTCCTATCCATATGATAATACAAACAACTTGATTAAGAAAATTTGAAAGAGATTCATTAACTTGGAACATTATTCATATGATATAGATTACTATAGAAAGATAAAACGTATATCTATTTTAAAGTCTAACTTTTAATTTGAAACAAATTATGATTCAAAATGGAAATACACCACTAAAGAAGTTAGAGGAAGAGAAATAATCATCAAAGTTTTTTCCTTTTACTATTTTAGATGCGTAAATCAATGCTTACATGCTTTTAAATAAAAATAAAGCAAAAATGTCATTTAAAAAACAAATTCAATAGAAAAAGTGAGCAATGATCTAATTCTTTAAAAAATAAAAAAATCAAAAATAGAAAACATTAATTTCAAGCAAGAATATTTATCACACCTAATCTTGTTCTTAAGATGATGAATGTTTTAAAAGCCAGTAGTTTTGTAAAGATATCAGCAAGTTGATTTTTAATGGCTACATGGTGAAGCTCTAAGTTTTCTTTGGTAACATGGTCCCTAATGAAATGGTGTCTTATGTCTTTATGTTTAGTCCTAGAGTGTTGGATTGGATTATTTTAAATGTAGATGAAATTAGTATATCAAATAAGATTGAAATGGTGTCTACATGTAATCATAAATCTAATATTTATTATTTTAACCAAAAGACTTGGGCCACACAACTTCTTAAGGCTATGTATTCAGCTTCAATAGTGGATAGGGCAACTGAGTTTTATTTTTTAACTAGATTAGGAGACTAAGGATTATCCTATGAATTGACATATTCCAGAAGTGTTTTTTTATCAACTTCTTATCCTGCAAAATTTGAATCCGAATATCCTATGATTTTAAAGGAAGTGCTATGGCCAGGGTACTAGATTCCTAAGTCTTAGGTTCCTAAGAGATATATAAGGATTCTCTTAATAGTAGTCAAGTCAGAATATTTTAGTTCATCTTGAAATCTAGTATAAAGATGAATACTAAACATAATATTAGATATGTTAATAGTCAATTAAAGAAGTGATTTAATTTTTTATATGTATTTCTTTTGATTAACTAATTTTCTATTTGAATCCTTATCTAACTAAATAGTAGAACTCATGAGAGTATTTATTATCTTGGCTCTATCCATTTCATATTTCTTAAGTATGTCATTAATATATTTTGATTGACTAAGAAAACTTCCATCATCCTTCTATCTTGTACTAAATCTAAGAAAGCAAGTAAGTTCTCTCATCATACTCATCTCAAACTTCCTACTCATTATTTGTTAAAATTCATCACATATTTTTATCAAAAGATCCAAAAAAATATTTTATCAATATAAATTTGGACAATGAGTAGTTCATCTCCTACCTATTTTTAGAAATAAGTTGGTGTCTATGTTCCCTTAATAAAGGTTCTTTTTATATGGAATGTGCTTAGCCTTTCATTCCATACTATGGGTGCTTTTTTTAGTCCATATAATACCTTTTTTTAATTTGAACACATAATTAGAAAATTAAAAATTTTTAAAGCCTAGGGGTTGTTTAACATACACATTTTCTTTTATTATCCCATTCAAAAAGACACCTTTGATGTCCATATCATACAGTTTGAATCTGTTGCAAATCTATTTTCATGACTTAAATTTTGATGACTAAGAAACACTATTGATTCTCTTGGACTGTCTGTTACTTCTAACTTTTCAGGAATCAAAGATCGGACAAACAAACGAAGCCAGTTCATGTTTGTATAGGTTAGGGTTGAGTCAGTCTGTACTTCGCTTTTTCTCTTCTTGAGTATATTTGTAATGTTTAAAGAGACTGATGATAAGTAACCCTACACACACACACACACTTGAGAGACTTAGAATTTCTATTTTTACTCACATCAGCCAGGATGATATTTGTATCGGCCTGGACGATCTAGTTTAAAATAGAGATTCTATTCAGGATACGTGTATCGGCCAGGACGATAAGCTCAAAATAGAAAGAAATTGTCGCCATAAATAATTATGGTATTCTGTATTTTTGGAAATTGGCCAAGACGATCTTGGATAGGCCTGGGCGATATTCACAATTATGCCTTAATTAATCAGACAAATCAAGGAAGTAATTAAGGAAGATTGATACGATCATATCATCCTGGACGATCGCAGGATCGGCCAGGATGATCTATTCAAAAACCTTAGTTACTTCTGGACGATAAATATCGGCCAGAACAAATTCAGGGCGATGCTCTGGACGATCTTCCTCTGATTTGAACTGATCGTCCTGGATGATCAAGCTAATTTTAAATCGTTCAGTTTGCATCCAAGGCGATGCTCTGGTCGATCTTCTGATATTTGTACTGATCGGCCAGAACGATGTCCATATCATCTTGGACGATATTGTCAGCAACTTGCAATTGATGAGCTCCTTTGAATCTATTCTATTTAAGGGCTCTTGTTCAATATTTTTGAATAATCTTTTGTTGCTGCCTTCACCTGAGAAGATCTTGAGGAGAGAAAGAGAGAGAGAGAGAGAGAGAGAGAGAGAGAGAGAGAGAGAGAGAGAGAGAGAGAGAGAGAGAGAGAGAGAGAGAGGATCTTATGAGGGGGAGCTTGTGAGGGGGAGCTTTTGAGGGGATTCACAAGGGTTGCTTCAAGGATCGCTATGCTTATTCTTCGTCTAGAGTTTCTCATACGTGGAAGGGTTGGTAGAGGTAAGGATTCAACATCTGATTGTGATTCTCTGCTAGCTTCAGGAGGAAGCAAAAGGAGATAGGTTCTCTACCTTGCCAGGGTGGCAAAAAGAGGTTCTTTGTAAAGGCTTCTCCGCCTAGCTGTGGGGGCTAAAGGAGAGTCACGAGTGTAGTACAATACTCTGAGGGCACCTCCAGGGAGTGGACGTAGGTCGAGTTTACCAATCCACTATAAATTTCTGTGTTCTTATTTCTTTCTTCCTCACTTTAATTTCCGCACTTATTTTTGTGGTGTGATTTTGGTTTATGTGATTTTTACTTCTTTGTGAAAAGAATTTTTAAATTACCAATTCACCTCCTCTCTTGGTTAGCTTGGGCCAGTTCTATAGAGCTTAACATCCCTAATGAACTTTTAAGTGATATCAGAACAGGATTCATAAAAAATAGTTTTAAAACTTTTTGAATTTTGATCCATGGCTAACTTTTGGAATCGAAACACTACGGAAGGATATTCTATTACCCGACCTCCCCTGTTCGATAACCTACCTTTTGATTTCTGGAAAACCCGCATGTCAACATTTTTACAATCTACTGATTATCGCATGTGGATGCTTATCAAAGAAGGTTAATCTCCACCTTCTCGTAAAATTAATGGTGTTAAAACTGAAATTACTTTTACTAAATAGACTTTCGATGAAAGAGATTTAGCCCAATTAAATGCAAAATATTTGAACTATTTTTTCTGTGCTTTAACATATGAGGATTACATGCGTGTTTCTACTAGTTCAACTGGTAAAGAGATTTGGGATAGGTTATGTATCACTTATGAAGGAATCAATGAAGTGAAACAATCTCATTTGAATATTCTCTTGTATGACTATGAACTTTTTCGTATGAAACCATCTGAATATGTTTCTGACATGTATACTAGGTTTACACATATAGTCACTTCACTGCATGCATTAGGAAGAGAACTTTCAAACTATGAAAAAGTAAACAAGATTTTGAGATGCTTGCCTTCATCATATGATGCTAAAATCACTACAATCACTGAATCTAAGGATTTGAATACTTATTCTATTAATAACTTACTTGGCTCACTCATTGCTTACGAGCAAGGGGTGAATCAAAGAAATTTTGATGTAGGTGAGAAGAAGAAGGAGAAAATAGTTGCACTGAAGGCACACAAATCTGACTCCAATTCTTCCAGGTCTGAGAGCGATGAAGTTGCCTTCATCTCAAGGTAATTCAGAAACTATCTAAGGAAGAAGCAAAAGCATCATTGGAGAAAAGGTAAGGATAAAAAATATTCTAAAGGATCTTCTAATGTTGTTTGTTATAAATGTAGGAAGCCTGGACATGTGAAAGTCGATTGTCCTACACTTCAAGATCACTCGAGCAAAGAAAAAGAAAAGGGTGAGGAGAAACCCAAGTTTAAGAAGGAAAAGAAGAGAGTCCAAAAGGCATTTTGGGCAGAATCTGGTACTGATTTCTCTGAGACTGAACCAGAGGAAGAGACAACAAACATGGGCTTAATGGGGGAAGATCATCTTGAGCAAAGTGAGGAGGAGGAAGAGGTATGTAAACCAACCTATGATGAATTGTTTGAGATTTGTGAGAAGATCCATGCATCATACAAAAAACTTAAGAAGACTCATGCTAACTTAAAATTGGAACTTGTGAATTTACAAAAAGAGTATGAAGTTATTCTTAAAGATCATTCAACGATTGATTCAAATAACATGGCTCTTCTTGATGAATTTGATGATTTGAACAAAAAGCACTCGGAATTAATTGGTGAGAATGAAGCATTAAAAGTTTCACACACCTCTCTTTAATTTGATTTCAAGAAATCTAAAGAGAAAGAGAAAAGCTTGAGGGTTGAGAATGCTGTTCTAAAAATACAAACTTGAGGATAAAAAATGAATTGTCTACACTTAAGAAAACTTGGATGATGCCTACTCTTGATCAAAAGCCAAGACCTAGGAAGATGCATTATAACTCAAACCATTTAAGAAATCCTTTTTCTAGAGTTAGATATTTTCCTTGTGGCATGCTAGGACACATCTCACACACTTGCACCATTCATCGTAGTATACATTGGGTATGGAGACCTAAGGTACATGATTCACAGCATACCACACCTGCATTGTATTCTACTTTTTCTCAGAAGGGACCCAAACTAGTTTGGGTTCCTAAATCTGACTGTTGTTGAGTTTTACAGGGGTGCTCTCACCAAAGACCTCGTGAGAGCATAGGATAATTAGACATATGGAGGCTCGCAACTCATAATTGCTTAAACTTGCTGCTTCGTAATTTCTTGAAATGTTTTTTAATTAGTTTTGTGTTATTTTTGTTGTGTGCTAGCTTTTTGGTGTTTTAGATTGTTTTGTTTTCTCCTTGCTTTTATATTTGGTTTTCTATATGATTAGTTTTTTTTAACCTTTTAGATTTTGGAGATTTAAAGCCATTGATTATCATATCTAAATTGGTCAAAGGGAGAAACACCGTTGATGGTTTTCCTCCCTCTAACCTCTTTTAGTAACATAATTTTCTTTTCTAGACAAAAGTCTATCTCATATTAACAACTGGTTTTTGAAACTAAGATTCTTTTTATCTTGCTACAATAATATATATTGTGCGTAATATCCAAAAGTCTTATATATCTTTCAAGTTAAATGAAATCTTGCCATTGCATTTATCACATGATTATGATTTTGTTTTGTGACTTGTTCTTCCCTATGTTAGAGAGATAGCTCTTATTCTCTAATATTCGGAGGATATACTCACAACTAAGGTTCTTTTTAAGGGTTTTGTTAAAGAGAACTTAGCTTGAAAAAAAAAATTAAGAGGGAAAGTGGAAAAGAAGCAAATTTGAAATGAAAAATATATATATACACAAATGTGTATAAAAAATCAAGATGCTCAAAGAGCCAAATCAAAGATACAAGAGGCATAAAATGAGCCCACTAAATACAAGTTATTATCTCTTTTCTGAACTCTTAAAACATAGAGAACTCATTGGTTATTTGATGCTTTCAAAGGCTTGATTTCAAATTCCATGATTGAGACAAATTACTTTGGTATATTATTTATAAGATATTTTTTTTGTAACCAAATTTTGATTGAATCTTCTTTTTACCCAGTAAAGTATTTCTGAGTTATATCGTTTATTTTTTAAATAGACGATTATTGCCCTGAAAGAAGTCCGAGCTGATTAACAAGATCGGATATTCTACCTTTTTCAGATTTTGACTTGTTAACTCTTTGATCTTTTGAATTTCTAAAATTAAATTGTTTGAAAAATCTGTCATATGGATACTTTGCTAAAAAAAAAAATGTTTAACCCAAAACAAAAAACTTAGAGAACTCATTGGTTATTTGATGCTTTCAAAGGCTTGATTTCAAATTCCATGATTGAGACAAATTACTTTGGTATATTATTTATAAGATATTTTTTTTGTAACCAAGTTTTGATTGAATCTTCTTTTTACCCAGTAAAGTTTTTCTGAGTTAGATCATTTATTTTTTAAATAGATGATTATTGCCCTGAAAGAAGTCCGAGCTAAGGATTAACAAGATCAGATATTCAATCTTTTTCAGATTTTGACTTGTTAACTCTTTGATCTTTTGAATTTCTAAAATTAAATTGTTTAAAAAATCTGTCATATGGATACTTTGCTAAAAAAAAATGTTTAACCAAAAACAAAAATTCTTTTTTTTCTTCAGTTTTCTTTTTAGTTTTTTGCTTTTTTGTTGTTTTTAGCTTTATATTGTGAGTCTTTTATTTTTTGAGGGCTTTGATCATCAACATCTTTTCCTTGAAATCAAAATTCTTGTCACATCGTCCTGGCCGATTCTTATATCATCTTAGACGATAGGACAAATTCTCTTCAAATTTCTATCTGCTGAACTTTTCTGTACTTGCTGTAACTCTTTGTTCTGGAGGATAATTTATCGTCCTGGACGATCTGATCGAACTCTGTTGCAATCATGTTGATAGTCTTGGCCGATAACATATTTCGTCCTGGTCAATGCATTTTATGGTCATCGTCCTGACCAATGCATTTTATGGTCATCGTCCTGGACGATCCACGTGTCAGCATGTTTAAATCCTTAAAATTGGCCCCGGATGATCCATTATTGGACAATCGTCCGGGCCGATCCAATATTCATCCTGGATGATACACGTGGCACAGATTTAAAATGTTTTAAATTCAGGCCAATGTCTGATTGGACCGGCTGATCGGACCGCCTTTTTGACCAATCGGCCTGTACGCAATTGTTGTCCCATATCATCCTGGACGATTCTGCGATCGGCCTAGACGATATGGCCGTTTCTTTAAATTTAGGCCATTCCAGCCATGTTTTTCACCTCACACCTCCTCTTCTCTTGTGTTTTCTTACTAGTCTCTTTCTATGGCTGGTGGGAAGCGAGTTCGACAAACTTCTGGGAGTTCTTCGAGGGTTAGGATTGACCCTCATTTCAGGGAGGCAGAAGATGAAGCTGGTTACCATTGATATAAAGAATGTGGGATAACTGTCTCCAGAATCATCAATCATGTTCACCTTTTGTATATGGTAATGGATCTTTTCGCTCACACTTCTCTTTGTTTCATTCTGTCTCTCGCTTTCCCCTTTCATTATGAGCTTCTTCGTGAATTCTTCGCAAATCTTCGCATAAATCCTACCTTCATAGCCCTAACCTCCTATGTGAATCGACGCCCCGTCGAAATCACATATCAGGATTGTGTTGAACTTCTAAAGCTATCCACCAGCTGGGATAAACTGCATATAATCATCTTAGATCCTGACTTTGACTATTCCATGTCAAATCATTTCCTTCGCCAGACCAATACACCTTTTCATGTTGGAGAGACTAGCTCTTTAGTCAAAGATGCTAGGACAATTCAGCATGTCCTTTGAACCTCCATTATTCCAAAAGCTAGGGATCAAATCTACATCACTCATCTACTTTCTCTAACTACTTTTTACATTATGGCTCATCAAGAATTTAATACTGCTGACTTAATTTTTTGGTACATTGATCATTTAACCACAATCTGCTATCCAGGTCATAAGAGGAAACCCAATCTGGCTTTAGGACACCTCATAGCCTACGTCCTTGAAACCAAATATCAACTTCAATATCCTGCTCTTCCCAACTCTCTTCTACTCAAACAGTTCCTTCAATACCCTTCACAGTACTTGTCTCCACCTAGGGGATAAGGAACCTCGAGGGGCTGAGGAGGAGGAGGCTCCCGCTCCCGCTTCTATTCCTGATCCTACTCCTCTTCGACAGCACTCACAGTTTGACCAGTTAGTGGAGAGATTTGATCGATGGGAGACCCGCTTTGACGCTTACGTTGCTGCACCGGAGCAGCAACATTCTGAGGACATTGCCTGCTACGTGTAGCACCGCACAGAGGAATTTGCCCGTTTTAACAGCTACATTACTCACTAGCAGTAGCAGCATGACCAGGACATCGCCTGGTTCAATACTCAGTTTACTATGCTAGCTAGCTACTTTTAGCAGCCACCTCCATCACCTCCATCTGATGATCAGGGTCCCTCATTTTTCTAGTCTTTATTTTCTGTTTTCTGTTCTCTGTAGTTTATCTTGTGGTTTGTTTTAGTTTCTATTATGTTGTTTTATTTTTCTTTTTGTGTGTCTAGGACCCTCTTTTTATGATGACAAAAGGGGAGTATGATGTGGTAGGAAAAGTTGATGTGTTTGTAACTTTGAAATTTTAATGAACTGCTGTTTTTATTGAGATTTTTCTATTTGTGTTTATCATCATCAAAAAGGGGGAGATTGTTGCAAATCTATTTTTATGACTTATGTTTTGATGATTGACGAATACTATTGATTCTCTTGGACTGTCTGTTACTTTTAACTTTTTTTACTCACATCGGTCAAGACAATATTTGTATTGTCCTGGACAATCTAGTTTAAAATAGAGATTCTATTCATGATTCTTAATTAAGGCACCCGTCATTAACAGATCGGCCTGGATGATACGTGTATCGACTAAGACGATAAGCTCAAAATAGAAAGAAATTATCGCCATAAACAATTAAGGTATTCTGTATTTTTGGAAATCGGCCAGGATAATATTGGATCGGCCTGGACGATATTCACAAGTATGCCTTAATTAATCAGACAAATCAAGAAAGTAATTAAGGATGATTGATACGATCATATCGTCCTGGAAAATCGTAGGATCGGCCAGGACGATCTATTCAAAAACCTTAGTTACTTCTGGATGATAAATATCGGCCAGAACAAATTCAAGGCGATGCTCTGGACGATCTTCCTCTGATTTGAACTAATCGGTCTGGACTATCGTGAGATTATCCTAGACAATCAAGCCAATTTTAAATCGTCCAGTTTGTATCCAGGGTGATGCTCTAGCCGATCTTCTGAGATTTGTACTGATCGGCCAGGATGATGTCCATATCATCCTGGACGATATTGTCGGCAACTTACAATTAATGAGCTCCTTTGAAGCTCTTCTATTTAAGGGCTCGTATTCAACGTTTTTTAACAATCTTTTGCTGTTACCTTGACCTTAGAAGACCTTGAGGAGAGAAAGAGAGAGAGAGGATCTTGTGAGGGGGAGCTTGTGAGGGGATTCACAACGGTTGTTTCAAGGATCGCCCTGCTTCTTCTTTGACTAGAGTTTCTCGTCTGTGGAAGGTTAGACAGAGGTAAGGATTCAGCATCTGATTGTGGTTCTCTGCCAGCTTCAGGAGGAAGTAAAAGGAGATATGTTCTCTGCCTTGCCGGGGTGGCAAAAAGTGGTTCTTTGTAAAGGCTTCTCCGCATAGCTGTGGGGGCTAAAGGAGAGTCACGAGTGTAGTTCAATACTCGGAGGGCGCCTCCAGGGAGTGGACGTAGGTCGAGTTGACCGAACCACTATAAATTTCTGTGTTCTTATTTCTTGCTTCCTCACTTTAATTTCCGCACTTATTTTTGTGGTGTGATTTTTGTTTATGTGATTTTTACTTCTTTGTGAAAAGAACTTTTAAAATACCAATTCCCCCCCTCCTTTTTGGTTAGCTTGGGCCAGTTCTATAGGGCTTAACATCCCTAAAAAACTTTCAGAATCCCATAAAGTAGATAAATGCTAGTAGCACCCTAATGGATTCTAATCTAACTACAGGGGAGAAGGTCTCTTCAGAGTCAATCCCTTCTATCTAGTTATACCCCTTAGTCACTAAACTTGCTTTATTTCTCACCACTACACTAGAATTATTCATTTTATTTTTGAAAATCTATTTAGTTTCAACAACACTCTAGTTATTAGGTCTTTTAACCAATTTTGAGATATCATTTCTCACAAATTGATTTAACTCTTCTTGCATGGCTAGGATCTAAAATTCATCAAATAGGGCTTGATTTATATTGGTGGGTTCAGTCATTGAGATGAAGGTAGAGTGGTTTACTTCTTTTTTAAGTTCATTCATTATTCCAATACCTTCAGATGGGTCTCCTAAGATTAGTTCTTTAGGATGACTTGAAGAATATCTCCATTCTCTAGGAAGTGAATTTTTAGGTTCTACTCTTTCCTCCAGATTTATTAATTCTACTCCTTGGGAGATTTTTATAACTTCTTCTTCTTCTACCATAGACACTCCAGAATTATCAAATTCATCAAATACAATATGAGTGATCTCCTTAATCACTAGTGTCCTTTTATTAAAAATTATATAGAATTTTCCAATATTTAAGTACCCTAGGAACACTCCTTCACCAGATTTGGGGTCAAACTTTCCTAATAGAGATTTATCATTATTTAAAATGATCACTTTACATCCAAAGGCATGAAAGTGAGAGAGGCTTGGTGTCCTACCCTTAAGGATTTCATAAGGTATCTTGTTAACCTTGGATCTAACATTAACCTATTCAGATTATAATAGTTTGTGTTTACCATTTATGCCTTGAAGTATTTAGGAAGTAAGTATTTAGCTAATATGGCTCTAGCGACTTCTACCAAGGTCCTATTCTTTTTTATAGCAACCCTATTATACTAAGGGGTTCTAAGAGCTAAAAAATTATGATCAATCCCTTTCTCATTACAGTATGATTAAAATCATTCATTCTAAAATTCTCCATCATGATCACTGTGATTCGCAAAATTTCACAATCTATCTTTCTTTGAATCCAAGTGGAGAATGATCTAAATTCCTTAAATGATTCACTTTTATGAGATAGGAATCTAAGCCATGTAAACCTCACGTAATCATTAATAATTACATACCCAAAGACTTTCCCTCCTAGGCTTGTAGTGATAATGGGTCCAAAGAGATCCATGTGAGGACTTTTAAAGAGTTGCTAGTGCTAATATCCTTAATTGAATGGAAGGAGGATTTGGATTTGACTTGCTTTCCTAACTGATTGACATCACACAAGTGGTCCTTATTGAACTCTAGTTTTGGTATGCCTCTCACTAAGTCTTTTTGGTGATTTTTCTAAGATTTTTTGTGCTTGCGTGACACAATCTTCTATGTCATAATCGGGATTTATCTGTAATAATTTTTAGGCAAAGAGAATCAATATGTTTAACACAGTTTATATCAAGCATGTAAATATTATTAATTATTTTTCCTTGCAGCACAATATTTTCATTTAAGCTTATCATGCATGTGATAATAAAATTTAATATTGAAGCCTTTATCATAAAGCTGACTTATACTAAGTAAGTTATATTTTAAGCTATCTACCAGTAAAATATTTTGAAAGAGAAAAATTTTTGAGTTGTCAATTATACCTGAGCCCACCACTCTTCTGGTAGTGTTGTCTTCAAGTGTCACCTTTCCTCCTACTCTGGCCTCCAATGAAATGAAATTATTTGCATCTTAAATCATGTGCCTTGAACATCCGCTGTCCAAGTACCACATGCTCTCACGAGTCCTTCTTTGAAAGCATGCCTACAAAATCATCAAAAATTAGATTTAGGAAACCAAACAAGTTTGGGTTCCACCTTATTAGTTTAAAAATGAGATAGTGATCATTAGAGGAGTTTGATGAAGAACATGGTTCGTTTTGAGCTTAATTGATGTTGACTAAGGTTGTTGATAAATTAAGCTTGCATGGGTTAGCTCAATTGGGTCATGTGGGTCAGCAAATGATTGAAGGATCCAATGATGGGTGGTCTACTATAAGAGGCTCCAATGATTTAGGTCATGATTGAGGTTAAGGAGCTAGTGCACTATGCAAGGTAGTGTATTGAGCTACCTGATTGCAGTGCAGGGCTGCAAATATCTAGGTGAATATAATTTATTGAATGTTGACTATAAAAGTGATGATTAATCAATATGATTGTACATCCATAGATGATTGAAGTTTGATTGATTGCTTGAAGATGATTGAATGAATGTAGTTAAAATAATTGTAAGGTGATTGATTGTGAATAAAAGACTATTGATCTAGAGACTATAAATCATGGTTGATTATAGATCAAGAATGTAGATGTGGATCAAGTGACCTATGCTAAAAGTGGGGTCAACAGCAATGAAAAAAGTTTCTAAACTGCCTGAGAATATGACTGATATGATTTTGTATAAATTTTAATTTCAAACTTGAGTTTTATTTTTTAATAATTTTAGAATTGATTTTGATATGATTTATGACTTTCATAGATTCCTTAATTTTAAATCAATTCAATTTAGTGTGTCATAGATTTTTTTTTTTTATTAATTTTGTTTTACATTGATTTGTTTTGTATTACTTGTGAAAATAACATGGGTAATATTTTTTCAAAGGTGTGAAAATTGTAATAGCCCATATTTTGACTTAGATAAATAATTTTTTCAAGAATCATTATAAATCCAAATCATAAATTATCTTTGCCATTGCATATAAATTATAATGTCCTAATTATACTATTTTTTTAATTTTTTTTTTGCATTGGTAGAATTTCTTAAGAAATTGATGCTTATCACTACAAGTGGGGTTTTGCAACCGTCATGTATCTATTTTTCAAAATTTTCTAAAAGTCATGGGCAATTTTATAGATATTCTTTTATGATTTTTTAATCCATGAATAAATTTTATACTAAACCATGAATAAATTATATAATTATATTTATATTATATTATTATTTAATTATATATATATATATATATATAATATTTAAAGGCACTACATATCTTTTATAACACCATTTCTTCCTTCATTTTGTGCAAAAATAAAAAAAAAAACAAAATTTTAAGGGAAAAGAGGGGGAAAGGAAAAGGGAAGTTAGGATTTGGAGGCCTTAGGGCTTGTTTTGCCAGTACATTCTATTACAAAAGTTGCTTGTCTCGTTGTAAAAAATAATTACCCTATCTCTAATTTCACTATAGGAAAAATACGCATTTTCGACAGCCAAAATCCACCAGAAATAAAAGTTATCAGACGAAAAATTTGTCTTTATTCTAGCAAAAAATGGTTCAATGATAAAAAGTGCGTAGAAACTGTTTGAATAGTTGCTATTTGAATGATTTATATTTGTGCAACTTATGTAGTTTTGATGATTCCAAACATTATTGTTCAAATGAATAGTTATCTCCTAACAATTTCAGAAGATTTGCACTTGCTCTTGTGTGTACTAACATTTCAGGAAAATCAGACTCCAGACTACGAAAACTTCAAATCAAATTCAACATGAGAAATTTTGTTTATTTGAAGTGTCTTTTCTTTGAATTAATTTTGAAAGGGAGTGATTGTAATTGAGTGAATAAAATCTCACACACACAAACTTAGGAGATCTTGAAATTCTATACTGATCGTACAGGACGATATATATCGTACTGGACGATCTGTCAGTTATCTCCTATAGAGCAGTTGGAACGAATAGGAACTTGCTTCGAAAAATTTTTCTAAGTCCTATTCGTCCAGGACGAATTTTTATATCGTCCCAGGCGATGGGCGCTCTGGAAAATTTTCGTCCAGACGAAAATAAATATCGTACCGGACGAACAGCTCTCTGGAAAATTTTCGTCCAGACGAAACCAAATTATCGTCCCCGGCGATGGGCGCTCTGGAAAATTTTCGTCCAGACGAAATAAATCATCGTCCAGGACGATCGGCTCTCTGGAAAATTTTCGTCCAGACGAACATATTTTCGTCCAAACGATAAACCGACTTAGGACAGTTTTCAGCAGTTTCTAGAACCGACCTTGTAATAACCGTTCGTACTGGACGAACCTAGTTCGTATAGGACGATCAGCTGTACGAAGTCATTTCGTACACATATACAAATAAGGTCGTTTCAGATCATTTAAGTAAAATCGTCCAGGACGATCCACGATCGTACCGGACGATCCACTGCGTACAGAATTGAAAACTTGCAGTTTTTGGGCGGTTTTTCTTGTCTTTTGTATAAATACTTCAAATTAGACTGCCACCCAATCTTTTTGTCACTTGAACTTCGTGCCTATTGAGAGAATAGTCAAGGGGAGAGTGGAAGAGAGCATTCAAAGGAGGATTCCTACCATTGGAGCAAGAAGGCTTCACTTGGATTGCTAAGGTAAGAATCTCTACTTGTGAAATTGGATTTCTTCACTCTTTTCTTTCTTTCTTCTAGGTTCTTGTGAGAAGATCATTCAAAAAGGTCTGGTTCTCTGCCGACACTTGGAGAGTGTGAACAGACGTGGGTTCTCTGCCTACACTAGGAGAGTGTAAAAGGAAGAAGGTTCTCTGCCTACACTAGGAGAGTGTAAAAGGAAGAAGGTTCTCTGCCTACACTAGGAGAGTGTGAACAGCCGTAGGGTTCTCTGCCAGCACTGTGGTTTGTGTAAAAGGACGACGGTTCTCTGCCAGCACTGTGGTTTGTGTAAAAGGACGACGGTTCTCTGCCGCACCGGGGAGTGGTGAAAAGAGGGTTTTGTATAGGCTTCTCCGCCTTGCTGTGGGTGCTAAAGGAGAGTCACTTTGTGGTATTAGTGCAATACTCAGAGGGTGCCTCTGAGGAGTGGATGTAGGTCTGGTTATAGACCGAACCACTATAAATCTGGTGTCATTTACTTTACTGCTTTTACGTTTCCGCATTTTAAATTTTAGTTTTAACAACTCTGTGGTTGAAAAACATTTTTCTACAAACTTTAAAAGAGAATTTCATTTCGGTTCAACTTTAATTTTAAGAGGGTTTAAAATTTTTAAAACTACCAATTCACCCCCCTCTTGGTAGCCGTGGGACATTTACTTAGGCTTAACAACCTAATTACTAGATTCAACAGAAACACCCATGCTAAAGTAATAAGACATGATTAGAAGAAAATATTCTGCAATTATCACATAGTTCTAAAATAAAGATCAAGTTCATTATACAATAACAATGGAACATGAAATCTACAAACATATAGAAATGACACATCAAGTAATAACACATAGTTTACTCAAAATCTGTTTCATATTCTCCTCCTTTGTCTATGTTGGTTGCTTCCACTAAATTATTCCCTCATTCTCTATAACTCCTATAATATTTGACTTCGCTACATCGGCATTTGCATGTCAGCTTGTGATTTTTATACTTGATCTAGTTCTACTGTAAGGGCAGCCCCGTGTTGGCTATACAATGTCTTCTAATTTCTTGCTAAGAAGCTGGAGCCACTAGAGGTTTGCCCCTCATATACATAGGCTTGCAAGCCTAATCGATAAACCCATATTTTCTGCATTCTAACTACCACTTATAATTAAATGATGTAGGTAGAATAATTTGTAAATTCCCTAGTTAAACCCTCACCGGTCCAGCCTAGCTTACTTGATGCTGTCTATACACTTCTTATAATAGTTAATATAAGATTAATCAATTTAACCTATATGCTCATGTAGGCTCTCCTTGCTTGCTCATCCACCCATTACTGGTCCTCCAGCCATTTATGGGTATAATTATGCAACTCAACAATGGATGGTTCTCTACTTAATAACTCTTTCTACAATATACTTACATTAATATTCATAACTAAATGAATTATTAAGATATGCTAAAATTCTTACCAAATGTCTCTTGTGTTTCGTGTGTATAACTGAGCCCCTAATATTGAGTGCACTACCTATGCCCACAACATCAAAATATTGGTTATGTATGTTCTGGTCCCTTATCCTAGTATAATCTTGGCTGCCCAAAGTAGTGCCTAGCTCGCCCAATACACTCTCACCAACCCAGAGGGGTCGCCCGCCTGACTTCCTAATGTCAGTAAACATGTCTCACAGGTGAGTCAAGCTGCACTTCTCAAAATGTTTTCTAACTTTATCATTATGCTCGGGCAACCAATAATGTTGCCCTTATTATGAAGTTTTATTTGGTAGAGATATCATATATACTTACCCAGTCTTCCCATAATAAATTTAAATTATTAATTAAATGTTGTAAGAATATATTAATCTTTATTTTTGAATTATGGGGCCCTGGAATGATTAGTGTCAAAAATATATATGGTGAAGTCATACATAACTCTAGAAGAAGATTATAAGGGATTAATATTAGAGGCTAGCATGAGTAAGGTGAAACAAATTGACTAAATGGAGTAAATTCATCCACGCATAAACTTAATATTATATTTCTTAATTTTATGGTGGAGGTAGGATATGTACGGTCAAAGTGTTTCTAGGTCTTTACTTTTGATGGATGTGTCATAACACCCATTTGCTAGGAGTGTTCGTTATGACATCTCATATATATGCATTAGATCTCATAGATGCATATAGACATTGTAGTCTAGAAATTATGGATAAGTAAAACATCCTACTAATTAGAACATCTTTCTGCTTTCTTTTTATCCTAGACTTTGGTTTAAATCTTGGTGCATTGTAATGACGGAATGCAATTTCTGATAAATCATATTTATGGTATAATATTCATCCATTAAAATAACAATCTATTTTGTATATGTCAAATCAAGTTTAGAAACTAATTTCTTAGTTTGATATAAATCTATACATATTATGTTATCTAGCAGGCTGGTCTTCTTAAGCAGGCTGGTCTCCTTAAGCAGGCTAATGAATTGATTAAAATATTCATGGGGGACATTTATTCTATCTTTATGCCTAACATCTTCATAGTAATATATAACTCTAAGTGAGTAGTGCACCCATTCCAAATTAGTTATTCAGTAGCATGTAATAAATCATGTAAGTTATGTGTCATCTTATTTAGCAACTCTTATGTATATTGTTCAAATTGTATCTCGATTGAATCATAAACTAAGTCCTCAAACATTTAGATGTTTTCTTCCTCAGTTATATTATAACTTATAAATGGGCTGCATCAAGAGTTTAAATGTGCCTCGTACTCACCATAAAAAGTCTAATACTAATATTCTGGGAAGATTCCTATGTGATGTAGATTAATATTTATCTCTATGATATGAGGTGCACTTGACTTTTATGTTTAGAACATGGACAACAAAACCTTCCATCCAAGGTAAAGTAAAGCAGTTGACAGACTGTATGGATGAAAAAATTCACCCCATTAATGAACTCATATGTTAATGTCTTTCGTCCTTACGCCAATCGGTTCTACATCCAACATCTTTGATTCATAATATCCATAATATGAAGAATTTATTCTACATATAATATGAAGTTATTAGAGAATGTACTTGCACATTTGTCAGAGTTATATATGTGATATTCGATGAGTGTATAATGATGTGAATTAATTAAAAAAAAGTCCATAGAGAGCCTAAACAGAAAACTTGGCTATTTTATTAATAATGTTAATTATTTTCTGTTTCATATGTTAGGCTTGAGTTCACTCTACCATCATATGTTTTAAACGTCATTATGCTAGGAATCTTTTGGAAATTAACCTAAATAACTTGTAAAGTAGTCGTTATGTTATAAATCTTAATAAAGTGCAATTTATTTTAATTAGAATTCAGTAAATTTTTAAACCTGGAATTAAAAATCCTAACAGTGTTACATAGTGAAAATTGTATGGCACTTGTTAAGTATATAACTGAAACTTTTTGACATTTATTTTAGAATTTAGAATTTAAATGTATAATATAGAATTAAAATGTGTAATATAGATGCTAGGAGCACTAAGGGAAGACAAATGATCGCAACAACTGCATATTAATCCACATTATCAGCAGAGTAGGGGAAGAATCTCGATGTGAGATAACTGACGACAAGCTAGTGAGAAATCAAGGCTTCATGTTCGTAGGTTCGCTTAGTTTGTACTGTCTATAAGAGGGTAAATAACCACTGAAATATTAATATCCATGGTTGGGGATCGGGGCAACCTGCTTGCATATCCACCAAGTTCAAATATTAATCAAGAAACTTCTATCTAGAATTTTGCATGACCATAATTTTGTTGAACACGTAAATTGTAACTGAAACTATAGTTGCATCTAGGGGTGTCAATTTCGGGTCATGGGTCGGGTTCGGGTCGAACCTGGAACTGACCCGGGTTCAATCGGGTCGACCCTAACCCGACCCGGGTAGGTAAACGGGTCGAATATTTGAACCCGAACCCAACCCGGCGGGTTTTCGGGTTGACCCGACCCGACACGGGAAGGAGACCAGTGCGGACAGGTCGCGGTCGAGAGCGGATGCCGGTGGCGACGAGGACGAGGGCTGACTGGGGCAGGCGCGCGGGTGCGCGGATGCGCGGGATGCGGCAGGTGTGCGGCTAGCTGGGTGCGCGGCCGGGTGCGCTGTAGAGCTCCTGTGTGGGCATCAACTTGCCCACGCGGGTGCGCGGGCAGCCGCGCGGGGTAGCCTCGGGCGGGCAGCTGGCTGCTGGCACATGCGGGCAGCTTCGGCTGGTGCGCAGGCAGCTGCAGGGCAGGGGTCGGCAACTCTGCGGGCAGTCGGGCAAGGGCGGGCAGCCGGGCAGTCATTTTAAAAAGGTTTCCGGGTTGACATGGCAACCCGTCGGGTCAACCCGAACCCGAACCCGACCCATTTTTTCAAATGGGTAGAATCTGCGAACCCGAACCTGGATTTTCCGGGTCAGATTTTCGTGTCGTGTCAAATATTGACAGCCCTAGTTGCATCTAAAAGACTTATAGAGAATGTATGGAAAATGGGAATCGATGGTGAAAAAATAGAGCATTAATGATTGAGTGAGAATCAATGGCGAATGAATAGTGAATGATGATGATTTTAACTGGCGGCCAACAGATGGTGATCAGACACCACGAGAAATGATTTTCATGAGAGCGGGAATGTGAGGAGAAATTGCATGAACCAGAGAGGTAGAGGGTGTGATCGGGTAATAGGAGGGAAGATGGGCTAGGTTAGATATAAGGCTTTTTCCAGCAGTGTTTGCGGTGGATTGTCTGTCGGTATTATTATGGTGGAATTTCCACAAGAACTAATTCAGTGAGTTTAATAAGCTGGAGTAGTTGTCGTAATCGTTCTGATAAAATGTCTGCAAGAAAATTTTTCCAAGTTTAAATAAACCGGTAGCTTACCCGACTGATTGTCTGCCATCGAAAATTTATCAACAAAAAAATCATCTAGAAACATTGCTAGATAGTTTCCGTCGAAATACCACTAGTATTTTTGTCTATTTTTTCAGCGATCATCTATCCATCGAAAAGTCAATTGGAACTAACAGTTATTCATGTAGTCTTTTAATAATTTTGTGTATTTTGTATTTTATGCATTTTATTTTTATTAAAACTTACCAAAGTTGTAATATCTTGAATTTTAGCAAAATTTTAAATTAGAAGCTATGATTTTTTTGAAGTGAATACATAGTAAATAAATGTTGTAGATTTCATTACATATTATGAATTATTGTATTTCATATAAGACATTAACTTATATTACATAGAATAGAAAACTAGCTATTAACATTATAATTAATATGAATTGACTCTCAAAATATAATATCCTAGGTAGAAGGACAAGCCACAGGGTAGAGTGCGATGGAACTTAAATTATTATAGAAAGCCACCGAAAAAAATAAAGGAGTAATATAAATAAATGAAAGATAATATGAGATAAATGGATAGATATGATAGATAACAGATGTAAGGATGAAAATAACACATTAAAGTTGGATATCTCTGACTTCACAAGCACTCTTGCTCTAAAGTCATAACAAGAGTTTATGAAGTGGACTCTAAAATATCCAAAATTTTAATATTAAGCCTTATGATTCACTACTAAAGCCTAGATGTTTATGCAACAGTTTATAGCGGTGGTCTATAAACCACTACTATAGATAGTTATAGGCAGCGATTTTTACCACTACTAAATTTATTATTAAAAATTAATATTTTTTACCGCATTTAATATTAGCATTTTAAAAGTGCTGTAAAAACTATTTTAAAAAAATCGCATTTTAATATCCCATGATTCATCTCTTGCTCGACATCCATCTCGCTTGCCCAGTTTCCCGCCTCATTCTCCCACTTCCCGTGCCTGAAAAATTATTACATCAGGCGTCCAGATTCGTCAGGAGGCGAATCTGGATGCGCCACATCACCCGGACCTCGGTGTAAAGTCCTGGTGACGTGGCACATCCGGATTTGCCACTGGACAGTTCGGATGCGGGACGTAATAATTCGCCTGCCCGAAAAATTATTACGTGACAAAGCAAAAAGGCTGAAGGCCTCCTTCCTTTGCCGCTCACTATCAATCTCACGCCCCACCCGAATCCCTCTTTTCCTGCTTCTTGCCCAAACCAATTCGCATGCCCTGGTATGCCTCCCTCCCTCATCTCCTTTCTCTCGTCCATTTCTTGTTCTTGCGTGTGGTACAGAGAGAGAACGAGAGAGGCGGAGGCAGAGAAGACTTGAATGAGCAGGAGACAGAGCGTGATGCACGATTCAGCATGAGGGAAAACTTCCATCTGGTAATCTTCATCACCTCTATCTTCCCTTCTTCATATGGATTATTTTCTTCTTCTAAAATCTTCCCTTATTATGTTCTTCTTTTCTTGAGTTCAAAAATAGAGATTCTCTAGCTAGCTTATCTCGTGCTTTTTGAAGAAAATTTTAAAGGGAATTTGTCGCAACAATATCTTCCACGTCTCACGATACTACTATTAATTGTAAAATTTAAATTTTATGCAAATTACCATGGCTATTTGTTTTAGTTATAGTGAAAATTTTACTTGAAAGGATTGCCCCAGTGGACTTTATGGAACGTTTTGCAAGGTTACTTTCTCATTTTTAACTATAATTACTGCCAAAACATGTTTGATTTAATTTTTTTATACCATTCCATATTGCTAATAATCTATCAACTCCAAGGAAGTCTTGATGAATTCTTGTCGAAGGGTACAAGGCGTGTTTCCTGTTATGTACTATGATTTTGAAGTTTTGTCCAAATTGCCCAATTGAGGAAATTAATGAAATTTGGGATTTTGGTTCATTTGGGACAACTCTGATACTACATTAAACCACTTGAAAGCTATGGATTTTGTCGCACATCTGCCAAGCAAAAATGTGTTGATACATATAAATTTAAGCTCTTTTGGTTCAAAATAGGGCTGTTCATTTGATTTAGTAGGCCCAACGTTTTCTCTCTTTGACTTACACTTCATCACACTATGCCTGCTTACGACCGCATTCAAGTATGTCTAAATTGTTCAAGCTTTGTTGCTCAACTCAGTAGTTAAAGAGAACTTACATCTTCTCTATATCTATAGATGTGGACTCGTGATAATGATGTACCATGTTTGGATGGTTTGAAACTTCTCAATCAACCACTAACATCATCGAGGTGATTTATGTATGACCGTTCATAGAAAACTACATTTATACTGGTCTGATTGGCATTTCTTGTTTAATACTTGCAGAACTTTTGGCTTTGAATAACTTCATCTGGTTGTTCATGTTGCTTACTTCTCTAGTGATGATCTGACTTAGAATAAGGTAGCTAGGATAGAAAAATGCTATCTTTGATTCAGATTACTTAGTTATGTTTGATTTTAGCAATGATTCTTTTCTGATTGACAATCAAAATCTTTAATCATTTATATAATAAGGATATTACTTTTCCATGCTTTCTTGGTAGTAGATTGAAATTAAGGAACTTTGTTATGAACTTTGAAAACAATGAAATGTTTATATGCTTGGATTATGATATTGTAAAATATATGCTCTTTGGAGAATTGAAATCAAATAGAAGTGTAATAAGAAAAAGTATGTAAGCATCAAACTGGAAGCTAGATTTATGTTAATGGACGTAAGAATGAGAGCTTATTGAAATTTCAGTATGGTTGTAATATGTTCAACATCTACAATTGCTATCTAGTGTTAAGCATATCCTACTTTGAGAAGTTTCTTGTACCCTTTCTATATGTATACATTAGACTATTTCTAACAAAAACTTGTGCTGTAGTGGGATTCTATTGAGAAGAAATCCACCGATTTTTTCTATGGTCGAGGAGCCTGCACTACTTTAAATTGATTTTGAGATTCATGAGCTTATTTATGAAAAAAAAATCATTCTCATGACAGCTGCCAAAGCTTATGGAGTTGATTTTTTTTGTTTCTTTTGCATTATCATTTTCAGTTGAAAATAGAAAGAAAGAAGGCTAAGGAGGGTGAAAGAAAGGTTCATGGAACATCACATGAGTGAAAGAATAGCTTTAGTTTTCAAAGAAGTTCTACATAACCGTTCTGCTTCAATTTCCAACACTAAAAATTCATTTTGTGTCAAAAGAATAAATTAGCCAATATTGCTTTGATAGTATTTGAACAAAGGAAACTTATTGCATCATGTAGTATGTATCATGTGTTTTTTTACCTCAATTTGATTGTGTTTTCTCAAGTTATTAGTTTATATGGCTCTTGATTTGTTTGTTAATTTTTGGCATTATATTTTTTTTAATCAGTGCTGCACTTTAGCAGTGGTTTTAACCCTTGCTAAAAGCGCAGCTAAAACCTTCCTATAGCAGCATTTGTGAAACCGTTGCTAAAACCTTTGTAGCAAAGCAAATACAGTAGGTGTTTAAATCGCTGCAGTATGTCATAAAAAGTGCAGCGAAAGCCTAATTTTTTAGTAGTGAAAATTCATTAACCATGGAATTAAATGGTTTCCTAAAACTAAAAATGATAAGCTAATTTAAGTTTAATAAATGAATAATTAAATAGCATAAAAATTAATAAATTCAATAATAATTCAATAAACTAGCTAATTTATATCTCTATCAAACTTTAAATAAAATTTCCTCTCACAAACTCCTAAATAATTGCCTTAAATAACCAAAATTTATAAAAGACCGTAATTACCCCTAAGACTCTATAAAGAGTTACCTCACTTCTTGGGAGAGATGAATATTTTACAATGTCTAAGATACATTAAATAACAAAGTTTATCTTAAAACGAATGTTGCACATATGAAGTATTCTTTAATATTTTAATATAAAAATGAAATATCCAAATGTTTAAAATTCAGATAAAACCTCTAAATTATTAAAAAGATGATCAATTGAAGTTAGTCTTGGAGTAAAATTAACAATTTAATATTAAAAATCACATACTAAATAACTCACCCTCACTACTTAGTCCGCATTAGATGTTCATTTATTTTTGATTATTTTTAAATATTGCTTTTATATTAGAATATTCCATTTCAACAAATGTAAAACATGAATCAAAATAAAACTTATTTCATTGTAAAACATGACTGAAATCGAGAACCTAATAGAAAGAAAATCGGAACTTTATGGACAATTAACACACACTTGATTTACAACTAAAACCAAAACTTGATTTATAACCAAAAAAATCAAAATTTGTATGAAAACAAATCTTACATGTTTTCTTTTAGGAAAACTAGTACTTCTTTTGATGCTTGATTTTTTTAGAAACCAATAAGTTTCTATAAGATAAAGAAATAATAAAATCAACTAAATATAACACTTATGAATTCAAAGAAAATTAAAAGTTTTTATGACCATATATAAAATTTTGTATTAGCTAGAATATTTATGTAACCTTAATGGCTGGGCTTGGCTTCAGTAGCTAAGTTGTAATACCTCACTCAAAATTAAGTGCACAAAAGCATGTCATTTACTAATCAAACCAAACACATTAGTGAACTATAATATATATTATATGATAAAGTTAGGGAGTATTCAAACTTCTAAGAACAACATGAAGACATCGAATTGTGCTAAATCTGCACCTAAAGCTTCCCCTTCACTTAGAGTTTCACTAACAATTTGTTATTATGAGTCAATTTCCTTCGCTCGTCAAAGTATGCGAAGAAACCACCCATTATCTTAAATAAAGGCCAACACATGCATACTTTTTCATTTGACAAGAGTTCCTATGACATTCTGAAAAGCTCTATGCCTAAAGCTCCTTCAAATCTCACTAAACTTGACACATAATTTTACAAGACTAAAACTTAGACATAATGCCTAAAGCTGACACCTTCTAATTACTATCAATCTATACTTCAAATAGATTGACGATATAAAAAGCTCAATGTGAAGGTATAAGCACAAGCTTCTTTGATTTGCTACTACATGCTACTATACACCATCTACATGACTTTTGAACATCTTAAGGTTTTAGTAGAGTTTGCTGAGACATCTATGTGCATCGCATTGATCCATCATAATGCATTATTTCTTTGTTTTATACATATTGTATGTGCATAGTATTAATGTATTATAATACTTTTTTTTTTAAATTCATTTTTTCTAAACTTTTTGGTGAATAAATGAATTCTTACACTGAGTAAATTTTTTTATCTTTATGATAAGAATAGTTAATACTAAATCATGTACAGTTAATCTTGATCTGTTTGTTGAGAATTTTGACTACCAACTAAGAGGTTTTATATTCGAGTTTTGTGTATATGATGTGTGCATGAATTAGCCTTAGTTGACCTAAATTTCCCAAAAAATTATCAAATCATATTTATTTGAACGAAACAATTGGAAAATGTTATCGGTTATTTTAGAAAGAATTGCTTCCAATTATGTTTGAAAAATAATTTTTTTTTTAAATTTTAACAGAAAAATATATATAAGTAAATGACAACCCTTAAATAAATGCTCTATTAAATATATTGAGAAATTTTTTTGTTAAAACACTATTTATCTTAAAAAAATAATAGTTGCCATTAAACTTTGTGTACACTATGTACTAAACGATATAATCCGAAAGTCATCTAAACTTTTGCTGGATTTTTTGGGCATCGGGGTCATAGGCCATTCGAAAACATTGCCAGCCCAACACATTCTGATTTGAAACAATTGCCAGCCCATGATTTTCCCAATAATATCTCAATGGCATCCGGAAGCTAAGCTGCCTCTCTACCAGATCTCAAATGCTGCATACTCTCCCTTTGAAAACCTAAGCAGTCGCTTAACCTAGCTATCGCTTGCCATGGCCTCTCGTCGGATCCTCGCTTCCTTACTTCGCGCTTCCTCTCGCCGTTTCTCATCTCCCAAATCCTCCTTCCCCAATCCCAGACCTCCCATTCCATCCCCGATCTCTCGCCCTTCACCCACTGGTTTCCTCCTCTCCCGCGCCGTCGAGTTTGCTACCGCCGCCGCTGCGCCTGCACCTTCCCCACCATCGCCCGCCAAAGCTTCGGGTGGTCCCAGTGGCAAGGTCACAGATGAGTTTACTGGCGCTGGCGCTGTCGGCCGTGTATGCCAAGTGATCGGAGCCGTCGTTGACGTGCGGTTTGATGAAGGACTACCGCCGATCCTGACTGCTCTCGAGGTGCTGGACAACCAAATCCGCCTTGTCTTGGAGGTGGCACAGCACTTGGGTGAGAAGATGGTGAGGACGATCGCCATGGACGGAACAGAGGGGCTTGTGCGGGGACAGAGGGTGTTGAACACCGGATCACCGATTACCGTATTCTCTTGATCCGAATAAAGATCCTATTTGCTGTTTTTTTCCTAATTTGGTGTCCCCTTTCGTTCATGGATAGGTCTTTTACGTTTATATTTTGGCATTTAGTCATTCTGAGCTTAAGGTTTCCAAAATAATGGAAACGATGTTATCTGGTATCTAAAAACGTGCTTTATAGTTTTGATTAGCGCCATTTCAAAATTTTCGTTTCATTAAACAACATTGATGCATTCATGTTGATCTTTCTTTCCACAGGGAATTCTAATGCTTTATATCATTCTTTCTACGGCATTATTTGCGGAAAATTGATTTCATTCATTTATAATATTATAGTTGTATCTGGTTTGATTGTGCTAGTTCTGACGTTTTACATGAAGACGATTGAGAAAGGTACGCATGTTTTAGGTTCGCTATTTATTCTTTCTATTTCCCTTGATGAATTTTCTGTTGTTGTGGTCTTATATTGGGATGTAATAATGGGCATTTCATATGAAATTGTTCTCTTGTATAAAATAGAGTTTGTTTTTAATTGAAATTAGAAGAAATTAGTTCTTAGATTTATGCTTAATATGTGTGTGCTTTTGTTTATTCTCTTATTGTGAATCAGTTGAAGATTATTACCGTCAAATGTATGTTATATGCGATTGATCCAATAAGGAATTTCATTTCACACTGGCTTATTTCTAACTATATGCTAGGTACCTGTGGGTAGGTCTACCCTTGGCCGCATCATGAATGTTATTGGAGAGCCTATTGATGAGAGGGGAGAAATAAGTAAGTTCTTTTTATATTCCAGTTTGATTGAGGTCCATAAGGCCATCTTTAATTATGATTATCATGTATTTTATTTCATTCACTCTTTATAGAGACCAATCACTTCCTTCCTATCCATCGCGAGGCTCCTGCCTTTGTTGATCAAGCAACAGAGCAGCAAATCCTTGTTACTGGTATCAAGGTAGTGCATTATAATGCTCCCTAAGTCTGATAACATATGTCAATCTTAGTGTCTTTTAAGCCGTATTGATACTTCCTTACTTAAAAGTTCAGTTTTTATTGATGTTTATCTTTTTTAGGTTGTTGATCTTCTTGCACCTTATCAGAGGGGTGGTAAGATAGGCCTATTTGGTGGTGCTGGTGTGGGGAAAACTGTCCTTATCATGGAACTTATTAATAATGTTGCTAAAGCTCATGGTTCGTTAGAAAAAGTACTTTCTATTGTTTTTCTCTAACATTATCACTGCTCACATAATCAATCGATTTATTTTGTTTAGGTGGTTTTTCTGTCTTTGCTGGCGTTGGAGAACGAACTCGTGAAGGCAATGACTTGTACCGGGAAATGATTGAAAGTGGTGTGATTAAGCTTGGTGATAAGCAAGTGAGCATTTTATTACATAGGTTAGGCTATATTTTTACCTGTTTTGTTTTCTTTCTTTTGATTGTATGACTTTGTTATCACTTTTTTTTGCATACTAGGATGAGAGCAAGTGTGCTCTTGTTTATGGGCAAATGAATGAGCCACCAGGTGCTCGTGCTCGTGTTGGGCTTACTGGACTTACTGTGGCTGAGTATTTCCGTGATGCTGAAGGGCAAGATGTGCTTCTCTTCATTGATAATATTTTCCGGTTCACTCAGGTATGTGCAGAAGAATAATAAATTGTTGTTAGCATTTGAAATTTTTATATTTGCATGCTTGTGTATTTGTCTTCAGGCAAATTCTGAGGTGTCTGCGTTGCTTGGTCGTATTCCATCTGCTGTTGGCTACCAACCGACTCTAGCTACTGACCTTGGAGGATTACAAGAGCGCATCACAACAACAAAGAAGGGCTCTATTACTTCTGTGCAAGCTATTTATGTCCCTGCTGATGACTTGACAGATCCAGCACCAGCTACCACTTTTGCACATCTTGATGCCACAACTGTGTTGTCAAGACAGGTTCTCCTTTCTCGTACAAGCATTTATTGCCTAATTGAACTAGTGCAATCTTCTGTTTATTATTAATTAGGCATATCTCAACTACTTGTTTTCTTTTCCATGATTAGATCTCTGAACTTGGTATCTATCCTGCTGTTGATCCGCTTGATTCCACATCGAGAATGCTTTCTCCCCATGTCTTAGGAGAAGAGCACTACAACACTGCTCGTGGTGTTCAGAAGGTTCTTCAAAACTATAAGAACCTTCAAGATATCATTGCAATTCTTGGAATGGATGAGCTCAGTGAAGATGATAAGCTTACTGTTGCTCGTGCTCGTAAGATCCAGCGTTTCCTGAGCCAGCCTTTCCATGTTGCTGAAGTTTTCACTGGTGCACCTGGAAAGTATGTGGACTTGAAGGAGTGTATCAGTAGTTTTCAGGTGAGAAAAGTAACTTACCATGTGGTTGGAGTGATTATTTTAGAGTTATTACTAGAAACAGGATACCTTGTTAAGTTGAGTCTTTTTTTTTTTTTTTGCAAGCGATTTTTATCTTTTTTGTCTATATGTGAAATTTTTTTGAAGAAGTTGCAATTATTTTTTCCGAACAAAACTATACCTTGGTCTGGGTGCAAGAGTGAGCGTAATGGTTACCTCTAAAACAACTAAGTACATGAATCTGCTAATAAATGTATTCTGATACATTTTGTATTGAGATAAGATTATTTCTTTGACACATGTTCTTGATTTCACATATCATATATCATTCAATACAACTAAACTATTAGACAATATAATTAAGTTATTAGACAAATATAATTAAGCTGTTAGATGAATATAACAAAACTATTAGTCATTCATAATATTTTTTTCTATAATGATTGTACTTATGAATGTATAATAGTTTAGCTATGTTGTCTAATAGTTTAGATATATTTTTCTTATAGTTTGTCTAATTTATTAGTATTTAGGGATAACAAAAAATTCATGAAATTAATAGAACCTTTCATAATAATGACCCCATTTTAATTCAAAATATATCAGGATATATGATAGGAAATACTAGATTTCAAGTATTTCTTAATCACTTTGGCAACAAATCTCACAGCAAACTGCTGTCCACAGCAGGAAAACAGCCAAAAACAGTAGGAAAACAGAGGAAATACTGCAGGAAAACGGAGAAAAGACTTGTATTTTACTAATAGATGTGAGGAAAATAGCAAAGATACAAGGATCCTCTATTCGAGAGGAGGATCTCACTCTCCCAATCTCTAGAATTTGATCTAGAGCCCTAGCCACCAAAGAAGAACAAGAAAACTCCAAGCAAATTTCACATAACCCTAAACCTCCTCATTACTCCCTACTTAATGCATACAATTCAAAATAGATACAAAAGGACCTAATTGCCCTCACTTCCCCTCATTTTGGCTCCAAGAAACAACTTGAATTTCAAGTGGACCCCACCTCTAGCCCTCCTGCGGCTTCCGCCTGATGTCCGCCCCGCCCTCTTCTTCGGTAAAATCGAACCAGCCCACTGGATTGGGCCGGCTGGACCGGTCTAACATTACCGCCCTCCCAAAGAACCACCTTGTCCTCAAGGTGGAAGTCAGGAAACTGTTGCTTCATCCGCTCGTATGGCTCCCACGTGGCCTCGTAGTCCGGGAGATTCTTCCATTTGATCAGGACTTCTGTGGTTCCATCTGCTTTTTGGCGAACCTCCATGAGCTCCAAAGGTTCCAATATCATTTCCATCTCCTCTGTTAATGTTCCTGGTAACTCAGAATTGGTAGCATAATTTCCAATGGCTCTCCTTAGCTGGGATACATGGAAAACTGGATGGATCGTCGCTGTTGGTGGTAACTTGAGACGATATGCCACAGCTCCAATTTTCTCCAGTACTTCATAAGGACCGAAGTACCTTGGAGCAAGCTTCTCATTCCTCCGATTGGCGATCGTTTTCTGTCGATATGGGCGGAGTTTCAAAAATACCTTCTCGCCCACCTCAAACTGAATTTCCTTCCGATGCCCATCAGCTTGTTTCTTCATAATCTGTTGAGCCTTCAACAGATGTCTTTTTAACTCTTCCAGTGTCTTATCCCTCTCCTCCAAATACTCCTCTACTGAAGACACGGGTGTGCTGCTACTCCCAAAATGCACCAAGTGGGGTGGATCCCTTCCGTACAACACCTTAAATGGAGTCATCTGAGAGGCTGAATGAAAAGAGGTGTTGTACCAGTACTCGGCCCATGATAGCCATTTAGCCCATAGCTTGGGTGTTTCTGATGCGAAGCATCTCAGATAAGTTTCCAAGCTCCTGTTGACTACTTCTGTTTGGCCATCCGTCTGTGGGTGGTACGCCGTACTTCTCTTCAGCACTGTCCCCTGCAGTCTGAATAATTCCTTCCAGAAATGGCTGAGAAACACCTTATCTCTGTCTGAGACTATCGCTTCTAGTACTTCGTGTAGTCTGACTATCTCCCTGATGAAGGCTGACGCTACTGTCACCGCGGTATATGTGTGGCGTAGAGGAATAAAATGAGCATATTTGCTCAATCTATCCACTACCACCAAAATCACTGTGAATCCCTCAAAGCGGGGTAGCCCATCAATGAAATCCATAGATATCTCCTCCCAGACTCGTCCTGGTAAAGCCAAAGGCTGCAGTAACCCTCCTGGTGACATAGCTAGATACTTATCTCTTTGGCATATCTCACATCTGGATACCATCTCTTCCACATCTCTGTGCATACCTTTCCAGTACAGCTCTGCCGCTAGTCTCCTATAGGTCTTTAGCACTCCTGAATGACCTCCCATTGCAGTTCCGTGGAATTCCTGGAGCAATTGTGGGATGTGTACTAACGTTTTGGGCAGCACAAATCTCCCCTGATACAACAATCTCTCCCCCTCCAATGAGTACCCTGGATGGCCGCCCTTTTCCTTCACTAACTCAGCTCTGATCTTGCTTAATTCCTCATCTTTAGCACTCTCCTCCTTTATGGCTTCCCAATCTAGCACCATTGGAATTGACATAGCTAATGCCTGCAGTTCACCCATGCACCTGGACAAGGCATCTGCTGTCTTATTTTCTACCCCGGGCCTGTACTGAATTTCAAAATCATACCCGAGCAGTTTTGATAGCCATCTCTGATGCTCCTCTGTCACCATGCGCTGCTCCAACAAATATTTCAGGCTTCGTTGGTCGGTCCGGACGATGAAGTGCCTTCCAAGTAAATAAGGACGCCACTTTTGGATGGCCAAAACAATTGCCATCAATTCCCTCTCATAGACAGATTTCAGACGAGCCCTGGCGGTCAACACTTGGCTGAAATAAGCAATGGGCTTGTGGCTCTGCATCAGCACTGCTCCTAGCCCGTACCCTGATGCATCTGTCTCCACTATAAAGGCCTGAGTAAAATCCGGTAAAGTTAAGACCGGCACTGTGGTCATAGCTTTCTTCAACTGCTCAAATGCTGTCGTAGCAGCCTCCCCCCATAAGAAGCCATCTTTCTTCAACTGCTCTGTGAGTGGCCAAGCTATAGTGCTGTATTCCTTCACAAATCTTCTGTAGTACCCTGTAAGCCCTAGGAATCCCCTCAGCTCCTTTAGATTTTTGGGCAATGGCCACTTAAGCATGTCTTCAATCTTGGACTGATCTGCTGCTACCCCTTCCTTGGATACCACATGACCCAGGTACTCCACACTAGCTTGTGCGAAGCAGCATTTCTTCAAGTTAGCTCTCAGCTGGTACTTCTGGAGAACCTCTAACACCTTCAAATGCCCCCAGTGCTCTTCCTCTGTTCTGCTATACACTAAGATGTCATCGAAGAATACCAGAACAAATCGCCTCAAATACTGTTTGAAAATCGTATTCATGAGTGCCTGGAAAGTGGCTGGAGCATTGGTGAGGCCAAAGGGCATCACCAAGAACTCATAGTGGCCCTTATGAGTTCTAAAGGCGGTCTTGGGTACATCTTCTTTCTTCATTCAAATCTGATGGTATCCAGATTTTAGGTCGATCTTGCTGAAAATCACCGTTCCACTCAATTCATCCAACAATTCGTCAATCACTGGTATGGGAAACTTATCAGGTACCGTTTCCTTATTGAGTGCGCGGTAGTCTACACAAAACCTCCAACTGCCATCCTTCTTCTTTACCAATAGAACAGGACTAGAGAATGGGCTGGTGCTGGGCCTGATGATCCCTGCTTCCAGCATTTCTCTGATCAACTTTTCTATTTCATCCTTTTGAAACTGAGGGTAACGGTAAGGTCGCACGCTGACCGGCGACACTCCCTCTCTTAATATGATGGCGTGCTCCTGCTCCTTGGGTGGTGGCAACCCTAGAGGGGGTTGAAAAACCTCATCGAACTCCTGGATCAATGGCTGCACAGAGAGGGGTATGTCTCCCCCTTCCTCCCCACTCGCTCCCTCTAAGCTGTGTAATTCCACCAAGTAGCCTTCCCCTTCCTCCTGGATTGTCTTGATTAGGGATTTCAGAGAAACCCCTGCTTTGGTCAGCCCTGCATCTCCTTGAATCACTGTTTTCCTTCCACCCTTCACCAACTCCATCCGCAGTGTGCCCCAATTGATTTTGGTTTCCCCCAACATCTGTAACCACTTCACCCCTAGGATGACATCCGTACTCCCCAGTTCCAGGGGAAGGAAGTCTTCCTTCACCTGTATGCCTTGAATCTTCAGCACCACTCCTTTGCAGATTCCTCTTCCCATTTCTACCTTCCCAGTGCCCATCATCACCCCATAGCCTCCAGTATCCACTAACTTCATCCCCAACAACTCCACAATTTGGGTGGAAATGAAATTGTGGGTTGCCCCACTATCAATCAACACCACGACCCCATGGTCAGCTATCTCTCCCTTCACTTTCATAGTGTGACTCGGAGTGAATCCCACTACAGAGTTTAGAGAGACTTCTGCCACATCTAGATGCATCTTTTCCTCCTCCATCTCTGAATCGCTTCCCCCACCCTCTTCGTCTTCCTCGTCTTCACAAACGAGGAGAACTTGAAGAGTTCGATCCTTGCACTTGTGCCCTGGCATGTATTTCTCATCACATCGGAAACACAGCCATTTTGTTCTCTTCTCTTGCATTTCTTTGTCAGTGAGCCTCTTAAACTGTCCCCCATTTCCTCCTCCTGTTGCTTTTTCTTTTGGAACTTCTTTCATCCCTCCTGTGGAAGCTCCCTTGGTGGATAGGTGGGTAGTTGTCCACCTATAGGTGCCTCCTGAGCTACTACTACTCATTGCTCCCTTTTCCAGATTCTTTTGATTTTCGACCAACTGTGCAAGCTTCATGGCCTCCCCTAGGTCCCTGGGCATCAGGACCTTCACCGCTGCTCGCAACTCGGCCTTTAACCCCTTCATAAAATTGCCCTCCAGCACCGTTTCGGACAAGCGCTCCACTCTGCTGGCCAGATGCTCAAACCTCTCTCGATAGTCTGCCACAGATCCCTCCTGAACTAGGGCAAAGAACTGCTCGTAGAAGTCTCCTCCCCGATCGGTTTGGAAATGCTCTAACAAACTGTCCTTGAATTCTCCCCAGCTCCTGATAGGTCTCCTCTGATCTCTCCACTGGTACCAAGAGAGTGCCTTCCCTTCAAGACACAAACCCGCTGCTGACAACTTCTCCTCCTCTGTCAATCCGTTAACAGCAAAGTACCTCTCCACTTTGTAGATCCACCCATAGGCATCCTCCCCTTCAAAAATTGGCATTTTCAATTTTCTCACCTTCCGATCCCTGCCATTCCCCCTTAATCCTCCATAGTTTCCCCTCTCCCATGTGCCTGTACCCCCCCACGTATCCCGATCTTCCCTTGCTCTGCCCTGTCCCAATCCCTCTTCAAAATCTCCTCTCCGATCTTCAAAAATTGCTTCCATGCGCCCCTGAAATCCCCCCCGATGTTCCCAACCAGCCCCTCTGGGTTCTCCACCTCCATAGCCTTGTCTTTCCACATTCCTTCCTCCTCTCTCCTCTCTCTGGAAAGGCTCCAGATGAGGTCTTCCCCTACTCCCTTCCACGATTTCCACTTCCTCTTCCTCCCGATGGATTTCAGAGTTAGTGTTCTTCGCTGCGGGCCCTTTTGCATCAGATACCGCCGATTGGGTTTGAAACTCCAACATCTTTTTCATCATTTCTCGTAGATCGGCCACTTGTCCTTCCATGGAGGACATTCTTTCTTCTACGGTTTCTTTCATTTGATTTATTTCCCCTTCAATTCGCTCCTCCAAAGCGTCCACCTTCTTAGCCGCCATCTCTTACGGCTTGAAAATTTGGTGACGATCTCTAAATCTGAAAAACAATTTCAGCAATTTCCTCTTCGCCGGCACAAATTTCAGCCACCGAAAATTGTCAAAAACAGCCCACAATTGGTCCCAAGACTTGCTCTGATACCAATTTGATAGGAAATACTTGATTAATCACTTTGGCAACAAATCTCATAGCAAACTGCTGTCCACAGCAGGAAAACAGCCAAAAACAGTAGGAAAACAGAGGAAATACTGCTGGAAAACGGAGAAAAGACTTGTATTTTACTAATAGATGCGAGGAAAATAGCAAAGATACAAGGATCCTCTATTCGAGAGGAGGATCTCACTCTCCCAATCTCTAGAATTTGATCTAGAGCCCTAGTCACCAAAGAAGAACAAGAAAACTCCAAGCAAATTTCACATAATCCTAAACCTCCTCATTACTCCCTACTTAATGCATACAATTCAAAATAGATACAAAAGGACCTAATTGCCCTCACTTCCCCTCATTTTGGCTCCAAGAAACAACTTGAATTTCAAGTGGACCCCACCTCTAGCCCTCTTGCGGCTTCTGCCTGATGTCCGCCCCGCCCTCTTCTTCGGTAAAATCGAACCGGCCCACTGGATTGGGCCGGCTGGACCGGTCCTGGGAGGACCGGTCTAACAATATACCGACATAAGTTTTTTCTTAACAAAATTGAGAGTTCCTAAGTAGCTTCTATCAAAAGGATTTTTATATGATTTTCAGTTTTAGTTATTGTGATTTAACAATTTTGATCATTAATTTTAGAAGATAAAATAGTATATCAGCATGATAACTTTAAGTATTTGGATATGTCATACATTAGAATATTAATATATGATAATAAGTTATTCTGATCTACGCATGTTAATGGTTGTCATTCATGTGTTATGTCCTTCCGTTTGTTGTGATATTATTAGATTCCTTATGCTTGAGATTCTGTTCTATGGATATGCAATTTGATCCGTGGACCTGATGCGTTTTAATGGTAAAAAGTAGCGAAGGAGATATGAATAAAGTGCAGGAATACAAATTTAGGAGCTGAATTTGGATTTCTAATTCAAAAGCTATGCAAGATACACTTGATCTACTATTCGAGAGGTAGATTAGCTCTACCACAACCCTAGGCGCCATTAGGAACTCACAAACATATAAAAAATTACAGTGAAAACATAACCCCCTAACCCTAGCCAATAATCTCCTTTAAATAGCTATAACCACCATTAAACACAATAAAAACTTTCCTAAATATTTTCCCCTTGATTTCTCCTCCTTATATAGTCAATATTAACTCTCTTGGGGTCCATAAGAGGTTTCAAAATCCCTTCCCTGCTATTTTGATTCCCACCCAGCTGCTCTGCTAGGTTCGGTCGATCAGAAGCAAGCGTCTGGTTCTCCCTCACATAGGGTGTAGGTGTAACAGTACTCCCCCTAAGACGCACCTTTTCCTCAAGGTGGAAGGATGGAAACTGTTTTTTGATCATCTCGTATAGTTCCCAAGTAGCTTTGTTCTCCGACCAATCCTTCTACTTGATTTGTACCTCCTGTGATCTTGTTTTCCCTTGACGAACGCCTTCTCATTCATGGGCTCCAAAATGACCTCCATGTGTTCTGTCAAAATCGGGGGTGGTGGAGATAGTGTTTGATCTCCTATCATCATTCACATCTGTGAGAAATGAAAGATTAGGTGCAGTGATGATGGTGGTAGTCTCAATCAATAGGCCATTGCTCCAATGTTTTCGAAAAGCTCATAAGGTCCAAAGTATTGTGGTGACGATTTCTCATTCCTTATACTGAATAGTGTCTTCTGCTTGTAAGGTCTCAAAGTAAATCATGTCACCTGACTCAAAGTGTACTTTTCTTCTGTGCTCATCAGCCTTACTTTTCATGATTTGTTGGGCTCTCAACATATGTCCTTTAAGCTCAGATAATACCATGTTCCTCTTCTCTAAGTACTGATCTACATTGGATACTTATGTAGTGCTATGCCTATAATGAATCAAATGAGTCTCCCATAGAGAATCCTGAAAGAGATGGTCTGTGCTGCTGAATGATATGAGGTGTTATACCCTTATACTAATATTTTGCCCAAGCAATCCACTTTGCCTAACTCTTTGATGTATTTGATTCGAAGCATCTCAAATAGGTCTCTACACTTTTGTTAACCACCTTTGGCTGGCCATCTATCTAGGGATGGTATGCTGTGCTTATCTTCAAGATTGCCCCCCCATTAAATCAAATAACTTTCATAAGTGGCTCAGGAACACCTTATCTCTATTTGATACAATAGATTCTTGATATCCTTGCAAGTGCACCACCTCTCGTATAAAAGCAATAGACATAGAGACCACGGTGTAAGAGTGCTTCAGGGGAATGAATTATGCATATTTGCTTAGACGGTCTACTACTACCAGTATCATTGAAAATCCCTCAGAATTTGACAACTTAATTAAATCCCTTGTCAGCTCCTCTCAAGCCCTCTTCTGTAGAACTAGAGGCTGTAGTAACCCTGCTGGTGCCATAGCTAAATACTTGTCTCTGACACACATCACACCTGGCTACCCTGTTCTCTACATCGCGGTGCATCCCCACCCAGTACAATTCTGCTGACAGTCGGCTGTAGGTTTTTTGAGCTCTTGAATGTCCTTCAACTGCACTATTATGAAACTCATGCAATAGTTTGGGGATATATGCCAACCTCCTCGGTAAAATGAATCACTCCTGATGTAGCTGCTGGCTTCCCTCAGTGTGACTGGGATGACTGTCTGGGTTCTGTAAGAACTCATCTATGATCTTCCTCAGTCCCTTATTCTGCTCACTCATTTCAGGGCTTCCCAATTTAGAACCATAAGTACTGACAGAGTTGTCAACTATGGATCGTTTGTTTACAATGATAATACATCCGTGGCTTTATTCTCCAGTCTTGGGTGATACTAAATCTTGAAGTCATATCCTAAGTATTTGGACAACCACCTTTGATACTCCTTAGTCACTATCCTCCACTCTAGTAGAAACTTCAGACTCATCTAATTTGTCCTGACGATAAAATGTCATCTGAACAAATAGGGTCATCACTTTTGGATTACAAGATAATCGTCATCAACTCCCACTCATATACGGACTTGATCCTTGCCCTAATATTGAGCACTTGACTGAAATAAGCGATGGGTAGATGATTCTGCATGAGCACTGCTCCCAGTTCGTATCCTAACGCATTTGTCTCCACCACAGATGGCCTGTTGAAGTCAGGGAGTGCTAACACTGGCACTCTGGTCATGGCTTTCTTCAGCTGCTCGAAATCTTATGTCGCTACCTCCCCCCATTGTCCTTCTTTAACTACTCAATCAGTGGCTATGCTATCGTGCCATACCCTTGCCCTTGATGCACAAACACGGATACGACACGACACGAACACGAACATGAACACGGGGCACATCAATTATTGAAAGTATAGGACACGGACACGGGTTGTACACAATATTATAATTTTTATATTTAAAAATAGTGTATAAAAATTGAATAAATATAATTTTAAAAATAAAGAAACACAAGTCATTTAACTAGAAATTGTGCTTAAAGGTATTAATATTAGGATGTTGAGAGTTGGGCGTCGATGCCGTTTATCTCTTATTGAGAAAGATGATAATGCTGTCGAGAGTCGAGCATTGATGTTATGCAGTAAATATTTGGCGTTAATGATAGGAGGATGTTTATTATCGATGTTGAGAGGCCGTTGGTCGTCGATGTTGAGAAGGCATTGGACAAAGATGAGATGTCAAGTTGTGGGTGTAGAAATTGCTAGCATCGAGCATCAATGTAAAGATAATGTCAGACTTTGATATGAAGATCATTTTGAAATGTTGATGCTATAATGACTTCATATGTTGATGTTGAGATGACATCGAGCATCATTGTGAAATCAAAGTTTTAACCCACCAAAGAGAAATGAAAATGAGAATATTTGATGAATGAGGTATTAAGTGTGGACGATTGATTTGGTGTGTTGTGGATTTGAAATAAGAAATTTAGATTTTAAATAAGTAAAAATTTTAAATTCAAGAAATTATATTAAAAAAATTCATTAAATATTTAAGGTTTGCGTGTCGGACATAGATGTCCAATTTGTATTTAATTTTTTTTTTAATCGGACACATATTTTGCATGTTCAACACGTGTCGGAGGAGTTTCGGATGTGTGTCGTGTCGGATATGTATCAGACACTGCACGCCTCTTTGAGGAGAATTGTCGGTGCATTATAGACCCTCACACAAACTTTCAGAAGTATCCAGTGAGGCCTAAGAACTCTCTCAACTCCCCCAGCTTCTTTGGTAAAAGCCAATCCAGCCCCAACTTCTTTGGTAAAAGCCAATCCAGCATAGCCTCAATGTTCGATTGGTCTGCTGTTACCCTTGCTTTGTTTTCACATAGCCTAGGTGCTCCACCTGTGGGTATGCAAAAGATCATTTTTTTAGGTTAGCATGCAACTGGTGCTTCCTCAAAGTTTCCAGTACAGTACTTAGGTGATTCACATTCTCTACCTTCATATGACTGTACATTAGGATGTTGTCAAAAATTATCAAGACAAATTTTCTGAGGTAGGGATGAAAAACCCAATTCATGAGGG
Organism: Dendrobium huoshanense; assembly: GCA_016618105.1. Taxonomy (NCBI): domain Eukaryota; kingdom Viridiplantae; phylum Streptophyta; class Magnoliopsida; order Asparagales; family Orchidaceae; genus Dendrobium; species Dendrobium huoshanense. The sequence goes on along the minus strand of CM028345.1, from coordinate 81,771,649 downwards.
ATTGAAAAATGGATGGAGTATTGGTAAGGCCGAAATGCATCACCAAAAACTCGTAGTGACTCATGAGTTCTGAAAGCTATCTTTTGCACACTCGTCTTCATTCTGATCTAACTCTAACATGATTTTAGGTCAATCTTTGAGAAGATGACCACCCCAAACAGCTCGTCTAGCAACTCATCAATCACAAGGATAAAAAACATGTCCAACATAGTTTTTTCATTTAGGGCCATATAATCCATGCAAAACATCGAACTACCGTCCTTTTTCTCTAGTAAAATTGGGCTGGTAAAGGGGCTCACATTGGGCCTGATAATCCCTGACTCAAGCTTCTCTATTTCATCCATCTGAACTGCGGGTACCGGTACGATCAACACTGATAGGAGGAGCTCTCTACTTTAAATTAATAGCGTGCTCTTGCTCTCAAGGTGGTACTAATCCACTAAGCTGCTAAAAAACATCAGGAAATTGCTGTAGAAGTTGATATATACACTAAGGGACCTTGAGCGACTCTGAATCTCAAATCCCCTCCAAACTCTACAACTTCATCAAGTAGCCTAGCCTTGCTCCCTGTATCGCCTTGGTGATGATTTTGAGTGAAATCATGGTTCTGCATAGATTGGCATTATCTCGCAGCATCACCTTCTTCCCCTCGACCTGAATCTCCGTTGTCAAGGACTTCCAGTCCACCTTTATCTTCCTGATTGTTTGTAATCACATTATCTCTAGGATGACATATGTGCTCCCCAAATCTAAGTGAAGAAAATCTCCACTATGTATGCTCTGGAGTGCTAGCACCAACCTCTTAAAAATCTCTCTACTCCTCTCGACCTTTCATGTTCCCATCATGACTCCAAAATTTCTTGTATTCACCAACATAAATCCCAACTGATTTATAACCCGATTGGAGATGAAGTTAACAGTAGCCCCACTATCCACCAAGAGCAGCACTAGTTACTCCCCGATCTGCCACCTCACTTTCATAATGTGACTTGGAGTAAACCTCACCACTCAATTATGGGACACTTCTGCCACATCTAGATATATGTGCTCCCCTTCTTTGGCTTCCTCCACTAGATCATCACTGTTGGTCTCCTCACAAACCACAAGGACTATGAGTGTGCGGTCCTTGCACTGATGACCTGGTGCATACTTCTCATCACAACGAAAGAACATACCCTTCGCTGTCTTTTCCTGCACCTCTGCCTCTCTGAGGCACTTGAAGTTGGCCTCAGGGCAAACTCCCCCACTCTTCTCCCACGTTGCATCCCGCTGAAATGACATCGTCTGGGTCCGCGGTGCCAGAGACGTCGAGATACTTATATAAGAGTCTATAGCAATACCGCTCTTATTGCTCCTTTCCATCTATCTCCGATCCTCTGCTATTTGGGTAAGCTCCATTGTCTTCTTTAACCCCCTCGGTCTCAGCAATCTGATGTCCGCTCGTATGTCGGGCTTGAGATCCTTCGTGAAATTTTCCTTCAACACCACCTCCAAAATTCCCCTCAACCTCCCTGACAACAACTCAAATATCTCCCTGTACACCATGACAGCCCCCCTTTTGAGTTAAGACAAGGAATTGTTCGTGTAGGTCTCCTTCCCGACCTGCTTAGAAACGTTCCAACAAGCAATCCTTAAACTCTGATGCCAATTTGATGCATTTTGGTGGTAAGAATCAGCAAAGGAGATTGGAATAAAGTGCTGGAATACAAATTTGGGAGCTGAATTTGAATTTCTTCTTCAAAAGCAATGCAAGATACAATTGATCTACTATTCGAGAGATAGATCAGCACTACCACAATACTAGATGCCGCTAGGAACTCACAAACATAGAAAAATTAAAGCAACAACGTAACTACCCTTAACATGAGCTAGTAACCTCTATTAAATAGCTATAACCGCCATTAAATACAATAAAAACTTTCTAAATATTTTTCCTTTGATTTCTTCTTCTTAAATAATAAATATTAACTCCCCTTAGCCCTACAATAGGTTTCCAAATCCCTTCCCTAGTGTTTCGATTCCCACCCAGCTGCTCTGTTGGGTTCTGTGGGTCAGAAGCGGGTGGCTGGCTCCTGCTCGCATAGGGTGTAGGGGTGACAGGACACTTTTCGAAGTTTAGTTTCTTTATATAGACTTCCTTTTGCTTTTTTTTGGGTTCTCTGTTGTTTTTCTTTCATAAAGTGTTCTGAAAGCACTTTAGTTTGTCTCGATAATGCAACATCGGAGCAGCAACAGCCAACCAGCAACATCAGCAAGCAGTAGCAGCCATCAATAACAACCCCATCAACTGTAAGGCCAAACAAAAAAATGATACATAAGCGGTAGCCATGCAACAACAACAGCAAGACAAAGCTTCAGCAGTGGGTAAATTAGTCTACATGAGTTTAGTGGCAAGGTAATAAGCAATCAATGGCGATGGTCACTGGCAAAGGCAAGCAAAATGTTAGCAACTTCTATTACAGTACCCAAGACAGAGACCTTATGGGCTGGGGCAATTTGGTAGATTGGAGAGGGAAAGAAAAATTAATTACAAGAATTTTTATTATTATGACTTCTCTGTAGAATGTCAGGCCTTTGAATAAGTAATTACCATAGGGCTTGAATTAATCCAAACCTAAACAAACTTCAGTTAAAGGCGGAAACCTTATATATAATAACATGGTAGATAAGTGCAATCTTCAATGATAATCACAATAGGAATTATCTAAATTACAAACCCAAAAATATACTTATCTAAATAATTAAAAAAATAAAAGTCATATTTATCTGCTATAATTATAATATTGATCCAACAGTCCAAATATTGGGGCTTTGACCTTTTTAGTATGGTGTTCGATTGGCAATTTGATTACACCTATGAACTATTGGAGACAACCTCTTTGAACTTAATTATGTGATCTATGAATCTCCATCGATGACAGTTTTTATGAAGAGATAAGGCTCTCAGAACTTCTTTGATTATATTCTCTTTCATTTTTTTCTAGTTTGATGCCTAAACCATGATCATAGGCATATGAATGATCACTTATTTTATTTGATCCCTATATTACATTACCGCTATTAATGTGTATTTCACTTATTAAATTAATGCTCAAGATGGTAGAGATCTATCTGTCTGCCTAACTTCGTCAATGTTCCTTTTTGCCTTTGTTTTATACTTTGCCTTGCATTCCAATGCAAAATGTCTCCTTTTGCCCATGTTAGGTGGTAGTTGTTTTTTCCTCCAAGAGACTGTCTAAATTTGAAAGTACTTGTTGCTCAAAGAAAAAATCAACTATGGCAGGTGGGATTTATTCTGTTTTTCCGTTATGCATGAAAGGTTCAAAGAACTTCAATTTCTACATATTTCAGCTAAAAAGAGCTCTTTTTTATTTTTTAGAATTTTTAAAGGTCCCTTCCTAATTGTTTTTAACCTTATTCTACTCTTATGACAATCTTTGCTAAATTGTAATCTAACACGATCTCTCTAACTTTTAAGTTGGCCTTGACATGATAGTAGTTATGCCTATCTTTGTACTTCTATTGTGTCTTCTATAGTTGATGTGAATCAAAGTAGGAATTGCAATTAGAAATTAAAATGAAGATTATTCAAAACATTATCATCACAAATTTTAATTACCAACAAAAGTCAAGGATCAAGTCGTTCAAAGTAATTAACTTGCTTAGGCGAAGATTTGCTTTTGAGTTTACCAAATCAATCTAATCATTCAAAGATAAAAGAAACAAATAAATGCTCATAACGACAATCCCGCAATTAATAATAAAGAATTTCACCTTGAGAACCTCTCTCTCTCTCTTGTTCACTCTTGGGCTTAAGCGGAGAATAAGAACCATGCAAGGATGAAGAGCACCACTATGATGAAGGCGATGGAAGACTTTGTTGCCGGAAAAGTAGTCACCGGAGAAGATGGTGGTGGATGACGTCCAATGATTGTCCAAGTGTAACCACGAAATCGTCGGTCAAAGATACTTGCGAGGATTGGAACGACTCGCTCTAAGTATTCTCCGACTGTGGTTTCGTCTTCAAATCCGACGTCGAAGCAAGGCGAGCGTAGGATATCGATGCTCTCGTCGGCGTGGAAAACTAACCCCCACTCAAGCTCCGGATCCGCCATTCAACATCGAGGCGAGGCGGAGAGGAAGCTAAGGAGGGTCGGCCAAGAACTTGGGAAGAACAAGAGAAAATTCTGAAATTTTATTTCAGATTTAGCTAAGTATGGAGGGAGAGATTAATGGTAATGAAACCTCCAAAATTTGAATTAGGAGGGGCGGGTATTAAGGAGAAATAAAGGGGGGAATTAATGGGTGCTTATGTGGCAAGTAGAGAGAGAAAATTAGGTAGAGGGGTGGCCGGCCAAGCAAGGAGAAAAAAAAGGGGGAATTTGATTAATTAGTGGGCCCCAAGGTGTTAATTAAAATCTGAGATTTAATTTCAGATTTTAATTAATTAGGGAAGTTTCATATGAGAAGGGGAGGGAGATTTGAATTTGAATTTGGATCATTAATCCTCAATCAATTGATTACTGAATTTGAGGAATTAAATTAGGAAAGCAATAATGGGAATTGAGGGCTGGAATTCAAACTTCCCAGGCATGGAACCGGCGGGATTTCTCACAGGGGGGGGGGGGGGGGGGGGGGGGGGTTCCTGGACGGTGGGCTGGATTGAGCCGGCGGCTAGCACAGCCGGCGGCAAGGGCTGGCAGGGGGAAAATCGGCGGGTCTGAGAGGGGAGGCGGCTGTTTTGCTGTAGGGGAAGGGGAGGCCGGCTGAAGGTAAATGGAAGGGGTCGGGTTTGATGGGATGGTGGTGAGGAAGGAAGAAATCAGTAAACACAAATAAAACCAAGAGCTCGCCGGAGCGACTGTTGGGTACTTCGGGTGGAGCCTCTCCTAGGTCTCCTCTCTTTCTCTCAAGCTCTCGAGCAAGAAGACAAAAGAAAACTTCAGAAATTTTATTGATCAATTCATTAGCCTCATACAACAAGAAGAGACCCCTTTATAAAGGTCTCTAAGCATGAAAAGAAAAAGACTCATATGCCCCTTGGGCTACAATAGACACTACGCCTACATAAGGGCGAAATCGTCACTAGTACATGAAAATAAAAGATACATGAAATAAAATAATATGATAACATCAAAAATATAAGCTCCCGATCATAGCCGTCGATCTACGATTCTTTCGCCGATAAACCTGCCTAAAATGTCTGTCGATGACCTCATCAATAGTTCTCTACCGATGTAAGAATTTGTTCATGCCATTTAAAAATCCTTGAACACTCTATTTGTAAACTCAAATCCTACCTTCAGTAGTATGGGTGAAGATCAAAAGGACTTTGGGGTGAGTAATCCAAGAAGACTCCAAATTTTTTTGTTGTAAGGAGTGCACAACTCTATTAAAGACAAACTAAATGTACATCACGGGCTAATAGATGGTTCATAGTTCTATTTACAACCTTTGTTTGGTTAATTGGATGAAAAATGATGCTCCTTTTCAATCTAATATCGATCATGGTTTATAGAGCCTCCCATTATTGATTCTTGAACCAACTATCTCGATCAAATAAAATGGAATTGGGTAATCCACAAGTGTCATACATGCTCAAAGAAGAGTTTGTCCACCTTCTTGCAGTGATTATTTTCTTGTAAGGAATTAGAGTAGCTTTTTTCTAAATTTATTTTTCAGAACCATGTAAAGGTAGTTATGATTTGTGTTTTCAAAGCGTAATGTGATGTCTAATTGCTAATTTTCTTCAATTCGTATATTGCAAAGAGAGAATAATTTTACGGATTGAATCATGAATTACTTGTCTCTCTCTCTCTCTCTCTCACACACACACATATGATATATGTATATTCATTTAATTTGCAAAACATAAAATGCATTAGGTAATACTTTCTCAGCAAATATACTTATTTGTTCAATAACAATAATTTTTAACTGATTGAAAATAAAAAAAATCAAAGATAAAAATAATTAAGTGACGAAAAAACACATAAAATGAAAGAATAATCATGAGATTGTGTGACCAGCTTGAGATTGAGGGGGAGATAGCATGAATCTAGAGAGTGTGAAGATGAGGTATCTAGAAGCATTCAAGAAGAAACTTGTGAGCGAGGTTACTAACACCAACAACACGAACTCGAAAGAAGCCTATAAGAAAATTGATGCGTGAGAAGCATGTATTAAATTAGTGTGTGAGAGCATGATGAGATTCATCACTAAGTAGAAATTAAGCTCTAATAATAGAGACCAAAGAACCTATGTGCAAAGACTCAATGACTATAAGAAATAGTGAAAAGTGAACATTTATTCCTAATTGTTGTGGCATGTGTAAACTAAACTATGAGTTTTCTTGTGAGCGAGTTTACTAACACCAACAACACGAACTTGCAAGAAGCGTATAAGAAAATTGATGGGTGAGAAGCATGTACGAAAATTAGTGTGTGAGAGCATGATGAGATTCATCACTAAGTAGCAATCAAGCTCTAATAATAGAGACCAAAGAACCGATGTGCAATGACTCAATGATTATAAGATAGTGAAAAGTGAACATTTGTTCCTAATTGTTGTGGCATGTGTAAACTAAACTACGAGTTTAACGGAAAGAATGACAAACAATAGTACACATACAAAGTTAAGCATCGGCAAGCTAACTACTCTTGCTGTATACTCCAGATTCAATCTTATAGATTAGGGCAATTCAATGGAGAAGAGGAAACAACAATAACAATAACAAGAAGCCTACTTGGATTTGCTACATCAATCCTTTTTCTCTATTGTATCATATTAAGAAGTAAATTTTCATTTAAATCTAATAAAAAAGGCCTTTGTTAATACTTTCTTGACATGGTTTTTTTGGTTACCTCTACTTTTCTTAATTTAGATTAGATCTAATATATTCACTCTTCTAATAGGGTCATCAGAAGGGTGACGTTTTATATGAACAAATCATCTAAGGCAAAAACTCTAACATTATTTTCCATTGGAGTTACTCTAATCTTTGCACGTTTATACTCGTTTCGCATTGTCTCTAAATGTAAAGCCACTTATCCACATGAGTACCCTCTTCTTTGTAACACTTAATTTTTTGTTTCTCTTTTAATGGTCAACATTCTACACCATAAAGCATTGCAGGTCTCACCAACATTTGATAAAATTTTCTTTTAAATTTGAGATGCACTTTCCTATTACACAATGGGCTCGTTGCATCCATCCACTTTAACCATCCAACTTAAACTCTACTAATAATATTCCCATCTATTTTTCCTTTGCTTTGAAAAATAGACCCGAAATATCTAAAGTGTGCACTCTTTCCCGGTAACTTGATCACCCAATGTTAAAATTGTACCACTAGATATGTTTTTGTTAAAATTACCCTTCATGTATTTGATTTTAGATCTATTCAAATGAAAATCTTTAGACTCTAAGATTTGACTTCCATAATTCATGTTTTTCATCTACTCCCTCTGTAGTCTTATTAACATGAAGAATATCATCAACAAAATTATATACCATAGTAAATCCTCTTGCTAATATCTAGTAAGAACATATATGACTAAAGTGAAAAGATATAGGCGTAGAGTTGATGTTTGATGTAAGCCAACTAAAATAGGAAAATACTTGGTCAAACCTCTGTGTTTGAACACTATAAAAGCTTCTATTTTCATATTCTTAATGACTTGAATTATAAACATTATTAATTCTTTTCTTTTGTAGAACTCTTCAGAGCATTTCTCTGGAAACTTTATCATATGATTTCTCTAAATCAATAAATATCATATGTAGATACTCCTTACTCTCTGTATACTTTGCCATCAAATCTCTCAACAAATGTATCACTTTCATAGTAAACCTTTCTGATATCAATCCAAATTGATTTTAAGAAATGTTAGTATAACGTTATGACCTATGTTCAATTACTCTCCTGTAATTTTAATATACGACGCATTAAAATAATTCCTCTATAATTCTCACTATTGTACATCACTTTTATTCTTAAAAATAATAGTCAGCATACTCATTCTCTACCAATCTGATATTTTTTGTCTTTCAAAATAATATTAAAAAGTTTAATAAATCAAAATTTTTTTGATCTCCTAAGCATTTTTACACTTTTTTTTGGAATTTTATCAAGTCTTATTGCTTTTCCATACATTATTTTCTTAAAGCCTCTCAAGCTTTGGTTATATTAATATGATGGTAAAAATAAAAATATCTTGTTTTATTTTGGGTGCTAAGATCACTAAAGTCAATCATATTCTCACAACATTTATTGAAAAGTTTATCGAAATATCTCATCCACCTATGTTGAATATCTTTTTCTATGTAAAAATACTTTTTAATTTTCACCCTTAATAGACTTCACTTAAACTAAATCTTTTACTTCTCCTATCTCTTTATTTTGCTAATTTATACATCCATTTTCTCTCCTTAATATCTATAATCTATTATATAATCACTTAAAGTTGAATTCTTTGCATTATATATTATTATCTTAAAATCCCTATGGCTCCTTATATATCTTTTCCAATTTTTTTGAGCTTTATATCTGAATCAATTTTTATAACAAAATTTTTTATTTTTAATATTTTCTTAGATATTTTGATTCTACCACTAACTTTTTTACTATTATGAATTTTTTCCTTTTGATTCTCAAAGCATATTTTTTGAAATATTTTTAATATCACTAACTATCTTTTCCCACATAGCATTATCTTCATGAACATGCTAACATCATTTCCCCCAAGGATCTCCACTTCCGGATTCTCCTTCCTCTTAAATGAGTTCAGATTTCCGCCTCTCCCATTGTCGCCGGTGGTCTCCTTTGCTTCCAATGTTGCCGGATTTTGTTTGTCTTCAAGCATCTTCTTTATCATGTCTTCGAAGTCGGTGAACCTTCCATCCATCTTTTCATGGATGGAAGTAAACTCATTCTGAAAATCAGCGGGTTTTCCCTCAAAATCTGTCTTTCGTTGGCCTATTTCTCCCTCAAATACTTTAATTTTCCTTCCGGCCATTTTCCTTCCCAAGATTTAGGAGAAAATCTTCTTGCGGATGAAATTTCCTTGCTGAAATTTCTGGATTTCAACAGCTGATTGTCCCAAGTCAACGCTTTGATACCAAATTAATTGGAAGTATTTGAGTTCGCAAGTAATCCTAAGGGTAATACTTGAGTTCACAAGCAAACCTAGCAAGAATTGGCAAAAACAATGAGAAAAAAGGGCTGATATTAAAGAGAAATTAACAAAAATCATGCACGAAATATAGTAGATTGGAGAAGAAACATAAGAGAAATACTTTGATTCAATCCACGAACAAGAAACACAAAGCAATATATAATTTTCTTCAATTGAAGAGGAAGAAATACTCTCCAAATCTCTAGCAAAGCCTAGAGCCCACACAAAACAAACTCTAGATCTCAAAATTTCAGCAAATATCAAGATACTCGAAACCCTAGCCTCCACAAGATTAATTAAAGTCAAAGGAAGCTTACAAAATCCCTAAAACAGCCCTCCATTCAAATTTTCCCTCCTAAGCATTATTTAATTAAGCAATGGGCCCTACTAGCCCCCCCCCCCCCCCCCCCCCCCCCCCCCCCCCCACCCCTTCTCTTTGGGTTCTGCCCAGGCTTGGGCCACCAACTATAACACTGAACCGGTCCCTTTTGGATCGGTTGAGCCGTCCCCTCCTAGGCCGGCATTGTAACACAATGGTAATATTTTGTATGATTAGAAAAGTAAATTAGAACTTGGTTTGATTTTTTTGTAGAGTTTAAGCTCTTAAATAGGGAATTACTGTATGCATTGATTAAATCCAAACTTAAACAAACTACATTAAAAGGAGAAAACCTCATCTACAGACTATAATACCTAGACTAGTTCAATCTTTAAAGTAATTCTAGTACAAATTATCTTCATTCTGGATTACAAAGAAATAAACAAGCTTATTATTCAATCAAGTTTGTAAATTCAAACATATCCTTATTTATTGTAATCACAATCAATAGGTCTAGCTCTAGAGGCTTTAAAATCATATAGTATCCGATTGATGATTCAATCATGCCTATAAATTTTTTTTGACATTCTATTTAATTTTAGCAGTATGATATGCGATTCACTACTAACAATAGTTTTCATAAAGAGATCGGACCTAAATCTTCAATGAACATGATATCTTTGATCTTTTCAGATTTGATGCCGAAATCATGGTATGCGATCTAATTGACAACATGTTATTTATGATATGTGATAACAACATTTTTGACAAATGCAATAATGATATTGTTAGATTTATTGTGTGAATCACTTAACAGTTTAAATTCCATTATATTCATGTTTATTTCTTTATGGTATTTTTATAAAATAAAATTAAGTGGTTATGACACTAAAGAAATTACTTTCGTAGATGATACGTGTGTGTATTTTAAGCTTAAATATGTTGGTGTTGCCTTCTTTGTTTTCCATAGATTAGTTTTACTAAAACGGTAAAACCTAAGTACATTCTTATAGATATACTTCCACATGTGGAAAAAATGAACTTCTGTATCTTTCATTTTTATTTTTGTTAAATTCCTTCTCTTTTACCCCCTTAGGTCGTTTTTCATTGAAGTTCCAATGTAAAAGATAAATGTTAGGAAAAACCCTACAAATTTTATGTTTCTTTGAAATATTATCCGCCCTAGTAGCATATAAATTTTATGTTTCTTTGACATCCAGTTTCCATTAGGTACATATACAAGTGCTTCTATGATTGTGAGTTCTCTTAGTTTTTTTTTTTTTTGCAATCTTCTAATCTTTCTTCAGATTGAACTAGAAACCGTTTTCCAGGCAGAATGATATCCTTTGATAAATGTGATGATCTGGGATGAGATTATATTATAATCATATTCGTTTTTTTTTTCTCTGTTACTAATTATTTTTCGTTCTTGTCGGCAGGGTGTTCTTGACGGTAAATATGATGATCTACCTGAGCAGTCATTTTACATGGTGGGCGGTATTGAAGAGGTCATTGCCAAGGCTGAGAAGATTTCCAAGGAGTCAAGTTCCTAAGAAAGAACCTTCAATCTTTTTAATAATTGTTTGATGTTTTGTAGTGTCTTGCTTCTGGGGAACACAATTTTTTAAGTCAATTGTGCTGAAGTAGAATTCATTTACGATGATGGCATATTTCTGTAGCTTCTTAGAAGATTGCAGGTACCCCACCCATAGGGCTTTCTTTTGCCCAATAATAGTACTGACATTTGTTTGAATTCTTGCATGTGGATTCCAACGATGTCAATTGTACTAGAGAATTTTCTTTTCCGTGAACAATTGACTATTCTCTTGTTTGAAAATGTTGGGATATGCTAACTCTTTATCTTCTGCAATGTCTGCTTTAGATCTGGATGGGGTTGCCCTTTTAATATTCAGTCGTCTTATAGATTTTTGCACACGAAGGCTTATTCTGGTGTTTGGTGGCAGGTTACTGGATTATATTGTTATTATGCATGCATGTAAGCTGCATCTCACTTTCAGACTGTTCTTGAATTCATTACCTAATTAGCATCTTAATTTGTATTAATAAGATAATTACCGCATTTTTTTTCATAATCTTAAATTAGTATTGATCGAAGGTGTTTTGTATTATGGCTGCTGTATGGTGATTGAGTGGATAAATGTGATAATTCATATCTTAATAAGCAAAATTTGGTTAGCTGATTGTTAAACAGCTTTTGAAATTTAGCTTGGTTGACGAGGTTTTAGGCTTTAGGCTTGGCATTGAAACTTAAAAGAATTATTTCTGATATTATTTTAACACATCCAATTCCTTTGTTATGCCTCATTTGATGAGTTTTGGATCTTCATGGATAGGATCTCAAATTGAAAGACTCTAGGATAAACCTGCTTCCTGCGTCTTATAGCGAATTGTTTTGCTAATGTTGTCCTTTTCCTCCTATTTTTTTCTTGCAGCAAATAGTTTAGGCATTTGTTTGGTACATACTTTACTCAAATATTTAGGAAATAAAGATTTTAGTTATCTTCAAGTGATTCATCAAGATTCAAGCTCTAGAAGCAAGAAAATGATCAAATTTTATGAAATTGTGAACATTAGAAAAAAATTATAAATATAAATAGTAAACAAAATAAAAAATTGAATATTTCTCTCTTTGTTCAAATCATAATGGAAGCTGTTCTTTTTTGCTTTGTTGTCACATCTTAAATAAATGAATATTATTTTCTTAGCTCATTATCATATTTATTGACACATAATTTTTATAAAATTTAATTGCAGATTAATACATTATTTGTTAATAAATTTAATATCATAAATATTTTAGTTAATTATGTATCCAAGGTATGGCTTTAGCTTTTCACAATTGTTAAGAACATGTCATCGAACTAAATTGTACTCACTCCAAGATAATGTAGTGAAGAGTGGTTGACCAAAAGGATTGAGAAAATTAAAAGATTATTTTCATGCAAATGAATATCATAATTATATTTTTCATCTTGATTATTTTTACTCTTCATGTCACGGAGGTATCTAAAACAAAATGCTAATGCTTAATTAATAATATAAGTTTCTGCAATTAATTCTTCAAGGTGAGCTTTGTTCCTAACATTCCCTTTATGAACATTTAGATTTCTAGCGTATAAAAAATTTTAATCAAAATTTGTGCAAATAATCAATACAAATATATAAAAAAAAGTAAAAGTTACTAGCACAAGAAGTAACATTTCAATTGGATATATCCACTTATATTGAACAAGTCTAGCAAGCCTAGCCTCATGAGGTAAAGGAACAATCAAGTAAACTATTATGTCAAAGAAAGCTAGTGGAAATATCATTTGAAACCAACAAATTGTATCGATGACCATATCTTCTTATTTCTCCAACACATCCAATCTTAATGTTTTAGCACATAATATCATACAAAATCTTGACAAATTACTTAAAGAATTATGCACATCCTTATTTATATATCTACACAATCTAAAAGAAAGGATTCGTTTTAACAGCATATGAAAATCATGGCTTTTTAATCACATAAACTTACCATTTTGAATATGTACTTATCTAGATATATTTGCTGCATAACCATTTGGAAACTTTACTGATCTAACAAAGTTGAGAAACCGTTCTCTCTCTTTTGGAGATAGTGTGTAAGAAATTGGAGGTCTAAGATACTTCTCATTTTATTTTTGCAAATGTAGTTCATGCCTTATGCCCATATCTTGTAGATCCAAACAAGCATTCTCTGTATCTTTGTCATTCCTTCTATAATTAATAAGGACCCTAAAATGTTGTCACAAATATTCTTTTCAATGTGCATTACATCAAGATTATGACGTAACATGAGACTTCTCCAATAAGACAACTCAAAAAATACATTTTTTTGTCAAAGTTGATTCATGAAGGTTACATTTTTTTTTTTACAGCTAGAATACTTTCCAAACTTCAAATCCATTAATGATTCCATTTATGATAATATTTTATCTCATGGTAAAACTTGAGGTATCACTCTAACTTCATGCTTGCCATTAAACATCTTACTTTTCTCCATTTGTGCTCTTTAGGCAAGAAGCATTTGTGACCCATATAATAAATTTTGTTTCACAAATATTATGAAGAAGTTTCACTGTAACATATTGGGCAAGCTTTGTAATCATGTACTTTATGACCCAACAATATATCATATGCTGGAAAATAATTTATAGTTCATATAAGAGCATCATACATTTGAAAGGTATTCCTACTTACAGAATCATAAGTTTTAATACCATTCACCCATAAGTCATTTAATTTTTTTATAATGGAGCTTTAAATACACATCTATTTCTTTCCTAGAGGAAACTGGACTAAGAATTAATAGTGTCATACAATTTCATTGGGGTAAATTATATGGCATAAGAATGACGAGCCACATATTATAAGAAGTGCTAATATTATCAAAAGGATTGAATCCATCCGAAGCTCATCCAAGGTGTACATTAAGAGAATCTTTTGCAAACCAAGAAAAGCTAATATCAAAATCCTTCTAAACTTTAGAATCAACTTGATGCACTAATTTCATCCCCAATATGGTTTTCCTTATGCCACCTCATTTCATGAGCATTTTTCTTGACATAAATAACCGTTGTAATCAAGATGTAATGGGAGAAAAGTTCATGAAAGTTCCCCTATGCAAATCCTCTAAGATTTCTTGCATCTCATGAACCTCTTTATTTTTATTATTAAGACCATTCACATCTATTCTGCCTAAATTTGCATTACTGAAAGCTTGAGATGTTTTCCCATGACATGTCCGTTCAATATATGATGTTTGCATTCCATTAATTACTAAATGATTCTCTATGACATTATAAGTCTGAAAAAAGGCATTTGCATAGCATCAGCATGGGTACTGAATCATCTCCTTTTGAGGATAATTTTCATGGGCAAATTTAATAAATGTCGTGACTCCATCCTTATATTGTTGCAAATATTTATCATTTAGATTAATCCAACTTTTATCCATTGCTTTGACCTAATAAAATTATGAAACAAAAATAATTATTGCATGACTAATCTTCTACTCCTTTTTAAAAATTATTTAAATTTAGCTAAATATTCATAAATAATATGCTTCAAATCATTTCTCATTTGAAACTTTTTTTGTGAAGATAATAGAAAATTTAATGTCAATGGAAAGACATGAAGTTTGAAGAAGATAATAAAAGTTTATTGCTAGCAATGATGATAATCTTTATATTACAGATAAAATTTGGATGATATTTTAATATTTTGAGAATCATTGTCAATTATCAAAATGAAAATGTCTATCAAAACAAACATCAAAATTTTAAATATTTTTATAATTAAAATTATTAACACTCATTTTTCATCTAATGAAACAACTCTTAAAGAATATGAAATAAATTATTGTATTCTTTTTTTACTTTCTTGCTTATCTTTTTTTTTTTTTTTTTTTTTTTTTTTTCGTGTTTTTTAAAATTTCATAATCCATATTAGCACTTAACATTATTACGATGTTTTTTCGAATGACATTGAAATTTTGAAAATTATTTTTTAGCTCAAGAATGTAAGAAAAATATAACCTGGTACTATCATTTAGAAGATGGTAGAGATCTGATATAACAAATAAGTCAAGTTCAAGCTAACTTTGAACAATCTATATACACATTTCTTATATATATAAAAAATCATAAACAGATTAAAGGACACACCATATATATATATATATATATATATATATATATATATATATATATATATATATATATATATATATATATATATATATATATATATATATATATATATATATATATATATATATATATATATATATATATATAATTCTTTCAAAAAGTTTTTGTAACTCTTAACTAGCTATATTTCATTGGTTAGCCTAGCAGTCCTATTGTAAGCATAAACTATTATTTACATTCCCATGAGTACAATACTAGCCTCCTAAAGCAACTATAACAATTAATAATGTTGGATGATATCATGAAAATGAGTGACAAGCATACTATAAAGGAGATAATTTAAATTTTGAAATGAAAAGAGGAAGAATGATATTCGAGATAACCTGAAAGGGATAAATTGACGAAGTCGAGTTTGCGAGATTGTCCGAATAATTTTGAGGTAAAATTTAGAGTAGCAGTGTGTGTGAGATGATGAGATCTCGAGAGTCATAAGTATATGTTTTTCTAATGTGTAGTTTTATTTAAATAAGTAATTGTTAAAATTTAAAAAATTTATGTTGTAATTTATTTTATAAAAAAATTATTAGATCTCTCATCTTAAAAATATGAATATTAATTTTAATTCATTATTTTTTTTTAATTTGAATTCCAAAAATATCCTTACAAGAAAAAATTGTTCCTAGGGCACTGCCCTGAGAAACCCCAACAGGGTCGAACCATGCTAGGGGGGCGCTGCCCCCTTGGACCAGGAACATATCTATAAAGTGTACGACGGTCAATGATATGAATAAATATGGGATGAGCCAAATTTAAGGCAACTCCAACATATATTTTATATAAATTGAATGATTAATAAATTATATCATTTTGATTTTTTTCGGAGACAAATCATCAATACTAGACGATACTTTAACCTAAGTTGGTTTAAGAATAATTGTCATTATATAAAATGTTAATGATATTTTTAAAATGTTATATATACACAAGTAAGAAGAATCATAAGTCACTGAAATGAAATATATATGTGAAAAAAAAATTCTCTAGACTTTTATAGTGACAAAATTATCAGCCAATTTATTTTTTGGTGGCTAATATCAAGCTTCCTTATTATTTAGAGGCTTTACTTATTTTTGGTCGCTAAAAGATGTCTCTGGCGTCCATTTTTGTTTGTCTCTATTTTTTGTGTGGCTATTGATCCATTTTCTTTTAGTAAACATTGCTATTTACATAAGATTTTAAATTTCTCTCTCTCTCTCTCTCTCTCTCTCTCTCTCTCTCTCTCTCTCTCTCTCTCTCTCTCTATGTGTGTGTGTGTGTATAAATACACACATGCATACATTATTTAAATGCACGTGCACAAGGTGCACGTTGCTAGGAACTTAAAATTCTTATGCACATAGCTTTAATCTAAAAAAAATGAATTTAATGATTATGATTGCGATAAGTAATTACATTATCATATTGCAATGCTTATATTTTATAAATAAATAAATATGTTTAACTATTGATGTAAAGTTGAAGCATGTATTATAATATATGAAACCCCAAGGATAACTAATTATGAACTAGCAATGATGGTTAATGGTCAAAATCAATTTTTTATTTTTACAAAATAATAAGTTATCTTTTGCATAATTCATACACAAGAAATTAATAAAAAAATATTTACAGGAAATCATGATCATTGCATACAATGTGTTACATGTTGACACATTTGCAGTGGTAGAGAGACATAGAGTTTAGCATCCTAGCTTTCTATGAAAATCTAACACATAGAAATATAAAATAGAGGGGTGCAGGAGTAATAAGAGATCAAAAATTTTATGTGGAAAACCCCAAAAGGGAAACATCCATAAGTACTAGCCTAGTTAAAATGATTCTACTAGTATTTGTAGTCGATTGAAATAAATCCCTTCCTTGAGGGGAAATCCTTGGCTAAAAATAGAAAATATACATCATATAGAGCACATTACATGATGGGAAGTGAAAGAATCTAGTGATATAAGAGCCATTCTCAAAAGAATGTTGGCTTGTTTGTTTGGTCAGTAGGATTATAGTCGAGCGATGGAGTTTAGATGGGCCTTAATCTCGTGACTAAGGTAGAGGGAACCGTTTGTTGGGTGATAGAGGTTGGGGGGGATCATAGTCATTAGGAGATGGTGGTCGGAGGGACTGTAGCCATCGAGAGATGGTGGTCAAAGTAAGGTTCATTGATGGTTGTTGGAATAAAGTTTGATGATAATTCTTCCGATGATGATGGTCGAGAAGAGCTCTAGCAGTGATGACCTGGTGGCAAGTTTTTGCATGTGATAGTGTTGAGGTGGATCTCCATGATGCTTCAAGACTTAGAGAACTTTTGAGTCTCTAACCTAGGATCTACATCAACAAAAGTCTCAGCCCCCATTCATGCAAGAAGAGGGGACTCTATTCATAAATTTTTAGGGTGGTATGCCTCATAAATATGGAGAAGATCGAGGGTAGATTCAGAGAGATCTAATGGATGGCCCATACTAATTCCCTCAATCTTGGAGTATTTGTTGAACATTTAAGTTTCTTGAGAATGAATGAATTAAGCAATCATGGGCTTATTGGATTTGTATCATTGAGTCCCTCAATTTGATTATAACTACCATATTTTGATATCAATTGGTTATCTAATTAATACCTCAGAGCTAAAAAATATGCTTTAATCACCTGATTTTAGCCCATTTTGGCTTAAATTGGACTGATTATAGTGTCGTTCAGTTCATCTCACAAAGAAGTTCAATTGGATTTAATGTTTGCTAAAATTCAAGTTCAGATGGTCCTTCATTAAGATTTTGAAGTTTCCAACTTGAAAATGCCTCAAGATTTATGCTCGATTAAGGCAATTTTTTTATGACATATTATAATGAAAGATAAGAAATGATAAAAATTTCTAACATATACTAGATCACTATCTTTTAAGTGAATGTACCTGCTAGTCATGTGGATCTCCACCTTGTTCTTGAATACATAACAATCCTCAAGAACATGCCTAATATACCAGTGGTTTTGGCAATACAACTGATGTTCTATTTGACCCTCTTCTTCTCATTTCTTATTAAATAGGAATGTCAAGATTCTTCTTAACAATGAATTTAAAGATCTTTTCAACACTTTTCCTCTAAAATGGATATTCCTTACTAAGATTTTCTCATAAAAATTGCCGACTCTCTAGAGTCTTCTAGGGCGTCTAGGCTACTACTGGATCTATGTCTATGACTAAAACTGTATAAGTGGATGAATCTATGTCTATAGATTCTTTTGTTATTTTGGATGTACCTTTGTCTATGGTGATACCTGCTGTAGTATAGAATTGACCATGGGCCTCTTGCCCCTGTCTTGAGACTCAAAGGCACTGTAAACTTCCACCTTCCTGGGAGGTGGTGCCTTTGAAAACTCTTGCCTTTAAGGTTTATATGGAGATTGACTCTCATCCTTAGGAGGGACTACATTGGTATACTATTATGCAAACTAGTAGCCTTGGTCAACAACTTATAAAAGGTTTCAAATACTAAAACCCTTTAGATATGTAGTGATAAGAGCATCATTATTCTTTAGCAAGATCTTAACTACATGCTGCTTCTATAATCGAGGCTTATACTTAAGGCTAAGGTTCCTCCACCTTTACAATATAGTTAAGCAAGTAATCATAGGGGCACTGCCTAATAAATACCAACATACCAACCATAACTAAATGCTCTATACTGATGAACTGCTAAATGAGCATTTGCTCAAGTTTGGATAAATGTGTGAACTAAATCATTATGGAAATCAGCATACCACTCAAATTCCACCCCAATCAAGCTACTAAAAAACAACCTGAGCATGAGCATATTTTTCCCTATAATATCATAATATATGGCCCAATACTGAGCCAAGTGCTACTTTAGATTCCCCAACCCATCAAATAATAAAAAATGAGGAGGGACAAAATTGACGGGGTATGATACACACTCATACTTTACTAAGGACAACTCCTACAAACCAAATCTCTAGACTTTTAGGAGGGAATAGCTTGCTCAAACTTCTACGATATCATGTCCTAAATTTGGCTAGGTGATAACTATATTGATTGATCACATATTAGGGGATTGAAGGTCATTGCTAGGGGTGTTGCTAGAACTATCTTTTGGACCTTTTCCATCCTCACATGCTCTATCACTAAAATATGTGGTGCTATCATCTCATCCCTATATGTCATGGGAGTGTCCAAATCCATGAACTAGGGTGTAGCCCCCAATGTTCTCAACTGGGTGGTCATCGCCACCATGACCCTACCTAACTAAGCCATTTACGTCTACAATTATTGGACTTTAGAATCTATGTCAACAGACCAAGGAGGACCTCCCTATGTAAATAGGGATGGTACATCAACCTTCCCCTACCCCTCCATACTATAATCCATCTCTCTCTGGTCATTGTATATACCATGCTTAGTGATGATACATGCATGATGGATAGAAATATCCTCATCTGATTTTGCTCTTAACAAATTATCCTGGGAGGTCTAACAAAGAGCCTTAATATACGAGCCCATAAAAGAAGAGATCCTATAGGGATCGGGGGTGGGGACTAACTATGATTGAGTAGGGGAACTATCCAAATGAATAACAACCTCTTCATATATGGGAGCATAATAAATCATTGGCACTTCTCCTAACCCTGATGGAGGGTCTTTAACTAACTATTGAACTGTAATAATTGCATGTGCTATCTCAGCAAGTTGGTTTGTCTACCTTCATCTCTATACCTATCTACTAATAAATGACTAATGTAGACATCAAATTATAGGGGAGGAGCTAGAATAACTTAACCAAGATGAGGGCTAGCCAGTTGTGGTGATGCCTACTGTATAGTGGCCATAATCTAACTATTGAAACATCTTCCAAAGGCCTAACTGTAGTAACTATCCTACCATGCTTTTGGCTAGGTGGTCATTCTCTCTACCACCTATAGCTCTATTAGGCCAACTGCCACATAAATTATGTATTAACCTCAGAAATCTGATAAAGTAACCTCTCCTCACTCATACAAACTCTACCTAATATCGAATGGACTATGCTTCTAAGCCTCTAATATAGGGGTCTACCAGCACTGTCCCTAGGGACTCTAGTGTGTGGAAGAGTTGTATCGATAGGAGGGGCTGCCATCATATGATTAATATCCTTCTTTTCGCCATTATGTACCAATGGGGGAGAAGCATTCTCCCAAAATAACATGAACCTCTAGAGCAACCACAACCTCTAGGGTCAACATAATTAGTGTTCGATGTGGATCCCATTATAATAGAACCACCCTTTGCTGTATTTTCTCCTGATGAGCCATAAAATTTTCCATCTTATACTACTATGTATGATGTTGCTAAATATAACATCCTATTACTATCCCTCCATAGGTTGAGGAATATATAACCATTGAACCAATTAACTAGATGATTGGAGGGATATGAGGTATTAGAAGGGTGAATGCTAGGGTCTGCTTGGTGATCTTTGGGTGGGAGAGCTGAGTAAAAATAGAAACTTGACTAGTAGAAGAAAGAGAAAGAAGCTTGGATTGGGCACCTTATTCCTCAAATAGGAAGGAGGAGGGGAGACCCGTGCACGAGTAACCTCCACCAAAATAACAGTCAAATGAACTACTAGCTGCTGGTGCTGAGGGGCTAGAGTTGTCCCATAGGATAAAATATTTGTTGACCTTTATATTATACTTAAGTAAACCAATGGAAATCTCATGATTAATTGGTTAAGTGGCTTAAACATATAATTATCTATGGATAATAGTAGCTTTTGCCTATATTCCATAACGAATAATGGTATACATGACCCGATAATCATGAGATTTCTCCCATTCGATATATCAGCTCAAGTGAGATTTATTTGATGCTGGTATCAGTTTCTCATATGCATAAGCCCCCATGGTTAGTTATATCTTAAGCCATGGCCTATAATACTCTTAATTAGGAATGTTATCTTGATCTCTTCTTAGTTTGGCACCTAAGGAAATCTCTAGGCTTTCCTACTATAAAAAAAAGGCTTAATTGGGCTATTCAACACACAATGATCATATAGCCATTTAACCAATTAAAAAGGGAATAATCAAGAGAAGAGAGATTATACAACAAGCATGTAAGAGATCATAATGAAAGGGATGTCATTAATATGATGTGGATATATGAGATTTATAGCCTTCCAAGAATGAATAGCTTATCCAATGATAAGGCCTATAATGATATACTCAAACCGTCAGTCTTTGATCTTAGATATATAAAGGATGTACCATACTCCTAGTACTAACACCCCCGACCTAATTAATGCAAGATAATAAGGGAACTTATAACTTAAACCCTACTAGGGATCTAAGTGGCCATAACATGGATTTATCACCTTGCTAAAAAAGGGTTGCTAGCTACAACTCTATATAACATTTCAATTCCATGTAGTCCAGTCATATGCCAATACAAAATGGTGCTAAGTATAAATGCAGAATATGCCTTAAGCATGACCATGAATGGTATACTATGGTAATATAATTGTAAATTATTCATCTATATGATGAAATAAAAATTGATATGCTTTGACTCAGGCTATGCATGAAGGGTTTAATCAGAACTTGCCAATAGCCATTATGAGGTGGATTGAATTTAATATAAATAATTGTATTTTAAATAGTGACCCAAGAGTGGTCATGCATTAATTTTAAAATGTTGGTTGATTTTAAGCTATATTTTTATTTTATCTTGCTTGGGAAAATTTTTTTCTTCATTAAAAATGTAACATCATAAGAGCCTAATGTGAATTTTATGTGAGCCACCACTAAGAAAAGTAAAGAATGAATCCTAGAAAAAAATATACATTTCAATTGCATAATAAATGTAAGCACTCCAATCATCATAGAGAAAACATTAATGGTTAGAAATGCAGTTGGGTTCTGTAATACACCTTAAGAAAAAGAAAAAGAGGTAGCTGAGCTCTACCTTTATTGCAACTCAGCATATACTAAAATTAAATAGTCTATAGGTCTTGGTCAACCTTCACACATTTAGTCTCCTTCCTTCTGAAATACCTACACACCTATATTGTTTTCCTAACTAAAATTACATTTTAAAAATTAAAATTATATAAATTATATACAAAAAATAGATTAGAATATTTATAAAAAAGTATATAATATATTCATTCAGACCTAATCCTTATGAACACATCCTAAGGGCTTAGCGATCCTCATAGTACCTGTTAAAGAGCACATTTATATTTATTATAACCACATTTTTATTAGCCCATTGGGAATGTGGCCCCTGTAGAAGATAATTCTATAAACATTCTTTCCACTTAAGATCAAGTGCATACTAATTAAACCTTAAAAAGGTAGTAAAAATAATTGTAAATAATTTATGCTAGAAATAATAACCACATCATCACAAATGCAAAGTGTAAAATAAAGAAACTAGAAAATATTATCCTAGCTATACCTTACCCTAGGATGCCTACATAAAATTGTTTTATCTAGCACCTATGTGTGTGCCAAATTAGTATTACCTAACTACTCAAATTTAGGTGGGAGGTTCAAGTTGCAAGGTCAAGTTCATATTATTTTATTTATTATCCCAATGATTTCTCTTTATATGATTAGTCATTTAGAGAAGATTAATTATAATTTAATTTTAGAGTTATAATTTTGACCATTAGGTTATAAAGAACCCAGAAACATAAGCCTATCCTATGTTAGAGTTGTAATAAATTAAGAGGAAAATGGCCCATCCTCAACCATACACCTAATTAAAGCTAGAGTTATTATAAGTTTACAAGGGTGGTTAGGCCCCCCTTGGTTTCCTAATATTTGTGGTAAGGCAAATATGTGACACACTAAAGCGGGCCTATTTCCCACCACAAAAAGAAAAATCGTAGGCTTCTTATTTTTAAGGTTGATCAATTTTAAAGGCTGACATAGGAATAAAAAAAAACTTACTTCCTATAGATATATGAGGATTCTACCACACTTAATACACATATCACCGTAGCTCGAGGTAGTCCAACTTACATACCTTGCATATATATTAAAGAAGAGAGTATAAAGATAGACACACACATGAGATGGTTTAATATACTAAGGTTTGACTTGAAGTTCGTTTACTTCCCCAACATCTTCATTTTGTTTGCTTAGAATCTTGGGGCATAATTTGAGTTTGAATTTTAGAATTTTAGTGTTTTACTGAAGTGTTGGAAAGTTTGTAAGAGAAAAGTTTATTATTTGTTTTAATTTTGTCTTAATTAATGTTGAATTTTATTCATAATTATTTTAGGCGTTCATAGGAATTTATCTCATCTTTTTTTTATTTTTATTCATTTTTTTATAATATTTTAAATTTCAATTCTCTTATGGATTTTGATTAATTAATGTTGAAAATAAGTTGTTAATTAAAATATTACTTTAGTTTATGGTTTGTTATGACTTTATGGAGTTATAGAAATTTATTTGGAATTTTATGATTTTTAATAGATTCTTATGATTTTCACTATCAATTGGTTCGTGGTGTTGTCACAAAGGGCATGAGAACCAAGCCCTCCTTAGGACATGTATACCCGCAACTTGAGGTAGTCCATTCTATAAACCTCTTTGATGGAGTTTATTATTTATTTGTTTGTTTGATTATTTGAATTTTAATAGTTAACTTAACTTGATTAATTAATTAATTACTGATTTTTCATTAGTTATTTATGTTAAGTGTTATTTGTTTTTATTTACATACGGGTTGTGAGGTATATTTCACCCTCATTGGGGCTTACTTAATAGCTTTGTAAGCTCAGGTTACCTAACAATCATCTTTTGATTTAAGTTTAAATTATATTGTTGATTTAGATTAATATGATTTTTTAATTAATAACTTATTAAATAATTATTTAAATTAGGTGATAATTATCTTTATTTACACTATGGTTGTTAGGTTTATTTCACCCTCATTGGGGCTAACTTAGTAGCCTTGTAAGCTTGGGTGACCAAATAATCACCTTACATTTAATTAATCTTATTTATTATTTAAGGGTCTTAATTTGTGATTATTTATTTAATTGATTTGTTAATAATTTTATGATTGGTTATAAGCTTATTAATTATATTCTATCAATTGGTTTAATTAGTTTTATTTTTTAATAGTTTCTTTTTATTATTATTTGTAGCAAATAAACTTCAAATATAAGTTCTATACTAGGTTTAAATAACAAAACTAAGTACAATATCAACAAGGAGACACACAACAGAAAAATAATACAAATATCAACATATCATGCTAAAACTTAAATTTTATTTTGTTTTCTTTATATTATTCCTTAGCATGTTTATATAAACTACGTTTGAAAGCTCAAAATCATTAACAAGGTAGTTTTGTGATTGTTTAAGAATTTTAAAATCCAAAGAAAACATCCTCGTGATGCTCTCTTCGTGCAATTAAATATCGATGCACATGACACAAGTAAGTGGTCTATAGTATAGGCCTAGGTGACCACAAATTTCTCTAAAGTTCATGGAGGGGGGAAGCCTTAACCAATAAGGTCAATGTTTTGTAGGTGCACTAACCTAGGGCCAATATCTAATACATATTATCATGTATTATTGTGTGGGAAAATAAATCAACATTCTACATTGTGTGTGCAAGTGTAACTAGTTCGTCATGCAATGAGTTGGTCTTTATAGGTTGCAAAAAATATACCTGATCATGGCATATTGAGGTGTACCCGTACATCTAGGGAAAACATAGGAGCCTCTCCATAAGGCTTAAGAAAGCACGACTCATCCACCAACACTAGACATAACATGAGTCCCTCACAAGCAATAAAAGAGAAGATAGGTGTAAGTAGATAGATCAATAATAAACCTAAGTGAATGTTTAGGTAAAGATGTTGTGTGATGCAGAATGTATGTAAAATCCTACACGTTGGTAACTACTTGTAGATTAATGTAACTAACTCATCAAGGTACATATGAATATGATGCAATGCATATGTTGAGGCACAATCTGAATGATGTACATGATTTGAATCATATGATACAAAAAATATGTGTAGATCGACATATGAGGAATAAACATAAGTGAATACAATAAAATTGTTGTATTATACAATGTATATGAAAAGTTGATACGTAAGGTGGTGTATGAAGAGCAATGGAGAGTGTCACTAAAATAAGGCAATAGGGAAATCAAAATATGACATTCTAATGAAATTAATATGCATACAATCTAGAAGGTGCTAACATCATTCTGTGTAAGAAATAATATAAATTTAGATGCTATAAGTTACACACTATTCTTGTAACTTGTTAAATGATCACATGAGAATGAAAGTTCAATTGAGTGTGTTAAGCCTCATTAACATGTCCATAGGCACACCTAGAGAGAGGGGGGGGGGGGGGGGAGATAGATAGATAGAGAGAGAGAGAGAGAGAGAGAGAGAGAGCAAATTGGTTTTTAAAAATTTCTAACACAAAATAATCTTTTTGATATTTTTCAATAACAACAAATTAATAATGTTATCTCCTGATGTGGAAGAAAAATAATAATAATCATACTAATAGTAATGATAAGTTAATCAAATCAATATGAAATTAATTACAAATTTCTTAACATGATTTTTTTTGAAAAATAAATCATAGAGAAGTAAAATGTAAAAAATAAAAATAAAAATGAATACACTAGAATTTTATATTGGTTCAATTAAACAATGACCTACATCCAGACGTCAGAGTCCTCCTTTATTAGTATTACACTAAACCTTGAGTGTCTTTTCTTTAGCCCCCACAACAAGGCGGAGAAGCCCTTACAAAATCTCTTCCCCAACTTCATACAACAGAGTACCCAAATCCTTTTTCACACACCTGGTGAAGGAAGAGAACCTGAATCCTTTTTCACCCTCTTGGAGAAGGTAGAAAATCTTGAAGATCTTCAACCTTGAAGTTCTTCTTCCCAGAGCCACTAAAGGAAACAAGCAAGACACTTGAACTAACCAAGGCATAAGCTTGCTAGAGCAAGCAAATGATCCCCTCACATTAATTCTCCCTCACACACAACCTTTCCATCTCCTTCTCTAAACTCTCTAAGTTCTCTCCTAGCTCCCTCTCAAAAAACTCAATAGCCAAAAGATTTTCCAAAAGTTTATTAAGAGAGCTTAAATATAAAGGGGTCTGAAAACCCTAAATTTTCAATTACGTTGTAACTTTTCATATAGTATGATCATTGATCACATAATATGATTAGTTTAAAAATCAAATTCCATACAGTATAATGAAACAATCCTAGGATGAATTATTCAAAATCTATAAACTTGATCTTATAATATTATATGAAGATTGTATAGTATGATTAGTTCAATTGTTATGTGATCGTATAAGATGATTGCTGAGATGATAAAAAATTGTGCCCATTAATTGAATGACATCATAAGATACGATTAGAGAAAAAAAGTAAGGGTTCATCCAAGATGATTGCCAGGATGAACATTCATCGTACAATATGATATAAAGATAGTATAGTATGATAATCTATATGAATTAACCCTTGATTTGATTGAATAATCATGGGCTTTTAATTAATAAAGTTTTTAAATATCATACTGTACAAACATGATTGTATAGTTCAAATAGTTCAACAATTGAAATTTTAAAGCTTAATTATTTTGATTAGCGACTAGGGTTTCTTTTTGGAACATATCATACAGTCTGATGTTGATCATATAATTTTATTGGTTCAAAAAAAATTAATAAAAAAATTAGCCATTTTATATCATTTCAAAAGCACCTAATCGTACAATATAATTTTGATCATATTGTATGATTAGTTAAGAAATGTAAAAAATGTTTTCTCACTCCCCTCTGTGTGTATATGGTTGCCAGTAACATAGACCTTTTACAAGATTATTACTAAAGAAGTATAAGAATAAAAGAAATAAAGATTACAGACTCTTTAACATCCTATTGTACCCAAACTTGAGACATGAATCCTTTTCCATGCTGTTTGATGTACCTAAAATATTAGTACACACAATAATATATATGAAATACATAATAGTAGGAGAAATGAAAATTCAATCAATAATGTTTGTTCTCATCAAAATCACAAGCTTGAGATCTCTGATTGGAATAATCTTCCCCTTTTTTATGATAACAAATATTTTTAGTTTAAAATGCAAGAGATTATATTTTCTCCTAACCTCCCCCTCACTAGATGAGATATTTTTGGAAAATAGGGGAAAGTAATTTATTTTTCATTTTTCATTTTTTTTTGAAATGGAAATATAGATGGACACACAATATTTTTGTTTTGTTTTGTTTTTTCTTAAAATAAAATGGATTATAGAGAAGGCCATATAATACAACAACCTAACTACTCCCCCTTGTGAAATAATCAAAAAAGCGACAATGGATAAAAAGAACAAACGTAATATAGGTTGTAATAAAGAATTTGTTTGCTGGTGCGGGGTATGTAATATGATTTTTTTGGTCTAGGTTATATGCAATCAGGTAGGCTAATGCAAGATTGTTCTTATGGAAAGTTGAGCTTAAGCGAAGAGAAGGATTTGTAGATAAGTAATAATCATTATGGATTCATCAAAAGTAGTGTCAGACATAATGAAAATTGGTGACTACATATAAGAGAGGAGTGATATTTTCCATATCTTTAGCTTTAAGAAGAATATAAGTTTGGAGAACATGCTAGATTATATGAGATTTTTGATTTAGGGATTGGATAAGTGGCTGATGTTAGTTTAGAAGAGTATTCCTAATAACTATATTTACAGTGGTTCAATTTTAGTCTCCCCTAGATGATAGAATATGAGGTTGAACATCTTCAGTAGATATAAAGAGGTATTCAACTAAATCTTTCTTAGTGATTTTATAGGTCGTATATAGACATATGAAATCAAGGAGGAAGAATCTTCAGATACTCGTAGACTAGCAAAGGATTCATATAGAAGCTCAAAATTAAAAGGGAAGATAAGGATGATTAAAAAGTGGAGGGTGTATTTGGTGAATAGATCCATTACCCGATAGCTAAGAATGAATTGGTCAAGAATGCATAACAGGGTAATTTGGGCTTCCCTATATCTCTGATAGGTTACTTTATCATCTACTATCTTGAAATGATAATTAGTAGGATGATGAGAAGACTTCCCTTGGAGAAGTTGAAGAGAATGTTTGCCACCGGCCATTTTGAGTGTTGAAATCACAAGTTAAAAGAAAAGGAATATAAAGTTTTGAGTTAATGAACCTTTTGAAATCCATCCCTACTTATACATTTTTATCGAATCATATAATATAATCAAGGTTCATACAGTAAGATCAGAAGAATTCAATTCACCTAAATGATTTATCAAAATAGAGGTTAAGTCATATACTACGATTAGCATCATACAAAATTATCTGTGTTAAAAATTATTGTCTAGAGGAGTCATTGGTATGAGTGTTGACTAAAAGGTTCATACATTATGAATTGGTGTTCATAAAATATAAAGACATTTTGGTTATCATATCAGATGATTTATTTCATTTACCGGTCACTGACATGAGGATCATGTAGTATGAATTTGTGGATCATATAGTACGAGCATGAATAATTGGTTAGATTATAATCGCTAAAATCATAGACAGTGAAGATGTGTTGAGTTGTGTAGATTGTACAATATGATGTGATTTTTTAAAATTTATTTTGAATTTGTGTAATGATCACAGAATAACTACTACTATGCAAATAACACTGAACAGTCATAAGGAAATAAAAAAATATAGAGACAAACAAAATATATAAAATCTCAAGTTATTTATTTCATATTTCCCTTAATCTAGCATGAATATCAATAAACTTAATCTAGTCCTCAGTGAGCAAAAAAGTGTCATAGCTTAAAGGTTTTGTGAAGTTGCTTTCAAGTTGATCTTTAGAAGCTACAATATGTAGTTCTAAATCTCCATGGGATACATGATCTCTAATGAAATGATGAATAATATTTATATGATTGGTTTGGGAATGCTGAATATGATTCTTAGAAATAAATATGGCACTAGTATTAGCACACATAATTTGAATAATGCCAATAGAAAATTCTAGGTCAATGATTTGTTTCTTAAGCTATAAGATTTGAGCAACACAACTTTCTACGGTAATGTAATCCATCTTAACAGTGAATAGAGCTACAAAATTTTTCTTCTTAGTAGACCAGGATACTAGTGATTGCCCTATGAATTAATATGTTCTAGAGGTACTTTTTTAATCTATTCTACATCTTATAAATCCTTAGTCTGAGTTCCCTATAATTTAAAATATAAACTATATCTAAGATACTATATTTCTAAGTTTTGGATATATCTAAGAATTCTCTTAACTGTAATCATATGGGACTCCTTAGATCAGCTCAAAATCAAGGAAAAAAAAAACATTCACTAAATATTATATCATGTTTGCTAGTAGTTAAATATAGAAGTGATCCAATTATCCCCTTATGCTCCTTCTGATCTACTGAATTTCCATTTTAATCCTTATCTAACTGGATGTTAGTCCATCTTTTATTTTTTTAGAATATCCTTGCTATACTTACTCTAAATAAGGAAATTTTTTTCACCCCTTTGTTTCACACTAAATCTAAGAAAGTAAGTGTGCTCACCCATCATACTCATCTTAAATTTCTCACTCATTATTTTTGAAACATTTTCACATAATTTTTTATTGTTTGATCCAAATAGTATATCATCCACATAAATTTGAACAATAAGTAAGTCATTCTCTTTTTTTAGAATAGGGTGGTATCTACACTACCCTTGACAAAGGATCTATCTAGGAGAAAAGTGCTCAGCCTCTCATATCAAGTTCTAAGTGCATGCTTCAATCCATATAATACCTTTTTTAATTTATAAACATGATTAGGATAAGTTGAATTTTTAAACTCGGGGGATGTTCTACATATGCATCTTCCTTTATCAACCCTTTTAAAAAGAATTTTTTTACATCCATTTGATACATCTTGAAACCTCTAAAGCAAGCAAAGGCTAATAATACTTTAATAGATTTTAACATAGCTATAGGGGAAAAGGTCTCTTCAAGTTCAATCTG
Organism: Dendrobium huoshanense; assembly: GCA_016618105.1. Classification (NCBI taxonomy): domain Eukaryota; kingdom Viridiplantae; phylum Streptophyta; class Magnoliopsida; order Asparagales; family Orchidaceae; genus Dendrobium; species Dendrobium huoshanense. Next base: position 81,741,346 of record CM028345.1, on the reverse strand, counting down.
TTCTACTTGATTGTACCCCTTAGCTACTAACTTAACCTTATTCTTAATCACTACTCTAGAGTCATTCATCTTATTCTTGAACACCCACTTGGTTCCTATAATACTATGATCTTTTGGTAAATAAACCAATTCCTAAAAATCATTCCTAATAAGTTGATTTAACTCTTCTTTCATAATTAGGATCCATAATTCATTAGATAGGGCTTGATCTATACTAGTGGGTTCTACCAAAGAGATGAATACAAAATGACTAACCTATTTATTAAGTATATGCCTAGTCCTAACTCTGACAAATGGATCTCCTAAGATAAGCTCTTTAGGATAACTAGATGAATATCTCCATTCTCTAGGCAATGGATTTTTAGGCTCTACTCTATCTTCTAGGTCAATAGAATCTATTCCTTGGGTGGCATCTATCTCTTCTCCATCTAACCTAGGCTCAACAATTCTATCAAATTTATCAAACACTATAAGGGTGGACTCCTCTACCTCTAAGTTTCTCTTTTTGAAAATTATAGGCATTACCTATATATAAATAACCTAAGAAGATGCCAACTTTAGATTTGGGATCAAACTTTTTGAGAGGAGATTTATCATTAATGAGAATAAAGAATTTACACCTAAAGACATGTAAACACTACAAGAAAATGGGTTAATAGCGACAAAAAAATTAGAGACAAAAAAAATTTGGTCGCTAAAGATATCTTTTAGCGACCAAAAATAAGTGTGGCCTCTAAATAATAAGGAATCTAGATATTAGCCACTAAAAGAAAATTTGACTTCTAATTTTGTCACTAAAAGAAAAATTAACTGCTAATTTATATTATATCATTTTAGTGACAAATTTTTTTTTTTACTATAGTACATAATACGTTGTAAAAATATCATTAATATTATATATAATGATAATTATTCGTAAACAAAATTTAGGTTGAAGTAGGGATGATTTGTTTGCAAAACAAATAATAATAAAATGATGTAATTGATTAATCATTCAATTTATATAAAATATATGTTGGAGTTGCCTTGAATTTGGCTTGATTCATACTTGTTCATATCGTTGACCGTCGTACACTTTGTAGATATGCTGGAGGTCCAAGGTGGCGGCGCCCCCTGCCGAGTTCGTCTTCCTAGTCAGGTCGCGACAAGGGGCAACACCCCTGCTGGAGTTTCCGGGGGCAACGCCCTCCATACAAATTCTGATTATATGAATATTTTCAAAATTAAATTTAATAAATAAAATAATAAATTGAAATTAATATTCACTTTTTTAAGAAGAGAGATCTAATAATTAAATTAATTACAATATAAATTATTTAAATTTAACGATTAATTGTTTTTTTTTTGGAATTTACGAATTACTTATTTAATTAAAACAACATATTAGAAGAACCTAAGCATAACTCTCGCGATCTCATGCTGTCCATTTCTACTCGCCCTAGTTTTTGCCCTTAGCGACGACCTCCAGGCTCCAACGCGCGCTCGACCGCTGCCACAACTACTTCGCGCGCGCTGATATTTTCCCTCCCTCGAAATTATTCGGCAAACCCGCAAACTCGCCTCTCTGTCGGTTTCTCCCTCAGGTTTCTATCGCAGATTGCAAACTCCTTCTCGGATTTCTTATTTTCCTTAGCAATTGGTAAAGTTGTGCCGTGCCTCTCCACGAATCACATTTCATCTTCTCTACTGTAGATTCATAAATTTCTTTTTCTTGAGTGATATGTGCCGACTGCCGACTGCCCACTACCGACTGCCGACTGACGCTACATCATCTCGCAACCAAAGGTAACTTTTATATTATTTTTCTTTTCTCCGATTTAATTTATGAATGTGATGGTGCGGTTCGATTCGCTTATTTCAAATCTTTTGAGTTTGTTTTTTTAAATTCTTTTGAGTTTCTTAATTATTTTTAGTTCCTTGTTAGATTCACTTCGTAATGTTTATTTTCTTAAATTCTTCCAAAAATATTTGTCTCTTCTGTTCAATTTAGACTTATGCAAGTTCTTGAATGGGTTTTTGGAATATCCTGAAAGTGACGGACTATGCCATGGAATGATGTAGCAGTAGGATTTATTTTTCTTTGTTAACTCACTTTAGGCATATTGTTTCTAATACATTTATTATTTTTATCGATACATTTATTAACAGCAAACAACCATATGATCGTGGATTGTGTTTTGTTCATTTCATAAAGTTATTGAACAGATGAAGATGCAGATTTTTAAATTTTCTATAAAAGTCTGCTGTTCTTATGCTATATGTAACATAAATTGATAAAAAAAAAAAAAACAAATTTGAAAGTCTTTTTGTGCAGAGAAACATTTGAGGTCTATTTGTAGATTTTAATAAGGGAATTTCATAAAAGATTTATATTTTAAATTTGACATTACTTGAAATGGTGATGATACATTGGTATTTTAATATCAAAATGTTTACCATTTAGGGAACAATCATTTATTGTAAATGGCTTATGAAACAAATGTCTATTGAGGTTGCAATTGTTCTATAAAGTTGGGGAGTTATCAGATGATTTGCACGATAACGAGCGTGCATTGGTGTGATCCGATAGCTCTAGAATCTTGCTTATAGTAAAAAGAGGCAATGACCGGTTTGGTGGCATCCTAGGACATACCCTATATGGTGACTGCCATCATGGCAAAGTTCACTCTTATTTCCCGACTTTTACTTGCAAATTGGGTTATAGAAGAGGGATTGTTGATCAAGCTGACCAATCTAGTTGGGCCCCATTTGGCCTACACATTTGCTAGGTTGGGTGGTTGCCTTGCACAAGTTCAAATTCAATACTATTTTTATTTTGTTGTATTTCTTGCAACAAGATGGTTATTTTGGCAATAATTAATTTTGCACTGTTTTGAATGTTTTGATCTATGAATATATATTTTTGAGCAAAATTAGATGTTGGTCATTCTTCATGAGTCACTTTTTGTTTTGTGTACTTGATTATATGAGTGTTTTACAATCTCAACCCTACCTAAAAATTCATTTCTTTGTGCGATGGGAAGACTTTTTTTTTTTTCTTTTTTTTTTTTGCTTTTGGCTGGTGGTCCAAAAGTTAACAGGAGTGTTGTGATAATTGCATGGGGTGTTGCATGGGTCTCAAACTTTTGCTCATAAATTTAATGATTGCCATTTGAGTAAAGATGCACTCCAAACAAATTCATATAAAGATAAGATTATCTTCCACTTTGTTTAGAAAGACCAATCAACATTCTCTCAAGTAAAAGAATTTGTAATCATCTTCTGCCTTGATTTTGCCACCTAAATGAAGTGGAGCATAATCCTATTTTTCACATGATTTGCTTGAGTGTTGCAGTACTCGCGCCATGTGTACATTGTTGTCTCCCTATTGGCTAGCTAGCCTTGTATTTGGCATAGATCATGGCATCCCAAAACTCTAATTCAAAAGTGAAGGTATTATTATTTTTGATATTAAAGGGTGATTTCCATTTTTGATGCTGCGGCCATTTATTCTGTTTATTACATATCATGTTGATTTAGTTGTGCTTGGCTAATATTTTTTTATACAATCACCATCCTCTTTCATTTCTACACACCCTACGTCTCCTTCTTCTTCTTCCTTCTCATTCCATCCCTCACAACTCAACACAGAAATCAGAGAAAAAAGTAATGCTCCTGCGGCTACAACCATACTGATCTCATGTACTTAGATGCCTCAATATATCAAATCCTCATTGGAAGAAGAGAGCTCTTCAAACCGCCACAGCAATGTCTCCTTACTCATGTCTCCTTACAAAACCTCTCCTTGGACTTCCCACACCAATCCCTTCATCATTCCGCCGGATCAAAACGACCTCTTCCCCTCCGGCACCAGTCTCATCGCCTCTCTCATTCGCGAAGTAGGCCACATCTACTCCCTCACCACCTTCAACGGCCTTCTCTACACTGGCTCAGACAGCAAAAACATTCGGGTATGGAAAAATATGGAGTTCACCGGATTCAAATTGATAAAATTGAACTCATTGGGAAAAGGCAAATAATAATTATGCTTTTGTGTAGATGTAATTTACACATTTTTTATACTTTTTGGCCTTCCGCACATATAAGATTATGTTTGAAAGAGTAAGTTTTCCATTAGCATGTACATCTTGGCCCCAGATACTTTAGGCAACTTCATCTCATGCAAATCGTGCACGTGTTTGGATTTTGTTGACATGACATAATCAGCTGATTACTTTCCTGTTTTTCCATGTAGTGATACCTTTCATTTATAAGTTCATGAATATTTATTGCACCTATCTGCAAAAAATTATTTTTCATCTGCTACTTGTTTTCAAAGAGAATATTGTATTAAACTGTACATTCTTTTAGATTTTATTTTTTCCTTTGCATTTGCTAATCCAGTTTTGTAAATGCAGGCTGAATTTAGAGCGTTGGTTGGTGTGGGTTATCAAACTTTGCAGAGTCTCTTACTTGATTTTTGCAAGTGGCAACCAAGCGAACAACTTCTGAATGCTCTTCTTGATATGCTTGTTGATGGGAAATTTGATATGAATGCCAATGTAGTAATAAAGGTTTTTTTTTTTTGTCTTTTTGGTGCTTGACAAATTGCTCTTTTGATTGAATGTAGAGTAGCCGTGTTATCTCAATCATGATTTCCTTTGAATATATTATTTCATTATGTTTGCAGAATGATGATGTGATTCTGCTTTTCTTTAATGTCCTACAAAAGGTTTGTTTGACCTTTTTTCATTGTATTTTCTTTATTGAGCCTCCTTGTTTTTAAACATTCATATGTTCTGGGTGGCAGAGCAGCATTTCACTGCAGTATTTTGGACTAGATGCCTTCCAGAATTTGTTGAAGGATTCAATCACCAACAGAACTTCATGCTTTAGGGCTGTGGTGCTTACTTTTCTAATTAGATAACTAGCATTGGAAAAAACCATGCATGTGGAGGCCGATATAAGGCCTGTAGGGATGATTTTTGTCTTAATTAATTAATATATCATATATGTAAAGGTAGTTTTTATTATTGTTATTATTGAGCAATAGATCGATGGAAGCTAGTTTTTTTTTAACAATGGATATGTGCATTCTTTGGCAGGATCAACCGGTGGCATCAGCTCCTCATTAATCGATATATTCCTTATCTGATGCTCGCATAGAGGATTCATCTAAAGCTTCTTCATCTACTAGATTTGGAAAAGAGTGATGTTACTAAAAATCTTGGTAAAAGCAATGTTGGCGATGACCATGAATAGGAATATAAGATTGGCATAAAATTATTATAATAGATTAATTATGTATAATTGTATATTTAAGCTTGAAGTAGCAATTTATTTTTTGAAGTTGGAAAAATCATGTAATTTTAGATTTATGATTTTTTTTTTTGAATAAGATTTTGTAAGTTCTCATATGTTATTTCAGTGTTCATATTTTGTATTTTTAATTGATGAATATATATTTAAAAGTATATGAATGAATATCATTTTCATTTTGTTCTAGCTTATCCTTATTTACTATTTTGATGAATGAATAGTTTTTGTTTTTGTTACATCAATGTAAAAAAAATTAGTGTTTTTTCTTTATGATGTATTTTATTTGTGTAATTATTGAGAGGTAATTAGATGCGATAATATACAGGAGTGATTGTTTGATATTAAATATTTTAACTAAGGTATAATTATTGGATTAGTAATAAATTTTATTAAATATAATCAAAATCTATACTCATAAATAATCACATTTCATGAAATTAAAAGAGAACTTGATTTAATTGGTTGAACTTGTTGCAGCAAATTTTTATTTGGTTGCTATTAAAAAATATGATAAATAAAGTTAATAATTAAAATAACTAAGTAGCATCTAAATGAATAACCATTAGCGTCAAAAAAGTGGTCGCTAAATTGTATAATTTTAGCGACCAACATTAATTTGTGGTCTCTAATTTAGCAACCAAAAAATAGTTTTGGCCGCTAAAACCCTCAGCGACGAGGCTACTGCGACAAATTAGCGGCCCAAAATTTTTTGGTCGCTATTAGCTTTAGCGACCAAATTATGTGTATTAGCGACCAATTTTGATGGTCGCTAATAACCTTTTTTCTTGTAGTGAAATGAGAGAGATTGGTTTTACCCTTAAGGAGCTCATAGGGTATCTTATTGATTTTGGATCTAACATTGACCCTATTTAACACACATCACCTAATATTCACAACTTCTGCCCAATAATATCTAATGAGAGAATATTTAGCTAGCATAGCCCTAGAATCTTCTACTAAAGTTTGATTCTATATTTCAACTATCCCATTATACTATAGAATCATAGGGGAAAAAGGTTATGTTCTATCCCTAACTCCTTATAAAAAGATTCAAACTTATCATTTATATTTCATATCCTATTTTTTTTTGTATCAATATGGAGAATGTGATAAATTCCTTGAGTGATTCATTCTTATGTGATAAAAACCTAACATAGGTAAATCTAGAGTAATCATGTATATATATATATAGGTCTTCCCAGCTAAGCTAGCAGTGTTAACACGTCCATGTGAAGGATTTTTAGAGGTCTACATATGGTGATTTCCTTAATGTTGTGGAATGAGGATTTTATTTTCTTTCCTAATTGGTAGGCATCATAGAGGTAATCCTTTGACAAATCTAATTTAGGCATGCATCTAACTTGGCCTTTGTGGGTTATCTTTTTTATTATTTTCATGCTTGCATGGCATAGTCACCTATATCATAGCCAAGATACATCAACAATAATTTTTAAACATAAAGAATTTGAATATTCAACATAATTTATATTAACAATGTAAACATTATTAATCCTTTTTCCTTCTAAAGCAATTTTACTATTTAAAAAAATGAAATATTAAGTTGATAGAAATTTAATATCAAATCCTCTATTACATATGTGCCGAATACTTTGTAGGTTGTATTTAAGTCTATCTTCTAGTAAGGCATTTTTAGTGATGAAAGTTTTAGAGTTACCAATCAAATTTGAGCCCTCCATTTTCTTGTTGATGTTGTCTCCCAGTGTTACTATGCCTCCTGCCTTGGCCTCTAGCATGATGAATTACTTAACATCTCCAGTCATGTGTCAAGAGCATCCAATGTCTAGGTACCATATACTTTTACTATGCCTTTTGTGAGGCCCCCCATACGAAGTCCATCACGGGTTAGTTTTGGAAACCCAAGTGAGTTTTGGTTCTACTTTATGCTTTAATGAATAATTTACATACATGTTATACTGTAATGTAAATGATTTTGGCCTTCACACTTGATGTGTTCTACAATGTATTATGTATGTGTGGGCTATGTTACCTATAATGCCATAAGAATAGCACCAAACACCTAGGAATGGATTTACTAATCTATGTGGGGTATTGTGCCACACACTAGGGGTATGAAATGATGCATGCTGTGTTTTGAAGTTATTCAATTATGCTAGTGTAGGTGGTGGTATATTATTTTAAAGTGCATGAATTTTGTTTCATAGGAACTCATTAGCACTTTCAAGACTTTAAATTTTAAGTTTTAATGCATACTCATTATGATTTAGTTTAGATGCAAGTGCATCTAATTATTTGTATAATTCTTCTAATTCAAGATGCTTTCTAAGGATTCTTTCTCTTTGGTTAACTGAATATGCTTCTTATTTTGATCATCAATGTTAAGAATATTTGACGAACTTATTCACTAAAAAGTGGTATGGTATGTTGATGATTCAGTTGTTAAAAGCCTTGAAAGAGAAATCCATTTAACTAATTTGAGAATTGTTTTCAAAAGATTAAGACAATATAATATAAAGATGAATCCTCTAAAGTGTACATTTGGTGTCACTTCAGCGAAGTTTTTAGGTTTTTTAATTTGACACTACATAATAGAAATATAACTTTCTCAAATTAAAGCAATCTTGTAAATGCCACCACATAAAGTCTCACTCAATTGCGATCAGTTCAAGGTTGGTTAGCATTCATCAAAAGTTTATAACAAATTTTTCTGGTAGATGTTAACCATTTGTAGCTCTAAGAAAAAAAGATTTCTTTTTTCAATGAGATGAAGGTTGTTAGAAAGCTTTTGATAGAATTAAGGAATATTTGTTTCAACCTCAAGTGTTGGCTAAAAGTTTAAATTATGGTTGTTAAACCACTTGAACTACAATGGAAAACTAGTAGGGGCTGTATTAGTGTTGAATTGGGACAGAATTGGCGCTTTAATTATGGATTTTTCATATAGAAAGCAAAAAAATAAATCAACCAATTTTAATTATTTTTGTAAAAAATTATTTTTATTCTTTTGATTTTTCATTTCTGATTTGTTTATTAAACAAAAGTTAATTCCAAAGATATGTCAAAATTTCGGTATCACAACGATATCAATTTCCAACTCAAATTTGCAAGAAAGAAAACATATGTGGAAATAAATGTATAGAAAAAAGTGCCGAAAGAAATAAGAATGAACACCAAAAATTTATAGTGGTTCAATCAACCTTAACATACATCCACACCCTAGAGTCCTCTCTGGGTACTGCAATAAACCTTTTAGTAAGTATTATTTTGTCTCTATTGTAAGGAAAAGAAGCCTTTACAAGAATCAATTCCACAAACGGTGTGGTTAAGAACCAAATCACTTTATCGTTCCCTAGTGTGGTGGAGTAGCAAAATCCCTTTCACCTTCCCTGACGTGGTAAAGTTACCAAATCCCTTTCACCTTCCTCAGTGTGGTGGAGTTGCTGGTGATGCTTTGACTCTAAGAACATATTCACAGAATTTTCCTTAAGAAAACTTTGACACAAAGAGGAACTAGGTGAATGTTGATCGAAGCAACCACTACAGGAAAAACACCCAATACTGACGGCCTTGATCTGTGGTTATATGGCCGTCGGTAACACCGGCGGTGTTGCCGGCAGTTTAGCCGTCGGCTACTACCGGCGGCTAAACCGGGGGTTTTTTTGGTTAACCATATGAGGAACACCCTCTAACACTCTCTTGTGGTCACACGACTCTTCTCCCTCTATCTCAACTACACCTCTGTCTCTTCCTTCATGAAGCTCTCTTTTTAAACCGTATATAGTAGAAGAACCAAGCCATTGAATACCAAAAGATTATCCCTCATAAGATAAGAGTTGATTAAATAATATGATTCAAGAAAACCCTAACTTCTAATTTAGCCATCTATGTTCATATAGTATAATATGAATATATTATAGTATGTTTATTTTAATTATTCCTTTCAGTACTATTTAATAAATTTTAGTATATACAATAAGTTAAAAAATTTTCATTAATTATCTAGTTGGATTTGTTGTAGAACTGTTTTCAAGGTTAAGGATTTTGATGATAGCAAATACTCTTATTTCTCTATGACTGCGTTATCTACTAACATTTCATGTCCACAAGATCAGACTACAATTTGGAACCAGCTCAAGATTGGGTAGAATAGGTCTGAGTCAGCTTGTACCTTTTTCCTTTCTTGAGTCTATTGTATTTGGTGTGGCTCCTAATACTATGTAACTTTGCACACACACACCTTGGAAGTTTTTCTGTCTATTTCGTAGAGTTTACTATTTTTGGTAACATCATTCGGGATGATATTTATATTGGCCTGGATGATCGGTTCAAAAAAATAAACCCTTATTAGGTGCATAATCCTCATTAAGGTAGTCGTCATTAAGCAGATCAGCCTGGACGATCCTTGTATCGGCCAGGACGATGGGATCAAATCATAAAGAATCACCCGCCATGATCAATTTAGATATTCTTTATTTCAGGACATCAGCCAAGATGATCTATACATCAGCCTGGATGATGCATTATAATTATGCCAAAATTAATCTGGTAATTATGAAAAGCAATTAAGGCTAATTGATACGATCACATCAGCCGGGCCGATCGCAGGATTAGCCGGGACGATGTCCTTGATGATTGATATCGGCCAGTATCTATTTCGGGCAATGTTCAGGATGATTGTACTCAGATTTGAACTAATCGTCCAGAATGATGTTGTATTAGCCTGGACGATGTAATCAATTTTCTTCTGATTATCCCAAATCATCCCAGTTGCTTGATCTTATTTTGTATTGATCAGCCAGGATGATATTCATATCGACCTAGATGATAAAGTCAGTAAGTTGCATTAATGAGCTCATTTTGAGATCTTCTATTTTATTTTTTAACAAGACACTTTTGTAAGTGTCTTTGGCAGCCATTATAGTTTTATTCTATTGGGGGAAACTTGAAGAGAGAGCTTGAAAGGGAATGAGGAAAGGGTGAAGTTTGAGAGAGGGAGAAGATCCTGTGAGGGGGGACTCAAGGGAGTGTGGAGGGGGATTCCACATGGTTGCTCCAGCAAGCTTGCACCTTAGTACCGTCAGATTCAAGGCTTGTCTTGAGGGAAGTTCACAAAGGAAGAAGATATTTTTGGTGTTAAAGGACTCGGCGACTCCGCCGCACCGGGAAAGGTAGAAGTGATTTTGTAAGGGCTTCTCCGTCTAGTTGTGTGGGCTAAAGGAGAGACACTTAGTTTAATGCAATACTCGGAGGGTGCCTCCGAGGAGTGGACGTAGGTCAATGTTTGACCGAACCACTATAAATCTGGTGTGTTCTTTCGTTCATTATTTTAGCATTTAATTTTCGCATTGTGTTTTCTTTGTGGTGAATTTTGGTTTGGTTTAAGTTTTGTTTTAAAGATATTTTAAAATATCAATTCATCCCTTTTTAGTTAGCCTTGGGACTAGTTCATTAGAACCTAATATTCTTAATAAACTTTCAAGTGGTATCAGAGTGGGATTCATAAAATCTAATTTTTGAAAGCTTTTGAATTTTTGATCCATGGCTAATTTTTTTAATCGTAATATTGCGAAAGGTTATTCAATCACCAGACCTCCTTTATTTGAAAATATTATTTTTGATTTTTGTTAGATTTGCATGTCTACCTTCTTGCAATCAATTGATTTTCATAGGTGGTATATGATTTTAAATGGTTATTCTTTACCGTCACGTGTTATAGATGAAATTAAAGTTGATATTCCTTTTAATCAATGGAATAAGGAAGAACAAATCAATGCTCAATTGAATGCAAAATCTTTAAACTATTTTTTCTATGCTTTAAATTCTGAAGACTTTATGTTAGTTCCCACGTGCATTACTGGTAAGAAAATTTGGGATAAATTACACACCATATACGAAGGCACTAGTGAAATCAAGCAATCCAAGTTGAATATTTTAATGCATGATTATGAATTATTTTGCATGAAATCTTATGAATCGATCTTAGACATGTATATTAGATTTATTCAAATTGTGTCATCATTGCATGCTTTAGGTAAGGAGTTTTCAAACTTTGAAAAAAGTCAATAAAATTCTACGTTGTCTACTTGATAAGTTTGATGCTAAAGTTATTTCTATTTATGAATCAAAGAACTTGAATGAATATTCTATTGATAATTTGATTGGCTCACTCATAGCCTACGAGCAAAGTTTTGGTCGAAGACTTTTTGATGTAGGTGAAATGATAGTACTAAATGCTGAAGGCATGGGACAAAGTGGCTTAGTTGGTGACAAATATGATAGCTTGTGAAGAAAATTAAATAGCTCACCAAAGCATAAGCATCAACAAAAGTGGAATAAAGATAAAAATGGTAAGATTTCTTCTGATGTTGTTTGCTTTGGATGCAGGAAGCCTGGACATATGAAAAATTATTGCCCTAATTTGAAAACTTGTCCTGAAAGAGAAAAGGCTAAAGCTAAGCAAATTATAGAAAGGGCAAGTAATGTAAAGAAAAAAATCTCCTAGGCAGACCTAGATTCTGAATCATCATACTAGGAGCAAGATACTGTTTAAATTTGTTTGTGTGTTTATTTGTTTGTGTTGTGTTTTTGTTTTTAGTTATTTTCTGTGTTTTTATTTTTTTTTTCAAATTTTTTCTTTATTTTTGTTATTGCTTTGAAATTTTAAATTAGCTTTTATACTTACTTTTGAAGTTCTCTCTGATCAACGCACACGTTCACTTTTCTAAAAATGAAAAATCTTACCTCTTATTTTTCATGAATTCTTATGTAAGTTGTGGTTGACTTCTTTAAAAACAGTCAAAGAAAGGAAACTCATGATTTTGTCTCTCTATCTCTTTTCTTAAAAAGGTTATTTTACTTTTGATTTAAAATCTTCATCATATTATAAATTAGATTTTGAAACTTATCTTTTTCATCTTCCTACATTTTGTTTATTGCATAGAGATCCTTTACAAGTTGTTGAATCTATCTCATAATTTTCTTAATCAAGTAGTTTGCTTTATCAATAAAATGAGTTTAATTTTATTTTTAAAATTTTAGAAAGGTAGCATCTTTAATTAAAAAAAATAAATATGGCCAATGACATCAAATAAAAAAAAGTGGCAAATAATGCCAAATCAAAAGATGCGTAATGACGCCAAATTTAAAAAGATACAGAAAGTGTATCAAAATATAAATGATGCGCAAAATGCGCCAAAAATTAACAAGAGGCATAAAATGAGCCCAAAATGAGTATGCTTACATTTTCTATTTTTACTAAAAGTTTAAGAAAACTCTTGATATTTTTTATACTTGATCTTGAAAATCAAGATTCTTGATTCACCAATTTTTACATTAATCTTCTATTAGATATGTTTTATGAAATGAGTTTTGAAAAATTAGTGTTTCTTCTTCTAATTTGTTCCTTGATTTAGATATTGAATTAAAAAGTTTTTGAGCCTTTAAAAGAACTTGAGCTTGGATTAACAATTTCTGAATTTCTAACCTTTTCTGGATTATGCGTTGTCAATCCATTCCTTACTAAGTTTTTGAATAAAATCAAGAGGTAACTTTCTCATTTTAAGAATATTTGATTTGTTCACTAGATCAGGGATCATTTTGGTTTTTATTGTTTTGATTGTTTGTGCCCCTCCTCTTTTTGATAATGTCAAAGGGGGAGAACGTACAGTTATATTTGTATCTTTTTTCATTTAAAAAAATTAAAAACTCAAAAATTTGATTTTCCCTTCTTTTTAAAGTTTTATTTTAGTAAGGGGGAGATTAGGAGAAATATTTCCCTTACTTTTTAAAGTTTTATTTTAGCAAGGGGGAGATTAGGAGAAAATATTTTCTTTTTGCAAATTCAACCTGTAATATTTGCCATCATCAAAAAAGGGGAGATTATTATAGAATTATTTTCATGGATAATGATTTTAATGATAGCAAACAGTCTTATTTCTCCACGACTGTCTTATCTACTGACATTTCAGGTCCACAAGATCAGACTGCAATTTGGAACCAGCTCAAGATTGAGTAGACTAGGTCTGAGTAAGCTTGTACCTTTTTCCTTTCTTGAGTCTATTATATTTGGTGTGGCTCCCGATGCTATTTAACTTTGCAGACACACACCTTGGAAGTTTTTCTGTCTATTTCGTAGAGTTTACTATTTTTGGTAACATCATCTGAGATGATATTTATATCGGTCTGGATGATCGATTGAAAAATAGAAACCCTAATTAGGGCATCATTTTCATTAAGGCAACTGTCATTAAGCCGATCAACCTTGATGATCCTTGTATTGGCTAGGACGATAGGTTCAAATTAGAAAGAATCAACTGCCATGATCAATTTAGCTATTCTTTATTTTTGGACATCAGCCAGGACGATCTATACATCGGCCTGGACGATGCAGCGCAATTATGCCTAAATTAATTTGGTAATTATGAAAAGAAATTAAGGCTGATTGATACGATTACATCGGCCAGGCCGATCACAGGATCGGCCGGGTTGATGTCTTGGATGATTAATATCGACTAGCATCTATTCCGGGCGATGTTCAGGATGATTGTTCTCAAATTTGAATGAATCAGCCAGGATGATATTGTATCAGTCTGGACGATGTAACCAATTTTCTTATGATCATCCCAAATCGTCCCGGCTAATTGAGCTTATTTTGTACTGATTGGTCAGGATGATATTCATATCAGCCTGGACGATAAAGTCGACAAGTTGCTTTAATGAGCTCATTTTGAGATATTCTATTTAAGCTTTTGACAATGCACTTTTGTAAGTGTCTTTGGAAGCCATTATAGCTTCATTCTTTTTGGGAGAAACTTGAAGAGAGAGCTTGAAAGGGAGTGAGAAAAGGGTGATGTTTGAGAGAGGGAGAAGATCCTGTAATGGGGGACTCAAGGGAGTGTGGAGGGGGATTCCATACAGTTGCTCCGGCAAGCTTGCACCTTAGTATCATTGGATTCAAGGCTTATCTTGAGGGAAGTTCACAGAAGAAGAAGATCTCTTTGGTGTCAAAGGACCCGGCGACTCCGTCGCATCGGGGAAGGTGGAAGTGATTTTGTAAGGGCATCTCTGCCTAGCTGTGGGGGATAAAGGAAAGACACTTAGTTTAGTGCAATACGCAGAGGGTGCCTCCGAGGAGTGGACGTAGGTCAAGGTTTGACCGAACTACTAAAATTATGGTGAGTTCTTTCCTTATTATTTCCGCATTTAATTTTCGCATTGTGTCTTATTTGTGGTGAATTTTGGTTTGGTTTGAGTTTTATTTTATAGATATTTTAAAATATCGATTCACCCCTTTTTGGTTTCCCTTGGGAGTTCATATGGGCCTAACATCCCTAACAAACTTTCAGGATTGTCGTGTCATTTTATTTATTAAGTACAATTAAATTGTAGTTCAACAGTGATGAACTTTCGAATGACCAAGAGTTGTTTCTATCGACCATCTAATATGATCTTAATCATATAACTAATTTCATCAAATTTGATTACTTAATTAAAGGGATTAAATTAAGCAAGATTCTTTTGACATCATATAATATGATTAGGATCATATTAGACGATTAGACCAAATTCTAATTTTAAAATATTACCTAGTATTAAATGGTGGCAATATTTTTTATTATAAACAAATCATCATATATAATTTGTATCATACATTATGATTAGTTCATTTTTTATTTTAATTTTCCTTTTCTTTATAAATATTTTAATTAATTTTTGATTACATAGATTGTATAGTACGATCTTAAAAAAATCCCTTATGTTTCACTCACCTTGTGTGTGCACAATTTCTAAGCTAACAAGCACCTTTTACATTAATTAACTCAAGAAAAGAAAAAGTTCAAACTCTTAAATAAATAAAACCTATGCTTGATTAACTATCCTTGATTTTATTGCACAGAAATTAAGGAACTAAATATTTTTTTATAAAGTAAAACTAATTTATTGAGTAAATTTTTTTTGGTATTTGATAACTAATCCAACATTATAAAAAAGATTAGCTTGGTGGTTAATAATTTTTTATAGTTTGATGTAACATTCTATCCTCTTCATTATATGAAAGTTCATACATTAGTAGACTTCCTAGTAGTA
The DNA here is from genome assembly GCA_016618105.1 of Dendrobium huoshanense. NCBI lineage: Eukaryota > Viridiplantae > Streptophyta > Magnoliopsida > Asparagales > Orchidaceae > Dendrobium > Dendrobium huoshanense. The sequence continues at coordinate 81,725,983 of CM028345.1, read as the reverse complement.
TGTCAAGCTAAGGACACTCTTTCAGTTGATAATGAGCTACCAGATAACCAAATTTTTAATTTAAAAGTAAATAAAAAATCATCCTAGGAATTTTATTTTCTGGTGATATGTCTAGTCAGAAAGATAGCGAACCACAAGATATATCCTTAGGGAAAGATAGAATTGGTATTATATTCCTCACACTAGATAAAGGTTTAATGTATTACTCTTGTTATTTTTCATAGCCCTATGCAAATAATGAAGCTAGGTATGATGCACTGATAACCAGATTAGAGTTGATAATCTTAAATATATCAAAGAAGCAAAAGTATATAGAGATTTGAAACATAATTACAATCAGGTTGAAAGTATATTTAAAGTATTAAAGATAAAACTTATTTCATATCACCAATACATAGTGAAGTTATTAGACAAAATTATGAATGTGATTTTGTATAGAATACTATGTAGAATAATTATCAAGGAAGATGCTTTAATAAAGCTCACTAAAAAATTAATTTGTCACCAAGAGGACTCAATTCTAATAGATGTACAAGGCTGCAGGCCCTTATCTCCAATTGATATGGAAATATAAATAGAAAACCTTCAACCAAGGTGAAAATTATTTTTGCTGTAGAGGATGATGTGGGAGATTGGAGAAAAACCTTCATTGATTATTTGTATGAAAATATACTCCCTCGAGATAAATAATCTATAGATCAAATAAAAAGAAGATATCTATCTTATACCCTAATTAATGGAACCCTCTACAGAAGATCTTCCAATAAGATGTGGTTGGAATGTCTTAGAAAATTAGAAGATAAAATTATAGTAAAAGAAGTTCATGCTAGATTGTGTAGTGCTCAATAGTCTAGTCCTAAATTAAAAATAATGATTAAAAAGATGGGATACTATGGCCATCATTGATAGATAACTACATGAATGATGCACATAGTTATCATTAGTGTTAGATACATGGTTTAGTTCTACATCAACCATTAATTATCTTGCATCAAAAAGTTGCTTCGTGGATATTTAAAATCTAGAAATTAGATATTATTGGTCTAATTGATCTGTCATCATCTAGAGGTCACAGTTTATATTAGTACGTATAGACTATTTCTAAAAATGGATAGAAGTAGTTCTTTTGAGAGAAGTCAATGCTCATTAAGTGTTAAACTTCTTTAATGACCATATTATATATTAATTTGGAATTCCCTCCCAAGTCATATTTAATAATGGTCCATCCTATAGAATCACAAAAATAAATAGTTTTGCCAGATGTTATAAAATAGATTAGAGATACTCAACTATCTATTACCTTTAGGGAATTGGATTAGTTTTGGCTTTCAATAAAACTTTGATACAAATCCTAAAGAAACCCTAGATGACAATAAAAATGAATGGCACGAAAAGCTAGGAGAATCTTTGTGGGCATATTGAACTATATATAGAACTCCTTATCAATCTATGTAATTTGCTATAGTCTTTGGAGTAGAGGTTATTCTCCCTTTGGAGGTATAAATTCCATCATTTTTCATTAAAATGAATTTGTAAATTATAGAAGAACAAAGTTCTAAAATCAGAGTTGAAGTAATTGAAGGTCTAAAAGAGAAGCATTTGCAAGCTCAATATAGCCACAAGTTATATAAAGATAAAATGACTTTTGCACTTGACAAGATGGTTCATCTATGAACTTACCAAATAGGATACTTTGTTCTTATTCTAGGAGGAGCTATTTTTTCCCATTGAAGGATGGGTGCTAAATTTGAGCCAACTTGGGAAGGTTCATTCGTGGCAGAAAAATTTAACAAAGGGGATTCCTACAAGCTTGTTGACTGTAAATGGAATCATCTCATGTTATCTATCAATGGGTGATATCTTATTAAATAATATAATGGTAGTATTTATACATGATAAACATCAAATTAATAAAAAAATATTTGTGTTATCATAAATTGCCTTATTTTCTTGAATTTTCCTGCTATGAACTGGGTCTAGATGATTGGACTGGGTCCAAAATATTATACCAAAGTTTATAAATTCTTCCTTAAAAATTGGTAAAAGCTTTCTTAGTGGCATCATTTTTTTATACTTTGGTCGATCAGGTAATATGATTCTTGATTTTGTCCTAACTCGACTACCCAAAATTATTCATTTGAGAAATTCTTCATAATTGTATTTCATAAACCTATTTGTTTAGCATGGGTTTCCCAATAAACTTTTAATCTTTTCTTAAGGTTTGGATATAAGACCACTTTTATAACATCCTTTTCTTTTTAAATTTAGTTGATTGAGTAAGTATTTAATCATTTGAGAATTATTTCTCATTTTAATATCGTAGATCTTATTGTTTGAGAGAGTTAACTTATTCAAGTCTAAATTCGTCTTTAGGTATAATTTGACTTTTACAACCACCTATAGACTTCTACTTAAGTTTGCTTTTATGATAGCTATCCTACTTAAATATGTCTTTTGGTATTAGCTTTCTTTTATTCCATCCTATTGAATTCTAGCATAAGTATGATTTATGGTCGCTATCCTACTTAAAATTGTTTTTAGATATAAGATCATTTTTGTGCCTTCCTATAGAGTCTATGTATAATTTTTCTTTTGCAACATCCCTCCTATTAATTTATAGTTGATTGGTTAATAAGATCTAAGGTATTTTTTTAATGTGATAGATAAATTCATTTATTTGAGAGCCACTTCACATTTGAACATGAAAAAATCTGCTAGTTTGAAAGGGACCATTCATTCAAATATCAATCCTACTCACTATTTTATTTTGGTTAGGTGAGTATATAGATCTTCCTTATTTGGTGTTTCAATTTGGTCAAGTGAATGTTAGACCCCTCTAAATCTTCGTGTCTTTCTATTCTGAAATGGTCAAGTAGACATTAAATCTTTAAAATTTTCTTTGTTTATTATTTTAATATTGTTAGGTGAATATTGAGTTATCCTTCTTTACTAATTGATATAGTCAGGCAATGATAGGATACCCTTTATAAATTCAATTGAATTTGACTTATTTTGGGTAGATCTCCTTATCAAGTTCTCTTCCAACTATATTTATCAAATAAAAATGATTTGTCTATTATGTTGCAGATTTCATGAATTATGTTTTGATGATTAGCAAACACTCTTGCTTCTTTTCGACTGACTTTACTATTGACATTTTCAGGATTCAAAGATCGGACGGAAATCAGAATCAGCTCAAGACTGGGTAGATTAGGGTTGAATCAGTCAATAATTTTCTTTTTTTCTTTCTTGAGTCAATTGTAATTGTTTGAAGTGACTGATGTTAAGCAACCCTACACACACACACTTGAGAGATTTAAAACTTGTGTTTTTACTCACATTGGCCCGGACGATATTTATATCATCCTGGACGATCGAGTTCAAAATAGAAGATCTAATCAGGATTTCTTAGTTAAGGCAGCCGTAATTAACTGATCGTCCTCAACGATACCTGTATTGGCCAGGACGATATGCTCAATACAGAAAGAATTTTCCTCCATGATCAATTTAAGTATTCGGTACTTTTGGAAATCGGCTAGGACGATTATTTGATTGGCCTGGATGATATTATATAATTATGCCTAAATTGATCCGGCAATCATGGGAGTAATTAAGGATGTTTGATATGATCACATCGACCTGGACGATCCTTTCAAAAACCCTTGGTTGCTCCTGGACGATAAATATCAGCCATTACAAATTCAGGGCGATGCTCTGGCTGATTTAGATCGGACAGCTCAAATTCAGGGCAATACTCTGGACGATTTTCCTTTGATTTGAACTGATCGGCCGGGACGATCGTGATATCATTCGGGATGATCAAGCAAATTTTCAATCGTCTAGTTTGTATTCAGGGTGATGCTCTGGCCGATCTTATGAGATTTGTATTGATCGGCCAGGACGATTTCCATATCGTCCTGGACGATAATGTTGGCAACTTGTAATTAATGAGCTCCTTTGAAGCTTTTCTATTTAAAAGCTCTTGTTCAAACATTTTTGAACATCCTTGGCTGCTGTCTTGACCTGAGAAAACCTGAAGGAGAGAGAGAGAGAGAGGGAGAGAGAGAGAGGATCTTGTGAGGGGTTTATAAGGGTTGCTCTACGCATTGTTCCACTTCTTCATCCCTAGAGTCTCTTATCCTTGGAAGGGTTGGGAGAGGTAAGTTTCAGCAAGTGATCATGGTTCTCTGCCTGCTTCAGGAGAAAACAAAAGGAGTTGGGTTCTCTGCCTTGCCGGGTGTGGCAAAAAGGAGGTGTTTTTGTAAGGGCTTCTCCGCCTAGCTTTGGGGCCTAAAGGAGAGTCACGTTGGTAGTGCAATACTTGGAGGGCGCCTCCAGGGAGTGGACGTAGGTCAAGTTGACTGAACCACTATAAACCCTTATGTTCTTTTTTACTGCTTCTGCACTTTAATTTTCCGCACTTATTTTTTCGTGGTGATTTTGGTTTGTGATAATATTTCTTTCTGGTTTTAAAGATTTTTTAAATACCAATTCACCCCCCCTCTTGGTTAGCGTCGGGACTAGTTCATAGGGCCTAACATCGCTAACAAACTTTCAAGTGGTATCAATGCGGGTTCATAAAAGCAAAGTTTGAAAACTTTTTGAATTTTGATCCCTGGCTAACTTTGGGAATCATAATACAACTGAAGGATATTCTATTACCCGACCTCCCTTATTTGAAAACCTTTCTTTTGATTTTGAAAAACTCGCATGTCTACTTATTAAAGAAGGATATTCTCCACCTACTCATGAAGTTAACAGAATTAAAATTAAAGTTGCTTTTACTGAATGGACTACCGATGAAAGAGATTTACCTCAATTGAATGCAAAGTGTTTGAACTGTTTTTTCAGTGCTTTAAAGTATGAGGATTACATGCGTGTTTCTACTTGCTCTATTGGAAAAGAGATTTGGGATAAGTTGTGAATTACTTATGAAGGAACCAATGAAGTGAAACAATCTCGTTTGAATATTCTCTTGCCTGACTACAAACATTTTCGTATGAAACCTTATGAATCAATTTCTGATATGTATACACGATTTACTCAAATTGTAACTTCTTTGCATGCCCTAATAAGAGAACTTTCAAACTATGAAAAATTAAATAAAATCTTACGATGCTTGCCTTCCTCTTTTGATGCTAAAATCACTGATATAAATGAATATAAGGATTTAAACACCTATTCGATTGATAACTTACTTGGCTCACTTATTGCTTATGAGCAAGGGGTGAATCAAAAAATTTTGATGCATGTGAGAAAAAGAAGGAGAAAATAGTGGCACTGAAGGCACACAAATCTGACTCTGATTCTTCTGGGTCTGAGAGCGATGACATTGCCTTTATCACAAGGCAATTCAAAAGCTTTCTAAGGAAGAAGCAAAAACATCATCAAAATTGGAGAAAAGGTAAGGATAACAAATATTCTAAAAGATCTTATGATGTTATTTGCTTTGAATGCAGGAAGCCCGAACACGTGAAAGCTGATTTCCCTACACTTAAGACGTACACGAGCAAGGAAAAGAGTGAGGAGAAATCCAAGTTTAGAAAAGACAAAAAGAGACTTCAAAAGATGTTTTGGGCGGATTCTTCATCAGATTCATCGGAGACGGAACCAAAAGATGAGACAACAAACTTGTGCTTAATGGCAAACGATAATCTTATTTAAGAAGAGGTATGTGAACTTTCCTACGATCAACTTCTTGAAGTTTTTGAAAAAATTCATGCATCATATAGGAAACTTAAGAAAACACATGCTAGCTTGAAATTGAAAATTTTGAATTTACAAAAAGAGCATGAAGTTATTCTCAAAGATCATTCTATGATTGATTCAAATCACATTATTATACTTGATGAATTTGATGAGTTAAACAAAAAGTATTGTGAATTAATTGAAGAGCATGAGTCACTAAAAGTCAAACACACCTCACTTGAATCTGATTTTAAGAATTTTAAAGAGATGGAGAAAAATTTGAGGATTGATAATGATGCCTTAAAAAGTACTAATTTGAGGATTCAAAATGAATTGGATATATTTAAGAAAACTAGGATGACACCAACACTTGATCAAAAGCTAAAACCTAAGAAGAGGCATTATAAATCAAATCATTTAAAAAATCATTTTCCAGGTCTTAGATATTTTTGTGTGGCATGCTAGGACACATCTCACACACTTGCACTATTCATCATAGTACACGTTGGGTGTGGAGACCAAATGTGCATGATTTACAGCATACCACACATGCATTGCATTCTACTTTTCATAAGAAGGAACCCAAACCTGTTTGGGATTCCTATATCTGACATTTGATAATTTTGTAGGTGGGCTCTCACAAAAGGCCTCGTGAGAGTATGTGGTACTTGGACAGCGGATGCTCTCGACATATGACTGGTGATGCCAATCAATTTGTTTCGCTGGAGTCCAGGACTGGAGGCAAGGTTACTCTTGGAGACAACACCACCAGGAAGGTGGTAGGCTCTAGTATAATTAGTAATTCAAAGAACCTTATGATTGAAAATATTTTGCTTATAGATGGATTGAAGCACAACCTGCTCAGCATCAGTCAACTCTATGACAAAGGCTTCATCGTGCAATTCTTTGCAAATTCATGCATTGTAAGTTTAAGTAACAATACTATTTTGTAGGGAAAAGGGATCAACAATGTGTACATGCTTGATTTAAATAACATTGAATGTGCTGCATCATTTTGCTTAAAAACTATTATTGATGATTCATGGTTATGGCATCAAAGATTATGTCATGCAAGTATGAAAATCCTTAGGAAAGTGACCTAAAAAGACCTAGTTAGAGGTGTCCCCAAACTCAAGTTTTCAAAAGACCACCTTTGTGATGCCTGCCAACTAGGAAAGCAAGTCCACTCCACTTTTCACCCCACTAAGGACATTAGCACCTCTAGACCTTTTGAAGTCCTTCACATGGATTTGTTTGGACCCATTAGCACTACCAGCTTGGGAGGGAAAGTTGAAAGTGCTCTGATGGCACTAGAAAGTTTGTTACGGATGTTAAGCCTTTTGAATCGGCCCAAGGCTAAAAAGAGAGAGGTGAATTGGATAACTTTAAAACCAAAGATAAAACTACAAACCAAAATCACCACAAAGAAATCAATGATGCAGAAATTAAATACGGAAGGAATAATAAGAAAAGAACACACCAGATTTATAGTGGTTCGGTCAAATCTTGACCTACGTCCACTCCTTGGAGGCACCCTCCAAGTATTGAACTAAATTAAGTGTCTCTCCTTTGGCCCCTATGGATAGGCAGAGAAGTCCTTAAAAAATCACTTCCACCTTCCCCGGTGCAGCGGAGTCGCCTGGTCCTTTGACACCAAAGAGATCTTCTTCTTTGGTGAACTTCCCTCGAGAAAAGCCTTGAATCTGACGGTACTCAGGTGCGAGCTTGCCAGAGCAACCGTGTGGAATCCCCTCCACACTCCCTTGAGTCCCCCCTCACAAGATCTTCTCCCTCTCTCAAACTCCATCCTTTCCTCACTCTCTTTCAAGCTCTCTCTTCAAGTTTCCCCCAAAAGAACAAAGCTAAATTGACTGCCAAAGACACTTATAAAGTGTCATGCCAAGCTTAAATAGAAAAGCTCAAAATGAGCTCATTAATGCAAGTTGCCAACATTATCGTCCAGGATGATAGGTATATCATCCTTGCTGATCAGTACAAATTCAGCTCATCAGCCCGGGATGATTTTAGACGATTAGAAGAAAATTGGTTACATCATTTTGGCCGATATCACGATCGTCCAGGCCGATTAGTTTAAAACCGATTTCAATCATTCTGATCTTCGCCCTGAATTCGAGCTGTTCGATATAGATCATCCTAGGACATCATCCCGGCCGATCCAGCGATCATCCCGGATGATGTGATTATATCAATCAACCATTAATGCTTTCCAAAGATACCAGATCAATTTAGGCATAATTGAGTTAGATCGTCCTCGACGATAGGAATATCGTCCTGGCCAATTTCCTAAAACAAAGAATACCTAAACAGATTATGGCGGCTGATTCTTTATGAATTGAGACTATCGTCCTGGCCGATACAGGTATCGTCCAGGACGATCAGCTAATGACGACTGCCTTAATGAGGATGCCCTAATTAGGGTTTTTGTTTTTGGACAGATCGTCCTGGATGATATAAATATCATCCCGGATGATGTTACCAAAAATAAAAATCTTTAGGGAACAACAGAACATCTTCCAAGTTTACAAATCATCTGGTGCCACACCAAATACAACAGACTCAAGAAAGGAAAAATAGTATAAACTGACTCAGACCTAGTCTAAATTGTAGTCTGATCGTGTAAACCTGAAATGTCAGTACATAAGATAGTCGTAGAGAATTAAGAATGTTTGATATCATCAAAGTTATAAACCATTGATCCACAACAATCTCCCCCTTTTTGATGATGGCAAACAATTCAATTTGAATTTACAAAAAGGCAATTTCTCCTAATCTCCCCTCACTAGAATAAACCCTTTTAAAAAATAGGGGAGATAAAAAATATTTTTATTGTTTTTAATTTTTTGAAAAAAAAAAGGATACAAATTCAACATTACGTTCACCCCCTTTGACATTATCAAAAAGTGAGGAGGCAAAAAAAAAACAAAATGAACTAAAGAAAAATAATTTTCCCTGATCTGGTTAAAAACAAATATTCTTAAAATGAGAAAGTTACCTCTTAGTTTTAATGAAAAACTTAGTAGAATTGGATTGACAACGCATAGTCCAGAAAAGGTTAGAAATTCATAATTTGATAATCCCAACTCAAGTTCTTTTAAAGGCTCAAAAAACTTTTTAATCCAATATCCAAATCAAGGAATAAACGGGAAAAAGAAACATTAATTTTTCAAAACTCCTTTTATATAATCTCCTTTCATAAAATATATCTAATAGAAGATTAATGTAAGAATTATTGAATCAGGAATCATGTTTTTCAAAATTAAGTATCAAAAGTATCAAGGGTTTTCTTAAGCTTTTAAGAAGTACAATAATGGTAAGTATTAAATTTTGTGGGCTCATTTTATGCATCTTGTCAATTTGAATGACGCTCTTTGCGCATCTTTTTATTTTTGAAACACTTTTGTGTATATTTTTCAATTTGGCGTCATTGCGCATCTTTTATTTTTGGCATCATTGGCCAAATTTTTTTTAATATGCTACCTTTATGAAATCTTAAAAACAAAAGTAAACCCATCCTATTGATAAAGCGAATTCTTGATTAAGAAAATTATGAGTTACATTCAACAACTTGCAAAAATTTCCTATGCGATAAATATTTATAAGGAGATAAAAAATTTAGTTTTAAAAACCAATTTAAAAGATGAAAAAGATTTTAAATTAAAAGTAGAATAACCTCTTTTAGGAAATAGAGATTGAGAATAAAAAACATGATTTTCCTTTCTTTGACTGTTTTAGAGAAGTCAAACACAACTTACCAAAGATTTCAAGAAAAAATAGGAAGTATATTTTTCATTTTTAGAAAAGTGAATGTGTGTGTTGATCAGAGATAAACTTTCACGAAAATAAAAATTTCAAAGAATAAACAAAACTAAAACATAAAAATAAAAAAGAAAAACACAAAAATACAGCACAAAAATACGAAAGGCTTTTAACCATTATCTCTCTCCTGGTCCGATGCTTTAGAAACCAGATATGCCCATAAGATTTTTTGCCTTTCATTATTTCTCCAGTTTAATTTTGCTTCGCCTTGCCCTTTTCTTTCATAGGAAGAATTTTTAAATTAGGGCACTAATTTTTCATATGTCCATGTTTCCTACATCGAAAGTAAATAACGTCAGAAGGAATATGAACATCCTTTCCTTTTTTTACCTTTTTTCCACTTTTGCTTATGCTTTGGTGAGCTTTGTGATTTGCTTGACAAGTCATTGCATTTGTCACCAACTAAGCTATCTCTTTCTATATCTTCAGCTTTTAGAACAATCGTTTCACCTGCATCCAAAAGTCTTTAACCCAAACCTTGCTCGTAGGCAATGAGTGAGCCAATCAAATTATCAATAGATTATTCATTCAAATCTTTTGATTCACAAATAACAACTACTTTAGCATTGAACTTATCCAGTAGACAATGAAGAATTTTGTTAACTTTTTCAAAATTTGAAAATTCTTTTTCTAAGGCATGCAATGATGTTACAATTTGAATGAACCTAGTATAAATGTCTAAAATTGTTTCAAAAGGTTTCATAGAAAATAGTTCAAAATCATGCATTAACATATTCAACTTGAATTTCTTGATTTCATTAGTGCCTTCGTATATGGTGTGTAGTATATGCCAAATTTCCTTACCAGTAGTGCACGAGGATACTAACATAAAATCATCATAATTTAAAATACAGAAAAAGCAATTTAAAGATTTTGCATTCAATTTAGCATTGATTTGTTCTTCCTTACTCCATTGATTAAAAGGAATATAAATTTTAATTCCATCTAAAACTCATGACGGTGAAGAATAACCATTTAAAATCATATGCCATATACAAAAATCTATCAATTGCAAGAAAATAGAGATGTAAGTTTTCCAAAAATCAAATGACATATTTTCAAATAAAGGAGGTCTGGTGTTATAATAACCTTCCGCAACATTATGATTAGCCATGGATCGAAAACTCAAAAGCTTTTAAAAACTTATTTTATGAATACGGCTCTGATACCACTTGAAAGTGCTCTGATGGCACTAGAAAGTTTTTTAGGGATGTTAAGCCCTATAAACCGTCCCAAGACTAAAAAGAGAGAGGTGAATTGGATAACTTTAAAACCAAAGATAAAACTACAAACCAAAATCACCACAAAGAAATCAACGATGCAGAAATTAAATGCGAAAGCAATAATAAGAAAAGAACACATTGGATTTATAGTGGTTTGGTCAAATCTTGACCTATGTCCACTCCTTAGAGGCACTCTCCAAGTATTGCACTAAACTAAGTGTCTGTCGTTTAGCCCCCACAGCTAGGCGGAGAAGCCCTTATAAAATCACTTCCACATTCTCCAGTACAGCAGAGTCGCCGGGTCCTTTGACACCAAAGAGATCTTCTTCTTTGGTGAACTTCCTTAGAAACAAGCCTTGAATATGATGGTATTCAGATGCGAGCTTGCCGGAGCAACCGTGTGGAATCTCCTCCACACTCCCTTGAGTCCCCCCTCACAGGATCTTCTCCCTCTCTTAAACTCCACCCTTTCCTCACTCCCTTTCAATCTCTCTCTTCAAGTTTCCCCCAAAAGAACGAAGCTAAAATGGTTTCCAAAGACACATACAAAGTCTCATGTCAAGCTTAAATAGAAAAGCTCAAAACCAGCTCATTAATGCAAGTTGCCGACATTATCGTCCAGGATGATAGGTATATTGTCCTGGCCGATCAGTATAAATTCAGCTCATCAGCCAGGGATGATTTGAGACGATCAGAAGAAAATTTGTTACATCGTCTTGGTCGATATCACGATCTTCTAGGCCGATTAGTTTAAAATCGATTTCAATCGTCTTGATCATCGCCCTGAATTCGAGTTATTCGATGTAGATTGTCCAGGACATCGTCCCGGCCGATCCGTCGATCATCCCAGATGATGTGATCATATAAATCAACCATTAATGCTTTCCAAATATACCAGATCAATTTAGGCATAATTGAGTTAGATCATCCTAGGCGATAAAAATATTGTCATGGCCGATTTCCTAAAACAAAGAATACCTAAACTGATTATGGCAGCTGATTCTTTCTGAATTGAGACTATCATCCTGGCCGATACAGGTATCGTCCAGGTTGATCCACTAATAACGGCTACCTTAATGAGGATGCCCTAATTAGGATTTCTATTTTTGGACAAATCGTCGAGGACGATATAAATATCATCCCGGAAGATGTTACTAAAAATAGAAATCTTTAGGAAATAACAGAACATCTTCCAACTTTACAAATCATCCGGTGCCACCCCAATTACAACAGACTCAAGAAAGGAAAAATAGTACAAACTTACTCAGACCTAGTCTACCCAATCTTGAGCTGGTTCCAAATTGCAGTCTGATCGTGTGAACCTGAAATGTTAGTACATAAGGCAGTCGTAGAGAATTAAGAATATTTTCTATCATCAAAATCATAAACCATTGATCCGCAATAAAAGTCTATGGTTTGGTGATTGTTGATGACTACTTGAGGTTCACTTGGACTAGATTTCTTTCACATAAATATGAGTCTTTTGAGGAGTTTAAAATATTTTCTACTTGGATTCAGAAAAAGCTAGGTTGTGAAATTTTGACCATCCATAGTGACCATGGGGGAGAGTTTGAGAATGAATGATTTGGAGATTTTTTTGAGGACAAGGGGATTAGCCACAACTTCTTAGCTCCTAGGACCCTTCAGCAGAATGGGGTAGATGAAAGGAAGAATTAAACCTTGGTGGAAGCCGCTAGAGCCATGCTTGCTGAGTATTCACTTCCAAAATACTTTTGGGCTGAAGCGTTAACACAGCTAGTTATGTGTTGAATAGGGTGAATGTTAGAGCCAAACTATATAAGATACCCTATGAGATCCTTAAGGGTAGGACACACAATCTTTCCCACCTTCATATCTTTGGTTGTAAGATTTTCATTCACAATAATGGGAAGTCTCACTTGGGGAAATTTGATCCTAAATCTGATGAAGGAGTGTTCTTGGGATATTCTAATGTTGGGAAGTCTTATAGGGTGTTTAACAAGAGGACTTTGATGGTAGAAGAGACTACACATGTAGTATTTAATGAGTCTGATCCTAAAAAGCCTGGAGTTGAGGATGATGATGATGTTGGAGAGGTTATCATTGGAATAGAAAATTTGGAGAAGGGAGTAGGTCACCAAAACATTGGAGTAGGAGATGTCACCCAAGGAGTAGAAAATATAGATTTGGAGGAAAGGGTTGGACCTTCTCACATCTTGCCTAGAGATTGGAGATACTTTACAAGTCACCCCAAGGATTTGATCTTATGAGACCTTTCTGATGGAGTTAGGACTAAACATGGACTTAGGAAGGAGGTGAACCACTCTTCCTTTATCTTAATGACTGAACCCACCAACATAAACCAAGCCCTTACTGATGAGTTTTGGATTTTAGCCATGCAAGAAGAGTTGAATCAATTTGTTAGGAATGATGTTTGGGAGCTTGTAGAAAGACCTAAGGGACAAAGTGTAGTTGGAACAAAGTGGGTTTTTAAGAACAAGGTGAATAATTCTGGAGTAGTGGTTAGGAATAAAGCAAGATTAGTGGCTAAGGGGTATAACCAAATAGAAGGAATAAACTTTGAGGAGACTTTTGCCCCTGTAGCTAGATTGGAAGCCATTAGAGTGCTATTAGCCTTTACATGTTATAAAGGTTTTAAGTTTTTCCAAATGGATGTTAAGAGTGCCTTTTTAAATGAGGAAATAAAAGAGGTTGTGTTTGTAGAATAACCCCTAGGTTTTGAAAGCTCCCATTGTCCAAATCATGTTTTTAAATTAAAAAAGGCTTTGTATGGGTTAAAGTAGGCACCAAGAGCTTGGTATGAGAGGCTTAGCATATTTTTACTAGAAAGAGAGTTTGTTAAGGGGAGCGTAGACACCACCCTTTTTCTTAGGAAAGTTAGAGATGATTGGCTCATTGTTCAGATTTATGTGGATGATGTATTTTTTGGATCTTATAACAAAAAACTTTGTGATGAGTTCTCTAAAATAATGAGTAAAGAGTTTGAGATGAGTTTGATGGGAGAATTGTCCTACTTTTTTTGGGTTTTAGCATAAAATAATTGGATGATGGAACCTTTTTAAATCAAACAAAATACATAAAGAACATTTTGAAGAAGTATGAGATGGATAAAACAAAGCCAATTAATTTTCCCATGACTTCTGGTGTTCCATTGGATAAGGACCCAAGTGGTAAGTTTGTTGATCAAAAGAAGTATAGAGACTTGATTGGATCCTTACTTTACCTGACTGCTAGCCGACCTGATATTATGTTTAGTGTTTGCCTTTGTGCTAGGTTTCAAGCTGAACCCAAGGAGTCCCACCTGACTGCTGTTAAGAGAATTTTTAGATACCTTTTGGGGACCCAAATCTTAGGGATTTGGTATCCAAGGCATAGCACTTCTTTTGAGATAATTGGATTTTATGACTCTGATTTTTGCAGGATGCAAGGTGGATAGAAAAAACACTTCAGAAACTTGTCAATTCATAGGACAATCTTTGGTCTCATGGTCTAGTAGAAAGCAAAACTCTATTGCACTTTCCACTGCTGAAGCTGAGTACATTGCTTTGGGGAGTTGTGTGGCCCAAGTCCTTTGGTTGAAATAACAGGTATTGGATTTAGGATTACGTGTAGGCACCATCTCAATCTTTTGTGATAATACTAGTGCCATATGCATTTCTAAGAATCCTATCCAACATTCAAGGACTAAGCACATTGACATTAGGCATCACTTTATTAGAGATCATGTGACTAAGGGAGACATTGATTTATACCATGTGACAACTGAAAATCAACTAGCTGACATCTTTACTAAACCACTGGCCTTCAACACTTTCAGCTCTTTAAGGATCAGATTAGGTGTGATTGATATAAATGCATAAACTTGATTTTTTACTTCTTCCCTTTGCTTTTGTTCTTTTTATTTTTGATTTGCTTTTCCTTTTTACTCTTTGTTGTTCATTTCTTCTTTTTGATTTACTTTCAATTTTTTGTTTGATTTATTTTACTTTCATGTTCTTTTAATTTGGTTTTCAAAATCATTGTTGAAATGATATCGTATGCCTTGTCCTTAGTTTTAAAAATTTGTAGTCAATGTTTTACATCTCTTAAATCTATTAGATGGTAAAAATATACCATTAATTGTGTCTCTTTCTCTAATCTATTTTAGTGGCACAGTTTTCTTTTCTAATAAAAAATTTATTTCAAAGTAATAATTGGGTGTGAAATTAAGATCTTTTCTAACCTTGCCAAAGAAAATCTATCTTGTATTTATAATGATCAAAGTCTTTTTGGCACATCAAGATTCCTCGTCACTCTTATTATTGGTTATTGATTCTATTTTGTGAATTGTTCTTCTCTATGTTAGAGAGAGAGCTCCTATTCTCTAATATCTAGAGGATATACTCACAACTAAGATTATTTTTAAGAGTTTTTTAAAGAGAATAAAGGTTGCAAAAAAAAAAAAAAAAAATGGCCAATGATGCCAACAAAAGATGCACAATGACGCCAAATTTGAATAAAAAATATACACAAAGTGTATCAAAAATCAAAAGACACGCAAAGAGCCATTCAATTGAAAAGAGGTAGAAAATGAGCCCACCAAAAGTAAGCTCTCCTATCCTTTCAAATCTTTTAAAAACTTAGACTATTTCATATATCAAAGGCTTGATTTCGATTGTTTTGCGATTGTAACAAATTCACTTTGGTTCATTATTCTATAAGAGATTTTTTCTGGAAACAAGTGATGAATGGATCCTTTTTTCTATCCAATAGAATTCTTTGAGTTAGGTCATTGATTTCCAAAGACAATTTTACCCTAAAAGAAAGTCCGAGCTAAGGGTAATCATGATAGGATATTATACCGTTTTATGGATTTTTTTTTATGTTGATTCATTAGCTCACAAAATTTTTACAAATCAATCATATGGAGTACTACATCATGTTCATGCCTTGGTTAAAAAAAAAAAGGTCTTTTGATTTGTTTCTTAATTTCCTCCTCCTTTTTGAGATGTCAAAAGGGGGAGAGGGGTTCTTTTGTATGCTTGCACTTTTAATTCCATGTTTTACTCTACAATTTTGGATTAATTGTCAAAGTGTTTGCCATCATCAAAAAGGGGGAGATAGTTGTAGATTCCATGAATTATATTTTGATGATTATCAAACACTCTTGCTTCTTTTTGACTGCCTTTACTACTTACATATTTTAGGATTCAAAGATTAGACGGAAATTGAAATCAGCTCAAGACTGGGTAGATAAGGGTTGAGTCAGTCTATAATTTTCTTTTTTTTCTTTCTTGAGTCAATTGTAATTATTTGAAGTGATTGATTTTAAGCAACCCTACACACACACACACTTAAGAGATTTAGACCTTTGTTTTTACTCACATCGACCAGGACGATATTTATATCGTCCTAGACGATCGAGTTCAAAACAGAAGACCTAATCAGGATTTCTTAGTTAAGGCAGCCATAATTAAATGATTGGTCTGAATGATAGCTGTATCGACCAGGACGATATGCTCAATACAGAAAGAATTTGCTGCCATGATCAATTTAAGTATTCTGCATTTTTGGAAATTGGCCAGGATGATTATTTGATCGACATGGACGATATTGTATAATTATTCCTAAATTGATCCAACAATCATGAGAGTAATTAAGGATGATTGATACAATCACATCGTCCTTAAAGATCCTTTTAAAAACCCTTGGTTGTTCTTGGATGATAAATATCGGCCAGTACAAATTCAGGGCGATGCTCTGACCGATTTAGATCGGACAGCTCAAATTCAAGGCGATGCTCTGGACGATTTTCCTCTGATTTGAACTGATTGGCCGGGACGATCGTGATATCGTCTGGGACGATCAAGAAAATTTTCAATCTTCTAGTTTGCATTCAGGGCGATGCTCTGACTGATCTTATAAGATTTGTACTAATTGGCCAGGATGATTTCTATATCATCCTGGATGATAATGTCGGTAACTTACAATTAATGAGCTGCTTTGAAGCTCTTATATTTAAGATCTCTTATTCAAACATTTTTGAACATCCTTGGTTGCTGTCTTGACTTGAGAAAACCTAAAGGAGAGAGAGAGAGAGAGAGAGAGAGGATCTTGTGAGGGGATTCACAAGGGTTGCTCCAAGCATTGTTCCACTTCTTCTTCCCTAGAGTCTCTTGTCCTTGGAAGGGTTGGGAGAGGTAAGTTTCAGCAAGTAATCGTGGATCTCTGCCTGCTTCAGGAGAAAGCAAAGGGAGTTGGGTTCTTTGCCTTACCGGGTGTGGAAAAAAGGAGGTGTTTTTGTAAGGGCTTCTCCGCCTAGCTGTGGGGGCTAAAGGAGAGTCACGTTGGTAGTGCAATACTCGGAGGGCGCCTCAGGGGAGTGGACGTAGGTCAAGTTGATCGAACCACTATAAACCCTTATGTTCTTTTTTTACTGCTTCCGCACTTTAATTTTTTGCACTTGTTTTTCCATGGTGATTTTGGTTTATGATAATATTTCTTTTTGGTTTTAAAGATTTTTTAAAATACCAATTCAACCCCCTCTTGGTTAGCCTCGGGACTAGTTCATAGGGCCTAACATCTCTAACGAACTTTCATATTATATATTTATCTTGAATAAATCTTTCAATTTAAGATCATTTCTTATGATGGATTTATAATTTTTTTTATTTAGTTGATCTCTTCAATAATTACCAATATGTGTGATTTAAATTTCAAGTTCCTCATAGTTATTAGGGCCAATTTGTTGACCTCATTTTTAATTGAGGTTAGAACCCTAAATTAAAAATTTAATTGTGATTTTAAATTCCTTGAATTCCACTTCCAATTCCACATTATACTAGGCATGGTGATTCAATCATTGAACCATAAATAATTCATTTAATAATTAGCAATGTTGGTAACATGATCAAGTACTTAATCTCTATTAATCACACAATGATTATCAATGATTTGAGTAGTTTAAAATATTAAAATTTTCAATTATTTTTAAACTTCAATCCTAAATCATATCAAAATAAAAATCTAGCATAAAACTCTAAATGCTAAATGTTGTGTTTGGATCTAAATCATAAAGCCTTTGAACTTTTCCATATTTTAGGGAAATTTTCAACTAATTCAAAACCCTTTGTTAAGCCTCTAGAATGGTGTTTGATTATTTACATCTTGATTAAGCATGTCCCTATAATCTACCTAGCCATTTTAGAGGATTACATGATCTTAGAAAACAAAAAATGTAAAGCATATTCCAAGTATACAAAACCTTTAAATATTTACAACTCTTGTCATTGAATATGGAGTCATAAAATATACCATGTTGGAAGCCTTTGCGAACTCATTGAACATCATTACATTTATTTGAACACATTTAAGTCCATGGTTGTCCATGGTTAACATAGATTGACCTTTTTTGACCTATGGACCCCTTTTAATCATAAACCCTTCATACGTATGAATTATATTGAATTATCCAATCTAAGACATGGAATTTTATCCTATGTATTGAACAATTAGTCATGATTGTGCACAATAAAAATTGAACCCTTGAATAGGTTAAGTTGAGCATCATTGGAAACTTTACCATTAAAGGATCGTTTAACTCTAAACCCACCCTAAATCATGATTAAAAACATACATAAGCTCCATTAAAGCATCAAAATATGTTCAAACCATGAATCATAACAAGCTAAACACAATTGAACCCTTGGTTGGCCATAGTTGACCATGCCTGACCAAAATCTTATAAAACCTAAAGCAACCATATATGATCATTTAAGTTAAACCTTTGTGTCGAGAGCACTTTTATTACGACAACTATCTCCGCTCGTGCTCTCTAGAGATTTGCTTGTGATTTAGGGTTTTTGCTTTCGACCTCCTTTCTCCCTGCAAGTGGCATCATTTTCTTATTTTTTTCTTTCTCATTTTGTTTCTTTGGATTTGGCTTCAATTTTTTCACGCTTTGTTTTGAGGTCATTTTCAGGTTTTCAAGTTTTGGGAGATGACGACTCCATTGTCATCTATCCCATCATCTACTTCTTTTCTAGATGGTCATCCTTCAAGGATGTTTTGGCTGGATCTTAATCCTAGGGTGCTAAACTTCCTTTTGTGCAAACATCTTTTAAAGGTTGTCCAGCTTTGATGTTTGATGATGTTGTGGTTTCTTAACTAGCTGCTCCCTTTTCTTTAGCTTTGGTTGGAAAGTTTCTTCCTCGGTGACCTGATTTTGATGTTATTCAAAATTGTTTGGTTAATATGAAACTCTTGAGTTCTTTTCACATCAATTTGTTGGATCAAAGGCACATTGTGATTCAACTGTCTAACGATCTTGTTTATAGCTGAATTTTCTCATGGAGATCCCACGATATTCAAGCGTGTCAGATGAGGTTGCTCAAATGGACCCCAGATTTTGATATTCATTAGGAATCCCTTATTACTCCTATGTGGATCTCCTTTCTTAATCGAAGACTTCAATTCTTTAATTCTAAGATTCTATTTGGCTTGGCATCAATTTTTGGTAGGCCTTTGCAAACGGATCAATCCACTACTTCAATTTCTCATCCGTTTGTGGCACATGTTTTAATTGAGTTAGACATATCTAAGAGACATCCTAATGAGATTTGGATTGGTTCAGAGTTGAATGGTTATTTTCAAAAAGTAGATATTGAAAAATTGCCAATTTTGTTTCTCATTGTAAAATCCATGGCCATGTTTTAAATGAATGTTACATGTTACATCCTCATCTTCGTAAGGAAAAGGATTTTGCCAAACATTTCCATGGGAATGCTATTATTACAGTTCCTCATGATAGTGAGGGTCCTAACTGTGGAGTGTGTGAAGGCAATGATCATAAACAACATGAAATCGAGGATCCTATAACCCTTTCCTTTCCTCACATTGAAACACCTTCCTCCAATGTTGAGGAACCTATTCAATTATAGGGAGATTATGTCAACTCTAGCTCTTTCTTAACTTTAGGAAGTGAAAATATGAATGAGAAAATGTTGGCTATCACTTCTAACCAAATTAGTGCTACTTCACCTTTTATTAGTCCCTATATTCTTAACAAAAATTTAATTGATATGAATTTTTTTTGCTCAATAATATTTGTTCTAATTCCATAAATTATCCTTCTATTATTAATGATCAGGATGATGGACAACCTATTATGATGGATGGAAATGCTTGCATTGACATGAGTAGTAAAGAAAATGTGGAGGATGCAAATATCCTTGAGGAGGGTGAAGCGCCTCTAGAGGTAAGGCAGGTGGGTCTACACAGTGATAGTAAATTTAATTCTAGTTCTCATTATCATAGTGATGCTTTTATTGATATGGAGGATATGGATTTTGTTGATAAATGTTTTGTAAAAGATGATAATGATGCTAGTTATATAAAGTTTCAAAATAGGAGAGGTAGGAAAAGCAAGAAAATCATTTTACAATCTCATAGAACCACCTGTTTGCAAACTAGTCATTAGAAATTTTTGTTATGTTTAAATCTATTATTTAGAATGTTAGGGGTATTGCCCCTCCTCTAGGTTAAGAGTTAAAAATTTATGTCCAATTTATAATATTTCTATTCTTATTTGTTTGAACCTCTCATTAATTCTATTAAATAATTTTGTACTGCTAAAAGTTTGGTTTTAAACATGCTGTTTTCAATTTTACCAATAAGATTTTGGTGTTTTGGAATTATCCTGTATGATAAGATGTTATTGGTGATTTTATTCAAGTTTTGCATTACGATATTGATGTTATAAACTTATCATGTTGTGCCTCATTTGTTTATGCTGCTTCTTCTCGCATTACCTAGGAAAGTTTTATGGGAGCAGCTTACTAATTTCAACAAAATTTATAATTTTCCCTGGCTTGTTGGTGGTTATTTTAATACTATTTCTAATCCTGCTGAACACATTGAGGGATCTAGTCTTATTTATCATTCTATGGAGGATATTAACAATATGATTATGGATTATAATCTTGTTAACATTGGTTTCTTTGGTAACAAATTCACTTGGAATCATAGTCATTTATGGCAATGGATTTAATGATTTTTTGCTTAATTCTTTTAATTCAATTTCTATTGAGCTTCTTAGCAGGACTCTTTCTAACCACTCTTCTATGCTAATTAGTCTTAAGACCCTGCATATAAGTTCTTTGCCTAAATTTAGATTTCAAAATATTTGGTAGTTTCATGAGTCTTTTATGGATTTGGTTCAGGAAAATTGGCAAGCCCCCTTACATCTGGACAACTCTTTTTTTGGTATGAAAAATTTTTGGTTTAAACTTTAAAGGCATAAGAAAGTTCTCAATTGGTGGAATCATAATGTTTTTAAAAATATCTTCACAAACATTTTGAATTCTAAGGATAAAGTGAACACTATTAAGCTTAACTGTCAATTATTTCCTTCTGATGATAATTTAGCTTTACTGAGGGATGCTAAAAACCGTCTCTTAAAATTACAAGGTTAGGAGGAAGCTTTTTGGAAACAAAAAGTGGCTGTGAAGCATCTTGTTGAAGTTGACAATAATAAAAAATATTTTCATGCTTTGGTTAAGAGAAAATGTGTCAAAAACTCCATCCAAAAAATCAATCGTGATGATGGATCTGTTACTGAGGATGTTGAGGAAATTACTAATTTAGCTGTTCAACCTTTTCAAAACTATTTCAATAAGGATTTTACTCCTCATATTGATAACCCTTATATTATCCCTAATCTCATCTCTCAAGATGTTAATGTTTCCCTCTCTAAACCTCCTTCTTTAGAAGAAATTAAAGATATGGTTCATAGCATGAATGAGGACTCTTTGGTTGGGCTTGATTGTTTTACCACTATGTTCTTCTAGAAACCTTGGCATATTATTAGTAGTGATCTTTATTCGGCTATTTTGGATTTTTTGAAGGTCATACTATTCAAAATATTTTCACTTCTACTTTTATTATTCTTATCCCCAAAAGTAGCTCAGTTAGTAATTGGAATGATTTTATACCAATTAGTCTTTGTACCTTTTTAATAAGCTTCTTTTTAAAATTCTTATGAGTCATTTAACTTCAATTCTTCCTAAATTATCTCTCCTTTTAAAATTGTTTTTTGAAGGGGAGGGCTATTATTGATAATATTTTGATGGCACAAGAACTTTGTAATGACTTGAATGTTAGGTTGAGAGGTGGCAATAGAATCTTGAAGCTTGATATTTCTAAGGCTTATGACAATATAGATTCAAACAATCTTTACAATAATTTTCATTTGCTTAGTTTTAATTCAATTTTTATTAATCTTATCAAAAACTGCATTTAGGGATTATATTTCTCTTTTATTGTGAATGGTAAAAATAATGGTTTTTTAAGATCCTTTTAGGTCCTAGGAAAGGAGATCGTATCTCTCCTTCTCTTTTCATCATTGCTGCTGAGTAGTTATTTAGAGGCCTTACTAAGCTCTTTGAGAAGCACCCTAGACTCTTTTTTAGAACCATGGGGGGTTTCCCTATTTCTCACTTATGTTTTGATGATGATTTTATTATTTTCATGAACGCTTTTTTAAATAGAATTAATAGACTTATGGAGGTTTTTCTTAATTTTGAACTTGTTAGTGGGCTTTCTCTGAATAAGCACAAGTGTTGTTTTATTTCTTCCAACAAGGTGCCTAACGATTGTATTTTGGCTATTAAAGGCTTGACTTGTTTTTCACAAGGTTAATTATCTATTAAATATCTTGGGGTTCCTCTCTTTAAAGATTAAAAGAAGTTTTTTCTGTTTGATAATATGATTACTTCTGTGCAGAACGAAATTTTGTCTTGAGATGCTAATTTCTTGAGTTTTGGAGGTTGATTAGTTCTTATTAGAAGTGTTATGTGTTCTCTTCCTATTTATATTTTCCAAACTCTTCAACCCACCAAGGTGGTTTCCAATAGAATTGATAGACTTTTTAATAATTTTTTTTGGAAAGGAGATAATAGTCATACTAAAATTCTTTGGACTTCTTGGGATAAGTGTTGTGGTGTTTTGGATGAGGGTGCCTTTGGGTGTATGAATTTGTATGATTTGACCCATGCTTTCTCTTTCAAGTTCTGTATAACTTTCAAGCTAAATTGAGCATCTGGGCTAAGTTTATGTTTGCTCAGTATTATGTGGGTAGGTATCTGACTATCTATTTTTTTAACAAAGGTTAGTCTAAAGTGTGGCAGAGACTTTGCAAAGTTAAATGGATGGTTGAGCCTCACATCTCTTAGGGGCTTGGTGGTGGGAGAATTTACTTTTGGCAAGACCGCTGGTTAGGGGGTCAATTTATTGATGCCATTTTGAACACTTCTTCCACAGCGACAATTAAGGTGAACAATTTTATTTCTGATAACTGTTGTGATTATGATAAACTTGTCAATGTTATTCCTGATTTTATCATTCAAAAATTTTTGAACCTTCCTCTTAACACTTATTCTAATGATTTATTATTATGCAACTTGTTCAAAGATGGGAGTTTTAGATTAAAGGATGCTTGGAATGCTTTTAGAGCTAGGAATGACGCTACTAATAATTTTTTCTATGATTTGGCATAAAATTATTCCTTTAACTATGGCTATTTTTATTTGGAGAATTCTACAAAATTTCATTCCTATTGATGATAAGTTGATTAAAAGAGGTTTTACTTTGCCATCCAAGTGCCAATGTTGTTATCGTGGAGAATATGCATCATGTTTTTATCTCTGGTCCTTTAGTTGTTAAAATTTGGACTTATTTTGATGATATTTCCAAATTAAATTGCTTCAGTGCTAAATTATCTATTAAAGATATGCTTAATTCTTTGTTTATTAAGTCTAAAGGTCATTTCAAAGATGTCATTCCTCCCCTTATTTTTTGGTATTTATGGTTGGATATAAATAATACTATTTTTAATGGTGTGCGTATGAACCATCATAAGATTATTAAAAATGTGAAAGACAAAGTGCTGGGTCTTTTTTTTTGTCAAACATCTCTTTGTTAAGAGTTTTAATAATTATTCATTTGTAGCTGATGAATTTGGTATCAGATTGGAGGAGGCCCTTCATTCTTCTGAACCTATGTTTGTTTATTGGCTCAAACCTCCTAATAATTTATTTAAGTTGAATGTTGATGGAGTTATTATTGGTTCTGCCACCGGGTGTGGTGGTGTAATAGGGATAGTCTTGGTAATCTTGTTATTGCTTTTTTTGGTCCTATTCCAAGCTGTGATGAGAACCTTGTCGTTCTCTTGGCTATTCTTCAGGGGATTAATTTTTGTATTTCTCTGGGCATTTCTAACATTTGTATTGAGATTGTTTCCAATTATTGTATTCAATGTTTAAATACTATTGATGATATTGTTTGCAATTCTGATACTTTTTATTTAGTGAGAGATATTAAATAGTTGCTGGTCTTTATGAATTTCTCCTTCTCTCCTGTATATAAGGAGGGGAATGCTTGTACTGAGTGGCTTGCTAACTTAGGGTGTAATTTGGATGGCTATACTGAGCTCTCTGTTTCTAATCTCCCTGGACATTTAAAAGATCTTTTGAATATGGATAAAATAGGTCTTTCTTATGTCAGAACATAATGTGTTATGCTGGCTGAGTATTTTGGCCATGGTTTGTTTTGGTTTGGAGGTTGTTTTTATATGGTTGGCTTTATTTTTGGTGATGATCATCTTTTTTTGGATTCCATCTTCCATTTTATACAACATAGTTGAGTGTTTTATGGTTATGGGCTTGAGTTGTGGTTGTACCAGTTTGTATACTTACGATATTCCTGATTGTTGCTCTCCTACCTTCATGTGCTAGACTAAGTACTTGTATTGGCCATGTTGTTTTGCTGTGGGTAATTATGGGAGCTATTTTGAGAAATGGGGCTATAATATTTTTTTTGTGTTGGTGTTTTTTTGGCTTTGTCCTGTAATGGGGATGCTGTGGCATCGTTTAGTGACCTTATACTATGATTAGGGCATAATTTGAGCCTTTTTAATTTGATTATTGATGTTGGTGTTGGGCCCTGTGGTGGGGGTTGCTGGTGGCATATGTTCTTTTTGTCCTTTATTTTTTACTGGATTGTTGCTCCATCCAGGGACATCTATGTTGGTATATGGGCTTCTCTATGTCCAATTTTTTTGTGTTCCTATATTATTGTCTTCCTATGTTGTTTATCCTTCTATTGTGGCTGAGTTTTTTTAGAGGTAGGATTGAGCAGCATTTGGTTTACCCAAGTGATGTCTGCCAGCCTTGTGACTTCCTGAGCTCTATTAGCCTGTATCCCTGGTTGGCTTTTAACTGCTGGATTGGTTTTTGCGGGTTGCTTGTCATCCTGCTCCGCGGGTATTTTTTGACTCCTACCATTGCTAGTTCCTCATTCCTGGGTACTTTTTATTCTTTCTGCTATATTTTTTATTTGACTTTACTGATTATGAATTTATTTTCCATCTCTTGTCTTCTAAGTCATTTAACGAATTTAGCTGCTGGTGTGTTCAATATGGTTGATATTCTATTCATTTTCAAATTTATGCATTATAATTTCAAACAACACAATGCTAATCCTTATAGGAGATTGACCTACCCTGACTATATTTTATTTTGTTCTAGTATTCTTTATATTTTTATGCAGGGTCCTTTTTTGGCTGGCGAGGCTGAGCTAAATGTTGATTCCACTGCTTCTTCTATTTTGGTTTTTAGAATGTTACTAGGTCCTTTTGTACTTGTGCTTAGTGGGGATCCCTGGCTTCTAGGTTTTTATTTTTCTTTTTTTTTTGTATGCTACTTGGAGCTGTAGTGAGCTAGCTTTCCCCTTAAGGACTTGTAATATTTTTTTTTTATATCAATGTGTAGGCCCCTTCTATGGGTTTTAACTAAAAAATAAAAAAGAGTTAAACCTTTGTGTCTCAATCATCTAATGATCCAAGTCCACTTCCAACAAATTAAAAATATAATTTGAAGTGTACTGGAGATTAACCCAAGCCTTGGTCAAGCTTGACTGACCAAGTCAAATTAGGTTGTCCAAATCAATCTTTAGGATAATAAACATGCATTTTATGTATATAGGCAATGCTATGACCTAAAACCACATCCAGGCAATTCCCAATATCATTTAGAATTTGTTGGACAGAACCATAATCCATGGTAAGATTTGGTTGACTAAGCTAAACTTAAACCTTTAATCCATAAATCTAATGCTCTAGATTATGCCAAGACATCCAAACCCTCTCAAAATGTCTATGGGTCCCCGATAGATCAAACCTAGATGACTTAGCCCTTACGTCCACTTGGGTTAGCCATATGACTTGACCCAAGTGGTAAAAAATGGTTCCCATGGACCATCTTCAAAACAATATCTAATTGGCCCAAGCAAACATTTGCCTTATATTCCCACTGGTCGTATATATCTACCATGATCAGGCTAGCACTTGGCTTGACCTTAGTTAGCTATTATAGCAGGTTCAATCCCCTAATTCCCTAAATTAGTTAACTATATATAAACAAAATGGTATGTGACTTAACTTATGCAGAGCTTTTTGATGTTTTTGAGAAAATACATAGTGCATATAGAAAACTAAAAAAGATGCATGATAGGTTGAACTTAGATTTACTAGAATTACAAAAAGAGCATGAAATCCATAGGAAAGATCACACACTGATTGATAGCAATCACATGAAATAGTTAGATGAGTTTGATTAATTAAATAAACAACATGAACCTTTTGAAATCATCCCACAGTGAACTTAAAAATGATTTTAAAATATTTATGGATGAATCTGATAATAAAAAGGATTATTTAAAAGTTGACAATGCTATACTAGAAAGTGCAAACTCATTTTTTAAAGCTCAATTGAAAGAACTTGAAAAAATAAAATTCCACCTTCACCTGAATAATTTTTAATCCTGATAAAAAGAAAAAAAAATTAAAACCTAGTAAAAGACTATTTATTACACGTAGATTAATAAATCTTTTTCCTGGAGTAAGATGCTTTTCTTGTGGATTACTTGGGCAAATCTCACACACTTGTACTATTCATAGTAAAACTCATTTAGTGTGGAGACCTAATATGCATAAAATAAGTCACATTAAATGTCCATCTAGTTTATTTTTACTAAGAGGAGAACCCAAAATTATTTGGGTTCCCAAGACTAATGTTTGATTATCTTATGGAAATGCTCTCATATAAGACCTCATGAGAGAATTTGGTATATAGATAATGGATGTTTGAAGCATATGAATGGAGACACTACACAATTCATATCACTGGAAGCTAAGAATTGATGCAACGTTATACCAGGAGATAATACCACTAGGAAAGTGGTAGGCATAGTTAATATTGGGAACTTGAATAATTTTTTTATTGAAAATATTTTTCTTCTAGAAGGCTTAAAGCATAATTTGTTGGGTATTAGTTAGCTATGTGATAAGGGTTATTGTGTAAAAATTTTTCCCACTAGCTGTATATTATACCAAAATAGAATTGATATATTACATGGAAATAGGGTAAAAAATATGCATATGCTTGATTTAAATTATATTAAATCTTCTAACTCTTTTTGTCATAAAACCATTAGTGATGAATCTTGGTTATAATATAGGATACTTTGCCATGTAAGCATGAAAAACCTTAGGAAAATTACCCAAAAAGAACTTGTTAGAGGAATACTAAAACTAGACTTTACTAAGGATCACTTATGTGATGCATGTCAATTAGGAAAATAGGTGAAGTCCTTGTTGAGTCTAGTAAATAGGTTGTTATACCTAAGTTAATGTCCCAAGGCTAACAAGAGGGGGGGGGGGGGGGGTGAATTGGTATTTTAAAAATTTAAACCCTCTTTGAAAATGTGTTGAATCGAAATGAAAATTTATATTAAGTTTTTATAGAAAATGTTTTTCAACCACAGAGTTTTTTAAACAAAAAATAAAATGCGGAAAAGTAAAAACAGTAAAGTAAATGACACCAGATTTATAGTGGTTCGGTCTAAACCAGACTTACATCCACTCCCCAGAGGCACCCTCTGAGTATTGCACTAATACCAATAGTGACTCTCCTTTTGCACCCACAGCAAGGCGGAGAAGCTTTTACAAAATACTCTTTTCACCGCTACCCGGTGCGGCAGAGAACCGTCGTCCTTTTACACAATACCTAGTGTTGGCAGAGAAACGTCCGTCGTTTCACACTCTCCTAGTATGGGCAGAGAACCCTTCGTCTTTTCACACTCTCCTAGTATGGGAAGAGAACCCTTCATCCTTTCACACTCTCCTAG
This sequence comes from Dendrobium huoshanense, assembly GCA_016618105.1. Taxonomy (NCBI): domain Eukaryota; kingdom Viridiplantae; phylum Streptophyta; class Magnoliopsida; order Asparagales; family Orchidaceae; genus Dendrobium; species Dendrobium huoshanense. The sequence goes on along the minus strand of CM028345.1, from coordinate 81,698,015 downwards.
TGTGGGCAGAGAATCCTTTGGCTGTTCACACTCTTCAAGTGTCGGCAGTGAACCAGATCTCCTTGATAGATCTTCTCACAAGAATCTAGAGGGAAGAAAGAAAAGAGTGAAGTAATCCCGATTCACAAGTAGAGATTCTTACCTTTAAGCTCCAAGTGAAGCCTTCACGCTCCAGTGATAAGAATCCTCCTTTGAATGCACTCTTACACTCTCTCCTTGGCTATTCTCTCAAGAGGCACGAAGATCAAATGACAAAAAGATTGGGTGGTAGTCTAATTTGGACTATATATACAAAAGTCAAGAAAAACCGCCCAAAAACTGCAAGTTTTTAATTCTGTACGCAGTTGTTCGTCCCGTACGATCGTGGATCGTCCTGGACGATATTACTTAAAAGCCTTGAAATGAACCTGTTTGTATATGTGTACGAAATGTTTTCGTACAAGCTGATCATCCAGTACGAACCAAGTTCGTCCGGTACGAACATTTATTACAAGGTCGGTTCCAAAAAACTGCAGAAAAACTGTTCTAAGTCAGTTGTATTGTCTGGACGAAAATTGATTCGTCCGGACAAAATTTTTATAGAGACCAGATCATTCTGGACGATATTTAATTTCGTCTGGATGAAAATCTTACAGAGAGCAGATCGTCCTGGATGATATTTAATTTCATCTGGACAAAAATCTTACAGAGACCAGATCGTCTTGGACGATATTTAATTTCATCTGGACGAAAATCTTACAGAGAGCAGATCATTCTGGACGATATTTAATTTTGTCTGGATGAAAATCTTACAGAGACCAGATCGTCCTGGATGATATTTAATTTCGTCTGGACGAAAAACTTTTAGAGAGCAGATCATCCTGAACGATATTTAATTTCGTCTGGACGAAACTCTTACAGAGAACAAATCGCCCCGGATGATTTTTAATTTCATCCTGGACGAATAGGACTTAGAAAACTTTTCTGCCCAGTTCCTATTCGTTCCATGTGATCTTAATAGGAGATAACTGTCTGATCGTCCCGTACGATCAGTATAAATTTTATATGATCAACTTATGTGTGTGTGCATGTTTTTATTCACTCAATTACAATCACGCCCTTTCAAGTTTATTTCAAAGAAAAATACAAGCTTCAAATTCACAAAGTATCTCATGCTGAATTTTGATTTGAAGTCTTCGTAGTCTGGAGTTAGATTTTCCTGAAATGTTAGTACACACAAGAGCAAATACAAATCTTCTAAAATTGTTAGGAGATAACTACACATTTGAACAATAATATTTGGAATCATCAAAACTATACAAGTTGTAAAAATGTAAAACATTCAAATATCAACTATCTTAACAATCTCCCCCTTTTTGATGATGGCAAAATAATTATTGTTTGTATGATCTCAAATTAAAAAAAATCTCCTAAACTACCCCTGAATTGATGAATACATGAAAATAAGGAGGCGTTTTGAATTAAAGAACAATATTTTTATTTATTTAATTTTTTTTTAACAAAAATAAAAAATACAAGACACTAACACAAGCTAAATGACACAAAATCAAAATACAAACAAACACAATAATTTTTCCCCCTTTTGAGAACAACAAAAAGTGAATAAGAAATAGACAAGAAATGTATGTAATTAAATGAAATCCATTTGAAAATTTAATCTAAAGAGTGATTGACATAAGCTATGCAATCTAAAATTAATAACATTAGGTAAATCATAGAAATTCATAGAATTTAAGAAGTGATATAACAGTGTAAGTAAGAAGAATTTATCAAAGACATGATTTAATTTAGACAATTGAGATATAGAAAATCATTACAAGAGAGATGAATAAAAATTCTATATTTCAAAGTTCAATAGAAATATAAATGAACATAAGATCAATTTGAATTAAGAGATTGAAAGAATTTGGAAAGAAGAGAATTACCACATGTGACGCTTTTCGCATATTTTTCAAAATTTTTGGCACATTTTTGTGCATCTTTTTATATTGGGCTTATTTTGTGCCTCTTTTTCACATTTGCGAACCTTTGCGCATTCCTTTTGATTTTTGTACTCTTTGTACAATTTTCAAGAGTAATTGAAACCAATTATTTCCAAGATCAATAATCTAAAATTTCAAATTTTTCTAAGTGCATAAATATCACTTGAGCAAAGAAATATAAAATAAGAAAGCATCTAAATTGCAATAATAATATTAATTTTTATGTAGTCTAAATGAATAGACATGAAATTAAAAATTCTAATTATAACAAGTTATAAAAAAATTTTAAATTTAGAAAGACTAGATTTTCTAATGAAATTAATCTCAAATTATAATTTAATTTAAACACAATTAAGATTAAAAAGACTAATGAAATTCATAAAAACTAAACACATTTCAAAAATAATTCAAATTTAAAGCAAATAAAACATATATTAATATTAATGAAAAAGATTACAAAATCACTTCATAATATAATTACAAAAAAAAAAAAAAAATACACTGAACTTTTAACACAACTAAAACATCTATAAAATCCTCACCCAAATCTCTATTCTTCTTCTGGAGGAGGAATGCCACCAAATAAGTTGAAGTAGGAAGTCATCAACATAACATTGATATTAATTTCATAAACTTCGTTTCTTATACTACCAATGTCCTGTTGCTGCTGCTAAAGTTGAGCATCAATTTGATCAAATTGTTGATCAAAATGAGTCTCAAGTAACCTTCCCCCGCTATGAATCATCGTCTGTTCGTCTGGACGAAACAAAAGTTCGTACAGACGAAGTTCACAATTAAAACTACCTTATCCATTCAACTACTGCATTCAATCATCCCGACGTTTGAGAGAAAAAAAATTTCGTCGTGGATGATCATTCAGATCGTACAGACGAACTACATTAAAAACTGCTCTCAAGACATTTCATATCACGCAAACTAAATTTTACACATATCGTCCCGTACAAAAAATTTCATCCCGGACGATTTCCATATTTTTGGATTTTTGAATTTTTAATAAAGAAAATAAAACAAAACAAAAAACACACTACACTATGACAAAAGCATAGACTCTAAAAATAAAATCACTCAAAACACACAAAAAAAATCACAAAAACAAAAATCATAAAAATATAAACTACGAAAACATAAATATCAATGTTGCAAAAATATTTTTATTTAAGAATTCAAATCAATTACACTAAGCCTTGTTCTTAATGTACTGAAAGTATCAAAGTCTAAAGGTTTTGTAAAAATGTCTGCAAGTTGATTTTCAGTTGAAACATGAGTAAGTTCAATTTCTCCCTTGGATACTTGATCCCTTATGAAATGATGCCTTATGTCAATGTGTTTGGTTCTAGAATGTTGAATAGGATTTTTGGAAATGCAAATAGCACTAGTATGATCATAATAAATTGGAATAGTGCCTATTATTAATCCTAAATCTATCAACAATTGTTTTAACCAAAGTACTTGTGTCACACAACTTCCCAATGCAATGTATTCTGCTTCTGCAGTAGATAGGGCCACTGAATTTTGTTTTCTACTAGACCATGAAACTAATGAATTTCCAATGAACTGACAAGTTCTAGAAGTGCTATTCCTATCCACTCTACAACCTGTAAAGTCAGAATCTGAATAACCAATAATTTCAAATGAAGAGCTAAACTTAGGTTACAAAATTCCTAAGTTCTGAGTTCCTAGTAAGTATCTTAATATCCTTTTCACTGCTATCAAATGTTATTCTTTTGGATTTGATTGAAATCTAACACATAAGCAAACACTGAACATAATATCTGGTCGGCTAGCAGTCAAGTAAAGTAAAGATCCAATTATCCCTCTAAATTTCTTTTGATCAACAGATTTTCCCTTAAGGTCCTTATCCAACTGAACTGAGGAACTCATTGGTGTACTAATAGGTTTAGCATTGTCCATTTCATATTTTTTGAGGATATCCTTAACATATTTAGTTTGACTAAGAAAAGTACCTTCCTCAAGTTGCTTAATGCTAAAACCTAGAAAGTAATTTAAATCTCCCATTAGACTCATTTCAAATTCACTACTCATTGTTTCAGAAAAATCATCACAAAGATTTTTATTTGAAGATCAAAAAATGATATCATCCACATAAATTTGAATAATGAGAATATCCTTTCCAAATTTCTTTAAAAAGAGAGTTGTATTCACACTTCCTTTTTCAAAAGATCTTTCAAGTAGGAAGGTGCTCAACCTCTCTTACCAAGTCCTAGATGCCTGTTTCAATCCATATAATGCCTTTTTTAACTTGAAAATATGATTTGGATATTTAGAATTTTTCAAAACCTGGAGGTTATTCTACAATAATATCTTCCTCAATTACCCCATTTAAAAATGCACTTTTGACATCCATTTGAAACAATTTAAAACCTTTAAAACAGGCAAAGGGAAGTAAAACCCTAATTGCTTCAAGTCTAGCTACAGGGGCAAACATCTCCTCAAAATCAATTCCTTCAATTTGATTATATCCTTTAGCAACTAATCTAGCCTTATTTCTAATGACTACTCCTGAGTCATTCATTTTTTTTTGAACACCCACTTGGTTCTAACAACACTTTGATCTTTTGGCCTTGAAGTTAATTAACAAACTTCATTTCTTACAAATTAATTCAACTCTTCTTGCATGGCCAATATCCAAAATTTATCAGAAAGTGCTTGATCAATGTTAGTGGGTTCAATAGTTGAAATAAAGGCTGAATGATTGACTTCCTTGTTTAATCCACGCTTAGGTCTAACACCCTCACTCGGTTCACATATAATCAATTCCCTTGGGTGGTTTTTAGAAAATCTCAAATCTCTAGGAAAAGGGTTTTCTCTTTCCAAATTCTCTTCCACATTTTCTTCCAAATTTATTCTATCAATCTTTTGGGAGTTTTCCTCAATCTCATTTTCAACAAAATTTGGCTCTTCCAAATATCTAGATTCATCAAATACAACATGTGTGGTTTCTTCAATGACCAAAGTTCTTTTGTTGAATACCCTATAAGATTTTCCAACACTTGAATATCCAACCAAAATCCCTTCATCTGATTTTGGATCTAATTTTCTTAAGGCAGATTTTCCATTATTATGAATGAACACCTTGCAACCAAAAACGTACAAATGAGACAAATTAGGTGTTCTGCTTTTTAGCAACTCATAGGGTGTTTTATTTAAATTTGATCTCACATTCACCCTATTCAGAATATAGCATGCAGTGCTAACCGCCTCAGCCCAAAAATATCTAGGAAGTGAGTATTCTGCCAACATTGCTCGGGCGACTTCTATTAATGTTCTGTTTTTCCTCTCAACTACCCCATTTTGTTGAGGGGTTCTAGGTGCAGAAAAATTGTGATAAATCCCTTTTTCTTTAAAAAATTTTTTCAAATCTTTCATTTTCAAATTCTCCTTCATGATCACTTTGTATAGAAATTATTTCACTCCCTAGTTTCCTTTAAATCCAAGTCGAAATTTTTTTGAATTTCTCAAATGATTCACTCTTATAAAAAGAAATCTAACCCAAGTGAATCTTGAGAAATCATCCACTATAACAAATCCGTATACCTTCCCTCATAGACTTACAGTTCCTACAGGTCCAAAAAGATCCATGTGAAAAATTTTCAATGGTTTACTTGTTCTAAGATCCTTATTAGACTTAAAAGAGGACTTCACTTATTTTTCTAATTGACATGCATCACAAAGGTGGTCCTTAGTAAAGTCTAGTTTTGGTATACCTCTCACTAAGTTCTTTTGGGTAATTCTCCTAAGGTTTTTCATACTAGAATGACAAAGTCTCCTATGCCAAAGCTATGATTCATCAGAAATAGTTTTCAGACAAAAAGCAGTAGGAGATTGAATACAATTTAAATCTAGCATGTAAACATTGTTTACCCTTTTTTCATTTAAAACATTTTTCCCATTTAGGCTTAATATGCAGCTAGTAGGTAAAAATTTTACATTATAGCCCTTATCACATAGATGACTTATACTTAACAAATTATGCTTTAAGCCTTCAACCAATAACACATTGTCTATGAAAAAGTTTTTTAAATTTCCAATCATACCTGATCCAATCACTTTTTTTGTGGTATTATCTCCAAATGTAACCTTGCCTCCACTCCTGACTTCCAGCGTTATGAATTGAGCAGTATCTCTAGTCATATGCTTTGAACATCCGCTGTCCAGGTACCATATGCTCTCACGAGGTCTAATGTGAGAGCAACCCTTCAAAAATATCAAATGTTAGACCTGGGAACCCAAATAAGTTTGGGTTCACATTTTAGAAATTTATAATCAGATGCATGTATGATATGTCTAGGTTTATGCATCTTAGTTCTCCACACCAAATTGTTGAGTCTAGTAATTAGGTTGTTAAGCCTAAGTAAATGTTCCACGACTACCAAGAGGGGGGTGAATTGGTAGTTTTAAAAATTTTAAACCCTCTTAATGATAAAGTTGAACCGAAATAAAATTTTCTTTTAGAGTTTGTAGAAAAATGTTTTTCAACCACAGAGTTGTTAAAACTGAAATTTAAAGTGCGAAATGTAAAAGCAATAAAGTAAATGACACCAGATTTATAGTGGTTCGGTCTATAACCAGACCTACATCCACTCCTCAGAGGCACCCTCTGAGTATTGCACTAATACCACAAAGTGACTGTCCTTTAGCACCCACAGCAAGGCGGAGAAGCCTTTACAACACACTCTTTTCACCACTACCCGGTGCGACAGAGAACCATCGTCCTCTCACACAATCCACAGTGCTGGCAGAGAACCATCGTCCTTTTACACTCTCCTAGTGTGGGCAGAGAACCGTCGTCCTTTTACACTCTCCTAGTATGGGCAGAGAACCCTACGGCTGTTCACACTCTCCAAGTGTAGGCAGAGAACCCTTCGGCTGTTCACACTCTCCAAGTGTCGGCAGAGAACCGGATCTCCTTGACTGATCTTCTCACAAGAATCTAGAAGAAAGAAGGAAAAGAGTGAAGAAATCCAATTTTACAAGTAGAGACTCTTACCTTTGTAATCCAAGTGAAGCCTTCTCGCTCTAGTGGTAGGAATCCTCCTTTGAATGCTCTCTTCCACTCTCTCCTTGGCTATTCTCTCAAGAGGCACAAAGATCAAATGACAAAAAGAATGGGTGGCAGTCTAATTTGGACTATTTATGCAAAAGACAAGAAAAACCGCCCAAAAAACTGCAAGTTTCCAATTCTGTATGCAGTGGATCGTCCTGTACGATCCTCGATCGTCCTGGACAATTTTACTTAAACGATCTGAAATTACCCAATTTGTATATGTGTATGAAATGACTTCGTACAGATGATCGTCCTGTACAAACTGGGTTCGTCCAGTACGAACGGTTATTACAAGGTCGGTTCTAGAAACTACTGAAAACTGTTCTAAGTCGGTCAATCATTTGGACAAAAATATGTTCGTCTGGACGAAAATTTTCCAGAGACCCGATCGTTCTGGACGATTATTTATTTCGTCTGGACGAAAATTTTCCAGAGGACCAATCGCCGCGGACGATAATTTGTTTTCGTCTGGACGAAAATTTTCCAGAGAGCTGATCGTCGGTACGATATTTATTTTTGTCTGGACGAAAATGTTCCAGAGGACTGGTCGCCTCGTACGATGATAAAATTCGTCTGGCCGAAAATTTTACAGAGAACCCATCGTCCGGGATGATAATAAATTTCGTCCTGGACGAATAGGACTTAGAAATTTTTTTTTTTTCCGAGCAAGTTCCTATTCGTTCCATGTGCTCTATAGGAGATAACTAACGGATCGTCCAGTACGATAAATATCGTCCTGTACGATCAGTATAAAATTTTATGATCTCCTTATGTGTGTGTGTAAGTTTTTTATTCACTCAATTACAATCACTCCCTTTCAAAATTAAATCAAAGAAAATACAAACTTCAAATAAACAAAATATCTCATGTTGAATTTGATTTGAAGTTATCGTAGTCTGGAGTCTGATTTTCCTGAAATGTTAGTACACACAAGAGCAAATGCAAATCTTCTAAAATTGTTAGGAGATAACTATACATTTGAACAATAATGTTTGGAATCATCAAAACTACATAAGTTGCATAAATATAAATCATTCAAATAGCAACTATTCTAACAATCTCCCCCTTTTTGATGATGGCAAAACAATTATTGTTTGTATGGTTTCAAGTTAAACAAATCTCCTATCTCCTAAACTCCCCCTGAATTGATGAGTACATTAAAATAAGGAGGCATAAAAAAATATTTTTGTTTTTCAAAAATTTTAACACAAACAACTACAAAGTAAAAAAAAACTTGCAAACAGAACAATCAAAATAGAAAATACAATAATTTCTCCTCCTTTTTGACAGCAACAAAAAGTGAAGAAAAAATAGACAAGCAATGTAAGTAATTATATGAAATTCATTTTTAAAATTTAATCTAAATTGTGATTGACATAGGGTATGCAATTTTAAACTAAAGATATTAGATCAATCATAGAAATTCATAAAATTTAAGAAGTGATATAACATTTAAGTAAGAAGAATTTATCAAAGATATGATTCAATTTAGACATTTGACTATAGAAAATCATTACAAGAGAGATGTATAAAAATTCTATATTTTAAAGTTCAATAGAATATAAATGAACATAAGATCAATTTGAATTAAGAGATTGAACGAATTTGGAAAGAAGAGAATTACCTCATGTGGCACTTTGCGCATCTTTTTCAAAATTTTGGGGCACATTTTTGTGCATTTTTTCTTGGTTGGGCTTATTTTGTGCCTCTTTTTCACTTTGCAAATCTTTGCGAATTCCTTTTGATTTTTGTACATTTGTATAATGTTCAAGAGTAATTGAGACCAATTCTTTCCAAAATCTATAATATAAAATTTCAAATATTTCTAGGTGCATAAATATCACTTGAGCATAGAAATACAAAATAAAAAAACATCTAAATTGCAATAGTAATATTAACTTTTATGTAGTCTAAATGAATAGACATGAATTTAAAAGTTCTAATTACAACAAGTTATAAACAACTTATAAATTCAGAAAGTCTAGATTTTCTAATATAGATAATCTCAAATTACAATCAAATTTAAGCACTATGTAGATTAAATAACACTAATGAAATTCATAAACATTAACCACATTTCAAAACAAATCTAATAAAAGAAAACTCTCATTGATACTAAAGAAACAGATTACATAAAAAGAAGAAAATACATTGAACTTAAAAAAGAAAAACCAACATAAACACAAACACTTAACAATAAAACAGACACGATAAAAACATAAAAAAAAAACAAATACAACAGACACACATAAAAACATTTCTACTGTTCTGGAGGAGGAGGAGGAGGAATGCCGCCAAAAAGGTTGAAGTAGGAGGCCATCAACATTACATTGGTATTAATTTCATGAACTTCATCTTTAATATTACCAATGTCTTGTTGCTGCTGTGTAAGTTGAGCATCAAATTGATCAAACCTTTGATCAATGTGAGTCTCTAATCTATCAAATCTCTCAATCAGATTCTGGTAATCTGATTGAGAAGCAGAAGCTTGCACTCCTTCTTCTTCCTATTCTGAAGCACTGGCATGTGCTTTTTCTTTTTCTTTTTCCTCCTTGAAGAGCAATCTGAATGATGCATCGTTATAGTAAACTTGCTCTTCATATTCTTCATCAGGATGCACTATGTTGTATTTCTTTTCCAAAATATAAGTGATTAAGTGTCCTAATGAAATGTTCTTCTTCCTCTTCTGATCTGCATGTCCTATTTCTGAAAGAGAATAGATATGGTCTATGATAAGTTGGGCTTCGTCAATAGGATGTCTTTCCAAGATTTAAAAGGTTAGAATAGAAAGGAGAGGAGTAATGTTAATCCTATCACCAGCTTTAGGAATAATTGAGGATCTAAGGATATGCTGGATGATTCGGGCATCTTGGGTCATACCGGAGACTCTAGCAACATGATAGGTTATGCCTATTTATCTAATCACCCTATTGATTTGAAACCATTTGAAGGAGGTTTCTGACATTAGGGTGTGGGCTCTATATCCGTCAGTTCTTAAGTTTAAAAATGCACCAAGGTCGTGCTTGGTGATCTCAACTTTTTGCTTAAAAACATAAGAACTAATGGTGGAGTGGTCAGAATTGAAACTCATGTTCGCTAGAAAGTAATGGTAGGTTTGCTTATTGTAGAAGTGGACGAGAGAAAGAATGAACTGAAATTGGGTTGAGGCGAAGAGGTGCAATACCCGAAATTTCAACTCAGCTTGAATAAGAATGCGAGAGGGAGTGATTTTTGCGGATGCAAAACGAGGAAAAGATTCCTCATTCGCCTTGGAAAGAAAGTTGTCCGGGGCATTCCTATTTGGTTTCTTCACCAACACCTTTTGTCTTTTGCTTGAAGAGGCCATTGTTGATTTGAAGTAGAAAGGGATTGAAAATGAAGTTTGGAAGTGTGATTGTTAAGTTAGAAAGCCTTCATATTTAAAGAAAAACGATACGTTCGTCCTGGACGAACATATTCGTCCTGGATGAAAAATTATCGTTCGTCTGGACGAAATAATTTCGTACAGACGATCCAATTAGTCCAAAATGTAACGGCTTTTCGTAATCAACACAACTTATGATGCGTCCCTTCGTACAGGCTTTTTGACTTGACCGATCGTACAGACGAAAAATTTTCATACAGACGATCAAAAAGTAAATCGTTTTAATGACTCTTGAAAACCGTCCCCTACAATGAACCGACACATGTTCGTCTGGACGAACGAAAACTTCGTACAGACGAAGTTCATATTAAAAACTGTCTTATCCACTCAACCGCTGCATTCAATCGTCCCGACGTTTGAGAGAAAAAAAAATTCGTCCTGGACGATCATCAGATCGTACAGACGATCTAATTAAAAACTGCTCTCAAAACGGTTAAAATTCGTGCAAACTGTTCCTTCACACATCGTCCCGTACGAAACATTTTCGTCCTGGACGATTTCCTCCATTTTTTTTTTTTAATTTTAATTTTTTTTTTAAAATAAGAAAAAAAAACAAACAAAATATTCAAAAACAGAAAACATAAAACAAAACCATAAATCCAAAAATAATTCATTCAAAACACACAAAATTTCACAAAATCAAAAAACAAGACAAAATAAATATCAATGTTGCAAAGGCATTTTGTTTAAGCATTCAAATCAATAACACCAAGCCTTGTTCTTAAAGTACTGAAGGTATCAAAGGCTAAAGGTTTTGTAAAAATGTCTGCAAGTTGATTTTCAGTTGAAACATGTATGAGTTCAATTTCTCCTTTGGATACATGATCCCTTATGAAATGATGCCTTATATAGATTTATTTGGTTCTAGAATGTTGAATAGGATTTTTAGAAATGCAAATAGCACTAGTATTGTCACAATAAATTGGAATAGTGCCTATAGTTAATCCTAAATCAATCAACTGTTGTTTTAACCAAAGTACTTGTGCCACACAACTTCTTAATGCAATGTATTCTGCTTCTGCAGTAGATAGTGCCACTGAATTTTGTTTTCTACTAGACCATGAAACTAATGAATTTCCAATGAATTGACATGTTCCAGAAGTGCTTTTCCTATCCACTCTACAGCCTGCAAAGTCAGAATCTGAGTAACCAATAATTTTAAATGAAGAGCTAAACTTAGGATACCAAATTCCTAAGTTTTGAGTTTCTAGTAGATATCTTAAAATCCTTTTCACTGCTGTCAAATGTGATTCTTTTAGATATGATTGAAATGTAGCACATAAGCAAACACTGAACATAATATCTGGTCGGCTAGCAGTCGAATAAAGTAAAGATCCAATTATCCCTCTAAATTTCTTTTGATCAACAGATTTTCCCTTAAGGTCCTTATCCAACTGAACTGAAGAACTCATTGGTGTACTAACAGGTTTAGCATTGTCCATTTCATACTTTTTGAGGATGTCCTTAATATATTTAGTTTGACTAAGAAAAGTACCTTCCTCAAGTTGCTTAATGCTAAATCCTAGAAAGTAATTTAAATCTCCCATTAGACTCATTTCAAATTCACTACTCATTGTTTTAGAAAAATTATCACAAAGATGTTTATTTGAAGATCCAAAGATGATGTCATCCACATAAATTTGAACAATAAGTATATCCTTTCTAATTTTCGTTAAAAAGAGAGTTGTATCCACACTTCCTTTTTCAAAATATCTTTCAAGTAGGAAGGTGCTGAACCTCTCATACCAAGCCCTAGGTGCCTGTTTCAATCCATATAATGCCTTTTTTAATTTGAAAACATGATTTGGAAATTTAGAATTTTCAAAACCTGGAGGTTGTTCTACAAAAACATCTTCCTCAATTACCCCATTTAAAAAGGCACTTTTGGCATCCATTTGAAATAATTTAAAACCTTTAAAACAGGCAAAGGCTAGTAAAACCCTAATTGCTTCAAGTCTAGCTACAGGGGCAAAAGTTTCCTCAAAATCAATTCCTTCAATTTGATTATACCCCTTAGCTACTAATCTAGCCTTATTTCTAATGACTACTCCTGAGTCATTCATTTTATTTTTGAACACCCATTTGGTTCCAACAACACTTTGATCTTTTGGCCTTATAGTTAGTTCTCAAACTTTATTTCTTACAAATTGATTTAACTCTTCTTGCATGGCCAATATCCAAAATTCATCTGAAAGTGCTTGATCAATGTTAGTAGGTTCAATAGTTGAAATAAAGGCTGAATGATTGACTTCCTTGTTTAATCCACGCCTAGTTCTTACACCCTCACTTGGTTCACCTATAATCAATTCCTTTGGGTGATTTTTTGAAAATCTCAAATCTCTAGGCAAAGGGTCTTCTCTTTCTAAATTTTCTTCCACATTTTCTTCCAAATTTAATCTATCAATCTTTTGGGAGTTTTCTTCAATTTCTTCTTCAACAACATTTGGCTCTTCCATGTTTCCATTTTCATCAAAAACAACATGTGTGGTTTCTTCAATGACTAAAGTTCTTTTGTTGAATACTCTATAAGATTTTCCAACACTTGAATATCCAACAAAAATTCCTTCATCTGATTTTGGATCAAATTTTCCTAAGGCAGATTTTCCATTATTATGTATGAACACCTTGCAACCAAATACATGCAAATGAGACAAATTTGGTGTTCTACCTTTTAGCAACTCATAGGGTGTTTTATTCAAATTTGATCTCACATTCACCCTATTCAGAACATAGCATGCAGTGCTAACCGCCTCAGCCCAAAAATATCTAGGAAGCGAGTATTCTGCTAATATTGCTCGGGCGGCTTCTATTAATGTTCTGTTCTTTCTTTCAACTACTCCATTTTGTTGAGGAGTTCTAGGTGCAGAAAAATTGTGATCAATCCCCTTTTCTTTACAGAAATCTTCAAATCTTTCATTTTCAAATTCTCCTCCATGATCACTTTGTATAGAAATTATTTCACATCCTAGTTTTCTTTGTATCCAAGTTGAAAAATTTCTGAATTCCTCAAATGATTCACTCTTATGAAAAAGAAATTTAACCCAGGTGAATCTTGAAAAATCATCTACTATAACAAATCCATATACCTTTCCTCCTAGACTAACAGTGCTTACAGGTCCAAAAAGATCCATGTGAAGAATTTCTAAAGGTTTACTAGTCCTAAGATCTTTATTGGACTTAAAAGAGGACTTCACTTGTTTTCCTAATTGACATGCATCACATAGATGGTCCTTGGTAAAGTCTAGTTTAGGTATTCCTCTCACCAAATTCTTTTGGGTAATTCTTCTAAGATTTTTCATACTAGAATGACAAAGTCTCCTATGCCAAAGCCGTGATTCATCAGAAACAGTTTTCAAACTAAAAGCAGTAGGAGATTGAATACAATTTAAATATAGCATGTAGACATTATTTACCCTTTTTCCTATTAAAACAATTTTCCCATTTAGGCTAATTATGCAGCTAGTAGGTAAAAATTTTACATTATAGCCCTTATCACATAGCTGACTTATGCTAAGCAAATTATGTTTTAAGCCTTCAACAAATAAAACATTGTCTATGAAAAAGTTTTTTAAATTTCCAATCATACCTGATCCAACCACTTTCTTTGTGGTATTATCTCCAAGTGTAACCTTGCCTCCACTCCTGGCTTCCAACGTTATGAATTGAGCAGTATCTCCAGTCATGTGCTTGGAACATCCGCTGTCCAGGTATCATATACTCTCACGAGGTCTTGTGTGAGAGTACTTTGCAAAATTCTCAAATGTTAGACCTGGGAACCCAAACTAGTTTGGGTTCACCTTTATGAAATTTATAATCAGATTCATGTATGATTTGTCTAGGTTTATGCATCTTAGTTCTCCATACCAAATTAGGTTTCATCTTTAAAGTGCAGGTGTGAGAAATATGTCCCAAAAATCCATAATTGTTACATTTAACATTAGGAAAAATATTCCTATGTTTTCTTTCATATGATTGTCTTCTAAGGGATTTCATGAATTTAGGATAATATTTAGGATTTGAAAAATCTTCAAGTTTAGGGGGGTTCCTATTATCCTCGAGAGCTCTTATAGTGAGTTTGTAAAATGAATTCATATCCTCCAAGATTTGATTGGTATAATTAATTCTATATGTCTTGCTCTCAGATTCATCCTTAAAATTCTTAAATTCTTTTTCAAGTTCAGCATAGGATGATTTTAAATTCTCAAAATTTTTATTCAAGTCATCATATTCATCAAGTAGTTTCATGTGGTTGCTATCAATTAAAGCATGATCTTTCCTAAGTATTTCGTGTTCCTTATTAAGCTCTTCCAATTTTTAAAACTAAACTAGCATGCATCTTTTTCATTTTCCTATATGCATCATGCATGTGTTCAGAAACTTCAAAAAATTCATTATAGGTTAAATCACATACCTCTTCTTGATCTGATTGTTCAGCATTATCTGCCATCAAGCAAAGGTTGGTGACTTCTTCTTCTTTTTCAGTCTCAGATGAGTCTGAAGCTGAGTCCGCCCAAAAAGCCTTTTGAAACTTCTTCTTACCCTTCTTTACCATTGGTTTCTCCTCTACCTTCTCCTTATTAGGAGTGGCTTTGAGTTTTGGACAATCAGTCTTTATATGACCTAGTTTCCTGCATTCATAACAAATCAATTCATTAGAAACCTTGCCATTTCTATTATACATACCTCTATTCCATTGCTGGTGTCTCTTCTGCTTCCTCTTTAAAAAGCTTCTGAATTGTCTAGTCATCAGTGCAATATCGTCTTCATCCTCAGGTTGTGAGTGTTCACTTTCTGACTCTTCCACATTTAGTGCAATATTTTTGTCCTTTCTTGGTTCACCTGCATCAATCATTCTTTGACTTACTCCTTGATCGTAAGCAATGAGTGAACCAAGAAGATTGTCAATGGAATAAATGTTCAGATCTTTAGACTTTGTAATTGCAGTAATTTTAGCATCGTATGCAGTAGGTAAACAACGAAGAATCTTATTAACCATTTCAGCATTAGTTAATTCCCTACCAAGTGCATGCAAAGAGGTGACAATTTGAGTGAATCTTGTGTACATGTCAGATATAGATTCACTAGGTTTCATGTGAAATAATTCATAGTCATGTAACAAGATATTGAGTCTTGATTGCTTAACCTCATTTGTCCCTTCATAAGTAATACAAAGTCTATCCCATATGTCTTTTCCACTTTTACAAGTGGAAACTCGCATGTAGTCTTCAGATTTTAAAGCACAAAAGAAACTATTTAAACATTTTCGCATTTAATTGTGCTAAGTCACGTTCTTCAATAGTCCAATCTGCATAGGGTGTTTCTACCCTAATTCCATCAACTAATCTAGTTGGTTTTGAGTAACCTTCCTGGACTAGCATCCACATGCGATAATCAAGTGACTGTAAGAAAGTAGACATGCGTGTTTTCCAAAAATCAAAAGGAATATTGTCAAACAGTGGAGGTCTAGTGATAGAGTAACCCTCAGGTGTGTTTTGGTTTCCAAATGTAGCCATCTACGTTAATAAAAAAGTAGTTCAAACTTATGATTTTGAAACTATGCTCTGATACCACTTGTTGAGTCTAGTAATTAGGTTGTTAAGCCTAAGTAAATGTCCCACGGCTACCAAGAGGGGGGTGAATTGATAGTTTTAAAAATTTTAAACCCTCTTAATGATAAAGTTGAACCAAAATAAAATTTTCTTTTAGAGTTTGTAGAAAAATGTTTTTCAACCATAGAGTTGTTAAAACTGAAATTTAAAGTGCGGAAACGTAAAAGCAATAAAGTAAATGACACTAGATTTATAATGGTTCGGTCTATAACCAGACCTACATCCACTCCTCAGAGGCACCCTTTGAGTATTGCACTAATACCACAAAGTGACTCTCCTTTAGCACCCACAGCAAGGCAGAGAAGCCTTTACAACACACTCTTTTCACCACTACCCGGTGCGGTAGAGAACCGTCGTCCTTTCACACAATCCACAGTGCTGGCAGAGAACCGTCATCCTTTTACACTCTCCTAGTGTGGGCAGAGAACCGTCGTCCTTTTACACTCTCCTAGTGTGGGCAGAGAACCCTACGGCTGTTCACACTCTCCAAGTGTAGGCAGAGAACCCTTCGGCTGTTCACACTCTCCAAGTGTCGGCAGAGAACCGGATCTCCTTGACTGATCTTCTCACAAGAATCTAGAAGGAAGAAGGAAAAGAGTGAAGAAATCCAATTTCACAAGTAGAGACTCTTGTCTTTGTAATCCAAGTGAAGCCTTCTCGCTCCAGTGGTAGGAATCCTCCTTTGAATGCTCTCTTCCACTCTCTCCTTGGCTATTCTCTCAAGAGGCACGAAGATCAAATGACAAAAAGATTGGGTGGAAGTCTAATTTAGACTATTTATACAAAAGACAAGAAAAACCGCCCAAAAAACTGCAAGTTTCCAATTCTGTACGCAGTGGATCGTCCTGTACGATCCTCGATCGTCCTGGACGATTTTACTTAAACGATCTGAAAAGACCCAATTTGTATATGTGTACGAAATGACTTCGTACAGATGATCGTCCTGTACGAACTGGGTTCGTCCAGTACGAACGGTTATTACAAGGTCGGTTCTAGAAACTGCTGAAAACTGTTCTAAGTCGGTTAATCGTTTGGACGAAAATATGTTTGTCTGGACGAAAATTTTCTAGAGACCCGATCGTCCTGGACGATTATTTATTTCGTCTGGACAAAAATTTTCCAGAGGACCAATTGCCGCGGACGATAATTTGTTTTCGTCTGGACGAAAATTTTCTAGAGAGCTGATCGTCCGGTACGATATTTATTTTCGTCTGGACAAAAATTTTCTAGAGGACTGGTCGCCTCGTACGATGATAAAATTTGTCTGACCGAAAATTTTACAGAGAACCCATCGTCCGTGACGATAATAAATTTCGTCCTGGACGAATAGGACTTAGAAAAAAAAATTTTTCCGAGCAAGTTCCTATTCGTTCCATGTGCTCTATAGGAGATAACTGACGGATCGTCCAGTACGATAAATATCGTCCTATACGATCAGTATAAAATTTTATGATCTCCTTATGTGTGTGTGTAAGTTTTTTATTCACTCAATTACAATCACTCCCTTTCAAAATTAAGTCAAAGAAAATACAAATTTCAAATAAACTAAATATCTCATGTTGAATTTGATTTGAAGTTATCGTAGTCTGGAGTCTAATTTTCCTGAAATGTTAGTACACACAAGAGCAAATGCAAATCTTCTAAAATTGTTAGGAGATAACTATACATTTGAACAATAATGTTTGGAATCATCAAAACTATATAAGTTGCATAAATATAAATCATTCAAATAGCAACTATTCTAACACAAATTAGTTTTCATCTTTAAAGTACATGTGTGAGATATATGTCCCAAAAATCCACAATTATTACATTTAACATTAGGAAAAGTATTCCTAAGTTTTCTTCCATTTGATTGTCTTCTAAGGGATTACATGTATTTAGGATAATATTTAGGATTTATAAAATCTTCAAGTTTTGGGGGATTCCTATTATCCTCAAGAGCACTTATTGTCAGTTTATAAAATGAATTCATATCTTCCAAGATTCGATTTGTATAATTGATTCGATATGTTTTGCTCTCAGATTCAACCTTAAAATTTTTAAATTCTTTTTCAAGATCAGCATAGGATGATTTTAAATTCTTAAAATTCATATTCAAGTCATCATATTTGCAAGAAGTTTCATGTGGTTGTTATCTATTAATCCATGATCTTTCCTAAGGATTTCATGTTCCTTCTTAAGCTCTTCCAATTCAAAACTTACACTAGCATGCATCTTTTTCATTTTCCTATATGCATCATGCATGTGTTCAAAAACTTCAAATAATTCATCATAGGTTAAGTCACAAACCTCTTCTTGATCTGATTGATTAACATTATTTACCATCAAAGAAAGGTTGGTGACTTCTTCTTCTTTTCAGTCTCAGATGAGTCTGAAGCTGAGTCTGCCCAGAAAGCTCTTTGAACCTTCTTTACAAATGGTTTCTCCTCAACCTTCTCCTTTCTAGGAGTGGCTTTGCATTTTGGGCATTCCGTCTTGATATGACCTGGTTTCCTCCATTCATAACAAATCACTTCATTAGCAACCTTGCCATTTCTGTTATACTTACCTCTATTCCATTGCTGGTGTCTCTTCTGCTTCCTCTTTAAAAAGCTTCTGAATTGTCTTGTCATCAATGCAATATCGTCTTCATCCTCAGGTTGTGAGAGTTCACTCTCTGACTCTTCCACTTTCAGTGCAATATTCTTCTCTGCATCAATCTTTCTTTGACTTACTACTTGCTCATAAGCAATGAGTGAACAAGGATGATTGTCAATAGAATAAATATTTAGATCTTTAGACTATGTAATTATAGTAATTTTAGCATCATAAGCAGTAGGTAAACAATGAAGAATCTTATTAACCATTTCAGCATTAGTTAATTCCCTACCAAGTGCATGTAAAGAAGTGACAATTTGTGTGAATCTTGTGTACATGTCAGAAATAGATTCATTTGATTTCATGCGAAATAATATTCATAGTCATGTAATAAGATATTGAGTCTTGATTGCTTAATCTCATTAGTCCCTTCATAAATTATACAAAGTCTATCCCATATGTCCTTTCCTTTTTTGCAAGTGGAAACCCGCATGTAGTCTTCAGATTTTAAAGCACAAAAGAAGCTATTTAAACATTTGGCATTTAGTTGTGCTAAGTCACATTCTTCTATAGTCCAATCTGCAAATGGTCTTTCTACCCTAACTCCATCAACTAATCTAGTTGGTTTTATGTAATCTTCATGGACTAGGATCCACATACGATAATCAAGTGACTGCAAGAAAGTAGACATGCGTGTTTTCCAAAAATTAAAAGGTATATTGTCAAACAGTGGAGGTCTAGTTATTGAGTAACCTTCAGGTGTGTTTCAGTTTTCGAATGTAGCCATCTACGTTAATCAAAAAGTAGTTTAAACTTATGATTTTGAAACAAAGCTCTGATACCACTTGTCGAGTCTAGTAAATAGGTTGTTAGACCTAAGTTAATGTCCCAAGGTTACCAAGAGGGGGGGGGGGGTGAATTGATATTTTAAAAATTTAAACCCTCTTTGAAAATGTGTTGAACCGAAATGAAAATTTTTATTAAGTTTTTATAAAAAACATTTTTCAACCACAGAGTTTTTTAAACCAAAAATAAAATATGAAAAAATAAAACTGTAAAGTAAATGACACACAATTTATAGTGGTTCGGTCTAAACCAGACCTACATCCACTCCCCAGAGGTACCCTCTGAGTATTGCACTAATACCAATAGTGACTCTCCTTTTGCACCCACAGCAAGGCGGAGAAGCCTTTACAAAACTCTCTTTTCACCACTACCCGGTGCGGTAGAGAACCGTCGTCCTTTTACACAATACCTAGTGTTGGCAGAGAACTGTTCATCCTTTCAGACTCTCCTAGTGTGGGCAGAGAACCCTTCGTCCTTTCACACTCTTCTAGTGTGGGCAGAGAACCCTTCATCCTTTCATACTCTCCTAGTGTGGGTAGAGAACCCTTCAGCTGTTCACACTCTCCAAGTGTCGGCAGTGAACCGGATCTCCTTGAGAGATCTTCTCACAAGAATCTAGAAGGAAGAAAGAAAATAGTGAAGTAATCCCTATTCACAAGTAGAGATTCTTACCTTTAAACTCCAAGTGAAGCCTTCACGCTCCATTGGTAAGAATCCTCCTTTGAATGCACTCTTACACTCTCTCCTTGGCTATTCTCTCAAGAGGCACGAAGATCAAATGACAAAATGATTGGGTAGCAGTCTAATTTGGACTATATATACAAAAACAAAATCGCCCAAAAACTGCAAGTTTTCAATTCTGTACGCAGTTGATCGTCCCGTACGATCGTGGATCGTCCTGGACGATATTACTTAAAAACCTTGAAACGAACCTGTTTGTATATGTGTACGAAATGTTTTCGTACAAGCTGATCATCTCGTACGAACCAAGTTCGTCCGGTACGAATGTTTATTACAAGGTCGGTTCCAAAAAACTGCAGAAAAACCATTTTAAGTCAGTTGTATCGTCTCGACGAAAATTGATTCGTCCGGACGAAATTTTTACAGAGACCAGATCATCCTGGACAATATTTAATTTCGTATAGACGAAAATCTTATAGAGAGCAGATCGTCCTGGACGATATTTAATTTCGTCTGGACGAAAATCTTATAAAGACCAGATCGTCCTGGACGATATTTAATTTTGTATAGACGAAAATCTTACAGAGACCAGATCATCCTGGACGATATTTAATTTCATCTAGACAAAAATCTTACAGAGAGGAGATTGTTCTGGACGATATTTAATTTTGTCTGGACAAAAATCTTATAGAGAACAAATCATCCCGGATGATTTTTAATTTTGTCGTGGACGAATAGGACTTAGAAAATTTTTCTGCCCAGTTCCTATTCGTTCCATATGATCGTAATAGGAGATAACTGTTTGATCGTCCCGTACGAAGTGATATCGTCCCGTACGATCAGTATAAATTTTATATGATCTCCTTATGTGTGTGTGCATGTTTTTATTCACTCAATT
Organism: Dendrobium huoshanense; assembly: GCA_016618105.1. Taxonomy (NCBI): domain Eukaryota; kingdom Viridiplantae; phylum Streptophyta; class Magnoliopsida; order Asparagales; family Orchidaceae; genus Dendrobium; species Dendrobium huoshanense. The sequence goes on along the minus strand of CM028345.1, from coordinate 81,676,909 downwards.
ACAATCACGCCCTTTCAAGTTTATTTCAAAGAAAAATACAAGATTCAAATTCACAAAGTATCTCATGCTGAATTTTGATTTGAAGTTTTCGTAGTCTGGAGTTAGATTTTCCTGAAATGTTAGTACACACAAGAGCAAATACAAATCTTCTAAAATTATTAGGAGATAACTACACATTTGAACAATAATGTTTGGAATCATCAAAACTATACAAGTTGTAAAAATGTAAAATATGCAAATAGCAATTATCTTAATAATCTCCTCCTTTTTGATGATAGCAAAACAATTATTATTTGTATGATCTCAAATTAAAAAAAATCTCCTAAACTCCCCCTGAATTTATGAATACATGAAAATAAGGAGGCGTTTTGAATTAAAGAACAATATTTTTGTTTTTCAAAATTTTTTTTAACAAAAATAAAAAATACAAGACACTAACACAAGCTAAATGACACAAAATCAAAATACAAACAAACACAATAATTTATCCCCCTTTTTGACAACAACAAAAAGTGAATAAAAAATAGTCAAGAAATGTATATAATTATATGAAATCCATTTGAAAATTTAATCTAAAAAGTGATTGATATAAGGTATGCAATCTAAAACTAATAACATTAGATAAATCATAGAAATTCATAGAATTTAAGAAGTGATATAATAGTGTAAGTAAGAAGAATTTATCAAAGACATGATTCAATTTAGACATTTGAGATATAGAAAATCATTACAAGAGAGATGAATAAAAATTCTATATTTCAAAGTTCAATAGAAATATAAATGAACATAAGATCAATTTGAATTAAGAGATTGAAAGAATCTCGAAAGAAGAGAATTACCACATGTGGCGCTTTGCGCATCTTTTTCAAAATTTTTGGCACATTTTTATGCATCTTTTTATATTGGGCTTATTTTGTGCCTCTTTTTCACATTTGCGAACCTTTGTGCATTCCTTTTGATTTTTATACTCTTTGTACAATTTTCAAGAGTAATTGAAACCAATTCTTTCCAAGATCAATAATATAAAATTTCAAATTTTTCTAAGTGCATAAATATCACTTGAGCAAAAAAATATAAAATAAGAAAGCATCTAAATTGCAATAATAATATTAATTTTTATGTAGTCTAAATGAATAGACATGAAATTAAAAATTCTAATTATAACAAGTTATAAACAAATTTTAAATTTAGAAAGACTAGATTTTCTAATGAAATTAATCTCAAATTATAATCTAATTTAAGCACAATTAAGATTAAAAAGACTAATGAAATTCATAAAAACTAAACACATTTAAAAAACAATTCAAATTTAAAGCAAATACAACAAATATTGATATTAATGAAAAAAAATACAAAATCACTTCATAATATCAATACCCAAAAAAAAAAAATTACACTGAACTTTTAACACAACTAAAACATCTATAAAATCATCACCCAAATCTCTTTTCTTCTGGAGGAGGAGGAGGAATGCCACCAAATAAGTTGAAGTAGGAAGTCATCAACATAACATTGGTATTAATTTCATGAACTTCATTTCTTATACTACCAATATCATGTTGCTGCTGCTGAAGTTGAGCATCAATTTGATCAAATTGTTGATCAAAATGAGTCTCAAGTAACTGTCCCCCGCTATGAATCGACGTCTGTTCGTCTGGACGAACCAAAAGTTCATACGGACAAAGTTCACAATTAAAACTGCCTTATCCATTCAACTGCTGCATTCAATCATCCTGACGTTTGAGAGAAAAAAAATTTCGTCCTGGACGATCATTCAGATCATACAGAAGAACTACATTAAAAACTGCTCTCAAGACATTTCATATCACGCAAACTGAATTTTACACACATCGTCCCGTACGAAAAATTTCATCCCGGACGATTTCCATATTTTTGGATTTTTGAATTTTTATTAAAGAAAATAAAACAAAACATAAATCACACTACACTATGACAAAAGCACAGACTCTAAAAAAAAAATCACTCAAAAAAAAAAAAATCACAAAAACAAAAATCATAAAAATATAAACTACGAAAACATAAATATCAATGTTGCAAAAACATTTTTATTTAAGCATTCAAATCAATTACACCAAGCCTTGTTCTTAATGTACTAAAAGTATCAAAAGCTAAAGGTTTTGTAAAAATGTCTGCAAGTTGATTTTCAGTTGAAACATGAGTAAGTTCAATTTCTCCCTTGGATACATGATCCCTTATGAAATGATGCCTTATGTCAATGTGTTTGGTTCTAGAATGTTGAATAGGATTTTTGGAAATGCAAAGAGCTCTAGTATTTTCACAATAAATTGGCATAGTGCCTATTGTTAATCATAAATCAATCAACAGTTGTTTTAACCAAAGTACTTGTGCCACACAACTTCTTAATGCAATGTATTCTGCTTCTGCAGTAGTTAGGGCCACTGAATTTTGTTTTCTACTAGACCATGAAACTAATGAATTTCCAATGAATTGACAGGTTCCAGAAGTGCTTTTCCTATCCACTCTACAGCCTGCAAAGTCAGAATCTGAATAACCAATAATTTCAAATGAAGAGCTAAACTTAGGATACCAAATTCCTAAGTTCTGAGTTCCTAGTAAATATCTTAATATCCTTTTCACTGCTGTCAAATGTGATACTTTTGGATCTGATTGAAATCTAGCACATAAGCAAACACTGAACATAATATCTGGTCGGCTAGCAGTCAAGTAAAGTAAAGATCCAATTATCCCTCTAAATTTCTTTTGATCAACAGATTTTCCCTTAAGGTCCTTATCCAACTGAACTGAGGAACTTATTGGTGTACTAACAGGTATAACATTGTCAATTTCATATTTTTTGAGGATGTCCTTAACATATTTAGTTTGACTAAGAAAAGTACCTTCCTCAAGTTGCTTAATGCTAAAACCTAGAAAGTAATTTAAATCTCCCATTAGACTCATTTCAAATTCACTACTCATTATTTTAGAAAAAATTATCATAAAGATTTTTATTTGAAGATCCAAAAATGATATCATCCACATAAATTTGAACAATGAGAATATCCTTTTCAAATTTCTTTAAAAAGAGAGTTGTATCTACACTTTCTTTTTCAAAAGATCTTTCAAGAAGGAAGGTGCTCAACCTCTCATACCAAGCCCTAGGTGCCTGTTTCAATCCATATAATGCCTTTTTTAACTTGAAAACATGATTTGGGTATTTAAAATTTTCAAAACCTAAAGCTTGTTCTATAAAAACATCTTCCTCAATTACCCCATTCAAAAAGCTGCACTTTTGACATCCATTTGAAATAATTTAAAACCTTTAAAACATGCAAAGTCAAGTAAAACTCTAATTGCTTCAAGTCTAGCTACAGGGGCAAAAGTCTCGTAAAAATCAATTCCTTCAATTTGATTATACCCCTTAGAAACTATAGCCTTATTTCTAATGACTACTCCTGAGTCATTCATTTTATTTTTGAACACCCAATTGGTTCTAATAACGCTTTGATCTTTTGGCCTTGAAGTTAATTCCCAAACTTCATTTCTTATAAATTGATTCAACTCTTCTTGCATGACCAATATCCAAAATTCATCAGAAAGTGCTTGATCAATGTTAGTGGGTTCAATAGTTGAAATAAAGGCATAAATGATTGACTTCCTTATTTAATCCACGCCTAGTTCTAACACCTTCACTCGGTTCACCTATAATAAATTCCCTTGGGTGGTTTTTAGAAAATCTCAAATCTCTAGGCAAAGGGTTTTCTCTTTCCAAATTCTCTTCCACATTTTCTTCCAAATTTATTCTATCAATCTTTTGGGAGTTTTTCTCAATCACATCTTCAACAACATTTGGCTCTTCCAAATATCCAGATTCATCAAATAAAACATGTGTGGTTTCTTCAATGACCAAAGTTTTTTTGTTGAATACCTATAAGATTTTTCAACACTTGAATATCCAACAAAAATTCCTTCATCTGATTTTGGATTAAATTTTCCTAAGGCAGATTTTTCATTATTATGAATGAACACCTTACAACCAAAAACATGCAAATGAGACAAATTAGGTGTTCTGCCTTTTAGCAACTCATAGGGTATTTTATTTAAATTTGATCTCACACTCACCATATTCAGAACATAGCATGCAGTGCTAACCGCCTCAGCCAAAAAATATCTAGGAAGTGAGTATTCTGCCAACATTGCTCGGGTGGCTTCTATTAATGTTCTATTTTTCCTCTCAACTACCCCATTTTGCTGAGGTGTTCTAGGTGCATAAAAATTGTGATAAATCCCATTTTCTTTACAAAAAGTTTTAAATCTTTCATTTTCAAATTCTCCTCCATGATCACTTTGTATAGAAATTATTTCACTCCCTAGTTTCCTTTGAATCCAAGTCAAATAATTTCTGAATTCCTCAAACGATTCACTCTTATGAAAAAGAAATCTAACCCAAGTGAATCTTGAGAAATCATCCATTATAACAAATCCTTATACCTTCCCTCCTAGACTTACAGTTCCTACAGGTCCAAAAAGATCAATGTGAAGAATTTCCAATGGTTTACTAGTTCTAAGATCCTTATTAGACTTAAAAGAGGACTTCACTTGTTTTCCTAATTGACATGCATCACAAAGGTGGTCCTTAGTAAAGTCTAGTTTTGGTATACCTCTCACAAAGTTCTTTTGGGTAATTCTCCTAAGGTTTTTCATACTAGAATGACAAAGTCTCCTATGCCAAATCCATGATTCATCAGAAATAGTTTTTAAATAAAAAGCAGTAGGATATTGAATATAATTTAAATCTAGCATGTAAATATTATTTACCCTTTTTCCATTTAAAACATTTTTCCCATTTAGGCTTAATATGCAGCTAGTAGGTAAAATTTTTACATTATAGCTCTTATCACATAGATGACTTATACTTAACAAATTATGCTTTAAGCCTTCAACCAATAACACATTGTCTATGAAAAAGTTTTTTAAATTTCCAATCATACTTGATTCAATCACTTTATTTGTGGTATTATCTCCAAGTGTAACCTTGCCTCCACTCCTGGCTTCCAGCGTTATGAATTGAGCAGTATCTTCAGTCCTATGCATTGAACATCTGCTGTCCAGGTACCATATGCTCTCACGAGGTCTTGTGTGAGAGCAACCCTACAAAAATATCATATGTTAGACCTGGGAACCCAAACAAGTTTGGGTTCACCTTTTAGAAATTTATAATCAGATGCATGTATGATTTGTCTAGGTTTATGCATCTTAGTTCTCCACACCAAATTAGTTTTCATCTTCAAAGTGCAGGTGTGAGATATATATCCCAAAAATCCATAATTATTGCATTTAACATTAGAAAAAGTATTCCTAAGTTTTCTTCCATTTGATTGTCTTATACGGGATTTCATGTATTTAGGATAATATTTAGGATTTGTAAAATCTTCAAGTTTTGGAGGATTCCTATTATCCTCAAGAGATCTTATTGTCAGTTTATTAAATGAATTCATATCTTCCAAGATTCGATTTGTATAATTTATTCAAAATGTTTTGCTCTCAAATTCATCCTTAAAATTTTTAAATTCTTTTTCAAGATCAGCATAGGATGATTTTAAATTCTCAAAATTCTTATTCAAGTCATCATATTTGCAAGAAGTTTCATGTGGTTGTTATCTATTAATGCATGATCTTTTCTAAGGATTTCATGTTCCTTCTTAAGCTCTTCCAATTCAAAACTTACACTAGCATGCATCTTTTTCATTTTCCTATATGCATCATGCATGTGTTTAGAAACTTCAAATAATTCATCAAAGGTTAAGTCACATACCTCTTCTTGATCTGATTGATCAATATTATCTGCCATCAAGCAAAGGTTGGTGACTTCTTCTTCTTTTTCAGTCTCAGATGAGTCTGAAGTTGAGTCCGCCCAGAAAGCTCTTTGAAACTTCTTTTTACCCTTCTTTACAATTAGTTTTTCCTCAACCTTCTCTTGCTAGGAGTGGCTTTGAGTTTTGGGCATTCAGTCTTAATATGTCCTGGTTTCCTACATTCATAACAAATCACTTCATTAGAAACCTTGCCATTTCTGTTATACTTACCTCTAATCCATTGCTGGCGTCTCTTCTACTTCCTCTTTAAAAAGCTTCTAAATTGTCTAGTCATCAAAGCAATATCGTCTTCATCCTCAGGTTGTGAGTGTTCACTCTCTGACTCTTCCACTTTCAGTGCAATATTCTTCTCCTTTTGTGGTTCACCTGCATCAATCTTTCTTTAACTTACTCCTTGCTCGTAAGCAATGAGTGAACCAAGAAGATTGTCAATAGAATAAATGTTTAGATCTTTAGACTCTGTAATTGCAGTAATTTTAGCATCATAAATAGTAGGTAAACAACGAAGAATCTTATTAACCATTTCAGCATTAGTTAATTCCCTACCAATTGCATGCAAAGAAGTGACAATTTGTGTGAATCTTGTGTACATGTCAGAAATATATTCATTTGATTTCATGCGAAATAATTCATAGTCATGTAATAAGATATTGAGTCTTGATTGCTTAACCTCATTAGTCTCTTCATAAGTTATACAAAGTCTATCCCATATGTCCTTTCCACTTTTGCAAGTGGAAACCCGCATGTAGTCTTCAGATTTTAAAGCACAAAAGAAGCTATTTAAACATTTGGCATTTAGTTGTGCTAAGTCACGTTCTTCTATAGTTCAATCTGCAAAAGGTATTTCTACCCTAACTCCATCAACTAATCTAGTTGGTTTTTTGTAACCTTCCTGGACTAGGATCCACATACGATAATCATGTGACTGTAAGAAAGTAGACATGCATGTTTTCCAAAAATCAAAAGGTATATTTGTCAAACAGTGGAGGTCTAGTTATAGAGTAACCTTCAGGTGTGTTTCGGTTTCTGAATGTAGCCATCTACGTTAATCAAAAAGTAGTTTAAACTTATGATTTTAAAACAAAGCTCTGATACCACTTGTCGAGTCTAGTAAATAGGTTGTTATACCTAAGTTAATGTCCCAAGGCTACCTAGAGGGGGGGGGGGGGGTGAATTGGTATTTTAAAAATTTAAACCCTCTTTAAAAATGTGTTGAACCAAAATGAAAATTTTTATTAAATTTTTATAGAAAATAGTTTTTAACCACAGAGTTTTTTAAACCAAAAATAAAATGCGGAAAAGTAAAATAATAAAGTAAATGACACCAAATTTATAGTGGTTCGGTCTAAATAGAACCTACATCCACTCCCCAGAGGCACCCTCTGAGTATTGCACTAATACCAATAGTGACTTTCCTTTTGCACCCACAACAAGACGGAGAAGTCTTTATAAAACACTCTTTTCACCACTACCCGGTGCGGTAGAGAACCGTCGTCCTTTTACACAATACCTAATGTTGGCAGAGAACCCTTCGTCCTTTCACACTCTTCTAGTGTGGGCAGAGAACCCTTCATCCTTTCACACTCTCCTAGTGTGGGCAGAGAACCCTTCGGCTGTTCACACTCTCCAAGTGTCGGCAGTGAACCGGATCTGCTTGACAGATCTTCTCACAAGAATCTAGAAGGAAGAAAGAAAAGAGTGAAGTAATCCCGATTCACAAGTAGAGATTCTTACCTTTAAACTCCAAGTGAAGCCTTCACGCTCCAGTGGTAGGAATGCTCCTTTGAATGCACTCTTACACTCTCTCCTTGGCTATTCTCTCAAGAGAAACGAAGATCAAATGACAAAAAGATTGGGTGGCAGTCTAAATTGGACTATATATACAAAAGACAAGAAAAACTGCCCAAAAACTGTAAGTTTTCAATTCTGTACGTAGTTGATCCTCCCGTACGATCGTGGATCGTCCTGGACGATATTACTTAAAAGCCTTTAAACGAACCTGTTTGTATATGTGTACGAAATGTCTTCGTACAAGTTGATCATCCCATACGAACCAAGTTAGTCCGGTACGAACGGTTATTACAAGGTCGGTTCCAAAAAACTGCAGAAAAACCGCTCTAAGTTAGTTGTATCGTCTGGACAAAAATTGATTCATCCGGAAGAAATTTTTACAGAGACCAGATCGTCCTGGACGATATTTAATTTTGTTTGGATGAAAATCTTACAGAGAGAAGATCGTCCTGGTCGATATTTAATTTTGTCTGGATGAAAATCTTATAGAGACCAGATCATCCTGGACGATATTTAATTTCGTCTGGACGAAAATCTTATAGAGAGCAGATCATCCTGGACGATATTTAATTTCGTCTGGTCGAAAATCTTACAGAGACCAGATCATCTTGGACGATATTTAATTTCATCTGGAAAAAAATCTTACAGAGAGCAGATCATCCTGGACGAAATTTAATTTCATCTGGACGAAAATCTTATAGAGAACAAATCGTTCCGGATGATTTTTAATTTCATCCTGGATGAATAGGACTTAGAAAAATTTTCTGCCCAGTTCCTATTCATTCCATGTGATCTTAATAGGAGATAACTATCTGATCGTTCTGTACGAACTGATATCATCCCATACGATCAATATTAATTTTATATGATCTCCTTATGTGTGTGTGCATGTTTTTATTCACTCAATTACAATCACGCCCTTTCAAGTTTATTTCAAAGAAAACTACAAGATTCAAATTCACAAAGTATCTCATGCTGAATTTTGATTTGAAGTTTTCATAGTTTGGAGTTAGATTTTCCTGAAATGTTAGTACACACAAGAGCAAATACAAATATTCTAAAATTGTTAGGAGATAACTACACATTTGAACAATAATATTTGGAATCATCAAAACTATACAAGTTGTAAAAATGTAAAACATGCAAATAGAAACTATCTTAACAGTCGTCCTTTAATTCCATTAAGGATCTTGGAAATAACAAACTTTTGGAAATAATTAACATGGATCTTTTGGACCAGTTAGAACTATAAGTCTAGGAGGTAAAATATATAGATTTTTGATTATTGATGATTTTTCAAGATTCACTTGGGTTAATTTTTTATTTCATACGAGTGAATCATTTTGATGAATTTAGAATTTTTTCAACATGGATTCAAAGAAAATTAGGATGTAAGATTTTAACAATTCAAATGAATCATAATATGAATTTGAAAATGTAAAATTTTGAAGATTTTTGTAAAGAGAAAAGAATTGATCATAATTTTTCAGCACCTAGAATCCCTCAGCAGAATGTGATAGTCAAAAGAAAGAATATAATATTAATTAAAGCTGCTAGAGCCATATTACTAGAATATTCACTTCAAAAATATTTTTGGGCTGAAGTGGTCAGTACAACTTATTATATTCTAAATAGGATGAACATTAGATCTAAATTGATTAAGACACCCTATGAATTTTTTAAGGGTAGAACACAAAATTTGTCACATCTACATGTTTTTGGATGTAAGGTGTTCATTCATAATAATGAGAAAATTCTTATAGGAAAATTTGATCCAATATTTTCTAACGAATATTTTTTGGATATCTAGTGTTGGAAAATCTTATAGAGTTTTTAATAAGTTTACTTTAATAGTTGAAGAGACCACACATATTGTGTTTGATGAATCTGGCATTTTGGAAGTGCCAAAGTTTAAATAGGATTACATTAAAAAAAACTCACAAGGAATAGATAAGATAAATTTGGATGAGAATGTGTAGAAAGAAAACCCTTTACCTAGATAATAGAAATTTTCTAGGAATCACCCAAGGAAATTGATTTTAGGTGAACTTAGTAAGGGCGTTAGGACTAGATATGAACTTAGCAAAGAGGTAAATCATTCTTCTTTTATTTTAATGGTTGAACCCATAAATATAAATCAAGCACTTTTGAATGAATTTTGGATTTTGGCCATGTAAGAAGAATTGAATAAGTTTGTAAGAAATGATGTTTGGAAATTAACTGAAAGGCCTATGGATTAAAGTGTTGTTGGAACTAAGTGGGTGTTCAAAAATAAAATAAATGATTTAGAAGTTGTGATTAGAAATAAGGCAAGATTGATAGGTAAGGGGTATAATCTAATAAAAGGGATTGCTTTTGAAGAGACTTTTACCCCTGTAGCAAGACTTAAAATAATTAGAGTTTTGCTAGCCTTTACCTATTTTAAAAGATTTAAACTATATCAAGTGGATGACAAGAGTGCCTTTTTGAATAGGGTGATATAAGAGGATATTTATGTTGAGCCACTTCCAAGTTTTAAAAATTCTAAATTTCTTAATTATGTGTTTAAATTGAAAAAGACATTATATGGACTAAAATAGACACCTAGGGCTTAGTATGAGAGGCTAAGAACTTTTCTATTAGAGAGATCTTTTATAAAATGAAGTCTGGACCCCACTCTCTTTTTGAAAAAAAATAGGAGATAACATACTCATTATTTAAATATATGTTAATGATATAATATTTGGATCTACAAATAAAATATTTTGTGATGATTTTTCAAAAATAATGAGGAGTAAATTTGAGATGAGTTTAATGAGAGATTTGAGTTATTTTCTTGATTTTAGCATAAAGCAAAATGAGGAAGGAACTTTTCTTAGTCAGTAAAAGTATATTAAGGACATCCTCAAGAAATATAAAATAAATAAAGCTAAACTAGTGACTTTACCTATAAGTTCCTCAGTTCAATTAGATAAGGATCCTAAGGGGAAATCTATTGATCAAAAGAAATTTAGAGGTATAATTAAATCATTACTTTACTTATTTACTAGCAGACCAGGTATAATGTTTAGTATTTATTTGTGAGCTAGATTTCAATATGATCCAAAAGAATCACATTTGATAGCAGTAAAAACAATTCTGATATATCTTTTAGGAACTCAAATCTTAGGAATTTGGTATCCTAAGCACAATTCTTCTTTTGAAATAATTAGATATTATGATTCAGATTTTGTAGGTTATAGGGTTGATCGAAAAAGTACTTCTGGAACCCTTCATTTTATAGAAAGCTCTTTAGTTTCTTGTCCAATAAGAAATAGAATTTAGCAGCCCTTTCTACTATTGAAGCTAAATACATTATCTTAGGTAGTTGTGTCGCATAAGTTTTTTGGTTAAAAAAACAATTGATTAACTTAGAATTTTTTATTAGCATAATTCTAATTTTCGATGATAATACTAGTGCCATTTATATTTTAAAGAATCCTATTCAACATTCTAGAACCAAGCATATAAACATAAGACATCACTTTATTAGAGATCATGTAGCTAAGGGAGAAATTAAATTGCATGGTTCTACCAAAAATTATTTACAAATTTTTTTATAAAACCACTAGCCTTTGAAATAATTGGCACCTTAAAAATTACGTTATGTGTGGTTGATCTTAATGCTTTAATTAAAATTTTGCAAATTTGATATATTATATATATGTGTTTGTTTAGTGTGTCTTTGTTTGATTATTCTGTTTATTTTGTGTGTTTTGTTGCATATTTTTCATCTTTTTTTTTATTTTTATTATGAAGCATATCACTTGTTAAAAAAAAATGATGATTGGTTTTGAGAAGTTTTTCTAATTTTTATGCCTTATGTTTTAACTATTATGATCGTACAATACAAAATTGTTTTGACATGTACGAATCTGTAGCATGTGCATAGTAGGTTTTGGAGTTATGCTTGCAAAACTTACTTTTCTCATAGGGTTCATACTGTACGATGACATCATCATACTGTATGATTTGTACAGATTCATCTATACGTGTGGGGACGGTTAACCATTTGGGGTCAGTTATTTATTACTAATCATATGAACAAAATTGTATTTCATATGTATGATATAGTTGTTAGTTTCTATGGGGTATAAACTAATCATCTTTGAAATGATCTTTAATTTTCTGATCATACCGGATGAATACCTATTTGTCTATAAAATCATGTGGTCAAAAAGCTTATACGAAAGGATGCCTCATAATAGGCATTTTACTAAAACATATAGGTCGTTTTCCTTTAAATAGAAGGGTCTTTGAAATCATTTTTCATTCACATTCTTTTCCATTTCAAATCCTTCTAGAGCCCTTGTCTTAGAAATGGGTAGTTCAAGAAAGCGACCCCATTCTTCTAAGGGTTCCCCTTCTAGAAGCGGAGTGGATGACAACTTTCTTTCTAAGGCAAATGAAGATGCCTGTTTTAGGTACTCTGCTGCCAAGATCACCCCCTGTAGTCTACTCATTCAGGGTGACCTTCATTTTTTTGTTATGCCCCTATTTGCATCGACTCAGTTCTCTTTCATTCTTACCCTCATTTATGCCTACCACAAAGAAACCTTCCAATTTCTTGTGAAGAAACCTCTTAACCATGACCCCTTATCACATTTCTAGTGAGAGAAGCTCTGTAATTTTCTAGTGAGAGAATTGTTCTATTTTTTGAAATTTTGTTCTTCGCGGGTTATCCGCGGCTGAAGGAGGCGGCAGCGCCGGCGTTCGCCGGCTTTCTTCATCGCTGAATTCATGAATGTTTAGCGATCTATGGGCTCTCAGCGAGCTAATGGGAAGTTGTCCAGTGGGATTGTGATCAGAGAAAGTTTTAAACCCCATTGCCATCTGATAGCTGTTGAAGGCAAAGGGAAGAGCATTTTGGTGAATGGGTGTGAAAATTCTAATTGTATGGATGGTGAACTTGCTGAATTGGCCGTTCTTGATCCGATTGCGCCGGATAATCTAGTTTTACGAGTTAACAATTTTTCTGGAATTCTTGATTTGAAGAAGGAGCGGAATATGGAGAAGAATGTTATGGTAATGGAAAATCGGAATGCTGATAGTATTGGGCTGAAGACTGATGATCTATTGAAGACGACGGAAGATCCTTTATATGTAAAGGATAATCTGGGTATGGCGGACAGCTTGGGAAACAAGAACGAGATTGTTGATGCTTGGTCGAAACCGAAGCACATCAAGACAGCCTTTAGCAAAGATCAAGTTGAATTCACTGATGATGGAGTGGCGGTGAAGATGGATTCTGATACGGAAGTCAAGAACATGGAAGTTCTGAAAAACTCAATTGTGATTAAAGTGCTTGGCAGTAACATCCCGTTTTCGGTATGTAGCATTAAATTGCAAAAGCAATGGAGTAGATATGGGGGATTTCACATGACATCTATGGGTATGAATTGGATTTTATGCTCGTTCAGAACGAATGAGGCGGTGGAAGAAATCCTTAATGGTGGACCTTGGTATGTTAATGGGTTCATCGTCGGAATGGACAGATGGTGCCCTGAATTTGATCCAATTTCTTTTAAGGGTATTTCTGCCCTGTTTGGATCAGACTTCCAAATGTTCCTCTCTACTGCTAGGATGAAAAAAATCTGGCAAGAATTGCTTCTTGTGTTGGTACTCCTATGTTCTTTGATAACAACACTTTTCGTTGGGGTAAGCGTGAATTTGCACGTATCTGTGTTAGAATTGAGTTGGAGAATAAGTTACTCAATGGAGTATGGGTAGAAGGAGTGGCTGGAAGGTTTTTTCAACGTGTGGAGTATGAAAAAATAAATCTCCTATGTTATCAATGTGGTAAAGTGGGACATGAAATGCATTCTTGCCCGGACAATGTTTCTATTGGCATTTTGGATCAGAACAAAGATAAATCAGATGAAGACCATGTTGTGGAAGCTAAAGGAGTATCTAATGGATCAAATTCTGTTAACAGTTCAGAATTTGGGCCATGGATTCATGTGCAATTCAAAAACAGCAAAAAGTTTAACAAAAATCCTTCAAGAAATAATATTGTGGGAGAGAAGATGCATAAGGAAAACAATGTTATTTTGCAAGCTCAAAAGAATGGCAATTTGAAGATGGGAACTGAAGAATTCGGTGAAGAAGCTGGAGTTGATAGAATGGCTGGATCGACAATAGAAATTTCAGCAAAGTATGCAGCTGATGGTAATGAAGGAAAAAAATCAGGTGATGTTCAAGTTCTTAATAGCTTTTCTGTGCTTTCCTACTGTGATGAAGATAATGAAAATAAGGATGATGGTGAAGTTGGTAATTCAAAAGGAAATGAACTAGATAAAGCTAGTAGAGGAGGTGCTCAATTGGAGGTGAATGATCAAAGTAGTATTGCCAAGACCAAATTGGCCAAAGAGTTGAAATCTCTTGGGCCGGTTGAACCTGATTTCAAAAAGAAAAAAAGAGCGGGAAGAAGGAGTTCCTTTATTGGGGAGAAATCCCCTTTAATTGTTTAAATGAATTCTATCTTGTTTTGGAATTGTAGGGGAGCTAGAAAGAAAGAAGCTTCCTTATATTTGAAGGAGTTAGTGAGGGATCATAATGTCTTCTTTATTGGTCTTATGGAGACAAAGGTCTCAAATTTTACTAGAAAGGATATTGACTGCTTTATTGGAAAGGATTGGGAGTATTGGCATCATCCGGCCATTGGTTCTTTTGGTGGGATTTTGGTACTTTGGAATATGAAATTGGTGTCTTTTATGGTTAAAGATACTTCTTCTCAAGCTATTATTGGCGACCTCTTAATTCCTACTTTGGGAACTTGGAGAATTGCTACTATCTATGGTAGTAGAAGTTGTGTGGATAGAGGTAAACTTTGGAAACAACTTGAAGATTGGATGGAGGATTCCACTCCCTCAATTATTGGAGGTGACTACATTTGTATTCTAAGCAAAGAAGATAAAAGAGGAGGTGAAAGATTTCTTTTTTCTAAAGGTCCTAAAGAGATGAAAAGCTTTATGGTGAACTATGATTTCCATGACATTGGCTATATTGGACCAAGGTTTACTTGGTGTAATAATAAAGAGGGGACCTCTCGGATTTGGGAGAGGCTAGATCGTTGTCTTCTAAACTCTTCAGCTATTCAGAAAGTTCCTTTAGCCATTACTAAACACCTTGCCAGAATTTCTTCTGATCATAGTCCAATTATTCTTAAATTGGATACTGGATTGAGAATCAAATCCATGATTATCAGATTTGAAGACACTTGGAGATCTTATCCAGCTTGTAAGAGCATTGTTAATTATGCTTGGAAAAAGAAAGATGTGGGGAATGAGAGTGAAATTCTTCAAAAGAAGACCAATAGAACTCTAAAAGCTTTGTTTTTTTGGAGTAGAAACAAATGTAAAAATCTGAAAGAAAAACTGAAGGAAGAGATTGAAGAACTTCAAAAGAAGGAGGCTTTGTGTGAAGATTGGAATGAGGAGGATCTCAAATTGCTTCGGTTTAAAGTTCATGAATTCAATGTCACTTTAAGAAGGTTATCTACTTGGTGGAACCAAAGAGCAAAAGCTATATGGCATGAAGAAGGTGATATGAACTCTAAACTTTTCCACAATTTTGCTACTGCCCGTAATAGTGGAAACAGAATTAATCAAATAAAGGATGAAACCAATGAGTTAGTAGTTGATGAAGATCAAATCCAAAAAGTCTTCTTTGATTTCTTTGAAAAAAAATGGCAATTTAAAGAGTGCAAGCTGACGGATTGGCCAACAGTTTTACAAAATCAAAAAATTATGGTGGATTATAACTCTATGCTTAATGAAGCTTTCACGGTTGAAGACTTGAAGAGCTCAGTTTTCCAGCAAGGTAATAATAAATCCCCTGGCATAGATGGGATTACTTCCTCTTTTTACAAAAGCTTTTGGAGCATTGTTTGCGACACTTTATGGAATGCAGTTAACAGCTTCTTCTTAACTGGTAGAATGTGTAGAGAATGGAAGGATACTCTTATTATCTTGATTGCTAAAATTAAAAATCCTTTGGTTTAGCAAATTTTCGTCCCATTTGCCTTTGTCAAATGAACTACAAAATTCTTGCTTCTATGCTTGTAAATAGATTAAAGAAGATTATCTCTAGATTGGTCTTAGAAGAGCAGATGGCTTTCATACCTGGTAGATCTATTTCTGAACATTGTCTCTTAGCTCAAGAGATGTTTCATAAGTTCAAAGTTTCCAAGCATAAAAAAGGAGCTATGGCTATCAAACTTGATATGGAGCAAGCATATGATAGTATGGGTTGGGCCACTCTTCATCACACTCTTATTTGGTATGGCTTTCCCAACTACTTTGCTAATTTGCTTCTGGAATGTGTTACTGAGGTGAGATTCTCTATTTCTATTAATGGCTCTAATTCAAATTGGATTAAGGCTTATAGTGGATTTTGTCAAGGATGTCAACTCTCACCTTATCTCTTTATTTTATGTTCCCAACTGTTGTCAAATGCTATTAATCAAAGAGGTCAAAATCTTGGTATTCAAATCTCTTCTGGAGGACCTAGGATTACTCATTTGTTATATGCTGATGATGTTCTAATTTTCTCTCATGCCACTTCCTCTTTGGCAAAGTTGATGAAGAAAATTGTGGAGGACTTTTGCAATTGGTCTGGCCAAAGAGTTAATCTTAACAAATCCCAGATTTTTTTTGGGAAAAATGTAAGAAAGAAAATGAGGAAGAAAATCACCAATTTGCTGGGCATTAAAATGGTGAAGGAAATGATTTATCTTGGTGTGAAGATGGCTCTTAGAAGACTTAAATTGCTAATTTTCAGAAGCTAATTGGCAATGTCTTGGATCAGTTAAATGCTTGGAGCAGGAAATCTCTTTCCTTGGGAGGTAAAATTGTTCTTATTGAGAGCTCTTTACTTTCTATGCCAAACTATCTCATTACAAATTCTTTAATTCCCAAGAGAGTTCTTCTTGAACTTGAAAAGCTTTGTAGAAACTTTATTTGGCATAAACAAAATGGTGATAGGGGTATTCATTATGTGGCTTGGGATGAGATATGTAAACCAAAGAAATTTGGTGGGTTGGGTTTACATTCCCCTTTATCTAGAATTGGATCTCTTAGATCCAATGTGGCTTGGAATTTTCTTCAAAAACCCGACTCTTTATTTCACAAAACCATGAAGCACAAATATGGGGATGACATTTTACATGAAGCTCACCGTAAAACTGGCTCTAGTGCTTGGCATATCCTTTTAGATGGAGGAAAGGCTTTGAAGAATATTGCTAGGTGGAACATTGGCAATGGAAAGAGTATCAATGTTTTGAATGATACTTGGTTGCATGATAAATGTTTAAATCGTTGGCCCACTTTTATCAAATGTGTTTATCTTGAGAATGCCACAATTAGTGAGTTCCTTTTAAACAATGGAGATTGGAATTATTTCAAATTGCAAATAGATTTCCATCAAGAAATTATTGAGATCATTTCACAAATCAGTATTGATATAGAGGTTGATGACAACATTGAATTGATTAATTGGTGCTCGGGCAAGACCGTTTCAGCTCTCTCTTTTGTATCTATTGTCCCTAATAGATTAAGTGATGATGAATATGGGTTCTTTAATTGGTTAATGAAGCTAAAACTAAACAAGAAGGTGGAAACTTTTTGGTGGAGACTTTGCAAAAAGGCTATCCCAACTAATGTTTTTTTAAAGAACCAAAAAATTTTAGATTTTATAAACTGTGCTAGAGGTTGTGATTCCATTGAGTCTTATGAGCATATCATGGTTAATTGTAAATACTTGATTGAGGTAATCATGAGAATTCGTGAATGGGGTATTCAAATACCTTTCTTCAATTCTTTGGATGATTGTTTGCATAGTTTAAAGGCTCTAACGGTTCAAAATTCTGGAATGGTGAAACTCTATTGCAAAATTGTTTACTTGTCTTGGAAGAATAGAAATGAAATTCAGCACCAAAAAACTGCTATACCGAGCTCTTTAGTTGCAGCTAATGCTCTCTATTTGGCTACCTCCAATGTTAATCCTTTTCTTGTAAGTTGGGGCACTAATCTCCTTAGGGAGTCCCTTCATCCTTGGTGCCCCCCTCCAAAGGATTGGAATAAAATCAATGTGGATGCTTCTCTACTTGGATCCAATCAAGCTGGGATTGGAGGCATTTTTCGTGATCACATGGGGAGATTCATCAGTGCTTTTGGGAAAAAGAGAACTCAATGGAATATAGCTCAATTGGAGCTTGATGCAGTTTTTGCGGCCAAGGACTTCCTTTGTGATTGGATGCTTGAATGCAAAGGAATTATTGTGGAGAGTGATAATGTAAATATTATCAATTTCATTCATGATTCTTTGAAGAAGAAGAATAAATGGCTCATAGATAGATGGTCTTATAAGGATCTTTGCTTATTAAAGGACTTCAATAAGGTAAATTTTCATTATGTTTCTAGAAAGTGTAATAAGGTAGCTAATTGTTGTGCTACCCTTGCTTTAGATGATAGTTTTTATTTTGATAGTTTCTCTTTGGAAAACATTCCTTCCTTATTATGGAACCTTATCAAGGAGGAATGTGATCCTTTTATTACTTGTAATTAGTTTCTTTGATTCTTAATGCATTAAATTGCTTTCTTCAAAAAAAAAAAACGAAAAAAGAAACATTCCAATACTTCTTGGCCAACATGAGATTTAATGAGGACCACTATACTATTAGTTCTTATGTTCAGAAATAGAGAGTAGAAATTACCAAGGAAGACTTAGGCAACTTTCTTCATTTAAGAACCCAAGGAATTCAATTACACACTTTAACTTCTAGGGCTGATTTTGATTGGACTGAAATCAATAAAACTCTTAGAGGTATATCCCAAGTATTTTATTTATCTAGGGTTTACACTTTACATCAAAATGTCTGAATCATCTAGTATGTTTTGAGAACTTTTATTATCCTTAGAGTTGGTGATCAAATAAATATGACTCCTCTCTTGTCCATAGTCACATATCTGATTATGACTGAGAAACCTTTTGATAAAGCCCTACTCATTATGGACTACATTTATAATCTTTCCAAAATTGGGCTTCCATATCATAAGAGGAGGAATAATGTGGCTTTAGGATATTTAGTTGCCTATATTCAACAAAATAATTACAATATGATCCATCTTGATCCTCCCACAGAACTTCCTTTCTACATCACTCATGCCTCTTTTAGGGCTCTTTTTTAGAGTCATTAGAGTTTAGAGAGTGATGATTCTATGGACAAAGGGGAAGCTCCTTCTCAAGCACCTGCACTTGGACCTGACCAAAACTACTACCAGGAAATGGTCTGGCAATTCGTTCGCATTGATCAAGTTGAGACTCACCTTAACAAGCAGGATGCTCGCTACAATGAAGATATGGGGTGGATTTGTGGATAGTTTGACTCGGTGAACATTATTGTAGCCATAATTAGTAGTTATTTTTTAATGTTCAATCCACCACCTCCTCCATACCAGGGTCCCTTAGAGTTCTAGATGTACTTTGTTGTTGTTCTTGTTTCTAAGTTTTTGTATTTATTATTGTGATGTTTCTACTTTAATTGAGTGTTTTCATGTGTTGAGATGGTGTAGACTGGATGATATGATGTGAGTTATCATGATGATATGTTTTTAAAATGTGTTTGTATATGATCTTTATAATTAATGGAACGTTGGAATGCTTTGTTCACAATCATTGACTTTTAATTCTTGAAATGTTTGTGTTTTTAATAAGAAAAACCTTTTGAAATTGATCATTGAAATAAATTATAAATTACTTTGCTCTACAAATTAATTTTCTTACAAAATTTAATCTTTAAAAAATTTAAATTAAAATTATAATTGGATTTAGATATGAAGATTAATTTCATATTCCTATAGACAAATATATCTAAGTTATAATAGTTGCAAGATTGATGTCTTATTATTATTTTATTTTTATTTTTCAATATGTTTATTTTTGTTATTAGTAAAATTTGATTTTAGATTACATATATTAGAAAGACTCAAAAACTAAAAAAAAGGAGAAAATGCACAATTTGTGCAAAAATAGAAAAGATGTACAAAGTGTGCCACTAATATTTAAAAAGATACGCAATGTTGCAAATTGAAAAATTTTATTGTGTTCTTTCCACAATCATTCAATCTCTAATACAAATCAATCTAATTAAAAAAATATATATTATTGAATTCAAACTTAACTAATCTTCATTTTATCATTTTTACAATAATCATTTTAATTTAATTTTGTCTAGAATGAACAATAAACCTGGTTGACTTTTCTTATCTTAGTTGTTCTTTGATTTAAACTTTTTAAAATTTTATTTTAAGTATTATAAAATTAATATTGTATTTGCAATTAGTTTAAAACCTTTTCTTTTTGAACCCTTTTGGTTTATCTATAGAAATCTTTCATTTCAAGATGTACTTCCCTTTTTGTTATTGTCAAAAGGGGGAGTTAGAATATTGGTTGATGTTTGATGTATTGTGAATGTGTGTGAATGTGTGTGTGTATGTGTATGTTTTGTATGTATGTATGTATGTTTTTGAATGTTTGAATGTTCTTTTATTTTCATGTTTTTTATTCAATTTTGTATTTTTGTTCAAGTTATTTTTTATTTGGAGTCTTTTTATTTTTAGGTTTTCTATTTTGATCTTCATGGGAATCCCTTGTTATTTAGTTGGACATTCATTTAGGCGGAGCTAAGGAGAAAAATTTATTTGAATATTATTAAATATTAGCTCAAATAATAATTATTTTGCCATCATAAAAAAGAGGGAGATTATTGCAACTTAGTTTTCATAACTATATTTTCTTATCATGATTGTTTTTGATGATTCCAAAATATTATTGTACTGACTACTATTTCTCATAACATATATTGGATATATTGCTTTTTTTTGTTTGTGTGTACTAAAATTTTAAGAAAATCATACTCCAGCCAGTTAAAGACTTCAACTCAAATTAGAATAGAGTTTACTATTTTTTGGAGTATGTACTTTTTTATACTTTTTTTGAGTCTGAGAGAGTGTGATTGTAAATGTGTAACCGTACACACAACACACACACACACACACACACACACACACACACACACTAGGGGAGTGTAATTTTTTTTAAACATTTTAAAACTAATCATAGTGTATGATTTTAGATCATATAGGTTGATTTGGCTTTAGCGTACCTCCAAAAAGAAGTTAATCAAACCATGCCAGGAAAATTTTCTAAGTCTTGTTCACACTGTATGAAGTTAAATTCGTATGTATGCCTTCCAAAGTACAAAATTGATACATACAAGTTCATCCTAATGAACTCCTGATTTTGCCTAAACTATTCATACTATATGATCATAGGTTTGTATAGACGACGTCTAGAGTTTGAAATGAATGCATATCTTTTTGTCCAGACGAATAAGTAAAATTTTTAAACTATTTGTACTGTTCGATTATTTGACTGTATAGACGACATCCAGAGTACGAAATGGTTGAGGACATTTTCATACCAAATGAAACATGGTTTGATTAAAATAGATCATACTATACGATATGGATTTCATATAGTATATTATTTAGAGTATGAAATCATTTTGTAATACATTATATCAGAGGAATTTATTAAATTTTAAACTGATATTATTGTATTATGTTAGTTCATACCCAGGTTAATAAGAGTATGATATTAGTTTGTACTGGATCATACGAGCAAATTTTAAACTATTCGTACATATGATGGTCGATCATACTGTACGATCATGGACAATTAAATTGAAAAATTTTAGTTTTCTGGATGGCTTTTCATGTCTTTCATATATAAGATCCTATAAATAGACTGTGGACAAAATCCTTCTTCATTTTATCTTTGAGAGCAGGAGTGATAGTGATTTAGGAGAGTGTTTAAAAGAGAGTTCTTGCAAGTGGAGTGTGAAGGGTTCACAAGGTTTTCCAATAGTGAGAATCTCTAAGTAAGTGCTCTAAATATCTTCCTTACTACTTTAAAGATGATCGAGAGAACATCTTTGAAGTAGATTCAATTCTTTGCCAACACCAGTATGGTGTGAAAGGATGCGGGTTCTCTGCCGACATAAGGAGGGTGTGAAAGAATGCAAGTTTTTTGCCGACACTTGAAGAGTATGAAAGGATGATAGCTCTCTGCCTACACTTGGAGAGTGTGAAAGGATGGTGGTACTATGTTGACACTTAGAGGGTGTGAAAGGATGATGGTACTCTGCCCATCGAAGATTAGTGAAAGAGAGGGTAATTGTAAAGGCTTCTCCACTTATTATGAGAGCAAAAGGAGAGTCACTTTTGTAATAGTGTAATAAATGATGAAGGAGTCTTTAGGGAGTGGATGTAGGTCAAGTTGGACCGAACCACTATAAATTTTTATGTTCTTATTTTTTTTTGCATTTTTACTTTTCTACACATTTCAATTTTGATGTGGTTTAAAAGTTTTTAGTTTATAAAAACTTCTAAATTATGCAAAGTACTTATAAAAAGGTTTTCTATTTAAGAGGATTTTTAAATTACCAATTCACCCCCCTCTTGGTTAGCATTGGGACTATTGCCTTAGGTCTAACAACTTATATGAACTTTCATTTATGAGTTTAGTTTAATTGACAATTATGTTTCTTGTTATTGCACTTTTCTTCTTGTCATTTTCTAGGTTTTGCAGGATACTTTAAATACTATCATTTTGCCTAAAGGTTATTTTTACGAAAAGATTGTGCTTCAAGATTATCCTTTTATCTTTTATCTTTTCTGAGTGTGGTCTTCTTGTCCCACTTTAGAATGTTCCTAGGATATTTTATTTCTTATGCTTAATTTGGACCTTGAGCTCTTAGAATAATTTTTTTGCTTTTTTGCAACTCTTTGGAGTAGTAGTGAGCTTGAGGTCCGTTATGTGGACCTTGTATTTTATATTTTAATTAATACATAAGCCCCTCTTGCGGGTTTCCCCTATTAAAAAAGAATTTCCTTAAAATCATTATAGTACAGTAGGGCTCAACCATATAATACAACACTAGAAAATCATTTACTCTGGAGATTTTGTGGCGACTCTACGGTTTTCATTTTGGTGTTCATTTCCTCTACATTGTGGATTGGAATTTATTATTTTTCTAGATTCCTTTTCACTTTTTATTTATTCGTGTGTTTTCGTGATTCTGTTTTGATTGGACCATCAGTTCTCATTTTTATAATAATTATAGCTCTATTATTAATACTTTACATGCTTGGCTTATTCCCTCTAAAAGTCATGTTCTTAATATTATGCTTGTTCTTATATGTTGGTACTTGTGGAGGAGTAAAAATGAAGCTAAACATGAAAATACCTGTATAAAAGTAATGAGTATTGTTGGCAAAGTCAGAGATAAAATTTTGTAATTATCTTTTAGCCAATTTGATTAAGGTTACTGCTTTTAAAGATGATTATAATACTTAAACTGATTTTGGTCTTTCTACTTATTTAGATAACATTGTTACTACTCATAGAATTATGAGATGGATTAAACCCAAGTTTGAGTGGTTTAAACTCAACACTGATGGATCTCTTATTAACTCCAATGTGGCTTTTGGTGGTTTGATTATAGATTCTAATGGACATGTTATTATTTCTTTTGCAGGTCCTAGTTCTTTTAACACTACGATGATGGCTGAGATACAAGCTCTGTAATATGGTTTACATTTATGTATCTCTT
The DNA here is from genome assembly GCA_016618105.1 of Dendrobium huoshanense. Lineage (NCBI taxonomy): Eukaryota > Viridiplantae > Streptophyta > Magnoliopsida > Asparagales > Orchidaceae > Dendrobium > Dendrobium huoshanense. The sequence continues at coordinate 81,653,569 of CM028345.1, read as the reverse complement.
TAGGTATTACTAAAGTTTGGGTTGAATTTGATGCCAAACTTCTTATTCATTATATTAATGGTAATATGTTATATAACCCTTCATTCTTTTATTTGATTATAGATATTAAACAATGGCTTTCCCCCATTTCTTATTCTATTACTCATGTTCTTCATGAAGGAAATGATACTACAAATTTTTCGGCTAAAATGGATTGGAATTTAAGAGATTTTACTAGATAGGTTGATACCTCTTTACTCAATAATCTAAAGGATTTGGTGAGGCTGGACCGTTCTGCATTGCCTTATATTTAGTACATCTAGGTTTCAATTTAGGGTGTCTTCTATTACTTGTTTTGTGTGGTTGGGTTTATTCCTTTAGTTTTTTTTTTTTTCTATTTTGTTATATTATTGGTCTTCTTCCTAGTTTTTTTTTTCTCTTGGAGCACTGCATTCGGTTTTGTGTTTTTGGTGGCTGGGTTATTCTCGCTATGATTGTACATCTTATGAAGTGTGTCTTTATTCATCTATGCCACTCATCCATTCCTATTTTGATCTTTTTTGTTGAATGGGAATAGGATCTATTATTATTGGCTTGATACTATATCTCTAAGGTGTATAATCTTTGCTAGTTGTTGAATTATTTTCTGGCTGATTAGCATGGCATTTATCCTATCCTTCATTGGTTTTATTCTCCAAATAATTTTTTCGAAGGGTTCCTTTGTCTTGTCCATCCATGGCAGTTGCTATTTAGGTGTCTGAGTAATTGGATTTTCCCTCTTTCAAGCTGTTTTTTTTTCAAACAATATGTGGTTGTTGGATTGGTTCGAGCAGTAGTTGAATATTGGCAATCATGATCTCGATGATACGACACATCTGAGCCAGTATCTCAAATGCTCCTGGAAACTTTATGAGTAGATTAATTCTATTTGGTTTCTTAAATTTATTCTTTGGAATTTGCCGTAGTTTCAAGGTATTTGTTGGATTTGCTTTCAGTTTTGTTTTTCTATTATATCCTACTCTTTCTTCATTGATTTTTACTAGGTTTTTTTCTTTAATTTGTTGGATATGTTATCTATTGTTAGGGGTTGTTTCTTTTATGCTTCCTCTATAGTGGTTTGCTTTTGATGGAGGATTGGTGTTACTTAACCCATCTCCTAAAACTATTAAAACTAATCAAGCAAATGTGGCTTAATACATTATTTATTTGATTCATGTGATATTTGTTGTTGTTGGTGGGGTTCCTTTTTCTACTACAATATTCTAGTGCATATGTGTAAAACAACATCTATGTGTTCTCTTTTGTTATCTGGTCTCATCTACTATGTTATTTTGGTCATGTTGCGTTCTTTGTTTCTCTTTTCTATGAGTCTTGGTTGTGGATTTTTACGATGCTGCGTGGATGTGGTTTTTCTCTACTTTCTATTTAGGTTCAACTGCATTTTAGGATGCTATTTGACTATTTTGTTCCTGCAGCCTGTGCCCGTCAAGGTTCATATTATGTTTTTGTTGAAGTGTTTTTGTGGGGTGTATGACTTCATCTCAAGTAATGATGTCATTGAGTTGATATATTTTGGGTTGGTTGCTAGTTTCCTTAGCTACAAGTGGTTTCATCTTGATTCTATCTATGTTCTATATTTTATCTTATTTTTTTGCTTATTGATTCCATGTATTTCAATACCAATTTTTTTTATCAGTGCTGTAGGTTTTTCAATATCTACAGAGGTGTTATTCGGGTTTATATTTATCTTAACCACAGGTGGAATTTGGATCAAGTATTCTATGATTATTAAAATATTGCCAGTTTATTTGTTATTAACCACTTTATGTTATTATGCTATTTATATGGTTTTTTGTGCAACTTATTATGTTTTGTAGCCATTCTGTTGAGCAGGTGGTTTGTCTCATTATCAAAAAATTTGTAGGAAGATTGTGTTTAAAGTGATTGATTAAATCTTTCTTTTTTGGGCACTGGCCTGTGGTCACCCTTGAATGTTACTAGGTTATTTTGTATTTCTGATTAGTTTGAACTTTGGGCATGTAGGTTTTCTTTTTGATTTGTTTTATAGCTTGCCAGAGAACTAGTGAGAAGAAGGTCACTTTAAGGACCTTATAATCTTATTTTTATTTAACACATTGTTGACCTCATTTTTGTATGAGGTCACTAAGGCCCTTCCAAACTTCAAATTAATTCTAGATCCTAGGATCCACTCTAGAACTTAGGATTCTTTCATAGAGCCAGACCTTAGGGCCTACTCTAGAGCCTAGGATTCCCTTAAATCCCAGATCTTAGAACTCCTCTAGATCTTAGGACCACTCCAACTTCAAATCAATCCCCACCCTTGATCAACCTCAACCTTAAATCATTTCCTACACTTGATCAACTCCAACTTCAATTTGATTCCTACCTTTGATCAATTTAAATTTCAAACTTCATTCAACTCAAATTCAAACTAATTCAAGTTTCAAACATATCCAAACTTTGATCCAATCAATTTGACAATTCAACCTTCAACTTAGACTTTGATCCAAACTTCAATCTAGCTTTGACCTCATCCATTCATTAACAATCACCACATGATTGTAAATGATTTGGATACTTCAATACTAATCATTCAAACTTAAAATCCATTCCAAATCCAGAAGTTTAAACTCAAATTCAAACCTTTAAGGCCCTGTCCTAAACACCCTTTTCAGAGATTTTTCAAACATTTCAAAACCCAGTCAAATGATCTCTGATTCAGGGTCTATCACTTGCAAAGTGATAAGACATGTCTCTAGAGGATACCCTCCAACTTTGAGCTCATTCTGAGGTCTCTAACCCCAGAATCTGAATTAAAATTCAAAGGGTGTAAAACCTTCAAATATTTACAGCCTATGCCACTGAGCCTAACCCCTTTGAGATCTTGACCTTGGAACACTTGTCCAAGCCTTCAATCACTTCCAGACCCTTGATTTTAACCCATTGAGCAGTAAACTGCATTTTTCAGACCCATTTTTGACCATAGTTGACCAATAGGTCAAAATTGACCAAAATACCCCAATGGGGCTCAAATAGGGTTTTCAAACCAAATGAGCTCCAAATGGGATGCAACCACCTTTGACAAATTTCAAATGTCATTTCAAATCTTTTGAACCCATTTCCAACCCTTGAGTCAACCTGGTTGACCAAGTCAACTGGTTTGACCCAAGAGGCCCTTTAAGGGTCCAAACATGTGTTTTGACCCAAATGACCTCTTTAGGCCATCCAACCACTTCCTTTGGACTTAAAATATCATTTCAAACCTGTTAAGCCCAAACCCAGACCCTGGGTCAACCTGGTTGACCAAGTCAACCCAGGTTGACCAAACAGGCCCTTAGGGGCTCAAATAGGGATTTTGATCAATTTGACCTCCCCAGACCCAGGAATCACCCTCAATGGTCTCCAAATGCCTTTTCAAACCTGTTGAGCCCAAACCCAGACCCTGGGTCAACCTGGTTGACCAAGTCAACCCAGGTTGACCACCCTTAAGGGTTCAAATAGTGATTTTGACCAAATTGACCCCTCCAAACCCTGGGACCACATCCAGTAGACTCAGGATGACATTCTGAATTTATTGAATCTATTTCTAGCCCCTGAACCCAACTGGTTGACCAAGTCAACCAGTTTTGGCCTAAAAGCCCATTAAAGGCCCATTAAGCCTTCTTGATTCAATTGACATGCATGGCTCTTGGAACCACCCTCCAATCCACCTAATCAACCCACTTATACTACCTAGGTGAAAATTTCATAACCCTTGATAGGGTTGACTTGTCAACCAGTCAACCCAAGGCATAAGGGACCATTTGTATGGTCAAACCCTTCAACCCATTGGACCTAGCTCAAGCCACACCCATCCAGCCATTTGAAGAGGTTCCATGACCTGCTCCTGTGACACATCAGCAGCCATTGACCAGTTGACTGGTCAAAATGGTCAACACTCCCTTAAAACCCCTTTCTCATGGTCAAAGCCCTAAAAAGAACCCTTTTCCCCCCCATATCACATGCCTAAACTCCCCTTTTTGCTTTATTTCTCTGATTAACCCCTGTTTAAACTGCTCTAAGGGGTTGGTTTAGGCAATTTTAGGCAATGTCTCTTCCACTCATCCCAAGTCCATCCAATGGAAATGAGGCATGTCCAGCCCTTTCCGCAGCCTTCCAGCTTTCCCAGGGATAGGTGGCATTATCTGGAGAGCTTGTGAGTCGATCCCAGCCATCCATTTGGCTTGGGGGCGTTTGAATAGGGGAAAAAGGGCCTAATGCATAACATTCAAACCCTAACCGTCTCTCACTACTCAAGCCCTCTCAAGTCCTGCCCCCTGTTCCATTGAGATCCCCAGACATCTCTCAACACCCTCCCACCGAAATCCCTCCGGTCAAAGGGTTTTTCCGGCGAGATCCCAGCGATCCTAGCTCAAACCCGTTCCAGCAGATCTAGCACTCGATCCAGGAGCTTTCGAGCCGAGACGTCTTCTACAAACAGAAGCGTGGACAGTCTACAAGTGCAACAAACCCATAAACGGTCTAATCCGTCCAAAATCAAGGTGAAAAACTCAAACCCTAGCCCTAGGGACACTAGTTTAATTAGCTTTTTATTAAGCTTGTTTTAAGAAAAATAAATTATTCCCCATTGATTCTCTTCACTTAGGGACTCTAAGTTTAAAATTTTAATTCATTTGGTGCACGGGATCGAGAGAACGAGTCAAAAAATGGGTTCTAGGGCTCGGTTCGCTGGCTGCATGAACTGAGCCCCGTTTGGTCCGTTGATCTCTCGATCAACGGATCTGATCGCGCCGTTCCGCCCGTTGATCAACCGTGTACCCGATCCCGTGGCTCAAGCTGTGGTTCGGCTTGATCCCGGCCGTCCATCCAAAACCGCGGGACGAACTCTCTGCGATTGGATCTTGGTCAATCGGGTCAGACGGCGGGATCTAATCCCCGCCGTTGAACGATCCAGGTGTTCGATCGAACGGTCCGCAGCGCTCGCTGACGTGGTTAAGTGAAACCGCGTCCCGCGCTCTGCAGCCGACGCGTGGATGACCGCCGCCTTCCACGTGGCGTCCCGCTATCGCCGCGTTTTGGTTGGACAAACCAAAACGCGCCACGCGTCTCGCCGGCGCCGCCGTTTGATTAATAAATAGATTTAAATCCTTTTTAATTAGCATAACTTCAAAAAATTATAGTAAATTAAATACTGAACCAAAAAATGAGTATAATAGCTCATTTTGTTCAGTTTTTCATCCTCTATTTTCTAAAATTATTTTTAAATAAAAGTATTGTATAGTTTAAAAGTAATTTCTATAATATGTTTTTTTATTTTTATTTTATATTTAAATAAATAAAACCCTATTAAGTCCAAAATTTGGCATGAGTTATTTCAGATTTGTTTTTGATCTCCAGTAATTTTCTCATATTTATTTGACCTATATTTTAATAGTTATTAAGATTTAAAGTGCAAAGGTATTTTAAAATTAAAATAATGATGAATTTAAATTAGCTTGTATTGCATTCAAACATTCATTTGAAATTTTAAATGGAGCTTTATTGTGTTTACATAAATTCAATGGGGAATGGTGGTTAATCAGTGGATAATTAATTTGATAATTATTCATTGATTAATTCTTTAATTAATTAAGATTTAACTTGATTTGCATGAGTAGGTACACACACCACCTAGTCTAGGTTCTCCTAGATTTAAGGACTTGAGTGTGATGCATATGTATTTCATCCATGCTTGTTCAAGGGTTAGAGAAGGTTTGATTCAATCCTATTTAAATCTAGTGACATTAAGGACAATAATTAAGGACATGTTTAGAAAATTTAGATTTTTTTTAATGATTAGGATTCACTCCTTCTTGAGTTGGAACTTCAAATACTTAAACTTAGTGACATGTACAGCCACTAGGAAAATTTTCACTAAATTTGGAATTCATTAATATCCCTAATTAATTTTTCTCAAGTCTAAGCCTTAATTGAGCCTCTAAACCTTCCGGAAAAATGTAATAAATCACTTTTAAACCCAAAAATTATGTTTAATCCCTCTAACTGACCATAATTAAACCCTTAACCCATGAAAATTGAAATCAAAATTATTTGACAACAATCTTAACCTTAATCTAATTTTAAGTGAAAATCAATATTTAATTAATTTAATTAATTAAAAAAATATTAAAAATTCCAAAAATTTCCCAAACACTTGGAAATCTCTCCTTAGGTCATTTCTGACCTTTGGAGTTGATTTCAAGGAGTTTGGGACTCATTTGGAGAAAAATCACAAAATGGCCCTCTAATTAAGCAATTTCAAAAATTCATTAAGTACCTTAAACTTCAAATATTCATAACTAATTCCAGAAAAATCAAAATTGAACAAACTCACTTGCATTCAACTCCTAATAAGCTCTAGTATTTATTAAAAATATTAAATTCCAGAAATTTGCAATATTTTAAAAAAGTCAACAAATCGGTCAACTTTAAGTCAAAACTAGTTCAAAACTTCAAACCTTCGTAATAAAATGCAGAAAAATCCGATTTCAACGTACTTACCTTCTAACTGATCGTAGAAAGGTCTAGTATTTTAATAAAATACAAACATTCCAGAATTTGAGCTTAATCAAAAAGTCAATTTTCAACCCTTTAATCAATTCATTAAAATTCTCTAAAAAATTCATAAGAGCTCAAATCATTCTAAAACTCAGAGAATTTTGGTTTAATGCTTAAAACACTTAACAAATCCTTTAAAACACAACAACCACCCTAAAGTTGAAGTTTATTGGCTGGACTACTCCGGGCTGCGGGGCTAAGTGTCCTAAGGAGGCTGGTTCCTCGAGCCTGGTGGCACAACGCCACGAATGGATTTTAAGGGGTGTTAAATCTTAAAATAGATTAATCTTTAATTATTTAACATTTTTGAAAATCTCTAATTTAATTACATTAATTTGGTTTATCGGCTGGACTACTCCGGGCTGCGGGGCTAAGTGTCCTAAGGAGGCTGGTTCCTCGAGCCTGGTGGCACAACACCACGAATCAATTAATGGCAAATTTAAGTTAATCAAACCTTAGAAATCAGTAACCAACTCCCTTTAATATCAATCCACTCTTTTAATTCCAACCAATTTAAATAACTTAATCAACCCCGATTGCTACTGGGTAACCCAGGCCTACGAGGCTATTAGCTTAGCCCCAAGGAAGGTGAAATAAACTTCACGGCCTCGGTGTGAAACAAAGGTAGCAATCAATTAACTTTTAAAATATATCTAATTAAAATTCTTAATTCATTAATATTTAAATTTTAATCTAAATCCCTTTTTAAGCCTTAACAAATCCAAACTTTTAGACAACTTCAATTAATAACCTACTTTAGGATCTACCCCAGCCACACGACCTTTCTCACACACTTTAGATGATGTGCTAGGACAACCAACTCTAGATCTAGGTTAGGCCGGTGTTTACTTTACTGCTGTGTGCCGGATTTTTCGTAGTTTTCACTGCATGTTGTGGATGAAATTGCTTTGCTGTGTCTGCTTACTTTTTCTGTACTCTGTGGATGGATTGATGTGTTTGGCGACTAGATTACCCTTAGGTTAGGTACGATCTGGATGTTGACACAGTTTTCTGCAGGTGGCCACGCTCATGCAGGGCAATATAAAAAGGGGGCAAATCATAAAATGCATAAATATTATAAACTCTTTGCACAGGTGCTTCAGCTGCTAAAGCCCCCCAAATCGTAAAAAAAGCGTGGCCAGTGTGTTGATTTACTTTCTTTTCTGCTCATATACAACTGCTTGGGAATAATTGCTTTTTATATATTAATTGCTTAGGATAACCCTGCAGGTGAGTCTAGATTTTTTTATTTTGATATCAATGTAATTTGTGTAAGTGTCAAGTGTTGTGAAAGTTTATTTTTTGAGTTGGGATACATAGATCCGAAGCTTGGATTCCAAAGAGGAAAGGATACCCCTTTAGGGAACACTCCTTTTCCATTTGGAAATCCAAATTTGGATCATACCTCTTCCTTACCCAAAGAGGAAAGAGTGGCCTCCCCCTTAGAGGGAAGTGCCCTCTTGTCCATTTGGGTAATCCACTGCGAAGATTCCAAGAAGATTGAAGAAAAGGAGTCAAAAGAAGAATGAGATTGAAGATTTGAAGATTTGAAGATTGAGAGTATCCCACTCAAAAAGAACTTGCGTCATTACTAGGTTTAGAATCCGGGTTGTTATCAGTGGTGCCCGGCCACTTTACTTTCTGTAATATTCTGGTTTGTAATAAGCAAGGCAATTCTGCCTATGGACATTTATTAATTAATTTATATTTGATGTAATGATTTGATTGCCTTTAGGATTACTTGCTTTTACTAGTTTTTTTGGCGATTGCATGCCGCTCTTTATTTTTGCCTGGACTCGTGAGGCTCGTGAGGGTGTGAAAGTTTTCTACTCATAATTTTAAAAGTCTAAAATTTTAGTGAGTCTAAATAATATAGAAAGATAACGAATCTAGGGAATTAGCCGGGGATCGCCCCCGGGGTCGCATGCATATTTTTGCATTCTTCTTTCCTTGTTTTAGACCCTTCCCCGCCTGCGGGTAGAGTCCGGATAGTCTGACCTATGAGGACGAGGTGCCGGACCTGGGGAAGTCCAGTCTTCTAAAAAATTATTTTATAAGCCTGTTTTTAAAAATTTCAAGCATATTTGATTTGAGGTTGTTAACCAGCATGCATTGCATTAGATACAAATTAAAGAGTCAAAATTTTAATTTCATAGTCCTTAGCATTTTAGCACCCAACATAAGTCAAAGGGGCCAATTAGGAAAATCTCTAGATGTCGGCCCCGCCTCCCCAAAACTTTAATTATAACGTCCCTACCACTCTTTCATAAAAGACCGGATTCATCTCTTTTAAATCGGTTAGGTGGTTAGCTGGCTCCCCAATCCAGGCCGGGGTAAGTCCAGACCTTGCACTGCATTAGTTAGGATCGGACGACTGTGGTCCAGTGTCCAAAATAGATTTAGGTTCCGGGGCAGATCTTTGATTATAAGACCCCAAACTTCGGGAATCTAATCCCAAATTTCTAATAAAATGCTCAACTCTAATTAAATATCATTTCAAGTCCAAAACATAAAGCCCAACACTTAGATTAAGTTGGGACATTTCCGGATGGTTCTGGAATCTCAAAGTGTCCCCTACCTCTCATCCTTTAACTCCGTTAATAACTGCTCAATTTTGATCCATTCCCTTTTGATTTTCCAATAATTCTATTCATACTTTGATATCACTCCTAGAAACTCTAAATAAAATTCTGCCATTATTTTAATCGAGAGTTTTCGTAGGAGATTTTATCTCCCTACGATGTAATTAACTACGAGGGCTTGCGCTCGTAGGAGATTTGGAACCCCACACACACCTGATTTTAAAGAAAACTCAATTTCTAAAACTTCATTAGATTTCTTTGGGAAAAGTTAAATAATGATCGTCATAATTGCATTAGAAGGATTATCGTTGAATGGTCTCATTTCCCTTTGGGGAGATACACCCTTCTTCGATAAGGCTTTGGATGTGAATGCGACGATCATGTTTCTTGAATATTGTAATTGGGTACTTAGTTGAACTATATTGTGTCCCCTCGGGGCCATATAGAGTTCTCCTTAGAACCCGATCATAACATTCAAGATGAGTTTACATAATTTTAAGTCTGAACACCGTTATGAAAGTTTATTTTCGTCCTTTGGGGTGATATACTCTTTCTAACGAGTCGATTCGACCTTAGAATTAGAACTCAACCCTAATCTTAAAATCCCAAAAGAAAACTAATATTTTTCAAAACCTGTTTTTCAAAATTCCACCAACAAAAAAATGGCACGCCCGGTGGGACAAATCTCTCTCTCCATCTTTAATAATGGCAAAATTTTGTTTCATCGGTAGTTTTAACTATCATTTCTTCCGTTGGTCCCTTTGCTCATTTCTTCCTTGGGTGAGTGTGGCCAACATCTAAAATAATAACAAAATACTAAAAGAGAGGTTCCACCTCTAAATTTGGCTTTTCGTTCTGATTTTGACCTTCTGCACCAGCACAGCCTGTGAGGCGACAGTGTCAAATCAGATCTCTGGAAATCCTTTTAATTTTATGGATTTATGGTCGATAAATTTCTCGTTCAACATATAAATCCTTAAAATTGAAAAGAATGCAAATTTTTGATTTCATTCCAAACCTTTTTAGTTTTAACCCCCTCACTTCCCCTTTGACTTCTAAGGGTGGGGAGGGTTAAACTATTCCTTCTTACTTGGGTTTTCTCACAATTCCATAAGCCTTCGGGCAAGGGGAAACTCTGTCCGTTGTGTTTTGGAACCTGTAAGAAAACCCCTTTCAAATTCTCAAAATTTTCAAAAAAAAAAATTATTTCTCAAACTCCAAGTTGTCATGTGTTATCCCATACGATTCCTTCGTGGGCCAACATATGTCATACTTTCAAGATAATAATAAAATACTCTTTTTTTTATCACTCTTTTCAAAAAGATCTAATTTCAATCATTTTCTCTAACTTTCAGAAAATTTCAAATGGCTGGCCAACTGATTTTCTCCTTTGACCGAGAGTTGTCTTCGATTGTTAATGACCAAGGGAGCACTGTTATTTTTGGAATGGGATTCAGTACTCTAGAGCTCTCTATGGACGGACACCAGATTGTTAGTTTGGATGCCAGCAAGGAAACTCCCCCAGTAGTTGAGTTAATTGTGGGATCTGCACCCACCTTGCCAGTAGTCAGTGATGATCAGGAACAGTCTGAACCGGTTGTTGAGCCTCCCACTGAAATTAAGTCTGTTTTTGAAGAAGGGTCTAGTTCTGGACTTAGATTCACCACAAAGAATCAAAAGAAGAATTATTTGAGGAGACTTAGAAAGAAAATCTCTAAGGCTAAGAGAGTTCTACCCTTTAAGACCTTGGCTCAAGTAGAACCTGAGGCTGTTGAGGAGCTACCTATTCCTGCTTCCTCTCCCCTCCTAAAGGGAAGTCGCTTTTACCCCTTGGCTTCAGCTCAAGGGGAGGAGAGGATAGCTAGGATAGCCCGTTCTCCACCATGCCCGGTCGACTACTCGACCAAGAAAACTCAGAAAGAAAAACATCTTCAAAAGACAAGGACTCTGAGAAATATAATTCATACTTGCGCTGCACAGACTGGGCAGACTAAAGAAGAATATGTGAAACAGTTGAAGGGAGTGATCTCACATCGCTTCCAAAAAGAAGTGCTGAAAGAAGAAGTATCTGAAGCAAAGAATTTAACCCCTCAATTCGTTAGAAAGAATAAGAAGTATGCTAGACAGCCCGCTACTTCAGTACTGGTTGATGGATATCACTGGGTGCCACGCCCTCTGTCCTCTCAAACAGAGGGTATTGTGTTGACTGGGTCCGAGAGAGGCCGCCACTCTACTGGTAGACCCCCGGTACCCCCACATAAACCTGTAAGATTGGCCTCTGTGATTGTCAAATCAAAGGGGGTTGAAGTTCAAAAGTCTGTGGATCTTAAAGGAAAAAGACCTAAATCTCCTGAAAGGAGATATGTGCCGAAAAGAACTAAGTTGGAGAATCTGCCACCACCTCCCAGAACTTCTAAGTTCATTTTGCAGCTCCAACGAGTTTCAGCCAACCCTACTTCGAGTTCAGTTGAATCGATGGATGTTCAGGCTAGTACTCCAGTTGTTACAGTTGATAGTCCTGCCACAGCCAGTTTGACTCCGGATCCAATAGTCACCGTTCCTGCTACCCCAGTTGATGATCCCCAAAGTTTGAGTGTCATTCCTAGGCCCCTTAGTCAGGTGTCTGAGGACCTTACCTTACCAGATGTGGGAACTATCACCTTACAAGCTCCTACTTCTCCTGAGGAATATGTCCCTCTCCCTGTAGAGGATGCCACTCTTCTGACTACCAGTTTTGGGATAGTCGAAGAGGAGAGAATTGACCAGGATTTAGAAATGGAAGATGAACCAGATACAAAATCTCAACCAGATCCTAATCCAAAACTTACAGAAATCATCGCCCTTATGGATTCTGAAGAGTTGTTTGATATGGCTGAGTATAAAGGATACTTACCCCTTGACCCTAAATCAATTGGGGATAGACCGGTCGAGGAGGTAGTTCAAGAAATAAGAAACATCTTGTTGAACAGAGAAGGAACAGCTTCTTTTGACCCTGATATGGATGATCTCCTCGGAGATGAAGATGATTATGTTGGGGGCATTCATGTGGTTGAAACTAGAGGATCTAATAAAGAAGCTGAGCCCAGCAAGCGCCGATTTGTTAAGGATGATGATCCGCATGCTGTCGAGTCAGAGTCAGATGAGTCTGTGAAAGATAGAGATGAAGAACATATAAAAAACTTGGAGACTCAGCTTGCTAGCATGATGTCACAAGTTAGAGAAATGCAAGAGAAGTTGGACAAATCACAGCAAGAGTCTTTTATGATCCACCAGTCAGCTCGAGAGCTCACAGAAAAGGCCAAAAGGGCAGAACTTAATTCCAGACCTCTCGAGTCACCACCTGTGACCTTTCCTTGTCCAGTAGAGACACCTCCAGTTCACCCTGCAGTTTCCACCATTCCTCCGATCCCACCTCAGAAGGATATCAAGCAGTTAATTGAGGACCAGGTAAGGGAGGCCTTAGCCCATGCTCAAGGAACTGTGTCTATTTCAAAGGGTAGACCCTACCCCGAGGAATATGACTAGTTCCTTACCCAAAGGGCTTTGTGCCACCAACTTTTAAAGTTTTCACTGGAATTGAAAATTCGAGACAGCATCTGGCCCACTTCCGAGCAAGCTGTTGCAACGCAGGAGGGTCGGATGCTCTACTATTTCGCCAATTCGTAAGTAGTCTATCCGGCATTGCTTTTGAATGGTACGCCGATCTGCCCAACGGTTCAGTAAGAACCTTTAGCGACCTAGAAAACCTCTTTCTTAAGAGATTTTCTGGAGCGCAACAACGCACCACCGTGGGCGATCTCGTGGTTGAAAAGCAAAAGCCGGGAGAGTCTCTAGTTGAGTACATCTTGAGGTGGCGAAACCTCTCGATGAAGTGTGAACCCCAGTTGCAAGAACAACATGCTGTGGAGATTCTTTTGAAGAATATCCACGGTCCTGTTGCTTTTCTCCTGAAGGGTTTCACTATTAAAACTTTTGAGAAACTTCTTAATAAGGCTAGCAATTTACAGGAAGAGGCTCCTAGGATGCCATTCTTACGAGAGCAGTCTGAAGAAAGGAAGGGTCCAAAACTGGTGAAGACATTTGAAAAGAAAGCTGTGGTCTCAGCAGTAGATAAAGGAAAGAGGCCAGCGATTAGTCAGCCTAGCACTCCACTTCCACCACAGCCGCCTCAGAAGCAGCCCTTTCAGATAGTTCCTCAACATACTAGAGATCCCTCTTTCATCCCTTTTAGAGAGAGATTGGCAAAGCCTTATCCATTTAAAAGGGAGTCAGTTAAGAAGATCTTCAGGAGTCTGTTAAAGAAACTGGATTTTCAGTTGCCAGAGGCTAGAAGGCCTGAGGATGAGAGCAAGAAAGATGATCCCAAGTATTGCCCGTACCACAGGATGCTTAGTCACCCTCTTGAGGATTGCGTTGTGTTCAAAGATTGGCTTGAGAGGAACTACACCCAAGGTAACATCATAATACCTAAGGAATACTTGGTCGATCCAGAAAAGGCTTCAATTAAGACCATTTCAGGTAATCCTTTTAACTCTTCTTGTTTTGTTGAAGATGGTTGGGACATTGCTTTGTCCCGGGCACTTAAAAAGTCGATTAACAAGTCTTTTCATCTTTCTCAACAGCTGACTACGATAGCCCAGGCCCCGGTGTGGAAAGTTGACCTGGACGCTTCGCAGAAGGATGTTGAGCCACTTCCCTCTCCAGTAGTCTTAGGAACTACTGAGAAAAATGTGAAAGAAGAGAAATCTGATTTTGTAGAGAGGAAGTGTATAGATGAGAGATGTATTAGAATGGCGGATGGTGGTGTTAAAACCCTTTCCCCTCTTTTGTTATCTGACTTTTACTTTGCCCCATCAAAGGCGAAGGGTCAAAAGATGAATAAAAAACATCCTTCTACTTCTGTCTTGATGATTAACCATGAATCTCAAATGCAAATTGATGACTCTCCTGTTTCAAATCAAACTCCTAATGAAGCAAATATCGAGGCTAATCAAACCGATCTCCCCGAATCAACTATTCAAGAAGAGGTCGAATGTGAAGCTTTATCAGAAAGTGATTTCCCTCAGATCAATTTCCAAGGAAATCCTATCTTGATAGAACTTTCAGACTCTGACTCGCTTTCAGAAAATGATGATCCAACACCTATGGTGTGTGTAGACACTGCCCTAGTTTGCCCGCCCGAAGACGTCGAGCAGGTGCAACTCCGTGGCGGTAAAGTCTTACCCCCTAGGTTGCCCCCTCAGGATAAAGGCAAGCAACCTTCATTTGAAAATCTAAGTCCGGATTCCCCTCAACAACCAGAATTTCCTTTAATTCCTCCGGGTTTCGAGTCTGTCGTTCCTAAGGTTGATTACAATGTTCTAGCCCACCTTAGGAAGTTGCCAGCAAAATTGAGTATTTATGACGCCCTCCTTCTTTCCAAAGAAATGAGGGAGTCTCTAATTAAAGCACTTCTCGATCCCGAGATTTGCTTAACACAGTTGGCTGCAACTTCAGAAGGTGAGGCTCTCTACTTCAAAGAGGTCCCTGGGGTTACCTTTTCAGACGAAGATTTACTCTTGAGAACTGCTGACCACAATCGTCCCCTCTACATTACTGTAGATGTGGGAAATTTCAAGTTATCAAGAGTCCTTGTTGATCCGGGTGCATCGGTCAACGTGATGAACATAAAGACCCTTGCTTATCTCAGAGTTGATACTAGCAAGCTTTCAACCGACAGGTTGGTGCTTCGTGGGTTCAACGAGAAGGGCGAGAGAGCTTTAGGTTCGATCACTTTACTCCTGGAAATAGGAGGTTTAAAAACTGAAGCTAAATTTCATATAATTGATTCAACTACGTCCTTTAACGCACTTCTAGGTAGACCTTGGATTCACGAATATAGAATGGTTCCATCTACCCTGCACCAATGCGTTAAGTATCAACGAGACGGCATTGAACATGTGATTAAGGGTGATTTACAACCATTCTCGATTCAAGAAATTGGGATCTACGAAGATGCTGCATATTTCATACCAAAAGGGTCCTCGTCCCGTTCTAAATTCGAGATCAAATTTGAGGAGAAAATGGTTGGACAAAAATTCAACCAAAAGAAAGAAAAAGATAAAAATATCAGTCAAGAAATGATTCAATCGAGTAGTGAAGACGACTCTGATATCGTTGTCCTTAGACCTCCAAGCACATTACCTCAAAGAGGTGGGAGGATGGCTTTAAGGGCACGAGGTCGAGGCCGCGCTTCATTAGACAGGAGAGCAGCACCCGTATACATTGATTTGGAATCAGATTCCGATAGTGAGCTAGAAAGTCAAGGTGCTGCCCTCTCTCTCGATTATCAAAACATAAATACTCCTCCAAAATTTGATCTCACCTTAGACCAGGACAGTGACCCTGAGGTAGATATTTCAAAAGTTAAAAGTGACGAGCCCGAATTAACAATGTATGAAAAGCTCACTAGAAGGATTGAGGCCCTTTCTCTGACCCCACTGTCGGCAGGCAGGGTTGTAGGGTTGGAAGTCAAAGTGGCCCCCAACTTGGATGGTGAAGTTAAGAAAGTCCAGAAATTCTTTCCTGGCTCCTCCTCCGCAAGGGACGAAGGTGATGTAACCCTTGAGGAGGCAGATTTTAATGAATTAATGGAATTACCTTTCGGCTACTTCCCTGTTTGTGTAAAAAATACTTTTTCTAAAGGTTCTATACCATACCGATGGACTAAGGGTCAAGCTAGATACCACGAGAATATTTGGCGAACAAAAATAAATAAAAATCCAACAAGTGGTATTGGCTTTGGAACAGTTAGTTCATTCGATGATGATGAGTATTGCCTAATGATAACTTACCATCTCGATTCTCCAAATGTCCCTACAGATCCTCCTTGTCCTTTGGATGGACTCTGTTTGGAGACTTTAGACGATCCCGATGATCTTCAAGTTCGGGATGCACCCCCTGAAT
This sequence comes from Dendrobium huoshanense, assembly GCA_016618105.1. NCBI lineage: Eukaryota > Viridiplantae > Streptophyta > Magnoliopsida > Asparagales > Orchidaceae > Dendrobium > Dendrobium huoshanense. The sequence goes on along the minus strand of CM028345.1, from coordinate 81,637,445 downwards.
TTGAAGAGGAAATTAAGTCGACAGTCGATGAGTTGAGAGAAATTAACTTGGGAAACGATGATGACCCCCGTCCGATTTTCATAAGTACTCTGTTGAGCGAGGGTGAAACCCAAGACTTAATCCAGTTGTTATTCGAGTTCAGGGATTTCTTTGCCTGGACATATGACGAAATGCCAGGTTTGCCTGCTGAGGTAGCAGTTCACAAACTTGGGGTTCGGCATGATGCCATCCCTGTTAAACAAGCTCCTCGACGCATGCGCTTAGAGATTGAGCAACAAGTCGTTTCTGAAGTTAAGAAATTGGCAGAGGCCGGATTCATTCGAGAGGAACAATACCCCTCTTGGGTGGCCAGCGTAGTGCCAGTTCGAAAGAAAAATGGTCAGATTCGGATTTGTGTCGACTATAGGGATCTGAATAAGGCATGCCCTAAGGATGAGTTCCCTCTACCAATACCAGAACTCATGGTGGACATTGCCTCCTCACATGCTATCTTCTCATTCATGGATGGCTCGTCGGGTTATAACCAAATCAAGATGGCCCCTGAAGATGAGAGAAATACGGCGTTCAGAACCCCTATTGGAATCTTTTGTTATAAGGTAATGCCATTCGGCCTAAAGAATGCCGGAGCAACCTACCAACGGGCCATGACCCGTATCTTTGACGACTAAATTCATAATCAATTTGAATGTTATATTGATGATTTAGTTGTCAAGAGCAAGGTTAAAGAGGCTCACCTGTATGACTTAAGAGTTGTTTTCGAACGGTTGCGCCGCTACGATTTGAAAATGAACCCCTTGAAGTGCGCCTTCGGCGTCGCTTCGGGAAAATTTTTAGGATTCGTAGTGAGGCACCGCGGAATTGAGATAGATCCTGCTAAAATTGAAGCCATCTTAGATATGCCGTCCCCTAAGAGCCTTACTCAGTTAAGGTCTCTACAAGGTAGATTGGCATATATAAGGAGGTTTATTTCTAATCTTTCCGGGAGATGTCAACCCTTTTCTGTCCTTGCGAAAAAGGATACTAAATTTGTATGGGGCGAGAAGTGTCAGAATGCTTTTGACGATATCAAACAATACCTTTCTAACCCGCCAGTCTTGGCAGCTCCGATTCCCGGAAAGCCATTAATCCTCTACACCGCAGCTCTAGATGAGTCTTTAGGTGCCCTGTTAGCTCAAGTTAACGACGAAGGAAAAGAGAATGCTCTCTACTACCTTAGTCGAAGACTCCTTCCTACTGAAATTCGATACCCGTCAATTGAGAAGCATTGTCTTGCCTTAGTTTTTGCAGCTCAGAAACTGAGGCATTACATGCTCTCTCACTCAATCAGTCTGATTTCAAGAGTTAATCCTTTGCAATATCTTATGACCCGTCCTACATTGTCAGGACGTTTAGCTCGTTGGTCTATGATATTGTTGCAATTTGAGATTACTTTCACTCATCTTCGTGCTGTGAAAGGACAGGCTGTTGCCGACTTTCTGGCAGCACACCCACTGCCAGCAGATTCTCCTCTGAATGAAGACTTACCCGACGAACAAATCATGAGTTTGGGGGAATCTGGCGAGGCCATCTGGGAATTATATTTTGATGGGGCAGCATCCTCCCGTAGGATTGCGACTCAACAATCTATAATTCCTGGAAAGGCTGGAGTCGGTCTAATTTTTATTACACCAGAAAAAGGAATGATGCATTTTTCCTACCACTTATCGGAGCCTTGCACAAACAACGAAGCTGAATACGAAGCTCTGATAACTGGTTTGGAACTTGCAATTCTAATGGAGATTAATAAGATTAAGATCTTTGGAGATTCCCAACTGGTTATTAACCAAGTCGCCGGAACTTATAAAGTCTTGAATCCGAATCTCCTAAAATATCACCAGTACACACTTCACTTGTTGGAACAAATCCCCGTTGCTACTTTGTATAGGGTTCCCCGTGGAAGCAATTCTGCGGCGGATGCCCTAGCGAAACTTGCAAAGGAATTTGCATGTCCTGAGGAGGATTCCATCCCTATAGAGATACAGGGTCGTAAGACTCTCTCCCTTATAGACTTGGAACATATTAGTAAGACTCCCCTTCAGATCCTTTCTGCCTCTTCGACGACTGACGAAGAAGGCGATTGGAGACGACCCTTAGTCGATTACCTTAAAGAAGGGAAGCTTCCCCAGGATAAATCACTCTCCAACCAGATTAAGAAACGTGCCCTATCATATGCACTAGTTAACGATCTGTTGTACCGTCGGTCCTTTGATCACATGTGGCTGCGCTGTTTGAACAAGCGAGAAGCCCAGAAAATTGTTAATGAAGTTCATTCAGGACTGTGCGGTGCACATCAATCGGGTCCAAAAATGAAATTAAAGATTAAGAGACTTGGATATTATTGGCCTACGATGATTGACGATTGCATGAATACTGCAAAGCACTGTCATCAATGTCAGGTCCATGGTGTGGTTTTACATCAGCCGCCTAATGTGTTACACCCTACGATAGCCTCGTGGCCCTTCGAGAGTTGGGGCACGGATATCATTGGGCCGATTGACCCTCCCTCCGCGAGAGGTCATCGTTTCATATTAGCAGCGACTGATTACTTTTCAAAGTGGGCGGAAGCAATTCCCCTACGAAACGTAACATCACACCATGTCTTAAAATTCTTTCGTGACCATATTGTATATCGATTCGGCGTACCCCGCAGAATCATATCCGATAATGGGTCCGCATTCAAGTCTACAAAAATCAATAGTTTTGTAAGGCGCCATAATATTGATTGGAGATATTCGACGATCTATTACCCTCGGGCGAATGGATTGGCCGAGGCCTTCAACAAAACCTTGGTGCAAATTGTCAAAAAGACCCTTGATGATAACAAACGGCAGTGGGATGAGCGGTTGGTGGAAGCTCTGTGGGCTTATCGTACCACTTATAGAACCCCGACCCAATCCACCCCGTTTGCACTAGTGTATGGATCTGAGGCTGTTCTACCCTTGGAAATACAAATCCCTTCGCTTAGAATTGCAGTTCAGAATCAAATTACCAATGAACAAAATGCAAAACTACGATTGGAAGAAAAATGAAGAGCGACGTCTCCAATCTCAACAAAGTTTAGAGTTGTATAAATCCCGATGGTTCAAGCCCATGATAAGTTAGTGCGACCTAGGACCTTAGCGATTGGTATTGGTCCTTCGGAGGCCTATCTTGGCCCATCGGAAGCTGGGAGGCAAATTTGAACCTACGTGGGAAGGACCCTTCGTTATAGAGACTGTCTACGAAGGAGGCTCGTATCAGTTAGTAGATTGTAAAGGGAACCACCCGATGCTACCTGTCAATGGGCGTTTCCTTAAGAAATACTATGCTTGATGTAGCTCATTTTATCAATCAATAAAACTTCCTTTTCTTGATTTACAACTTGATTTTACCTTTTTCTTTTTAAGTTTTTTTTTTTAACACTCTTCGCCTTCTCCTTAAGGTTAGGTCTTTCCTTCCCTTAGGATTAGACCCGCTAGTGGTGGAGTACGCCCTCGCGGCACCACCCTAGCATTTGACCCGGGGATTAGTGGTGGAGTACGCCCTTCGTGGCACCATCCTGATTCCCATTCGCTAGCGATGGAGTACGCCCTTCGTGGCACCATCCTAGTTTGCCAGTTGAGGTCCTCTGTGTGGAGCAAGTTTCCTCCCCACATGACCATTCGCTAGTGGTGGAGTACGCCCTTCGTGGCACCATCCTAGTTTGCCAGTTAATTTGCCTATCTGGAGTAAGTCTTCTATCAGCATCCTATAGGCCTAAGGTTGGGTGATGCCCTTCCTTAGACCCAAGGTTAGGTATTCCCTACCTTGGTTTCCAGTTGATCCGTCTATTAGGAGTAAGTCTTCTATCAGCATCCTGTAGACCTAAGGTTGGGTGATGCCCTTCCTTAGACCCAAAGCTAGGTATTCCCTACTTTGGTTTCCAGTTAATCTGCCTACTAGGAGTAAGTCTTCTATCAGCATCCTATAGGCCTAAGGTTGGGTGATGCCCTTCCTTAGACCCAAGGCTAGGTATTCCCTACCTTGGTTTTTCCAGTTGATCCGTCTACTAGGAGTAAGTCTTCTATCAGCATCCTGTAGACCTAAGGTTGGGTGATGCCCTTCCTTAGACCCAAAGCTAGGTATTCCCTACTTTGGTTTCCAGTTAATCTGCCTATTAGGAGTAAGTCTTCTATCAGCATCCTATAGGCCTAAGGTTGGGTGATGCCCTTCCTTAGACCCAAGGCTAGGTATTCCCTACCTTGGTTTCTCCAATTTCCTTGTCTACTAGGAGTAAGTCTTCTATCAGCATCCTGTAGACCTAAGGTTGGGTGATGCCCTTCCTTAGACCCAAGGTTAGGTATTCCCTACCTTGGTTTTACCAGTTTTCCTTATCCAATAGGTGTAAGCCTTCCATTAGCATCCTATAGGCTTGAGGTTGGGAGATGATCTCCCTTTCACTCTCAAAATCCTACTCCTATTCGGTCAACGCCAAATGTGTGCAGCAGAAGTTCCTTCTACCACACACATTGGGGGTCCATTTGTTGACCTCATTTTTGTATGAGGTCACTAAGGCCCTTCCAAACTTCAAATTAATTCTAGATCCTAGGATCCACTCTAGAACTTAGGATTCTTTCATAGAGCCAGACCTTAGGGCCTACTCTAGAGCCTAGGATTCCCTTAAATCCCAGATCTTAGAACTCCTCTAGATTCTTAGGACCACTCCAACTTCAAATCAATCCCCACCCTTGATCAACCTCAACCTTAAATCATTTCCTACACTTGATCAACTCCAACTTCAATTTGATTCCTACCTTTGATCAATTTAAATTTCAAACTTCATTCAACTCAAATTCAAACTAATTCAAGTTTCAAACATATCCAAACTTTGATCCAATCAATTTGACAATTCAACCTTCAACTTAGACTTTGATCCAAACTTCAATCTAGCTTTGACCTCATCCATTCATTAACAATCACCACATGATTGTAAATGATTTGGATACTTCAATACTAATCATTCAAACTTAAAATCCATTCCAAATCCAGAAGTTTAAACTCAAATTCAAACCTTTAAGGCCCTGTCCTAAACACCCTTTTCAGAGATTTTTCAAACATTTCAAAACCCAGTCAAATGATCTCTGATTCAGGGTCTATCACTTGCAAAGTGATAAGACATGTCTCTAGAGGATACCCTCCAACTTTGAGCTCATTCTGAGGTCTCTAACCCCAGAATCTGAATTAAAATTCAAAGGGTGTAAAACCTTCAAATATTTACAGCCTATGCCACTGAGCCTAACCCCTTTGAGATCTTGACCTTGGAACCCTTGTCCAAGCCTTCAATCACTTCCAGACCCTTGATTTTAACCCATTGAGCAGTAAACTGCATTTTTCAGACCCATTTTTGACCATAGTTGACCAATAGGTCAAAATTGACCAAAATACCCCAATGGGGCTCAAATAGGGTTTTCAAACCAAATGAGCTCCAAATGGGATGCAACCACCTTTGACAAATTTCAAATGTCATTTCAAATCTTTTGAACCCATTTCCAACCCTTGAGTCAACCTGGTTGACCAAGTCAACTGGTTTGACCCAAGAGGCCCTTTAAGGGTCCAAACATGTGTTTTGACCCAAATGACCTCTTTAGGCCATCCAACCACTTCCTTTGGACTTAAAATATCATTTCAAACCTGTTGAGCCCAAACCCAGACCCTGGGTCAACCTGGTTGACCAAGTCAACCCAGGTTGACCAAACAGGCCCTTAGGGGCTCAAATAGGGATTTTGATCAATTTGACCTCCCCAGACCCAGGAACCACCCTCAATGGTCTCCAAATGCCTTTTCAAACCTGTTGAGCCCAAACCCAGACCCTGGGTCAACCTGGTTGACCAAGTCAACCCAGGTTGACCAAACAAGCCCTTAAGGGTTCAAATAGTGATTTTGACCAAATTGACCCCTCCAAACCCTGGGACCACATCCAGTAGACTCAGGATGACATTCTGAATTTGTTGAATCTATTTCTAGCCCCTGAACCCAACTGGTTGACCAAGTCAACCAGTTTTGGCCTAAAAGCCCATTAAAGGCCCATTAAGCCTTCTTGATTCAATTGACATGCATGGCTCTTGGAACCACCCTCCAATCCACCTAATCAACCCACTTAAACTACCTAGGTGAAAATTTCATAACCCTTGATGGGGTTGACTGGTCAACCAGTCAACCCAAGGCTTAAGGGACCATTTGTATGGTCAAACCCTTCAACCCATTGGACCTAGCTCAAGCCACACCCATCCAGCCATTTGAAGAGGTTCCATGACCTGCTCCTGTGACACATCAGCAGCCATTGACCAGTTGACTGGTCAAAATGGTCAACACTCCCTTAAAACCCCTTTCTCATGGTCAAAGCCCTAAAAAGAACCCTTTTCCCCCCCATATCACATGCCTAAACTCCCCTTTTTGCTTTATTTCTCTGATTAACCCCTGTTTAAACTGCTCTAAGGGGTTGGTTTAGGCAATTTTAGGCAATGTCTCTTCCACTCATCCCAAGTCCATCCAATGGAAATGAGGCATGTCCAGCCCTTTCCGCAGCCTTCCAGCTTTCCCAGGGACAGGTGGCATTATCTGGAGAGCTTGTGAGTCGATCCCAGCCATCCATTTGGCTTGGGGGCGTTTGAATAGGGGAAAAAGGGCCTAATGCATAACATTCAAACCCTAACCGTCTCTCACTACTCAAGCCCTCTCAAGTCCTACCCCCTGTTCCATTGAGATCCCCAGACATCTCTCAACACCCTCCCACCGAAATCCCTCCGGTCAAAGAGTTTTTCCGGCGAGATCCCGGCGATCCTAGCTCAAACCCGTTCCAGCAGATCTAGCACTCGATCCAGGAGCTTTCGAGCCGAGACGTCTTCTACAAACAGGAGCGTGGACAGTCTACAAGTGCAACAAACCCATAAACGGTCTAATCCGTCCAAAATCAAGGTGAAAAACTCAAACCCTAGCCCTAGGGACACTAGTTTAATTAGCTTTTTATTAAGCTTGTTTTAAGAAAAATAAATTATTCCCCATTGATTCTCTTCACTTAGGGACTCTAAGTTTAAAATTTTAATTCATTTGGTGCACGGGATCGAGAGAACGAGTCAAAAAATGGGTTCTAGGGCTCGGTTCGCTGGCTGCATGAACTGAGCCCCGTTTGGTCCGTTGATCTCTCGATCAACGGATCTGATCGCGCCGTTCCGCCCGTTGATCAACCGTGTACCCGATCCCGTGGCTCAAGCTGTGGTTCGGCTTGATCCCGGCCGTCCATCCAAAACCGCGGGACGAACTCTCTGCGGTTGGATCTTTGTCAATCGGGTCAGACGGCGGGATCTAATCCCCGCCGTTGAACGATCCAGGTGTTCGATCGAACGGTCCGCAGCGCTCGCTGACGTGGTTAAGTGAAACCGCGTCCCGCGCTCTGCAGCCGACGCGTGGATGACCGCCGCCTTCCACGTGGCGTCCCGCTATCGTCGCGTTTTGGTTGGACAAACCAAAACGCGCCAAGCGTCTCGCCGGCGCCGCCGTTTGATTAATAAATAGATTTAAATCCTTTTTAATTAGCATAACTTCAAAAAATTATAGTAAATTAAATACTGAACCAAAAAATGAGTATAATAGCTCATTTTGTTCAGTTTTTCATCCTCTATTTTCTAAAATTATTTTTAAATAAAAGTATTGTATAGTTTAAAATTAATTTCTATAATATGTTTTTTTATTTTTATTTTATATTTAAATAAATAAAACCCTATTAAGTCCAAAATTTGGCATGAGTTATTTCAGATTTGTTTTTGATCTCCAGTAATTTTCTCAGATTTATTTGACCTATATTTTAATAGTTATTAAGATTTAAAGTGCAAAGGTATTTTAAAATTAAAATAATGATGAATTTAAATTAGCTTGTATTGCATTCAAACATTCATTTGAAATTTTAAATGGAGCTTTATTGTGTTTACATAAATTCAATGGGGAATGGTGGTTAATCAGTGGATAATTAATTTGATAATTATTCATTGATTAATTCTTTAATTAATTAAGATTTAACTTGATTTGCATGAGTAGGTACACACACCACCTAGTCTAGGTTCTCCTAGATTTAAGGACTTGAGTGTGATGCATATGTATTTCATCCATGCTTGTTCAAGGGTTAGAGAAGGTTTGATTCAATCCTATTTAAATCTAGTGACATTAAGGACAATAATTAAGGACATGTTTAGAAAATTTAGATTTTTTTTAATGATTAGGATTCACTCCTTCTTGAGTTGGAACTTCAAATACTTAAACTTAGTGACATGTACAGCCACTAGGAAAATTTTCACTAAATTTGGAATTCATTAATATCCCTAATTAATTTTTCTCAAGTCTAAGCCTTAATTGAGCCTCTAAACCTTCCGGAAAAATGTAATAAATCACTTTTAAACCCAAAAATTATGTTTAATCCCTCTAACTGACCATAATTAAACCCTTAACCCATGAAAATTGAAATCAAAATTATTTGACAGCAATCTTAACCTTAATCTAATTTTAAGTGAAAATCAATATTTAATTCATTTAATTAATTAAAAAAATATTAAAAATTCCAAAAATTTCCCAAACACTTGGAAATCTCTCCTTAGGTCATTTCTGACCTTTGGAGTTGATTTCAAGGAGTTTGGGACTCATTTGGAGAAAAATCACAAAATGGCCCTCTAATTAAGCAATTTCAAAAATTCATTAAGTACCTTAAACTTCAAATATTCATAACTAATTCCAGAAAAATCAAAATTGAACAAACTCACTTGCATTCAACTCCTAATAAGCTCTAGTATTTATTAAAAATATTAAATTCCAGAAATTTGCAATATTTTAAAAAGTCAACAAATCGGTCAACTTTAAGTCAAAACTAGTTCAAAACTTCAAACCTTCATAATAAAATGCAGAAAAATCCGATTTCAACGTACTTACCTTCTAACTGATCGTAGCAAGGTCTAGTATTTTAATAAAATACAAACATTCCAGAATTTGAGCTTAATCAAAAAGTCAATTTTCAACCCTTTAATCAATTCATTAAAATATTCTAAAAAATTCATAAGAGCTCAAATCATTCTAAAACTCAGAGAATTTTGGTTTAATGCTTAAAACACTTAACAAATCCTTTAAAACACAACAACCACCCTAAAGTTGAAGTTTATTGGCTGGACTACTCCGGGCTGCGGGGCTAAGTGTCCTAAGGAGGCTGGTTCCTCGAGCCTGGTGGCACAACGCCACGAATGGATTTTAAGGGGTGTTAAATCTTAAAATAGATTAATCTTTAATTATTTAACATTTTTAAAAAACTCTAATTTAATTACATTAATTTGGTTTATCGGCTGGACTACTCCGGGCTGCGGGGCTAAGTGTCCTAAGGAGGCTGGTTCCTCGAGCCTGGTGGCACAACGCCACGAATCAATTAATGGCAAATTTAAATTAATCAAACCTTAGAAATCAGTAACCAACTCCCTTTAATATCAATCCACTCTTTTAATTCCAACCAATTTAAATAACTTAATCAACCCCGATTGCTACTGGGTAACCCAGGCCTACGAGGCTATTAGCTTAGCCCCAAGGAAGGTGAAATAAACTTCACGGCCTCGGTGTGAAACAAAGGTAGCAATCAATTAACTTTTAAAATATATCTAATTAAAATTCTTAATTCATTAATATTTAAATTTTAATCTAAATCCCTTTTTAAGCCTTAACAAATCCAAACTTTTAGACAACTTCAATTAATAACCTACTTTAGGATCTACCCCAGCCACACGACCTTTCTCACACACTTTAGATGATGTGCTAGGATAACCAAATCTAGATCTAGGTTAGGCCGGTGTTTACTTTACTGTTGTGTGCCGGATTTTTCATAGTTTTCACTGCATGTTGTGGATGAAATTGCTTTGCTGTGTCTGCTTACTTTTTCTGTACTCTGTGGATGGATTGATGTGTTTGGCGACTAGATTACCCTTAGGTTAGGTACGATCTGGATGTTGACACAGTTTTCTGCAGGTGGCCACGCTCATGCAGGGCAATATAAAAAGGGGGCAAATCATAAAATGCATAAATATTATAAACTCTTTGCACAGGTGCTTCAGCTGCTAAAGCCCCCCAAATCGTAAAAAAAGCGTGGCCAGTGTGTTGATTTACTTTCTTTTCTGCTCATATACAACTGCTTGGGAATAATTGCTTTTTATATATTAATTGCTTAGGATAACCCTGCAGGTGAGTCTAGATTTTTTTATTTTGATATCAATGTAATTTGTGTAAGTGTCAAGTGTTGTGAAAGTTTATTTTTTGAGTTGGGATACATAGATCCGAAGCTTGGATTCCAAAGAGGAAAGGATACCCCTTTAGGGAACACTCCTTTTCCATTTGGAAATCCAAATTTGGATCATACCTCTTCCTTACCCAAAGAGGAAAGAGTGGCCTCCCCCTTAGAGGGAAGTGCCCTCTTGTCCATTTGGGTAATCCACTGCGAAGATTCCAAGAAGATTGAAGAAAAGGAGTCAAAAGAAGAATGAGATTGAAGATTTGAAGATTTGAAGATTGAGAGTATCCCACTCAAAAAGAACTTGCGTCATTACTAGGTTTAGAATCCGGGTTGTTATCAGTGGTGCCCGGCCACTTTACTTTCTGTAATATTCTGGTTTGTAATAAGCAAGGCAATTCTGCCTATGGACATTTATTAATTAATTTATATTTGATGTAATGATTTGATTGCCTTTAGGATTACTTGTTTTTACTAGTTTTTTTGGCGATTGCATGCCGCTCTTTGTTTTTGCCTGGACTCGTGAGGCTCGTGAGGGTGTGAAAGTTTTCTACTCATAATTTTAAAAGTCTAAAATTTTAGTGAGTCTAAATAATATAGAAAGATAACGAATCTAGGGAATTAGCCGGGGATCGCCCCCGGGGTCGCATGCATATTTTTGCATTCTTCTTTCCTTGTTTTAGACCCTTCCCCGCCTGCGGGTAGAGTCCGGATAGTCTGACCTATGAGGACGAGGTGCCGGACCTGGGGAAGTCCAGTCTTCTAAAAAATTATTTTATAAGCCTGTTTTTAAAAATTTCAAGCATATTTGATTTGAGGTTGTTAACCAGCATGCATTGCATTAGATACAAATTAAAGAGTCAAAATTTTAATTTCATAGTCCTTAGCATTTTAGCACCCAACATAAGTCAAAGGGGCCAATTAGGAAAATCTCTAGATGTCGGCCCCGCCTCCCCAAAACTTTAATTATAACGTCCCTACCACTCTTTCATAAAAGACCGGATTCATCTCTTTTAAATCGGTTAGGTGGTTAGCTGGCTCCCCAATCCAGGCCGGGGTTAGTCCAGACCTTGCACTGCATTAGTTAGGATCGGACGACTGTGGTCCAGTGTCCAAAATAGATTTAGGTTCCGGGGCAGATCTTTGATTATAAGACCCCAAACTTCGGGAATCTAATCCCAAATTTCTAATAAAATGCTCAACTCTAATTAAATATCATTTCAAGTCCAAAACATAAAGCCCAACACTTAGATTAAGTTGGGACATTTCCGGATGGTTCTGGAATCTCAAAGTGTCCCCTACCTCTCATCCTTTAACTTCGTTAATAACTGCTCAATTTTGATCCATTCCCTTTTGATTTTCCAATAATTCTATTCATACTTTGATATCACTCCTAGAAACTCTAAATAAAATTCTGCCATTATTTTAATCGAGAGTTTTCGTAGGAGATTTTATCTCCCTACGATGTAATTAACTACGAGGGCTTGCGCTCGTAGGAGATTTGGAACCCCACACACACCTGATTTTAAAGAAAACTCAATTTATAAAACTTCATTAGATTTCTTTGGGAAAAGTTAAATAATGATCTTCATAATTGCATTAGAAGGATTATCGTTGAATGGTCTCATTTCCCTTTGGGGAGATACACCCTTCTTCGATAAGGCTTTGGATGTGAATGCGACGATCATGTTTCTTGAATATTGTAATTGGGTACTTAGTTGAACTATATTGTGTCCCCTCGGGGCCATATAGAGTTCTCCTTAGAACCCGATCATAACATTCAAGATGAGTTTACATAATTTTAAGTCTGAACACCGTTATGAAAGTTTATTTTCGTCCTTTGGGGTGATATACTCTTTCTAACGAGTCGATTCGACCTTAGAATTAGAACTCAACCCTAATCTTAAAATCCCAAAAGAAAACTAATATTTTTCAAAACCTATTTTTCAAAATTCCACCAACACACATAAGCCCCTCCCTCAGTCCCCCCACCAAATTTTTTTTTTCCTTATGATATATATATATACATATCAAGATTCTTTTCTTTATCACACCAATATTTTTAGTGCTCTAGCAATTTGAATGCGTTTTTAGGGTTGCTTCATTCTTCTTATCATAGCAGAGGTTTTATATTATTTTTTTCTAGATTTTTCTTGCTATTTCTAACTTATCTTGTTTGTTTTATCTTAGTTTTTCACCAAGTGTTTTAGCTTTTCATTCAATGTGTACTCCATAGTCATGTACTATGGGAAATTCTCCCAGTTCTTCCAAAAAAATTCATTTGTAGTGGCCAATTTTCATGTTGTGATTGAACCCCTGGGTTGCTTCTAAACCAATTGAGCAGGCTAAAATGGCTGGTTTTTTTGGTGTTTCTACTTGTGGAAACTCGAATTCCTTTGAAGATGTTGTGGCAAGAGGTTCCTTTTCTTTTCCCCCCAAATTTGATTTGGTCCAAACTTCTTTTAAGGGTGTTCCTACTTTAATGTTTGATGATAATGTGATCTCTTAGCTTGTAGCACCCATTTAGTTTACTTTAGTTAGTAATTTGTTTTATGTAGACCTAACCAGATGTCATCAAATTTTTTTTATGAATTTGAAGCTGTCTCGTAGTGTCTCTATTGGTATTTTGGATCAACGTCATATTGCTACCTAGTTGAATAATGATTTAGTTTATAGCTGCATTTTTATTTGTAGAACTTACTATATTCAATCTTGTAAGATGAGATTGCTCAAACGGATGCCTTACTTTGATGTTAAGGAAGAATCTCCTGTTGCTCTAGTTTGGGTTTCATTATCAAATTTGAGATTGCATTTTTTCAACAATATTCAATCAGGCTATGGCCTTTATCTCTTGTCTATTGTTGGACATTTTTTGGTTGAAATGGATGTTTCTAAAAACCATCCTAAAGAAATTTGGCTTGGATTGGAGAATAGTGGATATTTACAAAAAGTCAAATGTGAGAATTTCTCTATTTTTTGCAATCATTGTAGAATGAATTGTCATAGTGCTATGTAATGCTTTATTTTACATCCCCACCTTCATAAAATAAATCATTCTTCTAAAAATTCTAAAGAAAATGAAGCACCTACCTTTGCATTATCTATTATGGATACTAAGCTTGAGCAAAAAGCTAATGGTGCTATGGAAAGAAGTCCTACTCTTGTGAATCCTTCACCTAAACCTAGTCAAATCATTAAGGAAGTTGAATATAATATTGATACTGATCATGACAATTTAATTACAATAATCATGAGGATACCAAGAACTTGTCTGTGGTTAAGGGAGTGGAAAAAACTTCTTACCCTTCTTCCACTAATAATCAATGTCATACATTTACTATTACTAACCTCATAGATGAGCGAATGTCTGCTAGTTAATAATTTTCATCTTCACAATTACCTTGCGCTAATATAAATCTATTTGAATTTGTTTTAACTTTGATCAATAATGATGGCATTGATCAAGCAATGTTTGAATCTCTCATGAATGAATAAGAAAATAGGGAAGAAGAACAATAGCTAGAAGAAGGATAACTTGGTTAAGAGAGAAGTGAAGAAGGTGACTTTTCCCATACTAATGAATTTAACAATGATTGTAATGGTCCTCAAACTTCTCTACATATTCCTACTAAATTAGCTTCTCATGGAAAATCTTATATAGCTACTAAAAGTGTCAACAATGAGAATAATATGAATGAAAATGATAATGGTTTTACTAAAGTTCAAGGAAGGAAGAATAGGAAAAGTAAAAATAATCATTTACTTTCTCCTAGAAACACCCATTTTCAAGTTAGTCATTTACTTCTTAATGATTAAGTCTCCTATATGAAATTTTAGAGGCATTAGGTTTTCTTCTTCTAGAAATAGAGCTAAAAACCTTTGTCATATTAATAATATTTCTATTTAGTCTTATTAGAGCCTTTTATTTCTTTTTCCAAGTTGGATAATTCTTCTAGATTGTTGGGATTTAACTATGTTGTGGCTAACTCTTCTAAAGAAATTTGGGTCAATTGGAAATTTCCTATTTCTATTGATGTTGTTGGTGATTTCTCTCAAGTCATTCATTGCAATATTAATTTTATGAAATTTAAATGCCATGCATTCTTTGTTCATGCTTCTTCTATTCATTTTACTAAAATGATTCTTTGGGAGCAACTTATTAATTTTCATAGTCTTATTAATTTACCATAGTTGGTTAGGGTTGATTTTATTACTATATTTAATCCCTCTAAAATACTTGGTGGTTCTTTCCCTTTTTTTTAATCCATGGAAGATTTTAATAACATGAGCTTATATTGTAACCTTGTGGACATTGGATTATTTTATAATTCTTTTACCTGGAATCATGGTAGTCTATTTAAATGTTTGGATCGTGTTCTTTTTAATGAGGCATTGATTAACTCTTTTAAAACTAGTTATATGGAGCATCTCATTTGAGCCTTCTTTGATCATTCTCCTCTTTTGACTAGTATTTTGATAAGGCCTGATGGTCCCATTCCTAACTTTAGATTTCAAAACATGTGGTTACTCGATAACTCTTTATTGAGCATTGTTCAAGATAAATGACAGGCCCCTTCACATCCTGATAATTCTACTTTTGTTATGAATATATTATGGTTCAAACTAAAAAGACTTAAGTATAAAATCAATTGGTGGAAAAAGCATGTTTTTACAAATATTTTATCTAGTTTTTTGAATGCTTAGAATAATGTGAATTCTATTGAGCATATCTATCAACTTCACTCTTCTAATGCCAATATTACAATTTTTCAAGAGGCTAAAACTACTCTTTTAATTTTCAAGCTCATGAGAAGATTTTAGGAAGCAATAAGCGTCCTCTAAGCATCGTATTGAAAGAGATAACAACAAAAAATATTTTCATGTTTTAGTTAAGAGGAATAGAACAAAAAATTTCATACATAAAATTTCATTTCCTAATGGTTCCCATACTGAGGATGTTGGTGAGATTGCTATTTTTGTTATTAAGCATTTTAAAAATGTTTTCAACAAGTGCTTTGATGACATTCCTATTAGTAATCCCATGATCTTTCCTAATATTATTAATTATGATGATAATTTGATTCTTGCTAACCCTCATTTAGAGAAAATTAAAGAAATTGTTAAGTCTATGAAGCATGACACTGTTGTTGGGCATGATGGTTTTTCTACTAAGTTTTGTCCAAAAACTTGGGATATTTTTAGTTCTGACCATTATGGTGTTTTGTTAGATTTCCTTGGGGTAATAGTTTGCCTAAGTATTTTTCCTCTACTTCCATAGTTCTTATCCATATGAAAAATGCCATTAATAATTGGGATGATCTGAGGCCTAATAATATCTACACCTTCTTTAGTAAGTTGACTTCTAAAATTCTTATAAATTGTCTTTCTCATTTATTGCCCAAAATAATTTCTCCTAACCAAACTAATTTTGTGGAGGGTACGACTAAATTTGAAACATATTACTTTCCCAAGAGATCCATAATGATATTGATATTAGGGTTTGAGGTAGTAATATTGTGTTAAAGATGGATATTGCCAAAGCCTATGATAACATCAACTGGAACTTTTTCTACAACATTCCTCACTTGTTTGGTTTTATTTAATTTTTTATTAATCTTGTTAAAAATTGTATTGATGGCCCTTTATTCTTGGTTATTGTTAAAGGTAGAAGTAATGGTTTTTTAAATCTGTGAATAGCTTAAAATAAGGTGATCCTACCTCCCCTGCCCTTTTTATTATTGCGATTGAATATTTATCTAGAGGTCTTACTGACCTTTTTGAAAGTCATCCCAATCCCTTTTATCAAACTATGGGTTATTTCCCTATATCCCATTCATGTTTTTCTAATGACGTTATTTCTTTTTCCAATAGTTCTATTAATAAGATTATTTTACTTATGAGATTTTTGCATAGTTTTGAATTTTTTAGGCCTTTTCCTTAATAAAAGCAAGAGCTATTTTATTAGCACTAGCAAAATTCTTCAAAACTATATTTCTATCAAATTTATCACTAGTTTTATGCAAAGCACTCTTCTTTTTAAGTACCTTGGGATTCCTCTTTACAAATGTCATACAAAAATCATGATCTTCTTATTTCTGTGCAAAAAAGACCATTCTTGGGAATAAAATTTCTTAAGGTTTGGTGGGAGATTGTTTCTTATTAGAAAAGTTCTTTGTTTCCTTCTTGTTTATATTTTTCAAACTTTACAACCTACGTGTGATGTGTAATAGGCTTGAAAAATTGATCAATAAGTTTTTTTGGAAAGGTAGCAACAACAATAATAAAATTTTATGGTCTTCTTGGAGAAATTATAGTGGTTTTCATTAGGATAATGATCTGGGTTGTAAAATATGTATGACCTTTCCTATGCATTTTCTATAAAGTTATGGTTTAATTTTCATGCTAAAATCAGAATTTGTGCTAAATTTATAACTGCTAAGTGCTATGTTGCTAAGCATCTGACTATTTTCTGCTATAATAAGGTTGATTTTACACTTTCGAAGAAGGTTTTTAATATTAAATGGGCTGCTGAGCTCCATATCCAATGGGGTCTTGGTGGTGCTAACATTTTCTTTCGGCAAGACCATTGGTTAGGTATTCATTCTATTGAGTCTCTCCTAAATACTTTCTCTACTACCGTTGTTAAGGTTAACTCTTTTATTTTTTAGAATTGTTGGGATTACAGTAAACTTGTAAAAGCGCTTAAGCTATTATTAGCCAAATTTTAGAACTCCCTATTAATATTGAGACTAATGATTATTTACTTTATAACTTTTATAAAAATGAGATTTTTAATGTGAAGGATGATTGGAATGTTTTAGAACAAAAAATTGTGTTAACAAAGTTTTTTTTTTTTTTTTTTTTTATGATTTGGCACAAAAGTATTCCTACCACTATTTCTACCTTTATTTGGATAATTTTGCATAATCACATCCCTATTGATGATAACTTATTCAAATGTGGTTTTATTTTCCCTCCAAGTGTCATTGTTGTTATCATGGGTAGAATATGCATCATGTATTTATTTATGGTCCCATTGCTACTAAAACTTGGATCTATTTTGATTATATTGTGAGATTTAACCTTTTTATGGATAATATTTCCATCAATCACATGCTTAAACTTTTGTTTGTTAATGCAAAAGGTCATATTAGGAATTTGATTCCTTTCTTTTGTGCTTTTTTGAGGATTGCTTGAAACCACTCTCATTTTAACAATATCTCCATGAACCATCATTACTAATGTCAAAGACAAAATTTTTAAAACTTTTTTTCTTAACCTATTGTGCACTAAAATGTTTAAGGATTTTTCCTTTGTGACTCAAGATTTAAGTATTCCTTTGCAAATTAATCACCTTTATATTTACCCTAGTTGGTTTATTGAATTAAGCCTCCTGATAATACTTTTAAACTTAATGTTGATTGGTCGGATAAAGATTATATCTATGGTTGTTGCAGTATTATCAAGGATGCTCTTGTGAATATTGTCATGGCTTATGCTGGTCCCTTAGCCAAGTGCTTTGTTATATTTTCTAAATTGTACGGTATCTTACATGGCTTGAAATTATGTATTTCTCTTGACATTATTATTATCTTGATTGAGGTGGATGCTACTTGTAGTATTTATTATTTAAAAGACTTTGATGATATTAAATGTAATTCTTATTTGTTTTATTTAAAAATAGGAAAAATATTATTTTATTCCATTAGGGAAATTAAGCAGCTTCTAATCTTTTTAAATTATAACACCACCATGTTCTTAGAGAAGGAAATACTTGTGTAGATTAGCTTGCCAATCATGGTTGTCATCTGGACTGCTTTACTGATTTATCTTCTCTAAATTTATCTATGGATAAAATTAGTTTACCTTATGTTAGAGCATAGTCTGCCCTTTGGTTTGAGAGCTTGTGCTTTGTTCTGGATGTTTTCCTCTTATTATGTTTTGTTCACTTGGCTATTATAGTTTCACTCCTGTAGCTCCTTTTTTTCTTGCTAGGTGTGGTTTTCTTTGTGGATCTTATTCCAGCTTATGAGGGGTTTTAGTAATAAATTGTTGTTGAATTGGATTAGTTTCTCTTGGTTGTTAATTTCTAGCAGTGTTGTGGTTTGGTTCCCTTATTTGGTTAGTTGTCTTGGGTGGCCCATGCTCTTGAATTTTATGTCATTTTGTGATGTTTCTCCTTTTTATTTCCTTTTTTATTATGTTGGGCCGGTTGTAATCCATGATTGTATCAATTATTTAGTTGATTTAAACCTAAAAAGTTACTCACTATTCCTTTTGTGTTTGGCTCTAGTTTAGTCTGTTGTGGCTTTATCTGGTATTTTGTTAGCTTGTTCTGTTGTGTTCGTTGGCCTTATTGTCTTAGTTGGCTCGATGTGAGGTTTTTTTAGTTCCCTTTCTTGGTTTCCATTAATAATCTTTTGGTTATTTTGATGGAGTTTTGGGTTGTAATTTTCCCTCTCTGGTAATTCCTTTTGTTCCTTCCTATTGGACATTGGGTTAGGATTAATGGAATAATTCTTATTATAATTTCAAAATCTATTGCTCCTGTGTATGTTCTTTTCCTCACCTCCAATATAGGTTTTTGCTTTACCTGGGTGGGTTTGGGATTAGATTGGAGTGACAGTTGGGTTTACTTCATGTTGACAATATAGATGTTATAATCCTAAGCTTAATAAGCCCATCTATTAGCTGGTTTTCTTGTCTATCTATGGAACTTATGAAAGTGCAGTTATGGCACTAGAAAGTTTGTTAGGGATGTTAAGCCCTTATGAACTAGTCCTAAGGCTAACAAAGAGGGGGGGGGGGTGAATTTCATATTAAAACTTCTTTAACTAAAAACACAATCACATCCAAAACTAAGATTCACCATAAAGAAAATCAAAGTGCAGAAATTATATGTAGAAATAATAAAAGAAAGAACACACTAGATTTATAGTGGTTCGGTCAAACCTTGACTTACGTCCAGTCCTCGAAGGCACCCTCCTAGTATTATACTAAACTCAGTATATCTCTTTTAGCCCCCACCGTTAGGCGGAGAAGCCATTATAAAGTCACATCCACCTTCTTAGGTGCGGCGGAGTTGCCGGGCTCTTTGACACCAAAGAGATCTTCTTCTTCCCAAAATGTCCCTCAAGATGAGCCTTGAATCTGATGGTACTGAGGTGCAATCTTGCCAGAGCAACCATGTTAAACCCCCTCCACACTCCCTTGAAACCTCCTCCAAGGATCTTCTCCCTCTCTCAAACTCCACCCTTTCCTCTCTCTCTTTCAAGCTCTCTCTTCAAGTTTCCTCCAGAAGAACAAAGCTTCAATGACTTCCAAAGACACTTACAAAGTCCCTTGTCAAAGAATAAACAGAAGAGCTCCAAATGAGCTCATTAATTGCAACGTTTTGACTTTATCATCCAAGATGATATGAATATCGTCCTGGTTGATCAGCATAAATTTTGCTCAATCAACCTAGTCAGTTTGGGACGATCAAAAATTTTTTGGCCATATAGTCCAAGCTAATATCACGATCATCCTAGCCGATTAGTTCAAATACGAGGAAAATTATCCTGAACATCGCCCTGAATAGAATCTGAACGATATCAATTGTCCAATCAATCATCTTGGATGATCCTGCGATCGTCCCAAACTATGTGATCGTGTAATCAAATATTAATTACTTTTTTTAATTACTAGATTAATTTATGCATAATTTTGTTGCATCGTCCAAGATGATGTCCTGGACAATGTCCAAAAATAAAGAATACCTAAATAGATATGGCAGCTATTTCTTTCTATTTTGAACCTATCGTCCCGGTCGATACGAATATTGTCCAGGACGATGTGCTCAAAGACAGTTTCCTTAACCAGGATACCCTAATTAGGGTTTCTATTTTTAGCTGATCATCCAAACCGATGTTAGGATCATCCCTAATGATGTGAGTAAAAATAGAGAATTCTAAAAGAAAAATAAGCGAACAACGTTACAAGCAAGCAAACACCCTTACAAGCCAAGAAAAACATTAATGAAAAATACAAATAGAACATATTCTGCTAAAGCTTGAGCCTTGTAAGGTGCAGTGTAATCCTGAAATATTAGTAAACATAGAGAGAAAAAATATATTATAAATTTTGGTAAATAGCAGAAAGTGAGCCATAATATTTGTTATCATCAAAAAATAAACTTATAAGCTCGAGTTGCAACAATCTCCCCCTTTTTTATGATGGCAACTATTATTAGTTGAATTTGCAAAATTGAAAATATTTTCTCCTAATCTCCCCCTCACTAGAATAAAAATTTTAAAAATAGGGGAAGACAAAATTTTTTGTTGTTTTTATTTCTTTTTTAAAAAATAGAAAATAGATACAAATACAATAGTATGTTCTCCCCCTTTGACAGTATCAAAAAGAGGAGGGGAACAAAAAATAAAATGATCCCTGATCTAGTGAAAAAAATTAAATAATCTTAAAATGAGAAAATTACCTCTTGATTTTATTCAAAAATTTAGTAAAAAATGGATTGACAACGCATAATCTAGAAAAGGTTAGAAATTCAGAAATTGTTAATCCAAGCTGAAGTTCTTTTAAAGGCTCAAAAACATTTTAATCAAATATCTAAATCAATGAACAAATTAGAAAAAGAAACACTAATTTTTTTCAAAACTTCATTCATATAATATATAAAATAGAATATTATTGCAAAAATTGGTGAATCAGGAATCATGATTTTCAAGCTCAAGTATAAAAAATATCAAGGGTTTTCTTAAGCTTTAAGAAGTACAAGAAAGGTAAGCATTACTTTTTGTGGGCTCATTTTATGCCTCTTGTCAAGTTTTTGGGGCACTTTGCACATCTTTTAAATTTTGATACACTTTGTGTATCTTTCTCAATTTCGTGTCATTGCGCATCTTTTGATTTGGCGTCATTGATCACTTTTTTTAATTAAATATTCTACCTTTCTAATTTGTTTTTTTTAAAAAAGGTAAACTCATTCTATTGATAAAACAAACTACTTGATTAAGAAAATTATGAGGTAGATTTAATAACTTATAAAAAATCCCTATGCGATAAATAAAATGTAGGGAGATGAAAAAGATTATTTTCAAAATCCAATATATAATATGATGAAGATTTTGAATCAAAAGTAAAATAACCTCTTTAAGAAAAGAGATAGAAAAACAAAATCATGAGTTTCCTTCCTTTAACTATTTTTAGAGAAGTCAACGACAACTTATATAAGAATTCAAAAAAAAAAAAGTTGTAGGCATTTTATTTTTAGAATGGTGAACATGTATATTGATCAGAGAGAACTTTACAAAAAGAAAAGTAAAGACAAATTAAAAATTTAACGAAAAAGAAAAGAAAGGAAAAAAATAAAAAATAAATTCAAAGAAAACACAGAAAATACAAAAAAATGAACAAAACATGCATACACAGAAAAATAAACACATAAATAGTGATTTAAACATCATCTTGCTCTGAGTCTGATGATTCAGAAGCTTGGTCTGCCCAGGAGATTTTTTGTTTATTATTATTTATCATTTTTATAATTTTCTTAGCTTTGTCCTTTTCTTTTGCAAGAAGAGTTCTCAAATGAGGGCACTAATTTTTTATGTGTCCAAGCTTCCTACATCTAAAGCAAACAACGTCAAAAAAATCTTAACATTCTAACCTTTTTTACCTTTATTCTACTTTTGTTGACGCTTTTGCTTTGGTGAGCTTCTTAACTTGCTTGATAATTCATCGCTTTTGTCACCAACTAAGCCACGTTTCTCCGAGTCTTCAGCGTTTAGCACTATCATCTCACCTGCTTCCAAAAGTTTTAACCCAAACTTTATTCATAGGCAATGAGTGAGCCAATCAAGTTATCAATAGAATATTCCTTCAAATTTTTTTATTCACAAATAACAACAATTTTGGCATCAAATTTAAAAAATTTAGGCCCTCTTAAATTTTAAATCTAAACAAGAAAAATTTTTAGGGATTTTTCAACCACAGATTAACCACAAAAATAGTAAAGTAAAAAAGTAGCGGAAAATAAAAAACACAAGATTTATAGTGGCTCAGTCAAACACGACCTACATCCACTCCCCGGAGGCACCCTCTGAGTATTTCACTAATACCAATAGTGTCTCTCCTTTTTCCCCCACAGCAAGGCGGAGAAGCCTTCACAAAACTCTCTTCCACCACTACCCGGTGTGGTAGAGAATCGACATCCTTTTACATCCTCCAAGTATAGATAGAGAACCTTTCCGTTGTTCACACTCTCCAAGTGTAGGAAGAGAACCTTCCACTATTCACACTCTCTAAGTGTAGGAAGAGAATCTTTCATCCTTTCACACTTCACCGAGTGTCGGCAGAGAACTTTTCATCCTTTCACACTTCACCATGTGTCGGCAGAGTACCGAATCTCCTTGAAAGATCTTCTCACAAAAAATCTAGAAGGATAAGAAAAAAGTGTGAAGTAATCACAATTAACAAAGTTGAGATCCTTACTTTTGAGTACAAGTGAATCTTTTGAGTACAAGTGAATCCTTCATGCTCCAATGATAAGAACTCACCTTCAAACACTCTCTCTTACTCTCTCCTTCACTATTCATTCAGTAAGCACGAAGATCAATGACCAAAAAGACTAAAGTATAATTTACATTGGACCTTTTATATGAAAAACACAAAAAACCATCCAAAAAAAATGCAATTTTTCAATTTTGTACATACTTGATCATCCCGTACGATCAAAATTTGTATTTATGAATAGTGTAAAAACTGTTATGTATGAACCCCAATGTGCATTGGTATGAAATGACTTCGTACCCGATCATCATTCTGTATGCACATGGTTCTTCCAGTACGAATAATTATTTTCAACCTCATTGAAAGATAGCTGCAGGACAACTCTTAAGGTTAATAAATAGAGCACATCATCCTGGGATGAATGTGCAAGTTCGTCTGGATGATCAGAACAAAGCATGAGATTAGAGGTCATCGTCCAGTGACGAACAAGGTAAATCATTTGGATGAACAGTTTAAATCATGGGTTCAGAGGACATCATCCAGGGATGAACTAGGTATTTTTTCTAGACAAACAGTTCAAGTCATGGGTCCAAAGGACATCGTCCAGGGACGAACTAACTATTTCCTCTGGATGAATAGTTCAAAGTGAGAAATCAGAGGACATCGTCCAGGGATGAATTTGGAATTTTGTCTGGACGATCAGGACTTAGTAAAATTTCTTCACTTTTTGTTCGTTCCATTGCTCTTCAAGGGGTATAACTGAACTGATCGTCACGTATGAATATGGTTCATCCCGTACGATCAGTAGAAAATTTTTTAACTTTTGAAGATCTCCCTCAGTGTTTGTGTGCTAGGTTGCTCAATTACAATCACACTCTCTTAGACTCAATAAAGTGAAAAATATAGACTTCAATTTATAAAATATGATATGCCGAATTTGATTTAAAGTTTTCAGTAGTGTGGAGTACGATTATCCTGAAATGTTAGTCTACACAAGAGCAAAAATAATTTTTCCAAAAAATGTTAGAAGAAAATAATAATTAAGAACAATAATATTTGGAATCAACAAAACTATACAAGTTACAAGAATGTAAGATATGCAAAAGCTAAGTAGCAACTCTCTAAACAATCTCCCTCTTTTTGATGATGGCAAAACAATTATTATTTGTAAAATTTTCAAGTTCTTAAGTATCTCCTAAACTTCACCTGAATTGATAAGCATCTGAGAATAAGGTGTATTTGAAGATAAAAATTTTGTTTTTTTTTTAAATTTTTAAACAATCACTTAAACACAAAGCACTCACTTAAACACAAAGCAAAAAAGAAAAACAAAAACAAAAATAAACAACGATAAAACTAAATGTAATGTTATGAACATACGAACAATATTTTCTCCCCCTTTTTGACAACAGCAAAAGAGAAGAAAAAAAAAACAACTAAAGAAATGCTAGAAGTCATATGATAACTCTTTAATAATTTATCCTTTGAAAGGGATTGAGATATATTTTGCAAATAAAATTAAAGAACATTTGAGAAATAGAATGATTCATAGGATTTATAAAGAGATATAACATAGATAAGAGAAAAAATATCAGAATTATGAGTCAATTTAGATAATGAAGATAAACAAAATCATTGCAAAGTAGATGAATATAAAATTTGTATATTTCAAATTTTAATACTAAATAAAATCTTACAGAAGATTAATTTGAATTTAAAGATTGAAAGATTAGGGAAAGAATCAACTATCACATGTGGCACTTTGCACATCTTTACAATATTTGTGGCACAATTTTGTGCATATTTTTACTTGTAGGCTTATTTTGTGCATCTTTTTTACATTGCAAACCATTGCGCATTCTTTTGATTTTTGTACATTTTCAAGAGTAATCTTGATCTTTCCAGAATCAATAATCTAAAATCTCAAATTTCTCTAAGTAGAGTAATATTTATATTGATAAGAGAAATACAAAAATAAAAAAATATCATAATTACAATAATAATATAAGAATTTTATTAGTCTAAGACATGAGATTGATATTTTTAACTAGATCAAGTTATAATCACACCTTAAATTTTAAAAAATTAGAATTTTTAATTAATTTAATTTTGAGTTGCAATTCAAGATATAGCGCTTATAAGATAAAAAATTAGAAAGATGATCATATAGGCTAACACACATTTAAAACAAATAAAAGCAAGACAAGATAATTTTTATTGATATCATTGGTAGAAGATAGTACATTGTGCATTCAAGATATCAATAATAACATTTTTCAAAATACTAAAAGCATAAACTAGCAATATAAAACATAACAACTAACATTACATCACATCACATCAAGTAAAGAAAATCATAAAGAAGTACAGACATCACTTAGAGGGGCCTTGATCAAGAGGGGGTGGCATGTTGTACAAGTTAAAATAGCTACTCATCATAGCCATATTCAAGTTTAAACCATCTATTTGCTTTATCATTCAACCCATATTCTACTGATACTGTATATCCTGCAGTTGTAGATGAGTTTCAATTTGATCAAAATGAGTCTCAAGATGATCAAACCTGTGAACCAAATCTTAAAGACTTGGTTCACTAATAGATGCATCTCCCATCTCCTCTTCTAAGTCACTAATATTATGTTGTTCAGCTTTATTAAATATGTCTCGAAAAGATCCATCATTGTAGTATAGTGGCTCCTATAGATTTTGAACTGGATGGACTAAGTCATATTTCTTTTCCAAAATATAGGTCTCAAGATATCCTAAGGTAAAACATAGGTCACAAACATAACCTTCATACGTAGGATCAGGAATAATAAAATTGATCTTATCCATATAACTGTCAACATGCATACATACGATTTAATATACATCATCCAAATAATCTTGACGATCGTATAGACGAATGATGTTTCAAAAAATTGAAAAATTGCATACAAACTGATCAAATCAGCAGTTAATACTCTATAAATTTCGTCCTGTACAAAATTAATTTTGCACAGATGATTTTCACTCAATTTTTCATGCCATGCCAAAAATAAATTTTGATGTGAAAATAAGTTTTTTATACGTAATATTTTTTATACAAACTAAAAGAAAATTCAAAAACAACCAAACAAAAAATAGGACACATACGGACAAATTACAAAAATAAAAACAAAAATAAAAATAACATAAAATAAAACACACTTGACCAAAAACACACATCAATGTTGCAGAAACATTTTTATTAAGCATTCAAATCAATCACACCAAGCTTTGTTCTTAATGTACTGAAAGAACCAAAGACTAGTGGTTTTGTAAAAATGTCTTCAAGTTGATTTTTTGTTGTAACATGAATGAGTTCAATTTCTCCTTTGGATACATGATCCCTTAAGAAATGATGCCTGATGTCTATATATTTGGTTCTTGAATGTTGAATAAGATTTTTAGAAATGCAAATAACACTTGTGTTATCATAATAAACAGGAATAGTGCCTTTAGATAATCCTAAATCAATCAACTGTTGTTTCAACCAAAGCACTTATGCCACATAACTTCATAATTCAATGTATTCAACTTATGCAATAGAAAGGGCTACTGAATTTTGTTTTCTAGTGGACCAAGAGATTAAAGAATTTCCAATAAATTGACATGTTCCAGAAGTGCTCTTTCTATCAACCCTACAACTTATAAAGTCTGAATCTGAATATCCAATTATTTCAAATGAAGAGCTAAACTTAGGATACCAAATTCCTAAGTTCTTTGTTCTCAACAGATACCTTAAAATTCTTTTCACTGCTATCAAATGTGATTCTTTTGGATTTGATTGAAATCAAGCACATAAACAAACATTAAACATAATATCAGGTAGACTAGTTGTCAAGTAAAGCAGAGATCCAATTATCCCTCTAAATCTCTTTTGATCAATAGATTTTCCCTTTGGGTCCTTATCCAACAGAACTGAGAAACTCATAAGTGTACTAACAGGTTTAACATTGTCCATTTCATACTTTTTGAGGATGTCTTTAACATATTTTAATTGACTAAGAAATATACCTTCCTCAATTTGCTTAATGCTAAAGCCTAGAAAGTAACACAAATCTCTCATTAATCTCATTTCAAATTCACTACTCATTGTTTTAGAAAAATCATCACAAAAAAATTTATTTTTAGATCCAAAGATGATATCATCAACATAAATTTGTATAATGAGTATATCCTCTCCCAATTTCTTTAAAAAGAGAGTTGTATCCACATTTTATTTTTCAAAAGATCTCTCAAGTAGGAAGGTGCTCAACCTCTCATCCGAAGCCCTACGTGCCTGTTTCAAATCATATAATACTTTTTTCAATTTGAAAATATGATTTGGGTATTTAGAATTTTCAAAGCCTGGTGGTTGTTCTACAAAAACTTCCTGTTGAATTACCCCATTTAAAAAAGCACTTTTAACATTCATTTGATACAATTTAAATTCTCTAAAATAGGTAAAGGCTAACAAAAACCTAATTGCTTCAAGTCTAGCTACAAGGGTAAAAGTCTCCTCAAAATCAATTCCTTCAATCTGATTATACCCCTTAGCTACCAATCTATCCTTATTTCGAATGACTACTCCTGAGTCATTCATTTTGTTCTTGAGTACCCACTTAATTCCAACAACACTTTGATTCTTTAGCCTTGCAGTTAATTCCCAAACTTTATTTCTTACAAATTAATTTAATTCATCCTGCATAGCTAATATCCAAAATTTATCCGAAAGTCCTTGATCAATATTTCTGGGTTTTATTATTGAAATAAAGGCTGAATGATTGACTTCTTTGTTCAGTCCATGCCTAGTTCTAACACCCTCACTAGGTTCACCTATAAACAACTCCTTTGGGTGGTTTTTAGAAAATCTCAAATCTCTAGGCACTGGATTTTTTATCTCTAAATCTTCTTCCAAGTTTATTTTCTCAATCTTTTGGGAGTTAATCTCAATTTCATCCTCTTAAATAATTGGCTCTTCTAAACTTCCTGATTCATCAAATACAATATGTGTGGTCTTCTCAATTATCAAAGTTCTTTTATTGAATACTCTATAAGATTGTCCAACACTTGAGTATCCTATAAAAGTTCGTTCATCTGATTTTGGATCAAATTATCCCAAAATAGATTTTCAATTTTTATGAATGAACACCTTACATCCAAAGACATACAAATATAACAAATTAGGTGTTCTCCTTTTTAGCAACTCATAGGGTGTTATATTTAATTTTGATCTCATATTCACCATATTCAGAACATAACATGCTGTGCTAACCGCCTCAGCAAAAAAATATGTAGGAAGTGAATATTCTGCCAACATGGCTCAGGCGGCTTTTATTAATGTTATGTTTTTCCTTTCGACTACCCCATTCTGCTGAGCGGTTCTAGGTGCAGAAAAATAATGATCAATTCATTTTTCCTTATGAAAATCCTCAAAATTTTCATTTTCAAATTTTTCTCCATGATCATTTTGAATAGTCATAATCTCACATCCTAGTATCCTTTGAATCCAAGTCAAAAAAATTTCTAAATTTCTCAAATGATTCACTCTTATGATATATGAATCTAACCCATGTAAATCTTGAGTAATCATCCACAATCACAAATCCGTATACCTTCCCTCCTAGACTTACAATTCTAACTAGTCCAAAAGATCCATATATAAAATCTCCAATGGTTTACTGGTTCTAAGATCTTTATTAGACTAAAAAAATTAATTCACCTATTTTTCTAATTGACATGCATCACAAAGGTTGTCCATAGTAAAGTCCAGTTTTGGTATACCTCTGATTAAGTTCTTTTGGGTAATCCTCCTAAGGTTTTTCATGCTAGAGTGACAAAGCCATGATTCATCAGAAATAGTTTTTAAACAAAAATAAGTAGGAGTTTTAATGCAATTCAAATCTAGCATATACACATTATTTACCCTTATTCCATTTAAAACATCAATATAACTAAGGCTTAATATGTAGCTTGTAGGAAAGAATTTTACACAATAACCTTTATCACAAAGTTGACTTATACTTAGAAGATTATGCTTTAAGCCTTCCACCAACAAAACATTTTCTATAAAAAGTTTTTAAGATTTCCTATCATACCTGACCCAATCACCTTCCTTGTTGTGTTATCTCCAAGTGTTATCTTGCCTCCACTCCTGGTTTCTAGCGATATGAATTATTTAGTATCCATAGTCATATGTTTTGAGCATCCGCTGTCCAGGTATAATATGCTCTCACGAGGCCTTGTGTGAGAGCGATCCTGTAAAATCATCAAATGTTAGACCAGGAAACCAAAAAAAGGCTTTAGTTCACCTTTATGCAGATTATAAATAGATCCATGCATGATATGTCTAGGTTAATGCATCTTAGGTCTCCACACTAAATAAGTTTTCTTATTCAAAGTATAGGTGTGTGTTATATGTCTTAACAATCCACAATTATTAAATTTGACTCTTGGAAATAGATTCCTTATTTTTTTACTATTCATTTATCTATTCAGGGATTACATAAATTTAGGATAATAAATAGGATTTATGAAATCTTCATGTCTAGGGGTATCCTATTTTCCTCGAGAGCTTTTATCTTCAGTTTGTAAAATGAATTCATATCTTCCAAAATTCAATTTGTATAATTAATTTGATATAATTAAATAGATTCATTTGGTTTCATGCAAAATAATTCATAGTCATGCAATAAGATATTAAGTATAGATTGTTTAACTTCATTAGTCCCCTCATAAATTATACAAATTCTATCCCATATGTCCTTCCCAATCTTGCAAGTGGAAACCCACATGTAATATTTAAATTTCAGAGCACAAAAGAAATTATTCAAGCATTTGGCATTAAGTTGTGCTAAGTCACGTTCTTCTACTGTCCAGTCTGTAAAGGGTGTTTCAACTCTAACTCCGTCAACTAACCTAGTTTGTTTTATATACCCTTCATGAACTAAGATCTAGATACGATAATCTAGTGACTGTAAGAATATAAACATGCATATTTTCCAAAAATCAAAAGGAATATTATCGAATAATGGAGGTTTAGTTATATAGTAACATTCAGGTGTTTTTTGGTTTCCAAATGTAGACATGGTCGTTAATAAAAAAATAGTCTAAACTTATGATTTTTGAAACTAAGCTCTGATACCACTTATTAAAACTTGTTAATTATGAGTTAGGTTGTTAGACCTAATCTTTTATCCCAACGGCTAACCAAGAGGGAGGTGAATTGGTAATTTAAAAAATTTAGGCCCTCTTTAATTTTAAACCTAAACAAGGAAAATTTTTAGGGATATTTCAACCACAGATTAACCACAGAAACAATAAAGTAAAAAAATAGCAAAAAATGAAAAACATAAGATTTATAGTGGTTTTATCAAACACGACCGACATTCACTCTGGGAGACACCCTCTAAGTATTGCACTAATACCAGTAGTGTCTCTCCTTTTGCTCCCACAGCAAGGTGGAGAAGCCTTCATAAAACTATTACATGAGTGTGATGATTTGAAGAAATGGAATGAACTATTAAAATAATCACAATAAGCCTTAAAAAGAGTTTAAAACATATATGGCCAAATAAGATCAAAGAGAACATGAGTTGAAAGTTAATAATTCTAATTTAAAATAAACAAACATATATCTCATAGAAAAAGTGAAAGGTTTTGAGGATAACAGGATTCCCTCAAAACTTGAAGATTTTTCTAATCCTGAATAAAAGGCTAAAATTTTAAAACATAAGAAATGATAGTTTAACTCACGTAGATTGATAAATCCTTTTCTTAAAGTCAAATGTTTTTCTTATGAAATGATTGGCCATATATTTCACACTTGCACTATTCATAGTAAATCATATATAGTGTGGAGACAAAAGATGCATAAAATAAAGTATATCAAATATGCATCAAGATTAATTCTGCCAAGAGGAGAACCCAAACTTATTTGGGTTCCCAAGACTAACATTTGAATATCTTACAGAAATACTCTCATGCATTTGGTACCTGGATAGCAGATGTTTGAAGCATATGACTGGAGAAGCTATGTAATTTCATATCGCTGGAAGCCAGGAATGGAGGCAAGGTTACATTTGGAGACAATACCACTAGAAAAGTAGTTGGTACATGTATGATTGGAAAATTGAAAATTTTTTCATTGAGAAATTTTATTGGTAGAAGGCTTAAAGCATCACTTGTTTAGTATTGGTCAGCTATGTGATAAAGTTTATAGTGTAAAAGTTTTTCCACTAGTTGCATAATAAGCTAATATGGAATTGATGTTTTGAATAGAATTAAGGTAAATAATGTGTACATGCATGATTTTAATTATATTAAATATCCTAATGTTTTTTTTGTCTCAAAACAATTTGTGATGAATCATAGTTATGGCATATGAGACTTTGTCATGCTAGCATAAAAAATCTTAAAAAAATTATCCAAAAAGTATTGGTTGGAGGAATACCCAAACTAGACTTTACTAAGGATCACCTTTGTGATGCATGTCAATTAGGAAAATAGGTGAAGTCATCCTTTCATTCCATTAAGGATCTTAGAACTAGCAAACTATTGGAAATCATTCACATGAATCTTTTTAGACTAGTTAGCACTGTAAGTTTAGGAGATAATTAGTGTTTAGATTTTTTATAGTAGATGACTTCAAAAGATTCACTAGGGTTAAATTTTTATTTCTTAACACTGAATCATTTGATAAATTTAGAAATTTTGGTACTTGGATTTAGAGAAAATTAGGGTGAGAGATTTTATCAATTCAAAGTGATAATGGAGAAGAATTTAAAAATGAAAAATTTAAAGCTTTTGTAAAGAGAAAGCAATTGATCAGAATTTTTTAGCACCTTGGACATCTTAGTAGAATGTGGTAGTAGGAAGAAATAACAAAATATTAATCTAAGTCGTTAGAGCCATGTCGGTAGAATATTCACTCCCAAAATATATTTGGGCTAAAGTGATTAGTACAACTTGTTATGTTCTTAATTGGGTGAACATTATATCAAAATTTAATAAAACATCCTATGAACTTCTTAATTGGAGAACACCAAATTTGACACATTTGCATATTTTTGGATGTAAGAGGTTCATTCATAATAATGGGAAAAATCCTTTAGGAAAATTTGATCAAAAATCTGATAATTTTTTTTTTTTTGGTTCTTTAGTGTTTGAAAATCTTATAGAGTTTTTAACAAAAGGACTTTAGTAATTGCGGAGACCACACAAGTTTTGTTTGATGAATTTAGCATTTTGGAAGTGCTAAGATTCAAAGATTATCATTTTGAAAATAACTCCTAAGAAATTAAAAAGATAAATTTGGAAGAGAATGTTGGATTAGAAAACCCTTTGCCTAGAAAATAGAAATTTTATAAGAATCAAGCTAAAAAAGTTATTTTAGGCAAACCTAGTGAAGGTGTTAGGACTAGGCATGGACTTAGCAAAGAAGTGAACCATTCTACCATTATATCAATGGTTGAACCCAGAAATATAAATCAAGTACTTTTGGATGAATTTTGGATTTTGGCCATGCAAGAAGAGTTGAATCAATTTTTAAGAAATGATGTTTTGGAATTATTTGAATGGCCAAATGATCAAAGTGTTGTTAGAACTAAGTGTATATTCAAAAATAAAATTAATGATTCAAGAGTTGTGATCCAAAATAAGGAAAGATTTATGGCCAAGGGGTATAATCAAATAGAATAGATTGATTTTGAAGAGCTTTTGCCCCTATAGAAAGACTTAAAGTAATTTGGTTTTTGTTAGCTTTTGCCTATTTTAAAGGTTTTAAATTGTATAATATGGATGTTAAAAGTGCCTTTTTGAAATAGGTGATACAAGAGGATATTTATATTGAGCAACCTCTAGGTTTTGAAAATTCTAAATTCTCTAATTATGTGTTTATATTGTAAAAGGCATTGTATAAATTAAAATAAACACTTAGGGATTGATATAAGAGCTTAAGCACTTTCCTATTAAAGAGATCTTTTATGAAAGAAAGTGTGGACACCCCTCCCTTTTAAAGAAGATAGGAGATGATATTCTTATTATTTAAATATATGTTAATGACATCTTGTTTGGATCTATAAATAAAAATCTTTATGATAATTTTTTAAAAATAATGAGTAGTGAATTTGATATGAGTTTGATAGGAGATTTGAGTTATAACTTTTCTTAGTCAGTCAAAGTATATTAAGAACATCTTCAAGAAATATGAAATAGTTAATGCTAAACTAGTGACTACACCAATGAATTCCTCATTTCAATTAGATAAGGAACCTAAGGGAAAATCTATTGATTAAAAGAAATTTAGAGGTATAATTGGATAATTTCTTTACTTGATTGCTTGCAGATCAAATATAATTATTAGTGTTTTTTTTTGTGTTAAATTTCAATATGATCTAAAAGAATCACATTTGACAGTAGTAAAAGAAATTATGAGATATCTTTGGGAACTCAAAACTTAGGGATTTGGTATCCTAAGCACAGGTCTTTATTTGACATTACTAGATATTCTAATTTAGATTTTGCTTGATGCAGGGTTGATCATAAAGTATATATGGAACTTTCCAATTCATAGGAAATTCTTTAGTTTCTTGGTCCAGTAGAAAACATAATTCAGTAGCCCTATATACTACTGAAGTAGAATATATTGCCTTAGGTAGTTATGTGGAATAAGTTCTTTGGTTGAAATAATAATTGATTGAATTAGGATTTTCAATTAGCACAATTCTAATTTTTTTTAATAATATTAGTGCCATATGCATTTTAAAGAATCCTATTCAATATTCTAGAATTAAGCATATAGACATAAGACATCACTTCATGAGAGATTATATAGGTAAGGGAGAGATTGAATTGCATCAAGTTATTGTAGAAAATTAACTTGCAGATATTTTCACAACACCACTAGCCTTTGACACTTTTAACACCATAAGAACTAGGTTAGGTGTAATTGATCTTAATGCTTAAATTAAAAATTTTGCAAACTTGATGTGTTATAAATTTGTCTGCTTAGTATCTCTGTTTATTTATTTTATTTATTTTTCTGTGTGTTTAGTTTTGAATTTTTTAGGTTTTGTTTTTCATTTTTTACTGTGAAGCATATCATCTGATGAAAGGTGATTGGTTTTGAGAAGATTTTTTTTATTGTCATGTCTTATTTTTGAAGTGTTCTTTTCGTATAGTACAAACTTTTTTCATCATGTATGAATTATGTAGCTTATATATTATAGGTTTTTGAGTTGAGCACATAAAACTTAATTTTTTATAGGGTTCATACTATATGATGATGTCATCATACTGTATAATATGTTCAATTTTTTTAAACGAGTGTGGACGGTTTACCAGTAGGAGTCAGTTATTAATTGCTGATAATATATACAAAATCATATTTCGTCTATACGATCTAGTTGTCAGTTTCTCTAGGTGACAAACATAACCATCTTTTAAATGATCTTTAATATTCTGATTATCTCGAATGAACACCTATTCATCTGTATGATCGTATGGTCAAAAAGCCAATACGAAAAGATGCCTCAGAAATGACATTTTACAAAAAGTCATTTCATTTTTGGCCATTTCCATTCATACATACAAAAGTAATTTTATCCCATATGATTTTAAAATAGTACATATGATCCAAGTTTTTTACTATACAATATGTAATTTTTCTTTAAATAGAAGGGTGTTTAAAATAATTTTTATTCACTTTCTTATCCATTTCAAAACCCTTTAGAACCCACATCTAAGGAATGGCAAGTTCTAGCAAATGTCCACATCTCTTTAAGGGATATTCTAAAACTTGTAGGGATGATAAATTTCTATCTAAGGAGAATGAAAATGCCTATTTTAGGTATTCTGCTGCTAAAATCACCCCTTCTCGACTTCTCATTCAGGGTGATCTTCATTTCTCTATCATGCCTTTATGTGCTTCATCTCAACTTTCTTTAATCCTAACTCTCATATATGCCTACCATAAAGTGATTTTCTAATACTTTCTGGCCAACATGCAAGTTAACGATGACACTATAGGATTTCTTCCTATATTCTACATCAATGGATAGAGATTAAAAAGGAAGATTTAGGCAATTTTCTTCATTTGAGAACCCAAGGGATTCGAGCCCATACTTTGACCTCAAGATCCAATTTTGATTGGTATGAAATTAATCAAACTCTTAGAGGTGTCCCCAAGTAAGTTATTTATCTAGGGTTACAATCTAAATCAAAATGCCTGGGTCTTCCAGCATATTTTGAGAACATCAATTATTCCTAAAACTAGTAATCACATTAACATGACTCCTCTTTTATCCGTAGTCACTTATTTGATAATGACTAAAAAGCCTTTTGATGAAGCCCTACTCATCATGAATTATATCTATAATCTTTATGAAATTAGACTTCCATATCATAAGAGAAAGAAAATGTGGCTTTAGGACATATAGTTGCCTACATCCTAGAATTGAAGTACAATCTGAACCATCCTGATCCTCACATAGAACTTCCTATTTACTTCAATGATGCCTCTTTTTGAGCACTTTTTGGGCGAGATCAGAGTTTTGAGTGTGATGATTCAGAGAAAGAAGGGGGAGTCCCTACTCCAACACATGCACTTAGACCTGACCAGAATTTCTACCAGGAAATGGTTCAGCTCGATAGATTGCAGACTCATTTTGATCAATGCTTTAATCAAATTGAGAATCATTTAAATCAATAGATACGAGATATCAGGAAGATATGGGTTGGATCCGTGGTCAATTTGACAAGATCAACACAAATGAAGCTATGATGATGTTACTTTTCAATGTTCAACCAACCACTTCTTCGTAATTAGGGTCCCTAAGATTTCTAGATGTACTTCCTTGTCATTGTAGCTTATGAGTTTTTATGATTGCTATTTTGATATTTCTTCTATAAGTGTAATGCTTTTATATGTTGTTCTCTATTTGTGTGATGATGTTAGTTGATTGTTGTTATGTGTAATGAAACAAGAAATATGTTTGTATGTGCTCCTTTATATCAATGGAATGTTGGAATATTGTTCACTTGCATTGAATTACATCTCTTGGAATGTTTATGTTTTTAATGGAAAACTCCTTTGTAGTTGATCATTGGAATAGATTCTAAATTACATTACTCTACAAATTAATTTTGGTATAAAATTTAATCTTTCAAATGTTTAAATTAAATTATGACTAGATGTAGACAAGGAGATCAATTTCATATTCTTATAGACAAATATATCTACACTATAATTATTGTAAGATTGTTGTCTTATTATTTTTTTAATTTGTTTATTTTTGTTATTAGTGGAATTTGAATTTAAATTACTGATATTGGAAATATCTAAAAAGTAAAAAAAAGAGAAATACATAAAGCATGCAAAAATAAGAAAGATGTGTAACGATTCACAAATTGAAAAGAGGCAAAAAAATTAGCCCAAATACAAAAGATGCATAAAGTGTGCCACTAATATTTGAAAAGATGTGTAATAATGCCAAGTTAAAGTATTTATAGTGTTCTTTCCTTTATCATCCAATCTTTAAAACAAATATATCTAATTAGCAATCATATTCAATATTGAATTCAAAATGAATTAAGCTTCATTTCAACATTTTTGTGATAATCATTTTTATTTAATTTGTCTAGCATGAAAAATGAACTTAGTTGACTTTTCTTATCTTAGTTATTCTTTTATTTAAAAATTTGATTTTTTTGCATTACAAATTTAATATTTTATTTGCAATTAGTTTATAATGCTTATCATCTTCAACTCTTTTGATTTATCTATAGAAAAATTTCATTTCAAGTTTTCTTTCCCTTTTATGAAAAGATGGATATTCTGAAAAACCAGGTTGAAGTTCGTGGTATGTTTGAAGCTGCAGTAAATTCTTTTGAAGCCGAAAAGGTTCATAATTTACAAGCCAGTAGTATGACAAATCATAGAGATCCTGAAGGGAATTTGGAGGTTGATTCTACCAGGAAGGCATTGCTAGTTCCAAGAAATAAATTTGAGCTACTAAAATCATTATGTGAGGAAGACTTTGGTGTGGATACTCAAGTTGAATCCTTAGAAGATGATTTGGAAGAAGGTGAAGTGAGGAATGTTGTGGAGGAAGGAAAGCTAATGTGGCTTCTTTTTCCTTGATTAAGTCTTCGGATCAATGTTTGCTTGGAGAATTAGAAATTTTCAACAAAAGCAAGTGGATGATAGCTACCATCTATGGTAGTAGGGAGTACCAAGGTAGAAGGGAACTGTGGAGTTCTTTGGATGGTTTGGTGAAGCAGGATATTCCTTCTGTGATTGGAGGGGACTTCAATTGTATTCTTTCCCAAGATGAAAAAAAAAGGTGGGAAGAAGTTCTCTTTCTCTCATGGGTTTTTGGATATGAAGGTTTTTATGAACAATAATGACCTATATGACGTGGGTATTATTGGAGATAAATTCACTTGGTGTAATAATAAGAGTGGAAGTGCCCGGATTTTAGAAAGACTGAATAGATGCTTACTGAACTCTAAAACTCTGGAATTGATCAATCTTGCAGTTGTGAGGCATTTGGAGAGAATTGCATCTGACCATTGTCCCATAGTTTTGAAGTTGTTTAATCAATAATTTCAAAGAACCATAATTCGCAAATTTAAAGATGTATGGCTATCATATTCAGCAGCTACGCATGTGGTAAGGAATTCCTGGGCTAAACCAGTGAGAGGTGATGATATGGAAGCTCTTAATAAGAAAATGTCTGGAGTTCTTAAATCCTTATTCTTTTGGAGCAAGGCTAAACATAAAAAACTTGAAGATTTGAAGGAAACCTTGAGGAAAGAGATTGAAGATTTACAGCAGGAGGGAGCTGCTGTATTGCTGTTTCCGGACAGGAAAGCTTTACTACTTAGAACCAAGGTAAAGGAATTTAACTGCACTCTTATTAGATTAAATACATGGTGGAAACAAAGGGCTAAAGCTAAGTGGATGAAGGAAGGTGATGTGAATTCTTCTTTCTTTCATGCATTTGCTAATAGGAGAAGAAATGGTAATTCTATTAAGCAATTGAGGAATGAGGATGGGTTATTAATTGAAGACCCGGCTTGTATAAGAAATAATGTTTTACAATTCTTTTGTAATAAATGGAAGAATAGAGAATGGAGTTTACTCAATTGGCCTGTCAATGAAAATGTGCTGAAGCCGGAAGATTGTAGAATCCTGGATTCTGAATTTACTCTGGAAGAGGTTGAAATTGTGATTAGAGATCTTGGCAAAAACATCTCTCCAGGTTTGGGTGGAATTACATATTCCTTTCTTAAAAATTATTGGAAGATTATCGGGATGGATGTGTGGAAAGCAATCCAACTTTGTTTCAATTCGGGAAAAATGTCAGCTAGATGGAAGGAGACACTAGTGGTTCTTATTCCCAAAGTAAGTAATCCTCTTTCTCCATCTAATTTTAGGCCTATAAGCTTTTTTATGTCAATCTACAAAATTGTGGCAAAGATACTACTTAACAGGTTGAAGAAAGTTATTCATTGCTTAGTTTCTGAAGAACAAGTGACATTCATTGAAGGGAGATCCTTATCTGAGCATATGCTTCTTGCTTAGGAATTCTTTCATAAATTTAGGATTTCCAAATCTAAAAGGGGCTTGGTGGCAATCAAACTTGATATGGAACAAGCATATGATAGTATGGCTTGGGTCACCCTTAATCAAGTTTTGAATTATTTTGGATTTCCTAGAAGGTTTTCTAACCTCATTATGGATTGTGTTTCTGATCCAGTTTTCTTGGTTCATATCAATGGAGTTGAATTGGAAGGAATCAAAGGGACAAGTTGCTTTAGGTAGGGTTGCCCTCTTTCTCCTTATTTATTCATACTTTGTTCTCAATTATTTACAATTGCTTTTTTATCCAAAGGCAGTAGATTGGGTTTAAAGATTGCCCCTTTGGCTCCAAGAATATCTCACTTGTTATTTGTAGATGACATCTTGATCTTCTCGGATGCTAAAGTTGAGAATATTAAGGAAATTGTTAAAATTACGAAGGATTATTGTAACTGGATTGGTCAACATATTAATGTTTAAAAATCTTCTATTGTTTATAGTAAAAATATGGAGAGAAGGAGGATAAAGGTTGTATCAAAACTGTTGGGATTCCGGGAGTCTAGAGAACTTACTTATCTGTGAAACAAAATTAATTTAAGGAGACATTTGGCTTCAGATTACTCTGGCATTATGTAGAAGGTTGATTTCAAATTAGATATATGGGGCAAGAAGTTGATCTCTTCTACGGGCAGGATTACTCTTGTTAATTCTGTTCTACAGGCCATCCCGGTATTCTATACTTCAATGTCCCTGGTGCTGGTTTCTATCTCGAAGAAAATTGACAGATTGAGTAGGGATTTTATCTGGAATAAAAACAATAGAGAGAATGGATTACATTATGTTTTATGGAAGGATTTATGTAAACCAAATGATCAAGGGGGCCTTGGTATTCAATCGGTTGTTGATTCGGTGGAGCCACTTACAACTAAGTTGGTATGGAATTTTCTTAAGAAGCCTAATTCCTTATTTAGTAAATCTCTCACTGCTAAATATGGGAAGAATATATGGGATGTTGATATTAGTCCGAGCTCTTCAACAGCATGGAAGTTATTATTAAGTGGGTCCAAAGGTTTAAAACAAATCGTGAGATGGAGCATTAAAGATGGGAATTCTGTTGACATTATGAAGTATATTTAGATCCTTGATAGAAGATTGGATAGTTGGCCTACTTTCATCTCTTAAGAAATTGACCATTTTACTAATCTTTCCAGCTTCATATCGGAAGGTGCTTGGATGATAGAGAAGCTACAAGATTACTTTGGAGAAGAAATGGTAAAAATCATATGTAATATAAAGTTAGAAAGGGATGATCATGAGGACAAATTGGAGTTGTTGAAAATTCATTCTGGAAAAACTATTTCTGGAATGATCAAACTTGTTAGAGCTGTTAATGAAGAGATTGAACCATCATGGAGCCAAGATTGGAATTGTATCAGAAAAATTAAACTAAATCCACGGGTTTCTTACTTTTGGTGGAAGTTGTTGAAGAATGCAATCCCTTCTATGGATTTCTAATTGTATAGAAGATTGGCTGGCACTAACCTTTGCCCAATAGGTTGTAATATGGTGGAGAATACAGAGCATATAGCAATAAACTGTTTCAAGTTGAAACAGGCTATTCAAAAGGCAAGCTTGTGGGGATTTAATCTTCCTGTTCTGAACAGTCTAGAAGAATGTTTGGGTTTCTTGAAGAAGAAAATGGAGGAGAACCAGTTTATAGACAATTTTTATTGTGCTTTGGTGTTCCGTTCATGGAAAAGTAGAAACATGGTGGTTCATGAAGGAAAAGAGCTTGGTTGTGATGTCATTGTGACAAATGCCATTATCTATGCATCTAGTTCACCTTCTATAATCCTTTCGGACAACTGGGATGTTAAACAACAAAATGAGCTGATTTCTTCCACTTGGCATCTCCCTCCACCCGGATGGATTAAAGTGAACATAGATGCTTCTCTCCTTATCTCTAATGAAGCTAGTATTCGAGGCATTTTCAGAGACCATAGAGGGAGGATGCTTATAGCTTTTGGTTTCTTGGTAGTGCACTGGGATGCAGGATTCTTGGAGCTTTTTTCTATACGGTCTTTAAAGAATGTCATACAAGATTGGATGTTCGATGCTAA
Organism: Dendrobium huoshanense; assembly: GCA_016618105.1. Lineage (NCBI taxonomy): Eukaryota > Viridiplantae > Streptophyta > Magnoliopsida > Asparagales > Orchidaceae > Dendrobium > Dendrobium huoshanense. The sequence continues at coordinate 81,596,932 of CM028345.1, read as the reverse complement.
AGTCTTAATTGTGGAAATAGACAACTATAATGTCATTAATCATTTACAAAAATCGGTTGGTCTTCATAGCCGAGATGGAGATAATAATAAGAGAGAAGACTTGGATTTTCTGAAAGACTTTGAGGTAATCCTTTTCCATTTTGTTAATAGAAGTTGTAATAAGTTAGCACGTTGGTGTGCTAACCATGCTCTGAAAGGTAATTTCTTTTGGGACAAGCTAGAGGTTAATAAGGTTCCTCTTTTTTTTATGCTTTGTTAAAGGAGGAAAGTGATAGGACTGCTATCACTTAGTTGGTTGTACTTTTCTTTTATCTTTTCTTTCTAATGCATTTGGCAGTTTATCAAAAAAAAAAAAAAAAAAGATTTCTTCCCTTTTTGTTGTTGTCAAAAGGGGGAGTCAAAATATTGTTTGTTGTAGTAAGAAGCATTTGTTGCAGTCAGTTTTTCAAGACTTGCTTTGGGAGAGTGTTTGAGAGTGTAGAAAGAGATCTTGCAAGTAGAATTTGTGAAAGGTTCACAAGGTTGCCCAAAGGTGGGCATTTCTTTGTAAGTTTGGCCGAATCTCTTTCTTAGTTATTTGAAGTTGCTTGAGAGAAGATCTTTAGAGAAGGTCTAGTTCTCTGCCAACACCAGGAGGGTGTGAAGGATGACAATTATCTATCGACACCACGAGGGTGTGAAAGGATCATGGTTCTTTGACGACGCTAGGAGGGTGTGAAAAGACCATGATTCTCTATCGACACCAGCAGGGTGTAAACAAATGATGGTTCTCTGTCGACACTTGGAGAGTGTGAAAGGATGATGATACTTTTTTGTACCAGGGATTGGTGGAAGTGAGGTGATTATTAAAGGCTTATCTGCGTTCCTGTGGTAGAAAGTGGAGAGTCACTTTTGCAATAGTGCAATACCTGAAGAGAGATTCTTCAGGGAGTGGATGTAGGTCTAGTTGGACCAAACGACTATAAACTTATGTGTTTTTATTTTACAACATTTTTTATTTTTCTACACATTTTATTTTTATTGATGAAAAGTTTTTCGTTTGATAAAGAATTTTGTTGTGCTAAAATTATAAAATGGTTTTCAATAAAATTTCCAAGTGGTTTTTAAAATTACCAATTCACCTCCCTCGTAGTTAGTATTAGGACAGTTGCTTTAGGTCTAACAACTTATACAGAATTTCATGTGGGATCACTTATTAGCATTTTGATCCAAGATCAAATGATTGGGAGTTAAAGTCCCAAATCACAGTGTACAAGGGAGGGGTGGAGAGGGGAATTAAAAGACTTGAATCATATTGTCTAATGAATTCAAATGAAACGGGTGATCCTTATTTTATTTCAACCTTTTATGTTTCTCAATTTTAATCCATATATTTTTATTTGATTCTTGCATTCCACTCCATAGAATCCTATAAAAATTCATTTAGTAGGATCTATGATAGTATAGTGATCAATCCAATAGTTAAATTAAGGTGAATTAACCTTTCACTTCATAATTTTTCTAGACCTCAAAACTAGTTTGCTCGAGTTCAGATAATGCCCTATGTGGTGATTAATTGACCAAGATTGTGCTTACAGTAAATTCATCTGGTTCCAATAAATGCTTAATCTTTAGGTAGAAGCTACTAAAAAGGATTGAAATAGAAATTGAATTTTCATTAATAAGGCCATACTAGAGCTCACTCAAAGCTACATAAGAATGTATCTAGAAGGGCTCTTAAAAGACAAGAATTATAAGGGATTGGATGCACTTACTCTCACTAAGCCTACGGAATGAATTTTTGGAACCTATCCCCTATAGAAATTTAAGCATTTATAGGGGATTGGAATTGAATTCATATGGAAATCTATTCATTATCGACTTTACCAAGAAATTAGGCATGTTTAAAACTATCAACTGGAATGTAGGCAAGAGTTTCAAGGAGCTTGGGAGCTTGGGGTGAGCTAGTTATGCTCAATTGGGGTTTTGAATTTTAAATGGCTTGTGATCTAGAATTTTTTGCTCAGTTCTTGTCCAAGAAAGGCATTAATTGGACTTGGCTAGTTCTAGGGGAGTTCATGTAAATCTTTTAGTCATATGGGTTGGCTTGATGTAGGTTGTACTAGTTTAAATAAAATTTTAACCTATTTGGGCTAACTTTAGTTAACCTAATTAGTTTGACAAAAGTCAACCAAAGGCATAGATTAGCTTAGGTGAGTCTCCTAGAGTCGTAGTCACTCAATAACATGGGCTTAATTCCATGGTGTAGAAGTCATTAGGTTTTAATTAAAAGTGGATAATCTATTTGTCATATATGTCAACTGTGGTTATTAGGTCAACCATGGTTTACCATGGGTTCTAATGGGTTTAAGGAATCTTGTGAAGGGTTTTTAAGGTCATTACTCACAACCGTAGGGTATAGGGTAAGGTCTAACCTAGGAGAAATTGTTTAGGTAATTTCATAGTTATTAGAAGTTTATAGTCAAAATGGTCAACTAAGGTTTGACAATTGGTCTAAATGGATCACATAACCTTAGAAGTAGTTTAGATTGATTTGGGTCAATTTTTAGGGCTTGGGCAAAAGGTATTATTAAATTCTACCTTTAGTCGCATGGGTTATAAATATATAAAGGTTATGTTAAAACCTAGGTTTAGCCTTAGACTAAAAGTTTGTGAGAATTGTTAAACTCTAAAGAACTAGTCCCAAGGCTAGCTAAGAGGCTAGGGGGGGGGGGGGGGATGAATTGGTTATTTAAAATTTTCTTTAGCGAAAAAAAAAATATTTTTGAATATTTAAAAAAAATGATTTATATGGAAGGAATAGTAATTTTATAATAACAAAAATTTAAATTTTTTACCACAGAACAAATTAAAAAATAATGCAGAATTAAATATGGAAAAGTTAAAAAGAACACATAAGATTTATAGTGGTTCGATCAACTTGACCTATGTCCACTCCCTAGAAATCTCCTTTCTAGGTATTACACTAAAAGTAGTGTCTCTCTTTTTGCCCCCACAATAAGGCGGAGAAGCCCTTACAAATTATTTCCATTAACCCGATAAGGCAGAGTACCTTGAATCCTTTTACTCCCTCATGGAGTAGACAAAGAACCTTGGAATCTTTTTACTCCCTCCTGGGGTAGGCAGAGAACCTTAGAATCCTTTTACTCGCTCTTCATGTTTGTAGAAAACATTTGAATTTCTTTTAACCGTCTTGGTGATGGCTGAGAACCTAGATCTAATATTGATGAAGATCTCCCCATAGAGCCACTAAGGAACTAGAAAAGCAACTTGAAGAAGACGGATGAAACCTTACTTAGAGTAACCTTTGTGAATCCCTCACAACTCCCCCAGCATAAAGATTTCTCTCTCACCTAAACCCTCTCTCTTCTTTCTCTAAGCTCTCTCCCAGATCAACTCCATAATAAAATATCATCTCAATAGACAATAATAAAGCTTAAATAGATAGCCTCAAAAGAATACCTAATTTTCAACTTTCCATCAAAGATCATCCAATACAATAGATATATCATCATGTATGAATAATACAAAATAGCTCTTTCAACAAGTACAATCAACTTTACCCTACACGATTAATTCAAGTATTTGTACAGATCATCCAGTATGATTTTGTGATTATTTGGGATTATTAGTTCTAGATACTATATTGATCATCTAGTACGACATTGGACGATAGGTAAAAATCTACATATCGTCTCACAGCCCTCTTGGGACATCCAATATGATGTCCTGGATGATTAGAAGAAACTTCTGGTTTTTATCTTGGATGATGAGGGATCATCCTATGAAATACACTAGATCGTTTAAAACGATCTAAGTAAATCATCCTATATGATATGACCGAGCAATCTAATTATAATTATTCCCCTAATCATCGCATCAATTTAGGCATGATTGTCATAAATCATCTAGGATGATGTATATCATCATGTATAATTCGAACAAAATTTGAAAATTAAAATATTACCTAAATTGTGATCAGTGACTTTTTTCTCAATCTGAATTGGTCAGTTTAAATGATATTGAATCATCCAGTATAATTAGTTAAGCAATCTTTATTACTAGGGATGCCCTAATTAGTGATTTTATTTTTAAATAAATTTCCACGATAATTGAATTCAACTTATACAATTAGGTTAAAAAATAGAAATTTCTCTAATTCACTAATTCACTCTCCCTGAATGTGTGTATGCAAGGTTACTTAGCATGGGGTCCACCAGATACATGACTTGACTCAAGAAAGGTAAAAATAACATTAAAAATTAAATTAAAATAGGCTCAACCCTAGTCTACCTGATCTTGAGTTCATTGGCATTGCAAGTGAACTTGTGGACCTAAAAATTTAGTGAGAAGGGAAAATAAAAAAGATATACAAGAATAACAGTAGTAAAATAACATTAATATTTATTATCATAAAAATCACTATACTTGGGCCGAGATTTAGAACAATTTCCCCCTTTTTCATGAAGGCAAATACTGTTGTTAAAAATTTTTAAAGCTCCACTTTAGAATAATAAATTCTAAAAGTAAGGGGAGTCAATTTTTTTTTTTTTTTTTTTTTTTTAAGAAAATATGAGACTTAAGAAAAATAGAGAAAAAATAGAATATAGTATACTTCACTAAACCATAAGAAAGCAACATACTACTCCCCATTTTGACATCACAACAAGTTGGAAAAAAGGAAAAAAAAAACATTAAACAGAACAAAGTACAGGAAGGAAGACTAGTATAAATACAAAACCAAAAGCTCTGACGAAGTAAAAGAAAAGAAGAACCATGATCAAGTGGTGGTGGTTAAAAGTATCATTGAAGAGAGGAAAACTGCTCGCCAAACCAAGCCATATCCTAGTCATGCTACTGCTGCTAAGTCTTGATCATGCTGCTACTGTTGCTTGGCTATATATGATTCAAATTTATCCACCCACTAAACAAATTACTCGACCAGCTGATCAAACTTAGAATGCTAGCACATAGGGGTAGGTGTTGCAAATCTATTTTTCATGTCTTATGTTTTGATGATTGACAAATACTGCTTCTCTTGGACAGCTTGTTGCTTCTAACTTTTCAGGAATTGACGATCGGACAATCAAAAAGGAGCCAAGTTCAGGAAGGCGTAGGTTTAGGGTTGAGTCAGTCTGTACTTTTGCTTTTTTACCTTTTGAGTCCACTTGTAATAGTTAAAGAGACTGATGCTTTGTAACCCTTCACACACACACTTGAGAGACTTAGAATTTCTGTTTTTACTCATATCGGCCAGGACGATTTCTTTGATCGGCCTGAACGATCAGTTTAAAACAGAAAGTCTAATTAAGGATTCTTAATTAAGGCAGCCGACGTTAACAGATCGTCCTGGACGATACGTGTATCGGCCAGGACGATAAGCTCAAAACAAAAAGAAGTAGCCGCCATAGACAAGTATGGTATACTGTATCTTTAAATTATCGGCCAGGACGATCCTCAGATCGGCCTGGACGATATTCACAAATTATGCCATAATTGTTCAGGAAATCAAGGAAGTAATTAAGGATGATTGATACGATCATATCGTCCTGGACGATCGCAAGATCGGCCAGGCCGATCTAGTCAAAAACCTTAAGTTACTTCAGGACGATCAATATCGGCCAGCTTGTATTCAGGGCTATTGTCAGGACAATTTTTCTCTGATTTGAACTGATCGGCCAGGACGATCGTGAGATCGGCCTGGACGATCAAGCTATTTTTCAATCGTCTAGTTTTGCATCCAGGGCTATGCTCTGGCCGATCTTCATTGATTTGTACTGATCGGCCAGGCCGATGTCCATATCGGCCTGGACAATATTGTCGGCAACTTGCAATTAATGAGCTCTTTTGAAGCTCTTCTATTTAAGAGCTCTTGTTGAATGTTTTTAAAAACCTTTGGCTGCTGCCTTGACCTGAGAAGACCTTGAGGAGAGAAAGAGAGAGAGAGGAGAGAGAGAGGATCTTGTGAGGGGGAGCTTGTGAGGGGTTTCACAAGGTTTGCTTCAAGGATCTCTCTACGTCGTCTTCGTCTAGAGTTTCTCGTCCGTGGAAGGGTCGGTAGAGGTAAGGAGTTTTGCTTTTGGTTCTGGTTCTCTGCCAGCTTCAGGAGGAAGCAAAAGGAGATAGGTTCTCTGCCTTGCCGGGGTGGCAAAAAGGAGGTTCTTGTGAGGGTTTCTCCGCCTAGCCGTGGGGGCTAAAGGAGAGTCACTTTTTGTGTAGTGCAATACTTGGAGGGTGCCTCTAAGGAGTGGACTTAGGTCGAGTCGACCGAACCACTATAAATTTCTGTGTTCTTTTTCTTGCTTCCGCACTTTTAAATTCCGCATTATTTTGTGGTGTGATTTGGTTTATGTGATTTTATTTCTTTGTTTAAAAAGAAGTTTTTAAAATACCAATTCACCCCCCCCCCCCCCTCTTGGTTAGTTTGGGACTAAGTTCATAGGGCTTAACATCCCCATCGAACTTTCAAGTGGTATCAGAGCTTGATTCGAAAATTAAAGTTTGAAAACTTTTTGAACTTGATCCATGTCTAACTTTGGGGATCGCAACACTACGGAAGGGTATTCTATTACCCGACCTCCTCTATTCGATAACCTACCTTTTGATTTTTGGAAAACTCGCATGTCAACTTTTTTACAATCTACTGATTATCGCATGTGGATGCTTATTCAAAAAGGTTATTCTTCACCTTCTCGTGAAATTAACGGTTTTAAAACTGAAGTTGCTTTTACCGAATGGACTTTTGATGAGCGAGATTTAGCTCAATTAAATGCGAAATGTTTGAATTATTTTTTCTGTGCTTTGAAATCTGAGGATTACATGCGTGTTTCAACTTGCAAAACTGGTAAAGAAATTTGGGATAAATAGTGCATTACTTATGAAGGCACTAATGAAGTTAAACAATCCCGTTTAAACATTCTCTTGCATGACTACGAACTTTTTTGTATGAAACCTCATGAATCGATTTCTGACATGTACACTAGGTTTACTCAGATTGCTACCTTATTGCATGCACTAGGAAAAGAACTTTCGAACTATGAAAAAGTTAACAAGATTTTGAGATGCTTGCCTTCGTCTTATGATGCAAAAATTACTGCAATCACTGAATCTAAAGATTTGAACACCTATTCTATTGATAACTTGCTTGGCTCACTCATTGCTTACGAGCAAGGGGTGAATCAAAGAAATCTTGATGCAGGTGAGAAGAAAAAGGAGAAAACAATTGCATTGAAGGCACATAAATCGGATTCTGAATCTTCCGGGTCTGAAAGCGATGGAGTTGCCTTCATCACAAAGCAATTCAAAAGCTTTCTAAGGAAGAAACAAAAGCATCATCAAAGTTGGAGAAAAGGTAAGGATCATAAACATATTAAAGGATCTTCTGATGTTGTTTGTTTTGAATGCAGGAAACCTAGACATGTAAGAGCCGATTGTCCTACACTTCAAGATCATTCAAGCAAAGAAAAGGAAAAAGGTGAGGAGAAAGCTAAGTCTAGGAAGGAGAATAAGAAAATCCAAAGAGGCTTCTGGGCAGAATCTGGTACTGATTCCTCTGAGACTGAACCAGAGGAAGAGACTACAAACTTGTGTTTCATGGGAGAAAATCAAAGTGATGAGGAAGAGGTATGTAAACCAACATATGATGAATTGTTTGAAATTTGTGAAAAAATCCATACATCATACAAAAAACTTAAGAAAACTCATGCTAGCCTAAAATTAGAACATTCAAATCTACAAAAAGAGCATGAAGTTTTTCTCAAAGATCTTGCAACAATTGATTCAAATCACATGGCTCTCCTTGATGAATTTGATGAATTAAACAAGAAGCATTTGGAATTAGTTGATAAAAGTAATGCATTAAAAGCTTCACACACCTCACTTAACGATGATCTTAAGAAATCTAAAGAGATTGAGAAAAATTTGAGGATTGAGAATGATGCATTAAAAAGAACTAACTTGAGAATTGAAAGTGATTTGAAACATGTAAGAAAGCTAGGATGACACCAACTTTTAATCAAAGGCCAGAACCTAGGAAGAGGCATTATAACTCAAATCACTTAAGAAATCCCTTTTCTGGAGTTAGATGTTTTTCTTGTGGCATGCTAGGACATATCTCACACACTTGCACAATTCACCATAGTTCACATTGGGTGTGGAGACCTAAGATGCATGATCCACAGCATACCACACATGCATTGCATTCTTCTCTTCATAAGAAGGAACCCAAACCTGCTTGGGTTCCTAAAACTAACATTTGATAATTTTGCAGGAAGTCTCTCACAAAAGACCTCGTGAGAGTATGTGGTACCTGGATAGTGGATGCTCTCGACATATGACTGGTGATGCTAGCCAGTTTGTTGTACTAGAATCCAGGACTGGAGGCAAGGTTACTCTTGGAGACAACACCACCAGGAATGTGGTAGGAGCAGGTATAATCGGTAATTCCAAGAACCTTATGATTGAAAATGTTTTGCTTGTAGTTGGATTGAAGCACAACTTGCTCAGCATCAGTCAATTCTGTGACAAAGGCTTCATCGTACAATTCTTCACGAATTCATGCATTGTAAGTTTAAGTAACAACACCATTTTGCAGGGAAAGAGGGTAAACAACGTCTATATGCTTGATTTAAATAGCATTGAATGTGCTGCTTCTTTTTGCTTAAAAACTGTCATTGATGATTCTTGGTTGTGGCACAGGAGGCTTTGTCATGCAAGTATGAAAACCCTTAGGAAAGTGACCCAAAAGGACCATAGTTAGAGGTGTCCCCAAGCTTAAGTTTATAAAAGACCACCTTTGTGATGCCTGTCAACTAGGAAAGCAAATTCACTCCTCTTTTCACCCCATAAAGGACATTAGCACCTCTAGACCTTTAGAAGTCCTTCACATGGATTTGTTTGGACCCATTAGCATAGCTAGTTTGGGAGGGAAAGTCTATGATTTTGTGATTGTTGATGACTACTCGAGGTTCACTTGGACTAGATTTCTTTCACATAAAAATGAGTCTTTTGAGGAGTTTAAAACTTTTTCTACTTGGATTCAGAAGAAGCTAGGGTGTGAGATTTTGACCATCCATAGTGATCATGGGGGAGAGTTTGAAAATGAAAGATTTAGAGATTTTTGTGAGGAAAAGGGGATTAGCCACAATTTTTCAGCCCCTAGGACTCCTCAGCAGAATGGAGTAGCTGAAAGGAAGAACCGGACCTTGGTGGAGGCTGCTAGAGCCATGCTTGCTGAGTATTCACTTCCAAAATACTTTTGGGCTGAAGCAGTTAACACAGCTTGTTATGTGTTGAATAGGGTGAATGTTAGAGTCAAATTAGAAAAGACATCCTATGAGATCCTTAAGGGTAGGACACCCAATCTTTCCCACCTTCATGTCTTTGGTTGTAAGGTTTTCATACACAATAATGGAAAGTCTCACTTGGGAAAATTTGATCCTAAATCTGATGAAGGAGTATTCTTGGGATATTCTAGAGTTGGGAAATCTTTTAGGGTGTTTAACAAGAGAACCTTGATGGTGGAAGAGACAACCCATGTAGTTTTTGATGAGTCTGATCATAAGAAACATGGAGTAGATGATGATGATATTGGAGAGATTACAAGTGGAGTAGAAAATTTGGGGAAGAGGAGTGAGCACCTAAGCAATGGAAGAGTAGAAGGAGTCACCCAAGGAATAGAATTTTTTGATGAAAGGGGAGAAACTTCACACACTTTGCCTAGAGATTGGAGATACTCTACTAGTCACCCCAAGGATTTGATCTTAGGAGACCTTTCTAGTGGAGTTAAGACTAGACATGGACTTAGGAAGGAGGTGAACCACTCTGCCTTTATCTCTATGACTGAACCCACCACCATTAACCAAGCCCTCTCTGATGAGTTTTGGATGTTAGCAATGCAAGAAGAGTTGAATCAATTTGTTAGGAATGATGTTTGGGAAATTGTGGAAAGACCTAAGGGACAAAGTGTAGTTGGGACAAAGTGGGTATTTAAGAACAAAGTGAATTATTCAGGAGTGGTGGTGAGGAATAAAGCAAGATTGGTGGCTAAGGGGTACAATCAAATAGAAGGGATAGATTTTGAAGAGACTTTAGCCCCTGTAGCTAGATTGGAAGCCATTAGAGTGCTATTAGCCTTTGCTTGTTATAAAGGATTTAAGCTTTTTCAAATGGATGTCAAGAGTGCCTTTTTAAATGGGGAGATAAAAGAAGATGTGTTTGTAGAACAACCTCCAGGTTTTGAGAGTTCTCAATTTCCAAATCATGTGTTTAAATTAAAAAAGGCTTTGTATGGTTTAAAGCAGGCACCTAGAGCTTGGTATGAGAGGCTTAGCACATTCTTACTAGAGAGTGAGTTTGTCAAGGGGAGCGTAGACACCACCCTTTTTCTTAAAAAAGTTGGAGATGATTTACTCATTGTTCAGATTTATGTTGATGATATACTCTTTGGATCTTCTAATATAAATTTGTGTGATGATTTTTCTAAAACAATGAGTAGAGAGTTTGAGATGAGTTTAATGGGAGAATTGTCTTACTTTTTGGGGTTTAGCATAAAACAATTGGAAGATGGCACTTTTCTAAATCAAATAAAATACATAAAAGACATTTTGAAGAAATATGAGATGGACAAAGCTAAGCCAATTAACACCCCCATGACTTCTAGTGCTCCTTTGGATAAGGACCCAAGTGGTAAGTCTGTTGATCAGAAGAAGTATAGAGGCATGATTGGATCTTTACTTTACTTGACTGCAAGCCGACCTGACATTATGTTTAGTGTTTGCCTTTGTGCTAGGTTTCAAGCTGACCCTAAGGAATCCCACATGACTGCTATTAAAAGGATTTTTAGATACCTTTTGGGGACACAAGGATTAGGGATTTGGTACCCTAGACATAGCACTTCTTTTGAGATTATTGGTTTTTCTGACTCTGATTTTACAGGATGCAAGGTGGATAGAAAGAGCACCTCTGGAACTTGTCAATTCATTGGACAATCCTTGGTCTCTTGGTCTAGTAGAAAGCAAAATTCTGTTGCACTTTCCACTGCTGAAGCTGAATACATTGCTCTTGGAAGTTGTGTGGCCCAAGTTCTTTGGTTGAAACAACAGGTATTGGATCTAGGATTACATGTAAGCACCATCTCAATTTTTTGTGACAACACTAGTGCCATATGCATCTCTAAAAATCCTATCCAACATTTAAGAACCAAACACATTAACATTAGGCATCACTTTATTAGAGATCATGTGACTAAGGGAGACATTGAGTTACACCATGTGACAACTGAAAACCAACTGGCAGACATCTTTACTAAACCACTGGCCTTCGACACTTTCAGTTCTTTATGGACCAGATTGGGTGTGATTGACTTAAATGCATGAAACCTTTTTAGCTAAATTTTTCTTTTATTTTTTTTGCTTTCTTTTTACCTTTTCGTGTACCTTAGTTTTAGATCTTCACTGATATGATATTATATCTCTTGTCTTGTCTTTAACAATTTGTAGTTAATATGTTTTCATCTACTTAATCACCTAGATAGTATGAATATCTTGTGATTGTGTCTCTTTCCCTAACTTAGTATTAGTGGCATAGTTTTCTTTTCTAATCAAAAGTCTATATCAAAATAAAAGATTGTTTATGAAACTAAGATCCTTTCTAAAGCTTTCTTAAGCAAATCTATCTTGTATTTACAATGATTAAAAGTTTTTTTGTCACATCATGATCCCTCGTTACTCTTGTCTTCGATTATTAATCCTGCTTGTGGTAATTCTTCCCTATGTTAGAGAGAGAGCTCCTATTCTCTAATATCTGAGAAGATATATTCACAACTAAGTTTTTTTTAAAAAGAGTCTAAAAGGGAATCTAGCTTGCAAAAATAAAAAAAAATTTGGCCAATGATGCCAACAAAAGAAGCGCAAAGACGCCAAAAAATTGAAAAATCTATAAAAAGATGCGCAAAGCGCCACAACATTGACAAGAGACATAAAATGAGCCCACTCAAAAGCAAGCTACTCTCACTTTTTATATCTTTTAGAACTTAGAAGTCTTGATTCTTAAAGGCTTGATCTTGATTATCGTTCGATTGTGACAAATCTACCTCATTGTTTTATGGAGATATTTTCCTTATGCCAAGTGGTGGGTAGATTCTTTTTCTCATATTCAATTAATTATTTGAGTTAGGTCATTAATTTCAAAAGACGATTCTACCCTAAGACAACGTTTTTGGCTAAGGGAAAACCATGAACGGATATTCTCCTATTCTATGGATTAAATGAGATTGGTAACACGTTAACTCGCAAATTTTTAAATCAATCACATGAAATACTATATCATTGATGTGCCTTGATTAAAAAAAAAAAAAAAAAGGAAAGGGGGAATCTCTTTTACTGTGCTTTCATGTACCCTCCTTTTTGATATGTCAAAAGAGGGAGAAGTTTATGAGGTTATTTTTTAATGGTTGCTATTAAATCTTTTTGTAGTGTTTTGTCATCATCAAAAAGGGGGAGATTGTTGCAAATCTATTTTTCATGTCTTATGTTTTGATGATTGACAAACACTGCTTCTCTTGGACAGCTTGTTGCTTCTAACTTTTCAGGAATCGACGATCGGACAATCAAAAAGGAGCCAAGTTCAGGAAGGCGTAGGTTTAGGGTTGAGTCAGTCTGTACTTTTGCTTTTTTACCTTTTGAGTCCACTTGTAATAGTCAAAGAGACTGATGCTTTGTAACCCTTCACACACACACTTGAGAGACTTAGAATTTCTGTTTTTACTCAAATCGGCCAGAACGATTTCTTTGATTGGCCTGGACGATCAGCTTAAAATAGAAAGTCTAATTAAGGATTCTTAATTAAGGCAGCCGACATTAACAGATCGTCCTGGACGATACGTGTATCAGCCAGGACGATAAGCTCAAAACAAAAAGAAGTAGCCGCCATAGACAAGTATGGTATACTGTATCTTTAAATTATCAGCCAGGACGATCCTCGGATCGGCCTGGACGATATTCACAAATTATGCCATAATTGTTCAGGAAATCAAGGAAGTAATTAAGGATGATTGATACGATCATATCGTTCTGGACGATCGCAAGATCGGCCAGGCCGATCTAGTCAAAAACCTTAAGTTACTTCAGGACGATCAATATCGGCCAGCTTGTATTCAGGGCTATTGTCAGGATGATTTTTCTCTGATTTGAACTGATCGGCCAGGACGATCGTGAGATCGGCCTGGACGATCAAGCTATTTTTCAATCGTCCAGTTTTGCATCCAGGGCTATGCTCTGGATGATCTTCATTGATTTGTACTGATCGGCCAGGCCGATGTCCATATCGGCCTTGACGATATTGTCGGCAACTTGCAATTAATGAGCTCTTTTGAAGCTCTTCTATTTAAGAGCTCTTGTTCAACATTTTTAAAAACTTTTGGCTGCTGCCTTGACCTGAGAAGACCTTGAGGAGAGAAAGAGAGAGAGAGGAGAGAGAGAGGATCTTGTGAGGGGGAGCTTGTGAGGGGTTTCACAAGGGTTGCTTCAAGGATCTCTCTGCGTCGTCTTCGTCTAGAGTTTCTCGTCCGTGGAAGGGTCGGTAGAGGTAAGGAGTTTTGCTTTTGGTTCTGGTTCTCTGCCAGCTTCAGGAGAAAGCAAAAGGAGATAGGTTCTCTGCCTTGCCGGGGTGGCAAAAATGAGGTTCTTGTGATGGTTTCTCCGCCTAGCCGTGGGGGCTAAAGGAGAGTCACTTTTTGTGTAGTGCAATATTTGGAGGGTGCCTCCAAAGAGTGGACGTAGGTCGAGTCGACCGAACCACTATAAATTTCTGTGTTCTTTTTCTTGCTTCCGCACTATTAAATTCCGTAATATTTTGTGGTGTGATTTGGTTTATGTGATTTTATTTCTTTATTTAAAAAGAAGTTTTTAAAATACCAATTCACCCCCCCTCTTGGTTAGTTTGGGACTAAGTTCATAGGGCTTAACATCCCCATCGAACTTTCAGTAGGTGTAGGGATAGGTTCTTCTTCCTCTTCCCCAGGCTCCTCATTCACATTGTGATGATGAGTACTGTGAAGGATGTGGAAGTTGCAATTAGAGTAGAAGACTAGATGGTGATTACGTAGAGTTGGAAATTGAAGATTATATTTTTATTCAAGGATAAAAGTGATGAGATGTCCTAGGGTGAGGTTTGGTTTTTTTTTGTGGCTAGGATCTCCAATGCATGTTAAATGTTCAACATAATGAATAATAAGATAAGATGCATTTAAATCCAAGTTAGCCATGATATAATAACTGGTAAGTGAAAGAATATATGTAATATAAATTTGATCCCCAGCTTTAGGAGTAATGGAATTTTGAAGGATATGGTGGATGGTTTGGGCATCCTTAATTAACATGTTGACCTAGGCTACATGGTAGTTCACATTAGTTTCCCTAAGGATATTGTTAGTAGTAGCCCAATTAAAATCAAGATCTAAAATCAAGTTATGAATCTTGTTTCCAATGGTAGAGAGGTGAAGATATTTATGTAAATCTTGTTAGGTTTACATATGATTGTAAGGAAGTATAAGCATTATTAATGAAAAGGTTGGCAAAAAATTCAAGCAAGAACTCTAAATTAAATGGAAAAGCTAGAGTAACGAGGAAGCTAGAGTTCAAAACATTTTGATTCATGATTCTTGAGGGGGTTATGTCAGCAATCTTGTAGCAGTTGTAAGCCGCTTCATCTGCCTCTTCAACGAAATGATGATTGATATCCCACCTGGATGAGCTTCCAACAAGCATTTGGATCTTTTCCCACTAGCCATTGCAAGAGTAAGAGTGCTTAAGTATGAGTGAAGAAGAGGTGGAATATTTTGAGGGAAGAAGAAATGAAGATTTGAGTCTGTTTAAATAGAATCATCTAGATAGCATTGAACGATCGTGAGATCATACAAGATGATGTGGCATAATCAATTCAACCAAACGATTAGTAAAAAAAGTAATTCAATTGTCCAGTACTATCAGACATCATGCATGATAGTTAGATGTAGGATGATCATCCCGAGGAGTCAGCCTATATGATCGTTGAATAATTGGGTCAAACAGGACAAACACATGTATTATCTTAGATGATGTGTAATAATGGATTGGCCTAACAACATTCAAATCTTCCAACAACTCCTGCCACATGGATCATCCAGTACGAAGTATGAATCATACAGGACAATCACAATTAATTGATTTATATTAACTGTTGGATGTGTTGGGATCAGAGAGTTGTATTTTTAATTAGATCATATACGACGATGTGTATCATCCTAGATGATGGAGCAAAATAAAAAAAAATTAGGACATGGAATGTGATGATAAATAGGATTTTAAAACAAAAATAAAAACACTACGAGTATAAAAAAACACAAGAAACAAACAAAAACTAGTTATAAATCAAAATATAAGAACACATTTTTTTGAATCGTTCTATTCTATTAAAAGATAAATTTTCACTATGAGTAGATTAAAAATCAGTAAGAAATGAATTAACTATGTTGAAATCTAGAAAGGGAAGAAAACCAATCTTGCAAACCCTAGTTCAGACTCTTACGTGTTAAAATTCATTTTAAACAAAAGTCTACTTTTTTTTTTTTTTGAAAAGAGCAACAAATTGCATTAATAACTAAGAAAATAAACAAACAACAAAGTAGATTCCTCCTTTAACAAGTTAAAGAAACAAGGCGGAACCTTATTCAAATTAAAGTCATCCAAAATAAAATTACTAAAGAGAGTAAAGTTATCACACAGGTCAGCTAACTTATTACTACTTTTATCTATACAACTAGAAATAAAATAATTAAAATCCTTGAAGAAATCTATGTCTTCCACATCCTTGGTGCTATCAATCATAGCATGTTGAAGAAATCTAATAATGTTTGAGTTTTCACCTTCAATAACAATTTCTATGTATTTGAACATCCAATCTTTAATTACCTCTTTCAAAGATTTGATAATTAAGAGCTCCAATTATGAAATGTCCCAATGGACACGTGACTTCCCAAACACCATTATGAATCTTCCTTTGCAATCACAGAACATTCCTCTAATTCCAGCTCTATATGATGAACCAAGTGAAGCATAAACATTGACCTTTAACCAATCGGGTGGAGGAGGATGCAAAAGATTAGACAATCAGATCGACTAGTTAGCATCCCAACTACCCAAGATGAAATTACAAGAAATTTTAGAAAGCAAAGATTAGCTAACATCATTGGCAGCAATCGCAACTGTACTCTCTTCCACTCCTTCATGAATGAGTTTATTACTATCCTTCCATGATAGAAACAAAACATTGCAATATAAATTAAGAAGCATACAGTTATGTAGAAACAGGGATTTCAACCACTTATAACAATCTTTAAAATTAACAAACAATAGGATTCCAAATCCCCATTTGTTTAAATGTAGGAAAATTTCATTCAACTTGACACATTTGATAGCAACATGTTCAACATCTTCTATTGTGTCCTAGCACCTAGGACAAGTTTCATTATATTGCAATCCTCTATAGGATAAAAATTGGCAACTAGGAATTGTATTTTTAAATAACCTCCACCATAAAACCTCCACCAAAGAAATTAATTTAGCTTTTTGATCCATTTCCAAAATTTGGGTAAATACCGATCTTCCAGCAATGCTTCAAATACCAAACCAAAAATTATTTTACCAAATTTCTGGTAAATAAGCTCCAAACTGTCTTCATGAAGTTCTAATTTGATCTTTAATTGTAGAATTAATTCCACCAGATCCTTGCCAAATAATTTCAGTAGCTCATATACAATCTAGTTTTCATTTGCAATAAGTCTATTCACCAAGATTACATCATCCCCTTGAGGCACAACATAAGTTGGACATTTATTGATGCAATTGTCCATAATCCAATTGCCTTTATAAACATCAATAGAAGAACCATTTGTAATGATCCATCTAATAATAGGATTAAATAATCTCCCACCATCAATTAATATTTTCCTTTAAAATGAACATTCTTTCTTTGAATTTTTAGCCTCAACCGAAGTTCCATACTTTGGATCAAGGAATTTGTCAAGCAGTAGTTTCTTATCTTGTACAAATCTCCAAGCCAATCTAGCTCTTAGAGCAACAATTTTTAATGTAGAAGAATACAACCCATGCCCTACCCATTTCAGGGGCTTGCACAAATCAAATAAGATGATATAATGAATACCCAATCTTCCATTCGACTTATTCCATATGAAGCTCCTACACAACTTATCAATTTCATCAAGCACTCCTTTAGGAATAAGGCAATGTGTGCTATGAAATGTTGGATAAGAAAGTATAACTGATTTGACCAATGTGTATTTACCAGCCAACGAAATGGATTTGCGACCCCAAATGTTATGCATCCTCAATGCTTTGTAATTGATGAATTGAAAATCAACAACCACTAATCTTCTCAAAGCAATTTTGCACCAAGGTAACAAAATTCTTTGACTGATTTAAAGTCCATATTATGAGTAATTGCTTTCTTTCTCCTTTTATTAACAATTTTACCAAAAAGATTTTCAGATTTGTTAACATTAATACATTATCCGGTCTAGCCACAAAAGTCATTAAGAATTCCCTTAATATCTTTTACCTCATTCTTATTGGCTTCATTGAATATAATAACATCGTCTGCATATAATAAGTGTGAGATCCTTGGACCAACTGGACTAATGCTAATCCCAATTGAGTTTTGAGCAAATGCATTAAAACGTAGTTGAGAACGAAGAATGAAAAGTAGAGGAGATAATGGACAACCTTGATGGAATCCTTTCTTGGCTTCAATCCATTTTGAAAAGTTACCATTAATAGTCAATGAAAACCTTGGATCTTCAACACACTCCAAAATGTGCTTGGAGAATTTTGTAAGAAAGTAAAAGTGTTTCAAAACCTTCCTAAGAGTAGGCCAGCGCATAGAGTCATGTGCTTGCTCCATGTCAATTTTGAATGATGAAAGCCCTTTGGAAAATTTAGAATACTTAAATTTGTGGAACATTTCTTGAGAAATCAACACATGGTCCGAAAGAGATCTACCTTTAATAAACGCCACTTGCTCCTCAAATATTAGCTTAGGGATAATGGATAGTAATCTATTCAAGATCACCTTAGCCGCCACTTTGTAAATAGAGTTACATAAATGGATAGGTCTATAATTAGAGGGAACCAACAGGTTGCTCACCTAAGGAATGAGAAATATTAAGGTATCTTTCCAAACTTTGTCCAACTCACCATGATAAAGAAAATGTTTGATAGCATTTCAAAAATCATCATTGATAATGTTCCAACAAGCTTTGATAAAAGAATAGTAGATACCATCATATTCGGGAGCAATATTACAACCTGATTGTTTCAGAACCATCTCCACCTCCTCCACAGAAAAATCCCTTTCCAACAGATATTTATAAAAATCATTCAAGCAATTCAATGGCATTGTCCAACCATCCAAGACACAACTTCTCTATTTCCATTTTTTGGTTAAAGAACCTTAAGAAAACATCCTCGATTTGTTCGATTTGTTTTTGCTCTTCTAACAGAACACCATTCTCATCTTTTATTTTAATAATTATATTCAAATTCCTTCTTGTACTAGCATAAGAGTGAAAAAACTTTGAGTTGCAATCATCCTCAACCAGCCATTTGACCTTTGCTCTTTATTTCCACCATGCATTCAGCCAAGCCATAGTTGAGTTCAATTCATTAACTTTAGCTTTTAGAATCCAACATTCCTCTTCTGAAATAAATCTAACATCTAATTCTTTAATTTGAAGCTACAGAATATTTTCCAATAAACTATCTTTTAAATGGTTCAAATTCTTGAGTTTGGCTATACTCCAGAAAAATAGGGATTTTAAAGCTCTTTTAAACTTGATAATAAGAATATGAGAATAGCTTCCAAAATAAACCGTGTTCTATTCTTTCTTTACCACAGCTGAAAAAGCAAGGAATGAGGCCCAAACATCCTCAAATCTAATGATCATTTTATCCACCAAATTAAAATCAAGGAAGCTTAGTGTAATTGGACAATGATCCGAAGCCACTCTAGCCAAGTGTCTAACCACCATATGATGGGATAAATTTAATGTAGTTGAGTTAAGGAAGCACCTATCCAATCTTTCAAGAATTTGAGCCCCTCCAATTTTGTTATTTCACCAAGTAAACTTGGGACCAATGAACCCTACCTCATGAAAGCCATTATTAGAAAAAAGGCCTTCATCTCCTTAGGCCCTGGGAAAACAAAAATATTTTCCCTCATTTTTTATCCTCCTTAGAAATCAGATAATTACAAAGGTGAATGAAATTTTAGTGTGACATTTTAGTAAGAGAAAAACTCAAAATTTAGAGAGAGAAAATTTCAAATTTTAGTTCCTTATTTTGAAATGGCAGTTTCTTTCAGTAATGCCGGACTAGCATTCGACAATCTTCTTCAGTGTGGATTCTTCTATCAGTATCTATAATCATAGCTCTCATCCACTTTTGGATCGAGATTTTTCACCAAGGAATGCTCCATTGGTTATCAAAGAACCAAATTTCATTAAATCAAAATCACCCAAACCTGTGATTGGCAAAGGCAAGGAGATTGAAGAATGTGTGGTAACAAATATTCCTTGACCTACAGTTATTAGCAAATCAAGTGATTTTGAAGATTCATCTTCATCTGGTATAAAAATTTTTTCAATAAGTTTGGCAATGTTGTAACAAAAGTGGTTCCTATTTTGGAGGGAGTCACTTCAGTTCAAACTAATGTGGATGATCCTTTAACTATTTGTGGGATTGCTCAAGTTAATTATTTGGTTGTTGAGGGCCAAGGAGTGAGGACTAATACAAGTTTGAATGGTAATGATGCGGCTAACCTATTGATTAGGTGTCTATACATAAAAGTCAATTTGTCTAAGGATGAACCATTTTTAATGGAGGACAAGACTGCAGTGAAGCTTAATGAACCTAATGTGATGTCTAATTCTGACTGATTAGAATTCTATATTGTGGTTAAGTTATTTGGGTAAGTATTCTAGTTTAAATGATCGCTGAAGAGATACATCGACAATGGAGTCATTTTGGTAAATTCCATTTGACTTCTCTTGGATTGGGATGGGTGTTATTTATTTATTTTTTTTTTTCAAAGGATGCAAAGGAGAATATTATGTTAGGAGGCCCTTGGTTTTATACTAGTCACATAGTTGGCATGGATAAATGGAGTTCAGGTTTCTCTCCTTCATTATTAAAAGGCTTGAGCTCTCCGATTTGGGTTAGGATGCCCAATATTCCTCTATATTATTGGGATGAAGTTAATGTAGCTAGAATTTCTTCTTTTATTGGAACCCCTTTATTGATAGATGGTAATATGTTCCAATGGAGTAAAAGGGAGTTTTCTAGAGTTTGTGTGTGGGTGGTGCTAGATAAGCAACTCCCATTGGGTATTTGGGTGGAAGGTTTAAATGGAAGGTTTTTTTAAAAGGTTGAGTATGAGAAGATCTCCTCATTTTGTTACAAATGTGAAAAAAATAGGTCACTTTATCAACTCATGTGTAATGGAGAAGTTGGGAGGCAATGGTGTAGCTTCTATGGAGAAGGATAATAAAGAGTTGGCCTTTGATAATTCCTTGCCTAAGGTTCCTAGTGACTCTTCTTATGGACCACGGGTACCTGTTAACAATAGAAGGAAGAAATCGACATCTACAGCAAACAGGAAGAAGACTTTTATTCCTAAAAATATTCTTGTTAAGAACAACTTGAAGTCGGCTGTGCTAGAAGATATTCAAGCTGGGAAATTGGTATTCAATGAAGATGAAGATATTCTAATCAATAAGGGAAGCCAATTTGATGGTATGAATGGTATGGAATATATGAATGCTCTGAATGTTGATCCTAGGATCTCTGCTTCATGAGGTATGGATTTAGCTAATAAGATTTTACATCCAACTCTAGTTAATTCTATTTTTGTTGCTGATAATAAGTTTGAAATGTTAAAAGATCTTGATGGGGAGGTTGAGGAAAAGGATATATTGGAGAAAGTTCAATTTGCTAAGCCTAAATTTGAGGAAGGTGAATTCTTGAACCTGATTGAAGATAATGAGGCTTTGGTTGAGTCTTCAACTGGTTTAGGTGAATAGGGAAGCAATGGTGATTTTATGGTTAATGATCGTAAAGGCTTGGATAATGTTGGGAAGCTAAAGCCTATACTTCAAAAAGAGTTAAGATTTATTGGGTCGTTGAACTCTTCTTCCAGACAAAAAAAACTAAAAGGCTTGAATAAAAGGAGTGGGAGTCCTTCCCCCTTGGTGGGAAAATGAGTTCACCTGCATTTTGGAATTGTGGCGAGGATAATAAGAGATGAGCCTCTCTATACTTGAAGGAGGTGGTTAAAGATTGGGATGTAATCTTTGTTGGTGTAGTTGAGACAAAGATTCTTACTAAGGATAAATGTGATTTTGGTAAATTTATGAGCAAAGAATGGGGTTTCTTTCTGTTCCCATCTGATGGGATGCCTGGAGGAATTGTGGTGATGTGGATATTGGATTTGGCTACTTTTTCTTTGTTAGAAGCTTCTACTTAGTGTGTGGTTGGGGAGTTCAAGATTGCTAATAAAGGGTCTTGGTTATTTTCTACTGTTTATGGAAGTAAAGATTTGTATAGTAGAAGAAAGCTATTGGATTGTTTGGGTTTGCATTCTTCTTTGAATATCCCTTAAGTGGTTAGGGGAGATTTCAATTGTATTTTGTCTCAAGAAGATAAAAGAGGGGGAAAGAAATTTAAGTTCTCTCTTGCTCTTCAAGAGATGAATTCTTTCGTGAATGATTTTGATATTCATGATGTGGATATAATAGGCCCAAAGTATACTGGGTGCAATAATAAAAGAGGAAATGCTCGCATTTGGGAAAGGCTCGATAGGTGCTTACTGAACTCTTAAGCTTTAGAACTTTTTCCACAGAAGGTTAATAGGCATCTAGTGCGAGTTGCCTCTGATCATTATCCCATAGTGTTAAATATTTTTAACAAGGAAATTCATAAATGCAAATTTCTTAGGTTTGAAGATGTCTTGATGTATTACCCTGCTTTGGTAGCTATGGTGTAGAAATCTTGGAACAAATTAATTAGAAGAGAACCTGTGGATGTTCTAAAAAAGAAATTTCATACGGTGTTGTTGGTGGAATTTTGAAAACATGTTTTGAAAATATTGGTTTTCTTTGGGGATTTTAAGATTAAGGTTAAGTTCTAATTCTAAGGTCGAATCGACTCGTTAGAAAGAGTATATCACCCCGGAGGACGAAAATAAACTTTCATAATGGTGTTCAGACTTAGAATTATGAAATTCATCTTAAATATTATGACCGGATGCTAAAGAGAACTTCATATGGCCCCGAAGGGTCAAAATGAGGTTCAACTAAATATCCAGCTACAATATTCAAGAAGTGTGATCGTTAGGTTCACATCCAAAGCCTTATCAAAGAAAGATGTATCTCCCCGAAGGGAGAAAATATCATTCGATGATAATTCTTTGAATATGATAACAATGATCACTAGTATTTAAGTTTTCCCAAAGAGATCCAATTGAGTTTTGAAAAATCAATTTTTAAAATCAGGTGCGTGTGTGGTTCTAAATCTCCTACGAGCGCAAGCCCTCGTAGTTAATTACATCGTAAGAAAACGAGGTCTCCTACAAAAACTCTCGATTAAAATAGTGGCAAAATTTTGTCAGATTTTCTAGGAGTGATATCAAAAAGAGATGAATTTTGTAAACTCAAAAGGGAATGGATCAGAATTGAGCAGTTATTAACGGAGTTAAAGGAGGAGAGGTAGGGGACACTTTAAGATTCCAGAACCATCTGGAAGTGTCCCAACTTAATCTAAGTGTTGGGCTTTATGTTTTAGGATTGAAATGATATTTAATTAGAGTTGAGCATTTTATTAGAAATTTGGGATTAGATTCCCGAAGTTTGGGGTCTTATAATCAAAGATCTGCCCCGGAACCTAAATCTATTTTGGACACTGGACCACAGTCGTCCGATCCTAACTAATGCAGTGCAAGATCTGGACTTACCCCGGCCTGGATTGGGGAGCCAGCTAACCACCTAATCGATTTAAAATAGATGAATCCGGTCTTTTATGAAAGAGTGGTAGGGACGTTATAATTAAAGTTTTGGGGAGGCGGGGCCGACATCTAGAGATTTTCCTAATTGGCCCCTTTGAATTATATTGGGTGCTAAAATGCTAAGGACTATGAAATTAAAATTTTGACTCTTTAATTTGTATCTAATGCAATGCATGCTGGTTAACAACCTCAAATCAAATATGCTTGAAATTTTAAAAACAGGCTTATAAAAAAATTTTTTATAAGACTGGACTTCCCCAGGTCCGGCACCTCGTCCTCATAGGTCAGACTATCCGAACTCTACCCGCAGGCGGGGAAGGGTCTAAAGCAAGGAAAGAGTAATGCAGAAATATGCATGCGACCCCGGGGTCGATCCCCGGCTAATTCTCTAGATTCGTTATCTTTCTATGTTATTTACACTCACTAAAATTTTAGACTTTTAAGATTATGAGTATAAAACTTTCGCACCCTCACGAGCCTCACGTATCCAGGCGAAAACAAAGAGCGGCATGCAATCGCCAAAAAACAAGTAAAAACAAGTAATCCTAAAGGCAATCAAATCATCAAATCAAATACAAATTAATTAATAAATGTCCATAGGCAGAATTGCCTTGCTTATTACAAACCAGAATATTACAGAAAGTAAAGTGGCCGGGCACCACTGACAACAACCCAGATTCTAAGCCTAGTAATGACGCAAGTTATTTTGAGTGGGATACTCTCAATCTTCAAGTCTTAAAATCTTCAATTTCATTCTTCTTTGGACTCCTTTTCTTCAATCTTCTTGGAATCTTCGTAGTGGATTACCCAAATGGACAAGAGGGCACTTCACTCTAAGGGGAAGGCCACTCTTTCCTCTTTGGGTAAGGAAGAGGTATGATCCAAATTTGGATTTCCAAATGGAAAAGGAGTGTTCCCCAAAGGGGTATCCTTTCCTCTTTGGAATCCAAGCTTTGGATCTATGTATCCCAACTCAAAATAAACTTTCACAACACTTGACACTTGCACAAATTACATTGATATCAAAATAAAAATCTAGACTCACCTGCAGGGTTATCCTAAGCAATTAATATATAAAAAAAAAGTAGTTATTCCCAAGCAGTTGTATATGAGCAGAAAAGAAAGTAAACACACTGGCCACGCTCTTTTTATGATTTGGGGGCTTTAGCAGCTGAAGCACCTGTACAAAGAGTTTATAATATTTATGCATTTTTTTGATTTGCCCCCTATTTTATATTGCCCTGCATGAGCGTGGCCACCTGCAGAAAACTGTGTCAACATCCAGATCGTACCTAACCTAAGGGTAATCTAGTCGCCAAACACATCAATCCATCCACAGAGTACAGAAAAAGTAAGCAGACACAGCAAAGCAATTTCATCCACAACATGCAGTGAAAACTACGAAAAATCTGGCACACAGCAGTAAAGTAAACACCGGCCTATCCTAGATCTCAAGTTGGTTGTCCTAGCACATCATCTAAAGTGTGTGAGAAAGGTCGTGTGGCTGGGATAGATCCTAAAGTGGGTGATTAGTTAAAGTTGTCTAAAAGTTTGGATTTGTTAAGGCTTAGAAGGGGATTTAAATTAAAATTTAAATATTAATGAATTAAGAATTTTAATTAAACATATTTTAAAAGTTAATTGATTGCTACCTTTGTTTCACACCGAGGCCGTGACGTTTATTTCACCTTCCTTGGGGCTAAGCTAATAGCCTCGTAGGCCTGGGTTACCCAGTAGCAATCGGGGTTGATTAAGTTATTTAAATTGGTTAGAATTAAAAGAGTGGATTAATATTAAAATGAGTTAGTTACTGATTTTAAAAGCTTTATTAATTTAAGTTTGCCATTAATTGATTCGTGGCGTTGTGCCACCAGGCTCGAGGAACCAGCCTCCTTAGGACACTTAGCCCCGCAGCCCGGAGTAGTCCAGCCGATAAACCAAATTAATGTAATTGAAATAGAGATTTTAAAAATGTTAAATAATTAAAGATTAATTTATTTTAAGATTTAACACCCCTTAGAATCCATTCGTGGCGTTGTGCCACCAGGCTCGAGGAACCAGCCTCCTTAGGACACTTAGCCCCGCAGCCCGGAGTAGTCCAGCCAATAAACTTCATCTTTAGGATGGTTGTTGTGTTTTAAAAGATTTGTTGAATGTTTTAAACATTAAGTTAACATTTTCTGGAATTTTAGAATAATTTTGAATTTTATGAATTTTTGAATATTTTAATCATTTAATTAAAGGGTTGAAAATTGACTTTTTAATTAAGTTCAAATTCTGGAATGTTTGTATTTTATTAAAATACTAGACCTCACTACAATCAGTTAGAAGGTAAGTACGTTGAAATCGGATTTCTCTACATTTTATTATGAAGGTTTGAAGTTTTGAACTAGTTTTAACTACGGTTTGACCAATTTGTTGACTTTTTAAAATATTGCAAATTTCTGGAATTTAATATTTTTAATAAATATTAGACCTTATTAGGAATTGAATGCAAGTGAGTTTGGGTGATTTGGATTTTTCTGGAATTAGTTATGGATTATCGAAGTTTGGATATTTATTGAAATTATTAAATTGTTTCAATTAAGGGTCATTTTAGTGATTTGATCCCAAATCAGTCCCAAACTTCTTGAAATCAACT
The DNA here is from genome assembly GCA_016618105.1 of Dendrobium huoshanense. NCBI lineage: Eukaryota > Viridiplantae > Streptophyta > Magnoliopsida > Asparagales > Orchidaceae > Dendrobium > Dendrobium huoshanense. The sequence goes on along the minus strand of CM028345.1, from coordinate 81,571,182 downwards.
CCAAAGATCAGAAATGATCTAATGAGAGATAAGCAAGTGTTTAAAGATTTTTTGGGATTTTTAATAATTTTTAATTAATTAAAATTGATTAAACATTGATTTTGATTAAAATTAAATTAAAGTGGATTTTAATGTCAAATTAAAAGATATTAAATTTTCAATGATTAAGAGTTGAAATATGGTTAATTATAGGTATTATGGGTATTTTTTGGAATTAATATAAGTTTATAATGATTTATTGAAATTTTTAAGTTCTTAAAGGGCTGAAATTTGACATGCTCAATTTTCTAACCTAATGACCTCCAAATTGAGTAAAATTTAAACCTAAGGTATCTGATGTCACTAAGTTTACTATGTTCAAGTTTCACCCCTATTGGGTGTGTTTACAATGCCCTATGAATTTTCTAAGTTTTCTAGACATTTCCTTAATTATTTTTCCTAGGTGTCTCTACTATTCAAATAGGCATGAAACTTGGTGTGTCTAACCCTAACATACATTCAATCATACCACAGAAATATCACAGCAAAATACTAAAACCCTAAAGAGTTATGAATTTTCAAAGTTTAGGGTCCAAAATAGACCATTTACCTTAAAAATTCATATCACAGAAATCTATTGAGCATATAAATCTAGAAAAATTTTTAAACATGCCTAAGATACTCAATAATCATCCACCAAAATTTGGGCTTCATTTGATCACTGGATTGTGAGAAAATAGCAATATATGAAATTCACATACACTCAAATATCTCACAATACAGAAATCAAATCAAAATAATTTTAATTTTAATAAATACTACATTAGATTATCTTTCCAACGAGCCCAAGAACGCCCTATTTGGTGGAGAACTCGATTTTCTATGAATTTTGGAAGATTTGGAGCATTTCAAGTATTTTTTATTCAAATTTGGGTCAAATCAGCTGACGGTGACGTGGCGGCGTGGCGTGACGCCACGTCACCCTCCCATACCACGGGATGACCCACGTTCAAACATGGAGGAAGCCGCACGGTATACCCAGATCTGAGCCGTCTGATCGTCGATCGGACGGTCCAGATCTGCTCTAGTTCATTTTGAATAGAAATCTTTAAACGCTCATATCTTTCAAAATACTCGATGAAATTGCACGAAATTTGAACTGTAGCTAGAGGGAAATATGATCTTACAATACCTGGAGTTTGGAGGCTCCATTCATTGTAAAATTGCTACAGTTTCAAATTGAAATTTAAACTTAAAATGAGCATAACTTACGATCCAACTGTCGGATTTTTGAGATCTTTAGCTTGTTGGAAAGCTGCAGCAATCCTCTACAACTTTACTGAAGACTCAAAAAGCTGTATCGTGCTGGATCGAAAGGTATATTGGAAAGTCCTCTTTCTCTCTCTAGATTGCTCTCTCTTCACTAAAATAGTGATTTGAGGCTTGGAAATGGTTGGAAAAAGCTTGGGAAGGCCTTGAAAAGTGTTGGAGTGTATGGGAGGAGCTCTTGGAAGGTTGGGGGCTGCTGGAGTTTGGAGATTTTGTTCATATGAGAGGGAATGATGAAGAAGCCACCTTTAGGTCAAGTTTTCCCTCACTTTACCTTTGGCTTTTGGATTGGATGGTTGAGATTTGATTTGGAGTGGTTTTGGATGAGTGCCAAGTGTCCCCTATGCTGCCCAAAGCTATGGAATAGGGTTGGTGGTTGAGAGTGACATCTCTTGGTCCATGTGAAGAGGGACCACACCTTTTCCCCCATTTGGATGAACCAATGCTTGTCTTGGTTAATAGAGCTTGTTTAATGATCAATTAGGGAGGGAAAAAGCATATTCTCATTAGCCAAAAGGAGATTTTGGCTTGGAAAAAGGGTTTGCTTTATGGGATGATGAGGTGGCCAAGCTATGGTCTCATTTCAAGGGTTGTTTTTGACCCATTGACTTGTTGACTAGTCAATGGTGACTAGGATGTGCATGAGGGAGGTCAAGAGTGCTACAAGACATTATGCCAAGGAATTTGAAGTCAAGAGTGTATAATTAACCAATCTTGATGAGTTGAATTGATTCAAAATCACTAGAATGGTTAAAATTAACAAGTGTTGGGTTAAAGGGTTGATTTGGTCAATCATGGTTGACTTGGTCAACCAAGTCAAACCAAAGAGTAAGTTTGGGTTCAATGTGTTCCTAAAGTCATTTAGGATCCATTGGAATGATATTTGAAGAAGATTTTAAAGGTTGATAAGTCAAATCAAATTGGGTTTAGGCCAAAAGTCCAAAAATCCTCCTTTAAGGGCATTTTGGTCATTTTGGTCTCAAGTCAATTATGGGTCAAATTGAATCTAAAAAGATGTAGATCATTGGTTAATAAGTTAATATCAAGGTATTAAGAAGGATCAAATGATTTGGAGGGGGATCCAAAGTCAAATTCCACTAGGTGAAAGGCCTAGTGGCATGGATTGTAAATATTCAAAGATTTTGCAATATTTGGAGTTAGATTAAGTTTCAAGGGTTAGAATCCTCCAAATGAGCTCAAATTTGGAGGGTTACCTCTAGAGTCATGTCACATCAATATGAAATTGATAGACCCTGAATCAGAGGTCAAAAGACTGGGTTTCGAGGTGATGGCAAAATCACCTAGAAAGGGCTTTAGGACCTAAGTCTTTAGCCTATGAGTTCTGGGTTTGGATTGGATTTCAAGTTTGAATGATTAGTATTGGAGTATCCAAATCATTTACAATCATGTGGTGATTGTTAATGAATGGATGAGGTCAAAGCTAGATTGAAGTTTGGATCAAAGTTTAAGTTGAAGGTTGGATTGTCAAATTGATTGGATCAAGGTTTGGATATGTTTGAAACTTGAATTAATTTGAATTTTAGTTGAATGAAGTTTGAGATTTAAATTGATCAAATGTAGGAATCAAATTGAAGTTGGAATTGATCAAATGTAGGAATTGATTTGAGGTTGAGGTTGATCAAGGATGGGGATTGATTTGAAGTTGGAGTGGTCCTAAGATCTAGAGGAGTTCTAAGATCTAGGATTTAAGGGAATCCTAGGCTCTAGAGTAGGCTCTAAAGTCTGGCTCTAGGAAAGAATCCTAAGGTCTAGAGTGGATCCTAGGATCTAAAATTAATCTGGAGTTTGGAAGGGCCTTAGTGACCTCATACAAAAATGAGGTCAACAAATGGACCCCCAATGTGTGTGGTAGAAGGAACTTCTGCTGCACACATTGGCGTTGACCGAATAGGAGTAGGATCTTAAAGAGTTGAAGGAAGGGCATCACCCAACCTTAAGTCCATTGGAAACTAGTGAAAAGCTTACACCTATTCTGAAGAGAGGACTGGAGAAACCAAGGTAGGGAATACCTAACCTCGGGTCTAAGGAAGGGCATCACCCAACCTTAGGCCTATAGGATGCTGATAGAAGACTTACTCCAAATAGGCAGATTAACTGGAAACCAAAGTAGGGAATACCTAGCTTTGGGTCTAAGGAAGGGCATCACCCAACCTTAGGTCTACAGGATGCTGATAGAAGACTTACTCCTAGTAGACGGATCAACTGGAAACCAAGGTAGGGAATACCTAGCCTTGGGTCTAAGGAAGGGCATCACCCAACCTTAGGCCTATAGGATGCTGATAGAAGACTTACTCCTAATAGGCACATTAACTAGAAACCAAAGTAGGGAATACCTAGCTTTGGGTCTAAGGAAGGGCATCACCCAACCTTAGGTCTACAGGATGCTGATAGAAGACTTACTCCTAGTAGACGGATCAACTGGAAACCAAGGTAGGGAATACCTAGCCTTGGGTCTAAGGAAGGGCATCACCCAACCTTAGGCCTATAGGATGCTTATAGAAGACTTACTCCAAATAGGCAGATCAACTGGCAAACTAGGATGGTGCCACGAAGGGTGTACTCCACCACTAGCGAATGGTCATGTGGGGAGGAAACTTGCTCCACATAGAGGACCTTAACTGGCAAACTAGGATGGTGCCACGAAGGGCATACTCCATCACTAGCGAATGGTCATGTGGGGAGGAAACTTGCTCCACACAGAGGACCTCAACTGGCAAACTAGGATGGTGCCACGAAGGGCGTACTCCATCACTAGCGAATGGTCATGTGGGGAGGAAACTTGCTCCACACAGAGGACCTCAACTGGCAAACTAGGATGGTGCCATGAAGGGCGTACTCCATCACTAGCGAATGGTCATGTGGGGAGGAAACTTGCTCCACACAGAGGACCTCAACTGGCAAACTAGGATGGTGCCACGAAGGGCGTACTCCACCACTAGCGAATGGGAATTAGGATGGTGCCACGAAGGGCGTACTCCACCACTAATCCCCGGGTAAAAGCCAGGATGGTGCCACAGAGGGCGTACTCCACCACTAGCGGGTCTAATCCTAAGGGAAGGCAGGACCTAACCTTAAGGAAAAGAAAATTGAAAACAATTGATTGATGATTTTGAATTTGATTTGATTTCTTTGAATTTGAAGGGGTGAATTTGATGTTTAATTTGATCCTCATTAGGCATGATACTTCTTAAAGAACCGCCCAAATGAAAGGAAGCATCTGCTGGTATCTTCAAAATTAATTCATTGCCATGAACTTTCCTTATAAATCATCTCTAAAGTGGACGATCCAGTCAACATTGATTCAAAGCTTCCATTGATCTTATGGTGGACTAAAATTGGTCTCCAAAGGGCTATAGCCAAGTCTCCTACTTGGAAAGCCCTGAGGTGACACAGTTTATAACGAGCTTGAATCATACGTGACTTATGTAATTTCAAATTTTATTGAGTTCAAAACAACTTTCTTCAAGGCCTTCGAGATCCTCCAATTGGAGTCAGGCACTCTACTTAGTTGTGACTCAATTTTAAAAGTCAATTTTGTGCGATGTAAAACACACCTCTATTTGAGAACAACCTTGGACCCAGCATAGAGTGTTATTTTACATAGTGGATCTTAAAAGAAACGATGCCTATGTTTAAAGATTCACATATATCTCTTGAGAATGGGATTTGAATTCTTATCGAGAATAGAAGATTCATTCTTTTTATTGAAAATTTCCTCTTAATCATTTAGACCCTGTCAAAATGACAAGTGGGAACAAATTCAAAAGTATAGTAAGAAGTAGAGTGACCCCAATTGACCCGAAAAGAGCCAAGGGTTTTGGATTTTGTTGACCCAGATCAAATTTCATAGAAACTGAACTAAGTTCTCCCTTGTAGAAAGTTTGAATTAAAATTAATTTCAAAAGGATTTAAGTTGGATCGAGAAATTTAATCTTTTCAATTCTCTTGCATAGAATTTTCCTATCTAATAAACTGTCTATGTACGACAATAAATCTAGATTCAAAATTTTACAAAATCAAGCTATTAAGGGTGATCGGGACCTTTGAAATTTAAGGATTTAAAAAGAAGGAAGCCTCTTTCACTTTTTTTTGTGACGTGCTTTGCACATCTTTTTATTTCTTTGGCGCACTTTGCGCTTCTTTTGATTTTGAATTTTTTTAATGCACTTTGTGCATCCTTTGAATTTTTTTTAACAAGAGGCTTCACTTTCTTTAAAACCTTAAAATAATTGCTCTCTTTTTTTTTTTTTTTTAATCCAGGATTATATCACAAGTATAAGAGAAGGAAATTCATTCTCTTATCCAAGGAAGAATAATCCCCAAATTGGACCCGATCTTTTGATAAGAAAATATTAACTTGACTTAGAAAATCATTGAATAGATTTAGAACATGCAAGAGAAGCCTATAAGATACAAAACCGTGAGAAGACTAAGAAGATTTTCATTTCAAAAACCAACTTAAGTTTGATACAAATTTTAATTCAAAAATCAAATCAACCCGCAGAAGCGGTGGGAAGGAGGGGCCTTTGAAGATCCAATGGGGTCAACCACGACTCTCTCCTATTTTTGATTTAAAGTAGAGGTCAATTTTCATTAAAAAGATGGATCAACTATCTTGAAAATTCTGATCCAGTACACTTGAGAAATAATGTGATTTCCTTTAAAATAGTAAGTCCAGGTGGCAAGACCCTATCAATATAAATTATATTTCCACAATCTCTTTAAAGAAAGAGATTGTTGTGGGGTCTGCACTACCCCTAACTAGTGTTGCATCATCTCAATTTAAGGATCTATCGCGATAGGAGCCATCTAGAAGTTAAATTCAAATGGTATCACTATCTGATAAGATCTCAAATCCATCATTATTCCCCTCCCTAATTACTAGTGACCTAGCAATTATGAGAGTGGCACACCGGGTGGTTTCTGCACATCCTCCTCTATAAAAGATGCAGTGGGGCACGTGTAGTAACGTGATCAAACTTCATCTAATAGAGTGGATGGGTCATAACCTTCAACTAGGGGCCTATGATTTATTACAGGTGATTGCTTAGCTCTTTCTTGATTGATTCTCTCTATATAGTAGTCAAGAAGGTGTATCGGAGATCGTGCTCTCATTTTCACAACCTCTCTCCTTTGAGTAACAGGAGTAGGGTGGAAAACATTTCCACCATGGAGGGGGTAGGTGTAAGGAGCAACGAATTCTCGATTGGCCTCAAATTTAGCTTGTTTTAAGGCTTCTACCTTAGCAGTCCTTTTGGCCTTAGCAACCTTCTTCTTAACCCTTTTAAGGTATTTCTTCCACTTACTTTTGCTGGCAACAGTGGTGTTAGAACTTGACCCAATCTCATGTTGAGATGGTAATTCTTCCATTTTTAATGGTTCTCGATTCTTATCCTCCTGAGTAGAGGGCACAGTAGTCGAAGGGGCGACAATGACCTCCATCATAGAGATGGGGGAGTCAACTCCTGACCCTAAAGTAATCTCGACTAGGGGGACATCTCTTTGTATTCCAGCAGAGAGATCAATCATTTCTTCCCCGTTGACTGATAACTTAAAGTTTTGAAATTCTATCCCAAACTGGATCAAGTTGCCAGAGGTAATTCCTTCTATTGTCAAGTTTCTATCTAGGGAGAAGATGAGTTTTCCAGCCATTTGAGTATTTAAGTATCCTGGAATTAAGGAAAAGTGGTTTGAGTTAGTCAATTTTGAATTAAAATTTGAATTTTAAGCATGATTAATTTTCTCTAAATCTTGAACCTCAATATGTTGAGTTTTCACCCAATAAGAAAGTTTACAAAATTGATTGATAATATTCAAGGAACCTGGCTTAACTCCTTTGCTCTACCAATTAACTTGGAGGCAAAATGTCAAAGCCTGGCTTAGACAAAGATTTCACCACTCGCCTCTCTATTTGAAAGGTGTTTTCTTTTAGATGTTGGCCACACTCACCCAAGAAAGAAATGGGTGGAGGGACCAACGGAAGAAAGGTAGTTAAGACTACCGATGAAACAAAATTTTGCCATTATTAAAGATGGAGAGAGAGATTTATCCCACCGGGCGTGCCATTTTATTTGTTGGTGGAATTTTGAAAACATGTTTTGAAAATATTGGTTTTCTTTGGGGATTTTAAGATTAAGGTTAAGTTCTAATTCTAAGGTCGAATCGACTCGTTAGAAAGAGTATATCACCCCGGAGGACGAAAATAAACTTTCATAATGGTGTTCAGACTTAGAATTATGAAATTCATCTTAAATATTATGACCGGATGCTAAAGAGAACTTCATATGGCCCCGAAGGGTCAAAATGAGGTTCAACTAAATATCCAGCTACAATATTCAAGAAGTGTGATCGTTAGGTTCACATCCAAAGCCTTATCAAAGAAAGATGTATCTCCCCGAAGGGAGAAAATATCATTCGATGATAATTCTTTAAATATGATAACAATGATCACTAGTATTTAAGTTTTCCCAAAGAGATCCAATTGAGTTTTGAAAAATCAATTTTTAAAATCAGGTGCGTGTGTGGTTCTAAATCTCCTACGAGCGTAAGCCCTCGTAGTTAATTACATCGTAAGAAAACGAGGTCTCCTACAAAAACTCTCGATTAAAATAGTGGCAAAATTTTGTCAGATTTTCTAGGAGTGATATCAAAAAGAGATGAATTTTGTAAACTCAAAAGGGAATGGATCAGAATTGAGCAGTTATTAACGGAGTTAAAGGAGGAGAGGTAGGGGACACTTTAAGATTCCAGAACCATCTGGAAGTGTCCCAACTTAATCTAAGTGTTGGGCTTTATGTTTTAGGATTGAAATGATATTTAATTAGAGTTGAGCATTTTATTAGAAATTTGGGATTAGATTCTCGAAGTTTGGGGTCTTATAATCAAAGATCTGCCCCGGAACCTAAATCTATTTTGGACACTGGACCACAGTCGTCCGATCCTAACTAATGCAGTGCAAGATCTGAACTTACCCCGGCCTGGATTGGGGAGCCAGCTAACCACCTAATCGATTTAAAATAGATGAATCCGGTCTTTTATGAAAGAGTGGTAGGGACGTTATAATTAAAGTTTTGGGGAGGCGGGGCCGACATCTAGAGATTTTCCTAATTGGCCCCTTTGACTTATATTGGGTGCTAAAATGCTAAGGACTATGAAATTAAAATTTTGACTCTTTAATTTGTATCTAATGCAATGCATGCTGGTTAACAACCTCAAATCAAATATGCTTGAAATTTTAAAAACAGGCTTATAAAATAATTTTTTATAAGACTGGACTTCCCCAGGTCCGGCACCTCGTCCTCATAGGTCAGACTATCCGAACTCTACCCGCAGGCGGGGAAGGGTCTAAAGCAAGGAAAGAGTAATGCAGAAATATGCATGCGACCCCGGGGTCGATCCCCGGCTAATTCCCTAGATTCGTTATCTTTCTATGTTATTTAGACTCACTAAAATTTTAGACTTTTAAGATTTTGAGTATAAAACTTTCGCACCCTCACGAGCCTCACGTATCCAGGCGAAAACAAAGAGCGGCATGCAATCGCCAAAAAACTAGTAAAAACAAGTAATCATAAAGGCAATCAAATCATCAAATCAAATACAAATTAATTAATAAATGTCCATAGGCAGAATTGCCTTGCTTATTACAAACCAGAATATTACAGAAAGTAAAGTGGCCGGGCACCACTGACAACAACCCAGATTCTAAGCCTAGTAATGACGCAAGTTATTTTGAGTGGGATACTCTCAATCTTCAAGTCTTCAAATCTTCAATTTCATTCTTCTTTGGACTCCTTTTCTTCAATCTTCTTGGAATCTTCGTAGTGGATTACCCAAATGGACAAGAGGGCACTTCACTCTAAGGGGAAGGCCACTCTTTCCTCTTTGGGTAAGGAAGAGGTATGATCCAAATTTGGATTTCCAAATGGAAAAGGAGTGTTCCCCAAAGGGGTATCCTTTCCTCTTTGGAATCCAAGCTTTGGATCTATGTATCCCAACTCAAAATAAACTTTCACAACACTTGACACTTGCACAAATTACATTGATATCAAAATAAAAATCTAGACTCACCTGCAGGGTTATCCTAAGCAATTAATATATAAAAAAAAAGTAGTTATTCCCAAGCAGTTGTATATGAGCAGAAAAGAAAGTAAACACACTGGCCACGCTCTTTTTATGATTTGGGGGCTTTAGCAGCTGAAGCACCTGTGCAAAGAGTTTATAATATTTATGCATTTTTTTGATTTGCCCCCTTTTTTATATTGCCCTGCATGAGCGTGGCCACCTGCAAAAAACTGTGTCAACATCCAGATCGTACCTAACCTAAGGGTAATCTAGTCGCCAAACACATCAATCCATCCACAGAGTACAGAAAAAGTAAGCAGACACAGCAAAGCAATTTCATCCACAACATGCAGTGAAAACTACGAAAAATCTGGCACACAGCAGTAAAGTAAACACCGGCCTATCCTAGATCTCAAGTTGGTTGTCCTAGCACATCATCTAAAGTGTGTGAGAAAGGTCGTGTGGCTGGGATAGATCCTAAAGTGGGTGATTAGTTAAAGTTGTCTAAAAGTTTGGATTTGTTAAGGCTTAGAAGGGGATTTAAATTAAAATTTAAATATTAATGAATTAAGAATTTTAATTAAACATATTTTAAAAGTTAATTGATTGCTACCTTTGTTTCACACCGAGGCCGTGAAGTTTATTTCACCTTCCTTGGGGCTAAGCTAATAGCCTCGTAGGCCTGGGTTACCCAGTAGCAATCGGGGTTGATTAAGTTATTTAAATTGGTTAGAATTAAAAGAGTGGATTAATATTAAAATGAGTTAGTTACTGATTTTAAAAGCTTTATTAATTTAAGTTTGCCATTAATTGATTCGTGGCGTTGTGCCACCAGGCTCGAGGAACCAGCCTCCTTAGGACACTTAGCCCCGCAGCCCGGAGTAGTCCAGCCGATAAACCAAATTAATGTAATTGAAATAGAGATTTTAAAAATGTTAAATAATTAAAGATTAATCTATTTTAAGATTTAACACCCCTTAGAATCCATTCGTGGCGTTGTGCCACCAGGCTCGAGGAACCAGCCTCCTTAGGACACTTAGCCCCGCAGCCCGGAGTAGTCCAGCCAATAAACTTCATCTTTAGGATGGTTGTTGTGTTTTAAAAGGTTTGTTGAATGTTTTAAACATTAAGTTAACATTTTCTGGAATTTTAGAATAATTTTGAATTTTATGAATTTTTGAATATTTTAATCATTTAATTAAAGGGTTGAAAATTGACTTTTTAATTAAGTTCAAATTCTGGAATGTTTGTATTTTATTAAAATACTAGACCTCACTACGATCAGTTAGAAGGTAAGTACGTTGAAATCGGATTTTTCTACATTTTATTATGAAGGTTTGAAGTTTTGAACTAGTTTTAACTACGGTTTGACCAATTTGTTGACTTTTTAAAATATTGCAAATTTCTGGAATTTAATATTTTTAATAAATATTAGACCTTATTAGGAATTGAATGCAAGTGAGTTTGGGTGATTTGGATTTTTCTGGAATTAGTTATGGATTATCGAAGTTTGGATATTTATTGAAATTATTAAATTGTTTCAATTAAGGGTCATTTTAGTGATTTGATCCCAAATCAGTCCCAAACTTCTTGAAATCAACTCCAAAGATCAGAAATGATCTAAGGAGAGATCAGCAAGTGTTTAAAGATTTTTTGGGATTTTTAATAATTTTTAATTAATTAAAATTGATTAAACATTGATTTTGATTAAAATTAAATTAAAGTGGATTTTAATGTCAAATTAAAAGATATTAAATTTTCAATGATTAAGAGTTGAAATATGGTAAATTATAGGTATTATGGGTATTTTTTGGAATTAATATAAGTTTATAATGATTTATTGAATTTTTTAAGTTCTTAAAGGGCTGAAATTTGACATGCTCAATTTTCTAACCTAATGACCTCCAAATTGAGTAAAATTTAAACCTAAGGTATCTGATGTCACTAAGTTTACTATGTTCAAGTTTCATCCCTATTGGGTGTGTTTACAATGCCCTATGAATTTTCTAAGTTTTCTAGATATTTCCTTAATTATTTTTCCTAGGTGTCTCTACTATTCAAATAGGCATGAAACTTGGTGTGTCTAACCCTAACATACATTCAATCATACCACAGAAATATCACAGCAAAATACTAAAACCCTAAAGAGTTATGAATTTTCAAAGTTTAGGGTCCAAAATAGACCATTTACCTTAAAAATTCATATCACAGAAATCTATTGAGCATATAAATCTAGAAAAATTTTTAAACATGCCTAAGATACTCAATAATCATCCACCAAAATTTGGGCTTCATTTGATCACTGGATTGTGAGAAAATAGCAATATATGAAATTCACATACACTCAAATATCTCACAATACAGAAATCAAATCAAAATAATTTTAATTTTAATAAATACTACATTAGATTATCTTTCCAATGAGCCCAAGAACGCCCTATTTGGTGGAGAACTCGATTTTCTATGAATTTTGGAAGATTTGGAGCATTTCAAGCATTTTTTATTCAAATTTGGGTCAAATCAGCTGACGGTGACGTGGCGGCGTGGCGTGACGCCACGTCACCCTCCCATACCACGGGATGACCCACGTTCAAACATGGAGGAAGCCGCACGGTATACCCAGATCTGAGCCGTCTGATCGTCGATCGGACGGTCCAGATCTGCTCTAGTTCATTTTGAATAGAAATCTTTAAACGCTCATATCTTTCAAAATACTCGATGAAATTGCACGAAATTTGAACTGTAGCTAGAGGGAAATATGATCTTACAATACCTGGAGTTTGGAGGCTCCATTCATTGTAAAATTGCTACAGTTTCAAATTGAAATTTAAACTTAAAATGAGCATAACTTACGATCCAACTGTCGGATTTTTGAGATCTTTAGCTTGTTGGAAAGCTGCAGCAATCCTCTACAACTTTACTGAAGACTCAAAAAGCTGTATCGTGCTGGATCGAAAGGTATATTGGAAAGTCCTCTTTCTCTCTCTAGATTGCTCTCTCTTCACTAAAATAGTGATTTGAGGCTTGGAAATGGTTGGAAAAAGCTTGGGAAGGCCTTGAAAAGTGTTGGAGTGTATGGGAGGAGCTCTTGGAAGGTTGGGGGCTGCTGGAGTTTGGAGATTTTGTTCATATGAGAGGGAATGATGAAGAAGCCACCTTTAGGTCAAGTTTTCCCTCACTTTACCTTTGGCTTTTGGATTGGATGGTTGAGATTTGATTTGGAGTGGTTTTGGATGAGTGCCAAGTGTCCCCTATGCTGCCCAAAGCTATGGAATAGGGTTGGTGGTTGAGAGTGACATCTCTTGGTCCATGTGAAGAGGGACCACACCTTTTCCCCCATTTGGATGAACCAATGCTTGTCTTGGTTAATAGAGCTTGTTTAATGATCAATTAGGGAGGGAAAAAGCATATTCTCATTAGCCAAAAGGAGATTTTGGCTTGGAAAAAGGGTTTGCTTTATGGGATGATGAGGTGGCCAAGCTATGGTCTCATTTCAAGGGTTGTTTTTGACCCATTGACTTGTTGACTAGTCAATGGTGACTAGGATGTGCATGAGGGAGGTCAAGAGTGCTACAAGACATTATGCCAAGGAATTTGAAGTCAAGAGTGTATAATTAACCAATCTTGATGAGTTGAATTGATTCAAAATCACTAGAATGGTTAAAATTAACAAGTGTTGGGTTAAAGGGTTGATTTGGTCAATCATGGTTGACTTGGTCAACCAAGTCAAACCAAAGAGTAAGTTTGGGTTCAATGTGTTCCTAAAGTCATTTAGGATCCATTGGAATGATATTTGAAGAAGATTTTAAAGGTTGATAAGTCAAATCAAATTGGGTTTAGGCCAAAAGTCCAAAAATCCTCCTTTAAGGGCATTTTGGTCATTTTGGTCTCAAGTCAATTATGGGTCAAATTGAATCTAAAAAGATGTAGATCATTGCTTAATAAGTTAATATCAAGGTATTAAGAAGGATCAAATGATTTGGAGGGGGATCCAAAGTCAAATTCCACTAGGTGAAAGGCCTAGTGGCATGTATTGTAAATATTCAAAGATTTTGCAATATTTGGAGTTAGATTAAGTTTCAAGGGTTAGAATCCTCCAAATGAGCTCAAATTTGGAGGGTTACCTCTAGAGTCATGTCACATCAATATGAAATTGATAGACCCTGAATCAGAGGTCAAAAGACTGGGTTTCGAGGTGATGGAAAAATCACCTAGAAAGGGCTTTAGGACCTAAGTCTTTAGCCTATGAGTTCTGGGTTTGGATTGGATTTCAAGTTTGAATGATTAGTATTGGAGTATCCAAATCATTTACAATCATGTGGTGATTGTTAATGAATGGATGAGGTCAAAGCTAGATTGAAGTTTGGATCAAAGTTTAAGTTGAAGGTTGGATTGTCAAATTGATTGGATCAAGGTTTGGATATGTTTGAAACTTGAATTAATTTGAATTTTAGTTGAATGAAGTTTGAGATTTAAATTGATCAAAGGTAGGAATCAAATTGAAGTTGGAATTGATCAAATATAGGAATTGATTTGAGGTTGAGGTTGATCAAGGATGGGGATTGATTTGAAGTTGGAGTGGTCCTAAGATCTAGAGGAGTTCTAAGATCTAGGATTTAAGGGAATCCTAGGCTCTAGAGTAGGCTCTAAGGTCTGGCTCTAGGAAAGAATCCTAAGGTCTAGAGTGGATCCTAGGATCTAAAATTAATCTGGAGTTTGGAAGGGCCTTAGTGACCTCATACAAAAATGAGGTCAACAGGTGTTAAGGGCTTTATTCTTTTGCACTAGAGCTAAACTTCAAAATTTATTGGAGTTGAAATAAAAACTAAAAAAGGAGGTGGCTGAGCTTCAAACCGAGGAGGTGAATGGCAAGTCTTTTTGGATAGCCATTTTTTGTTGCTCAGAGCTAAAGTGCGGGAACTAAATGTGACTCTTGCTCATTTAAACACTTAGTGGAGACAAAGGGTGAAGGCCTAATGGTTGGAGAAAGGTGACATCAATTCAAATATTTTTCATGATTTTTCCAATGGTAGGAGGAATGGAAATTTGATTAAACAAGTAAATAATTAAGATGGTGATTTTGTGGAGGTTTAAGAAAGTATTGAAGGAATCGTTTTTATGTTCTTTTGTAAAAAATAGAGGGAAAGGAACTGTGTGCTGACGGGTTGGCCTATGCCTCTTCATATATTAAGACTTGAAGATTATAAGATATTGAATGCTAATTTTTCTTTTGAAGAGGTAGAAAGTGTGATTATGAGCCTTCGGAGGAATATCAATCCTGTGTTGGATGACATTTCTTATTCTTTTATTAAAGCATATTGGAAAATATTTGGACAAGATGTCAAGAGTGATATTTTACAATTCTTATGTTCTGGCAAAATGTGCTCAAAGTGGAAAAATACGATGGTGGTTCTTATCCCAAAGATCCAAAATTCGATAGATCCTTCTCATTTCCGACCGGTAAGTTTATGCTTGTCTATTTATAAAATTGTTGAAAATGTTTATTAAATAGATTGATGAAAGTGGTCAACAACCTAATTTCTAACACTCAAGTGGCATTTTTAAAAGGGTGATCTTTTTCGGAACATGTTCTTCTTGTGCAAGAACTCTTTAATAAATTTAGATTTTCTAAATCTAAACAAGGTTTGGTGGCTATAAAAATTGATATGGAACAAGCTTATGATAGTATGGCTTGGCCTACTTTGAAGCAAGTGTTGGATCATTTTGGTTTTTCGATTCGTTTTTCAAATCTCTTGATGGATTGTGTTATATATCCTAAATTCTTTATCCTTATCAATGGCATTAATTCAAAGTGGATTGAAGCAAAAAGTGGATTTAGACATGGGTGTCTATTATTGTCGTATTTGTTTATATTGTGATCTCAACTTTTATACAATAGTTTTATTCAAAATGTTAAAGATTTGGACATAAAGGTAGCGACCTCAGCTCCTAAAATTTCTCATCTTTTGTATGTTGATGATGTTCTGATGTTTTCTAAGGCCAAAACTGTGTAGTTGAGAAGAATAAGAAGGATTATTTTTTAATATTGCAAATGGACTGGTCAATTAGTTAATTTCAATAAGTTTTCTTTAGTCTTTGGGAAATCACTTGGCCGAGGAAAAAGGAGGAATATCTCTAAATTGTTTAAGTACAAGGAGATCAATGAACTGAGGTACTTGGGTATTAAAATTGCCTTGAGAAGGTTGGTTTCTTCTGACTATCTTTTTATTCTTGAGAAAGTTGCTAGTAAAATGAATAGATGGGGAAACAAGTTTTTTTCTTTGGCTGGGAAACTTGTATTGTTTTAATCTATGATGCTTGCTATACCAGTTTTCTTTATTTCTCACTCGCTTGTTCCTCTTAGCAATTTAAAAAGATTAGATAAGATGTGCAGAGATCTTTTATGGAACAAACCAGGAAATGTTTGTAGTCTTCACTATGTGGCATGGGAAGTCCTTTGCAAACCTTTGGAAGAAGGAGGGAGGGTGATTCACTCTGCAGTTTCTATTGCTAGGCCATTATGATCAAAATTTGCATGGAATTTCATTAATAAACCTGGATCACTACTTAATGAATCATTAAGAGCAAAATATGGTAACATTATATTTAATGCTGATTGTAGAAAAAATTGCTTTTCCACTTGGAAAATCTTGCTAAAAGGAGTTCAATCTCTTCGGCCTTTAATTAGATGGAAGGTTGGTTCAGGATGTTCCATTAATATTTTAAGAGATGTTTGGCTTCTTGATAGAAGTTTTGTGTGTGGCCTACTTTTATTGCAGTTTTGGATGGGGAATTTCCTTCTCTAGAATATTTTATTAAAGGGGGTGAATGGAACCAAATTGAGCTAATTAAATACTTTAAAACTGATCTGGTTGACTTAATCCTTCAGGTTTAGATCATCCTGGAGGTAGCTAATGACACTATGAAGCTTATGTATAGGTTTTTGGTTAAATCTATTATTTCAATTGCTTCCAAGGTTAATGTCTTGAATTCTGCTGATGCCAGACAGTGGAAGTGGCTAAAAATGCTAAAGCTTTCTCTCCGTGTGGAATGTTTTTGGTGGAGAATTCTTAACGATGTTATTCCTAAGTTTGATTTCTTAATGTATAGAAGATTGTTGGATTTTAACTGTTGCCTGAGAGGTTGTATTTTAGTGGAGAATACATAACTAATTCAATTGATTGATGTTCTTAATAAGCATGGATTTAAAATGCCAAAGTTTTCATCCTTTTTGGATTGTAAAGGAAAACTCAACCTCTTACCTAGTTACAATCCATTTATTGCTAATATCTATTGTTCCATTATCTAATTTTCTTGTAAAAGTAGAAATAATTTTAAGCATGGTGGTCAAGAGCTCGGTGTGGGTTACATTGATTCAAGTGCAATTAGCATTGCTCTTTCTTAATCAAGTTGTAATGTCTTTTCGGATCAATGGGGTGTTAATCCGCTTTCTAAGCTATCTATTTCTTCTTGGCACCCTCCACCACACAAATGGATTAAATTGCACATTAATGTGGTGCTTTTGAAGTCTAATGAAGTTGGAATTACTAGATTTTTTAGAGATCATAAGCAAAGATTTTTTCTTGTTGTTGGATTCGAATGCATACATTGGGATAGTGGTATTTGGAGTTGTTGGCATTCCGTGATTTGAAGGTGGTTCTTCAAGATTGGAGGATTGATGTCAAAGGTATTATTATTGAGGGTAAAAATTATAATGTCATCAAATATCTATAAAGTTTGGTTGATAAAGCTTGCAATAAATTGGATAATCACTTGGTGGAGGACTTGTCTTTCTTGAAGGACTTTGGGAATTTTTTATTTCATTTTCTGATAGAAAATGTAATAAGTTAACTTATTTTTGTGCTAACTTAGCTTTATTAGGTGATTTTCGTTTTGGGATGATCTAGATTGTAATAAGATTCCTCCTTGTTTTCTTTCTTTCTAAAGAAGGATTGTGATAGTTTCTCTATCACTTAGTAGTTTGTAATAGCTTCTTTTTTTTTTTAAATGTAATTGGTATTTTCAAAAAAAAAAAAGCCAGACAATTGAAATCTCCTCCCACCACCATAGGAACATCTGTTGTAGAATGCATTTTCATCATCTCCCAAAATATTCCTCTTTTTATACACATCTTTATTTCCATACGCATAAGAAATCGTCCATGAACCTTTGTAAATGATTTCTAAATCACCAATAACACATTGAGAAGATGACTCAATAATAGAAAAATCAGCCAAATGAGAATTCCATAAAATAATAATACCTCCTGACAAACCATTTGAAGGCCCAATAAAATACTCCCAGACATCTCCAATAAGCAAATTGACTTCTTTTCTTTCAATAGAAGACAATTTGGTTTCCACCAAGCCCAAAAAGAAAGCACCATTCAATTTAATAAAATCTTTAAGGTATAGAGAAACACCTTTCTTCCTAGCCCCTCTACAGTTACAAAATGCTATAGAAGACATTATTGAAAAAGAAGTTAAGAAACCCCTAATGTACCTTTCAACTCCATATCCAATCTTCTGCTCCTAGGATTTGAACTAATTAGGCCAAGGCCTTTTAATTGTTTTGATTTTTTTTCATTTTAACTTGAATGGAGCCACCTTCCTTACTTCCCATACCAGCATCCTAATTCATAGGCATGATTTTCGAGCCTCCAGTATCAGTAGACGCCTCAAAATATACCACATCCTCCAGTTTATGCTGACTTATTTCCTCTTCTTCAACCACATCAATTAGAGTATTGAACTTATTGTCATTTATAAAAATTTTGCAAGGAATAGAAGCTTTACCCACATCAAGTTTGATCACTTGGATTAACTTAATAAGGTCAACCTGAGACGTTTGACATCAGTAGTATCCAAGACTGGCTCAAGTACAGGTTCAATATTAGAACCAACTTTAGTCTCTTTTACCTTTGAGATCAACAATTTAGATTTTCACCACACAACAACGTCCACTTGATGTTGATTGAATTTTTTAAAGACTGTATTTTTAAGCCTCTTTGTTCCAAGGTTTACAAGCATCCAAGGACCATAACCTATTTTCTAAAAACAAGCAACTTCTACCACCTTCTCCTGAGTACCTTCTACCAAAACTGGATTATATGGAATGACCATCTTCAGATGTGTATTAAGATCAAGTTTGGCCTCCAAACAATTCTTCACACAATCCTTCTTACTATGCCCAATCATTCGAAAATTGAAGCTAAAGTTGGGAATGATTTCATATTCTATCTTTTGAAAGAATTTCCAAGAACTTCCCTCCACCTAAACACCTAAGGGTAGTTTAGCAGCCAACTTGATATGAACAAAAATCTTCCCGAACTCTCTTCTTCACCATTAAAACTTGTTCCCATCAATCAAATATGGCTTTCCAACCTTAGATGTAATTCTACAAATATTGATCTTATCCTAACATTATAATGGAAGGTTAGGCAACCTAATCCAAATAGGAGCCGTTAAACCTTTAAGCAAGGTAGGAGAGAAGGTTTGCGACCATCTATCTACTCCAATAATGTGTCCATTAATGAACCAAGGTATGTTAGATAAAACTAATTCCAAATGCTCATGCTCAAAAAAAGAGCAAAGAACCCATTCCATACCAAGCATTGTAAGATGGAACCTGGCAAATTGGGACCACTGTCTTCTTTGTTCCGAGCTAATCACATGTAAAGGTGCTTGTCATCCAAATTTTTTTATTACCAGAGAGTTAAGAAGTTATTTAGAGTTATCCAATTCATTTTGAATAGGAAGCCTAACAATCGAGCCATCCTCAGATAAGTAATCACCCAACTCCAAGTTAAAGACTTTTAAATTCTCTTTCTTACTCCATGCATTTTGTTGAGAAAAACCAAAAAGATGAGCTGGGACTAGAGGCAGAACACTAACACAATCACCCAGATCACCAGAATTATAAGTTCACACCTCCATTAATTTTGAGAGTAAATCTTTTGTCTTTAGAGCAGATCTCTTGCACAGTTCTTCATCATTAATGTCTTTCAACTTAACACCTACAACAAGCTCCTCATTTGAGCTGGCTCCTACCATAACATTTTAAACCAATCGATCTGAGACCATATAGTCAGAACTTTTATTAATATAATTAATCATTTCAATCATCGATCTTGAGGAAGGAGAGGCAACAATAATCGATTCTCCCCTTGAAATTGGAGTTAATCCATAGTTGAAAAGATTTTTAACCTTATCTTTAATCATAACTTTTTTTTCCTTTACCAATAACTTCAGGTTCCTTCTTCGGCAAACAACCGCCTTCATTTATGATTGATTAAAGGAAATCCAGATTTAGGCTTATGTTTTATAATTTGAACAAAGCTTGATTTTCCATTTCCAAAAGCATGTGGAGATGAAGAGAAAGAACAAACTGAAGCAATTGAAGCTGATGAAGAAGAGCACTGATTGTTAAGTGGCTTACTAGGCAAAGGAAGCCGGCGACCATCTGCCACCATGAGATTATCAGAATTCTTATGAAGATGACAATTTGAGATAACACAAATTCTCAAAATTTCCTCAGACATTCTCTCTCTAACTTCTCTCTCTAACTTCAAAAAAGAAATTAGATAAGAAAAAAATGATCTGTTCAAACTTCATTTTGGAAAAATATCTAATAGAATAATATTGTAAAGTAATTAACAAAAATTATGATTTTCAAATTTAAGTGTTTAAAACTATGAAGTGGTACATGGATTTTTTTAGGATTTAAAGATTTGAAAGAGCTGGAACTTATTTCTTTGTGGTCTCATTTTATGCCTCTTTTTCATTTATCTTGTGCACTTTATACATCTTTTAATTTTTGATACACTTTGGTGTGTCTTTCAATTACTTGGCGGTTATTACACATCTTTTTAGTATTTTTTTGGACTCATTTTGTGCCTCTTATCATTTTTGCGAGCTAGCTTTCTTTCAAAACCTTTGAAGACTCTCAGTTGTAAACATATATTTTAGATATAAGAGAAGAAAAAACTCACTCTCTAGTATAATGAAGAGTAAACCACAAAACAGAATCATATCCATATGATAAATAGAACAACCTTATTAAGAAAAAAATAGAAAATGATTTAATGACTTTGACCATTATTCATATGAGATTGATTAATATATAAAGATAAACTAGATCTTAATTTCAAAGTCCAATTTTTTAATTTGAAATAGATTTTTCTTCAAAAGACATTAACCCAATAAGGGAGTTAGTGGAAGAGAGACAATCATCGATATTTCTTCCTTTAACTAATTTAGGAAAGCCAAACACTGCTTAGTAATTTCTAAAACCAAAAGTAAGAAAATAATGTCATTTAAGAATTCAATATCAGAAGTGAGGAATGATCTAATTCTTTAAAAACATTAAAGAAAAAATAACAAAAAAATGAAAAACATAAAATAGAAATACATAAACAGAAACAGACATACAAAAAAATAAAAACAAAACATTAGAAACAGAAAGAAAAAATTTCAAGCATGAATATCTATCACACCTAATATGGTTCTTAAGTTACTGAAAGTTTCAAAGTCTAGAGGATTTATAAATATATCAGTAAGTTGGTTTTCAGTGGCTACAAGGTGTAGCTCTATGTGTCATTTAGTAACATGGACCCTAATGAAGTAGTGCCTTATATCAATGAGTTTTGTGATGGAGTATTAGATTGGATTCTTTGAAATAATGATGAAACTAGTGTTACTACATAAGATTGAAATTGTTTCTAAAGGTAATCCTAAAACCAAAATTTATTGCTTTAACCAGAGGACTTGGGTCTTACAACTTCCTAAGGACATATACTCAGCTTAGCAGATGAAAGGGCAATTTAATTCTATTTTCTACTGGTCCAAGAGACTAAGGATTGTCCCACGAATTGACATGTTAAAAAAGTTCTTTTTCTATCAACTCGACATCCTACAAAATCTAAATCAGAATATCTTATGTTTTCAAAGGAGGAGCTATGCCTAGGATACCATATTCTTAAGTCCTAGGTTCCTAAGAGATATCTAAAAATTCTCATAATAGTTTTCAAGTGAGACTCATTTGGATCAGCCTAAAATTTAGTATAGAGATAAATACTAAATATGATATTAGCTCTACTAGCAGTCAAGTAAAGAAGTGATCTAATTATTCCTTTATATTTCTTTTGATCAATAGATCTGACATTTGAATCCTTATCTATATGGATAGTGGAACTCATGGGAGTGTTGATTATCTAGGATTTATCCATTTTATATTTCTTAAGGATGTCCTTAAAAAATTTTGATTGACTAAGTAAAGTTTCATCATCCATCTGCCTTATTTTAAATCCAATAAAATAGCTCGATTCTTCTATTATACTCATCTCAAAATCCTTACTCATTATTTTTGAAAACTAACCACAAAGATTTTTTTTCAAAAGATCCAAACAAAATATCATCAACATAAATTTGTACAATGAATACTTCATCTCTAACCTTTTTCAAAAGTAGGTTGGTGTCTACGTTCCACTTAATAATGGTTCTTTCTAGTAAGAAAGTGCTTAATCTTTCATACCATCCTCTAGGTGCTTATTTAAGACAATATAATACCTTTTTTAATTTAAACTTTAATATCTTCTTTTATTACCCAATTCAAAAAGATACTCTTAACATCCATTTGGTATAATTTGAATCTCTTAAAACTATCAAAGTCTAGTAACACCCTAATGACTTCCAATCTAGATACAGGGGCAAAGGTCTCTTTAAAGTTAATCCATTATATTTAGCTATACCTCTTAGCCACCAATATTGGCTTATTCCTCGCCACTACACCAGAATCATTTATTTTATTTTTGAAAACCCATTTAGTTCCAATCACACTCTAGTCCTTAGGTCTTTCAATAAGTTCCCAAATATTATTCCTCATAAATTAATTTTACTTATCTTGAATGGATAGGATCCATAATTCATCAGATAGAGCTTGATTTATATTAGTGGGTTCAATCATTGAAATGAAGATAGAGTAGTTTAGTTCTTTTCTAAGTCCATGCTTAGTTCTAACATTTTTAGATGGGTCTCTAAAGATCAATTATTTAGGATAACTTAAAGAATACCTTCATTCCTAGGCAAATTACTTTTAAGTACTATCCTCTCCTCCTAATTTGTAGATTTAATCCTTGGGTAATTTCTACAATCTCTTCATCATCTACCCTAGATCCTTAGAATTATCAAATTCATCAAATATATTATGAGTGGTCTCATCAATTACCAGTGTTCTTTTATTAAAAACTCTATAGGATTTCCCAATATTTGAGTACCTAGGAATACTCCATCAGATTTGGGATCAAACTTACCTAATAGAGATTTCCTATTATTCATATTGCATAATTTACATTTAAAAATATGAAGGTGAGAGAGGTTGGGTGTCCTACCCGTAAGAATTTTGTAGGATGTCCTGTTCAGCTTGGATCTAACATTTACCCTATTAAAATATAATAGGATGTATTAACCATTTCTGCCTAAAAGTATTTAGGAAGTGCGTATTCAGCTACCATGGCTCTAGTGACTTTTACCAAGGTCCTATTCTTTCTTTCAGCAATCCCATTCTACGAAGGGGTTCTAGGAGATAAAAAATTATGATCTATCTCTTGATCTATACAGTAATATTCAATTTTTTTATTCTTGAATTCTCGATTATGATCACTATGAATTGTTAAAATTTTACAACCTAGTTTTCACTGAATCTATGTGGATAAGGACCTAAACTCCTTGAATGATTTGCTTTTATGAAATTAGAATCAACCAAAGTAAAACTTGAATAATCATCAGCAATCACATACCAAAAGACTTTCCCTCTTTTGCTTGTAGTGCTAACAGTTCAAAGAGATCCATGTGTAGGAATTCTAAGGGTTTGCTAGTGCTAATATCTTTGATTGAGTGGAAAGAGGATTTAACTTATTTCCTTAATTGACATGCATCATACAGGTGGTCCTTTATGAACTATAGTTTAAGAATTTCTCTCACTAAGTCTTTTTGGGTGATTTTTCAAAGGTTGTTCATGCTTGCATGATATAATCTCCTATGTCATGAAAAAGATTCATCATGAATAGTTTTTAAGCAAAAAGAGGTAGCAGGTTCAACACATTTAAATCGAGCATGTAAATATTATTAATTATCTTTCCTTGAAGCATAGTTTTTTTATTTAAGCTAATCACGTAGCTGGTAGAAAAAAATTTAATGCTAAATCATTTATCATAAAGTTGGCTTTTTTAAGATGGTTATGTTTCAAGTCATCTACTAGTAAAACATTTTCAAAGATGAAATTTTTGGAGTTGTCAATAATACATAATCTAGTCACTCTCTTGGTGGTAATATCTTTAAGTGTTACATTGCCTCCTACCAAGGCCTTTAGTGAAATGAATTGATCTACATCTCTAGTCATATGACTTGAACATCAGCTTTCTATATACCGCATACTCTCACATGGCCTTCTTTGAGAGCATCCCTATAAAAATATCATATGTTAAATTTGGGAACCCAAATATATTTGGGTCCCATCTTATGAAGAGAAGAGTTAAATGCATGCATGATATAATGTGAATTTTAAAGTTTTGGTCTCCACTCCAAATTTGTTCTATAGTGAATGGTGCAAGTGTGGGAGATATATCCTAGCATGCCACTAGAAAAACATGTAACACCAGGAAATGGATTTCCTAATATATTTTTATTATGATACCTCTTCTTAAGTTTGAATGATGCATGCTGATGTGATGGATTATAAAACTCTTTAAGTGAAGGTGGTTTTTTATTTTCTTTGAAAGCATTTAATTTGATTTGTAATGATTAGTTTGCACTTTCAAGAATTCGATTTTCCCTTTTTAATGCATGCTCCTTATTATATATTTCAGGTGTAAGAGTTTCTAATCTCTTGTATGCTCCTTATTATATATTTTCAAGGAATCATGTAGCTCAGTTAATTCATAATGCTTCTTGTTTAAAATGTCAAATTCATTTAAGAAAGCCATGTAATTACTATACAAAGTGGAATGATCTTTTCTTAAGCATTCATGTTCTTTTTGTAGAATTGAAAAAAAAATCAGAATTAAGGCTGGCATGTGATTTTTTAAGCTTCTTATATGTAGTATAAATTTTTTCTCGTGCCCATTAAACATACCTCCTCTTGATCAAAATGATCAAGATGATATCCTTCCATTAAGAATAGGTTGGTTACCTCCTCTTTTGCTTCAATTTCAAAAGTGTCTGATGTTGAATCTGCCTAGAAAGCAAGTCCTTTGCTTGCTCTTCATAAATTTATATTTTTCTTCACCATTTTCCTTGCTTGGGTGAGCATTAATAGTTGGGCATTCAGGCTTCACATTCCATGACTTTCTATATTCAAAGCATATAACATCAAAAGAAATTTTAGAACTTTTGACATTTTTACCCTTATTCCATTGCTGATGACATTTTTGGTTTTTCAAGCTCTTGAATTGTCTAGTCATGACGGCAATGTCATCATCATCTTGTCTTTAAGAGTTGCTTTCAAAAACATTAGCCTTTATGGTTACAGATTTCTCTTTTCTTCTTTCACCTGCATTAAGCTTCCTTTGACTCACTCCGTACTTATAGGCAACGAGTAATCCAAGTAAGTTATCTATGGAATAAACATTTAGATCTTCAAATTCAGAATGGCATTTATTTTTGCATCATACGAAGATAGTAACAACGAAAGAATTTTGTTAATTGTTACATAATTTTTAAGCTCTCTTCCTGAGGCATGCATAGAAGTAACAATATGTGTAAACATAATATATACTGTAGAAATAGATTTGCTAGGTTTTATGCAAAACAATTCACAATCACGAACAAGAAAGTTTAGACTATATTTTTTTACTTCCTTTGTTCCTTCATACGTAATAGAGAGTTTTCCCCAAATCTCTTTACCTGTTGAACAAGTAAAAATATGCATAAAATCTTTAGATTTTAAAATATTGAAAAATAGTTTAAACATTTAGCATTTAATTGGGCTAAATCCCTATCTTTACTAGTCCATTCGAAAAAAGGTTATTCCATTTTAATGACATATACTAAACAAAAAGATGCAAAATATCCATCTTGTACTAGCATCCATACGCAATAATATATTAATTGTAAAAAGGTGGATACGAGAGTTTTTCAAAAAATTAGAAGGAATGTTATCAAATAGAGGTGGTATGTGATATAGTATCCTTCCGAGGTATTATGATTACCAAAGTTAGTTATATATCTTTTTTCAAAAGTTTACGAAAATAAAATTTATGAATCACTCTCTAATACCACATGAAAGTTTGTGAGGGTTTTAAACCCTAAAGAACTAGTCCCAAGGCTAACCAAGAGGGGGGGGGGGGGGGGGGGGGTTGAATTGGTTATTTAAAAAAAAAATTAACAAAAAAGAAAATCTTTTTGAATATTTTAATACAAAAGATTTTTGTAGAAGCAATAGTAATTTCATAATAATTAAAATTAGATATTTTAACCATATAACAAATTATAGAATAGTGCAAAAATTAAATGTAAAAGTTTAACTAAAAAGAACACATCAGATTTATAGGAGTTCGATCAACTTGACCTACATCCACTCCTTGAAAACCTCCTTTGTAGGTATTGCACTAAAAATAGTGTATATCCTTTTGCCTCCATAGTAAAGCGGAGAAACCCTTAAAAAATCTTTCCACTGACTCGGTGACGTAGAGTACCTTGAATCATTTTACTCCCTCCTAGAGTAGGCATAGAACCTCAGAATCCTTTTACTCCCTCCTAGAGTAGGTAGAGAACCTTGGAATCCTTTTACTCCCTCCTAGACTAGGCAGATAACCTTAGAATCCTTTTTCACCCTCTTGGTGAAGAAAGAAAACATACCTCTGATGCTGATAAAGATCTCCCCCATAGAGCCACCAAGGAATTAGAAAACCAACTTGAAGAAGGTAGTGGAAACCTTGCTTGGAGCAACCTTTGTGAATCCCTCACAACTCCCCCTCACAAGGATTTGTCTCTCTCCTATACCCTCTCTCTTCCTTCTCTATGCTCTCTCTTAGATTAACTCTACAAGAAAAGTTTGCCTCAAGAGACAATAAGAGAACTTAAATAGAGAGCCTTGAAAGAAGCCCTAATTTTCAACTTTTCATCAAAGATCATTAAGTATGATCGATATATTTTCTTGTATGATTAGTAAAAATTATCCCATTCAGCCAATATGATCATTTTTGCCATGTACGATCAGTTCAAGTATTTATACAGATTGTTTAGTATGATTTTGTGATTGTCCAGGAAGACTAGTTCAAGATACCATATTGATCATCTAATAAGATATGATGGTGTAATCCAACTATAATTATTCCCCTAATCACCAAATCAATTTAGGCATGATTGTTGTAAATCATCCAAGATGTTGCATATCATTCTATATGCTTAGACAAAATTTAAAAACTAAACTATTACCTATATTATGTTTGGTAGCTATTTTTCACAATTTGAACTGATCAGCCTATATGATCTTGAATCATCTAGTACGATTAGTTAAACAAACTTAATTACCAAGGATGCCCTAATTTAAATTATCTTATAAGATTAAGTAAAAAATAAATATTTATGTAACTCCCTAAATCACCCCTCTAAATATATATGTGTATGGTTACTTAGCTTATGGTCCACTAGAAATATTACTTGCTAAAAAAAGGTAAAAAGTATATTGAAATTTAAACTACAAACAAACTCAACCTTAGTCTACTCTATATAGAGTTGATTGGCATTGCAAGTGAAGTTATGGACATGAAAGATTAGTGATCAGGGAAAATAAAATAGATATGCAAAAATAGTAGTAGTAAAGAAAAAATAATATTTGTTATCATCAAAATCACTATACTTGGGCCCAAATTTGCAACATAGTCATGGACTTGAAATGAACTTGGAGACTTTCTAATGTTATTACGATGTGATCTAACGAATGTTAAACCTAGGCCTAGTTAAGACTAAGTCTTTAAATTTTCCCTTTAGTCCCCATAGGATAGGTATATTCTAAGATGAGACTAACAAATTAAGCACTAAGGATGACAAGATGAAAGGGTTTGGTCCTCATATGAAGAGGCTATTTTTTTTTTTTAAATAAGGTGGGCCTAATGAGATGTATCTCTGTCCTAAGATGTGTGGTAAACTTATTAGCAATTTTCTAATCTTTATCATTGAGGTTAGTTTTAGCTTTTAAGTTCTCAAAGTTATAATTATTTAATGATAAATATATTACCTTCTCTAAAGGTTATCAACTTTCAATGAAGCATTTTATCTTGATTTTTATCATAGTAATTTGATCTCAACATATCCTTCATTAACGTGATGTTCAATCTTTATGGTCACTTTTCCTTAGTCCAAATATAAACCTTTTTATAATCATCAATTTGATCCCAATTAGAGAAGTCCTACATTTAGCTAACCTTGTTAAGGAAATTATTTTGTCATGAACTCATCAAAGGTTAGAGTTTATATCATTATTATTTTTGTCCCTTAAGTCAATCCCATCCCTTGTACGATTAGGTTGATATGGTTACTTCCCTCTTCACTAGCATTCATAAGTGGGATGGGTTTGGTTGGTGTTGATGGTGGAATTTAAATCCTAAGACTCAATTTATTATGTTGGACTATCATGGACTCTACTATATTATACTTTTTATTATTAAAAAACATGTATAAAATTTTGGAATTAATTTAGCCAAACTTCATGATTAATTGTCCTAGCATTTTTTCCATCTATGTTATTTTCTAGTCCCATAAACATAAATGGTATGCCACGTGAGAGATTTTGTTGTGTATAATCAATGTAATATGTAAGAAAGTAAGTGAACTAAATTTTTGTGTAGGTAAAGGTGCATGTCATTATGTGTTGCTTAAAATAATGTGAATTCCATGTAATTCTAATCATATAAAAAGAAAGTAGGCTTAAACAAATTAGATAAGAATAATCTTAACTTGTTAACAAACATATGCAGAATTATGGATCTAAACTAGATTATGAAAAACCCTTGAGTTATTTTTGAAATTCAACTAATCAATAAATATTTGATGCCTCTTAACTAAAATATAAGAGGTTAAGATAATTGACAAAGCAATTTTTCTATATAGTAAATTATTAGTAGATTGACATAACATTAATTCAATTAGTGTTAGAAAAATAAAACCTTGGATCAAACATGAATATATGCTATATGAAAGAGGAAATGAAATGAAAAAAAAGATTTCACACAATTTTTAAATGAAGAAAATATCTCTTACTAGTTCTCTTTTAATGTTTGACTCTTTTTGTAACCTTGTTCTTTGATAGCCAAATTGGTTGTGGCCCAAATGGATTGGCCTCTTAGTCATGGAAAAATTATTTTGAACCATCAAAATATGTTATTAAAAGTATAGTTTCTATATAAAAGCATTTGGATGGGTATATCTTGACAAAATAGTAAGTTTCTGGTCGATTAAGTGATGATAACATATGGGATAGAAATCATAAATTTGTCTTTAGGTCTTAAGCATGAATAGTGGAGAAGGTTTGAAAACTTGAAATCAATTGGGAACTTTATAGGGATGCCTTTTTTCTTAATTTTCTAAAAAAAGTTTCATGAATTTAAAAGATGTTCTTGTTTGACCAAAATGTTATTTTATTATAGGTTCATATAGAACCCAAATTGGATTGTAGCTTGAGGCGTTTGTTTTACCATAAGGAAAGGGAATTATGGCTTTATAAATATCTTGAAAATAAATTTAAGTTGTAAAGGGATGTGCTTAGATTATATCTAGAGATTACCTAAATTTTTCAATTTGTTTTGATGGGCTAAAAGGTTGGTGGAACAAAACTAGGCCTAATTGATAACTTCATGGTGATTTTAAAATATGGCTATATATAGAAGCAAATTATGAAATTTCATCGAGAGATGGTACATCAAGATTATCATAGCCAAAAATAAAGGAAAAAAGTAAACATAAAGGATAGATTATCACTAACTAAAATAGTACGATGATAAATACCACTAAACCTCCACCTCTTCACGTTTATTACTAAGCATCATCTTATGTTGGCCACCAAGCCGGAAGAACTCGAAATTTTATTTCTAGTGACTTTCACTATAAAATATTATGTTGGGCTACATACATATAGAGAATATCAATCATGTGGTGGCAGGATGTTCTAAATTGATTCAAGTAATTCAAGTAATTAATAAGTGGGGCTTCTCATTGCTAGTATTTGATTCTTTACTGGAATGTTGTAAATGGATGGAAGGATGTGCTACTAAAAATAATTTACTTGTTAGACTTTATTACATTGCTCTTTTTCTTAATTTGAAGTGAAGATGTAAATGTGTTTATGATGGAAAAGAGGACACTAGCTTGTACATAATAGCTCAAACTATTTCTCTTGCTTTGTTTGTTGGAAATAAAGCTCTAAAATTAGGAAAATACGATGTTAATCAGCCATATAGGCTGTTCTTAAAGAGTTGGCACCCTCCTCCACCCGATTGGATCAAAGTAAATGTGGATACTTCTCTGTTTCATTCGTATGATGCTAGTGTTGGAGGAATATTCAAAGATTTTAAAGGAAGGTTTCCTTTGGCTTTTCGATTCAAAGGTTTGCATTGTGATGTGTCTCATTTCGAGCTTGTGGAAATTCAAGCTTTGAAGATCATTTTGCAAGATTGGAAGTTAGAATATGTAGGAATTTTTATTGAAGGTTGATAATGACAATGTCATTAATTTTCTTCATAAATTGAATAAAGATCTGACCAAGGTGTTGATTTCAAGTGGGAGTGAAGAGATGGATTTCCTTAAAAGATTTAAGCATGTTATTTTTAGTTCTGTGAGTAGAGATTGTAATAAGTTAGCCAATAAATGTGTTAACATCGCTCATTATAATAACTTTGTTTGGGATAGTTTTTGTTTGGGATCAATTCCTTCTACTTTTATTAGTTTGTTAAAGGAGGAATGTGATCCTTTTCTTAGTTTGTAATATCTTTTATTTTTAATAAAATTTCTTTTACATTTTTCAAAAAATAAAACATTCACTATAGCAAGCCAAACAAATTTAAATGTCCAATACAAATCATAAATGAGTATAAGAAGCAAATAATGGTGGGGAGCGATAATGTCAGGCCTGATCAACCCACTTGATTTGTGGAAAATATTTTATGTCACCTTTCCTAGACTTATCATAAATTAATTAAATAATTAATTATATTTTTCTTGTAATTAATTATTTATTTTATAATTTAAAACCTTTTATCTCCTAATTTAAATTTTTAAACTCAATTTGAATTTTAAATTTTAAATTATCTTCTCTACATAGTCTTATGAAAATAAAACATACTTAAAGTCTTATAATAAGAAAATCATATAATAAAAATGCTCAAAGATTAAATAATAATATAATAAGTCAATATTATGCTTATAATGATGGATCTATTGCCCCTCTTATTTTAGCTCCTTTTGATTGTTCCATTTGCTTCATGTTCTACATCGTAGTTAGATTAACTAAGGATGAGAAAGTATTTCGAAGATACCTATGAATTTGTAACTAATAAGAGAGGACATTAAGAGAGCAGAAAGATATATAATATTTTGTTGATGCATTGCAAAAGCATTTTCCAAGCTAGTTCATTGGACTTGAATATTATATATATATATATATTATAATAGGAGGCTTTTTAAGCCATCTAAGAGATAAACTATAAATTTTATGGGGTACCTTAGTGAGAGGATCAAGGATACCAAGCTACAATAGTGAAAAGTTGGAAATAGGTAAAAAAGTTTAACAATGACAATTAAATGAAGCTATGGATTTTGAGGAGAGAGAAGCTATGGATTTTTCTAGAGAGAAACTATTCTTGTTTTTTTATTTTTGGTTTTCTCAGGCTTTTTTGATTGGATCGCATTGGGAGGAT
Source organism: Dendrobium huoshanense (assembly GCA_016618105.1). Lineage (NCBI taxonomy): Eukaryota > Viridiplantae > Streptophyta > Magnoliopsida > Asparagales > Orchidaceae > Dendrobium > Dendrobium huoshanense. The sequence continues at coordinate 81,539,885 of CM028345.1, read as the reverse complement.
GGTGATCCCTGACCGCCGGCACTAACTTCCCGACGGTAATCCTCCATCTGACATTTATCGTAATGTTCTTCTTAAACCGGTTGATCAGAAATCCATTAGGAATCGCAGCAATTCTTTAGATCAAGGAACGCCCAGGATTTCTTCTAACTTGGTGATCAGAAACGTTTATAGGCATCCGACGAAATTAGAGCTTATTGTGGAAGGGAAAGGCAAAGGTGTCGTTGTTGATCGGATCGTGGAAGACGAAGTCATTCCAGGGTTTCTTTTGAAATTTGATACAGAGTCGATTTCTTCAGCTGTTGATCTGAAGGTTATGAATCATGCTGGATTGCTTGGTTCGGAGAACCAGAAACAGATCAATAAGAATCTCAAGGGTGCTTTTGAGAAAGATGGAGACAAAGTGGAAGAGGTTGTTAAGTTGATTGGTGATACTGCTTCTATTAACAAATTCAAGTCGGCCTTGCAAAAGACGCAGCATATTAAATTGAATTTTAATGCTAATTCTACACAATTGACTGAAGATGGCTTGGCGGTTAAGCTAAACACTGATAAGGAAATAACAAACTCTCAGGTGTTGAAGAAATCGTTGGTTATCAAGGTGCTAGGACAGGACATACCGTTCTCTGTTTGTAGTCAAGAACTCATATGGCAATGGAGCAAGTATGGAAGTTTTCATCTAATGACATTGGGTCGTAACTTGATTCTGTGTTCGTTTCCTAACATGGATTCCATGGAGGAAGTTCTAAGTGGTGGTCCATGGTATATTGGGAACCACATCATCGATATGAATAGATGGTCGTCATCCTTCTCCACTGAATCGCAAAAAGGTATTACATCTCCGGTATGGATTCAATTTCCTGGATTGCCTTTAAGCTGCTAGGATGAGGAAAATATTCCCATGATTGCTTCTATGATCGAATTTCCCATGATGCTTGATGGGAATTCATTTAAATGGGGCAAAAGGGAATATGCTAGGTGCTGTGTTTGAATTTAATTAGAGAAAAACTCCCTAAGGGAGTGTGGATTGAAGGTCTTAACGGAAGAACCTATCAACATGTGGAATATGAAAAGCTGAGATCTCTTTGTTATCAGTGTGGAAGAGTTGGTCACAATAAAAATGGCTGTCCAGATTTTGTTTCAGTGCTAAATAAGAAGAAAAGCATTCAGGACTCAAAGGAAATTATGAAACAAGGTGAAGCTGTGAAGGATGATGGAAGTAAACGCCAAGATGAAGAATATCTCCAGTGGATCCATGTAAACTTCAGAAGTAGAAGATTCAAAAATGCTAGAAGGAATATTGGAGTAAATACTCAAGTTAAATAGGTTTATAGACCTGTTGAGTCTGTTAAACAGTTGAGAGTTGTGGAACAATTGAGTGAGCCTATTAATCCAGAAGGAATGTTTGAAAAAATTCCTGAAAATATCATAGAAGCTGAAGACTTCCAGGTGCAGGAAATACCAGTTGCTTTGAATAAATTCCAAGCATTGGACTGTGATTTAGAGGAGGGAGAAGTTGTTGAGAAGGCTAGTGAGGAGCTGCTGAATAATTCCATTCTGTTGGATTCTATTGAAGCTGTTGTTACTCTATATTTACATGCTACTACTATTGCTACTGTTGTACATGATAGTGTGGAGCTTCTAAATAAATCCATTCTGTTGGATTCTATTGAAGCTGTTGCTACTACTGTACATGATTGTGAAGATCAGTTGGTTTCAGTTTCAAATTCAGGGAAATGCAAGCTTTCGAAAGAATTGAGATCTTTGGGCCCTATGGAATCTAAGCAAAGGAAGAAGAGAGGAGACAAAGAAAATAGTAAAATGATAGGGGATAATTCTCCTATTGTTTCTTAATGGCTTCTATCATTTTTTTAAATTGTAGGGGTTCAAGAAAGAGGGAAGCCTCCTTATATCTTAGAGAAGTTGTGAAAGATTATAAGGGTTTTTTTTGTGGGGCTTACTGAAACCAAGATTTCTTCTATTGATAGGAATGATATTAACCAAATTATTGGGAGTGAATGGGATTATTTTCATCATCCTGCGATTGGCACATCGGGTGGTATCTTAATCATTATGAAAAAGGAGTTTGCTTCTTTTAAAATAGTTGATCATTCTTCCCAATTGGTTATGGGACAGCTCAACATCAATGCTTTGGGTATATGGAACATTACAACTATCTATGGAGGTAAAGATGCTCAAACCCATAAATCACTTTGGAACAAGCTTGAAGATTGTATGAGTGGTGATGAGCCAGGTATCATTGGAGGAAATTTCAATTGTATCCTCTCTAAGGAGGATAAGAGGGGTGGTAAGAGGTTCCATCTATTAAATGGGTCTAAAGATATGAAGAAATTTATGGTGAATAATGACTTCCATGATATAGGATTTGTGGGTCCTAGTTATACATGGTGTAATAACGAGGAAGGGAATTCTAGAATTTGGGAGAGACTTGATAGGTGTCTTTTAAATTCTACTGCTCTTCAAAATATTCCTATGTCTAAGGCTCGTCACTTGCCTAGAGTTGCTTCGGAACATGCTCCTATCTCTATCAATTTAGTAGAAAATCAAAACCAGAAATCGGGTTTCTTAAGATTTGAAGACACTTGGAAGACTTATCCAGCCACTTGGAACATTATATTCAAAGCTTGGAAAAAATGGATTTTGGGCCTAGTGCTGAGATTAATCAAAGGAAGTTAAAAAGGTCTATTAAAGCTCTTTATTACTGGAATAAAAACAAGTGTAAAGAGTTGAATTCTTTAAGGGATAAATTGATGAAAGACATTTTACTGTTACAGAATGAAGAAGCTAGTAAAGGAGGCTTAACGGTTGATAAGATGACTTTGTTGAGGAATAAAGTTCATGATCTTAATGTTACTTTGAGTAGGCTTTCCACTTGGTGGAATCAAAGATCCAAAATCAGATGGCAGCACGTTGGAGACATCAACTCTAATTATTTTCATTAGTATGCTTCGGCTAAGAGGAACGAAAACATGATTTGGCAGATTAAAGATGAGAGTGGGACTGTGGTGGAAGATTTGCAGCAAATTGAAACTGTTTTTACAATTTTTTTTCATAAAAAATGGTCATCCAGAGATTGTATACTTTCGGATTGGCCTTCCTGTCCAGAAAAATTGAGAATTTCCAAGGAGGAAGCTGAATCACTGATCATGGATTTCACTAAAGAAGAATTAATAAAAGCTGTCTTCGAGCAAGGTAACAATAAATCCCCTGGTTTAGATGGCATTACTACTTCTTTTTTCAAATTTTATTAGAAAATTGTGGAGGAAGACACTTGGAAGGCTATTGAAGATTTTTTTAAAACCAGTATTATGTTTAATGAGTGGAAGGATACACTTATTATTCTTATCCCCAAAATTAAAAACCTACTTTACCTTCCAATTATAGGCCTATTAGCTTGTGTCAATCGACATATAAGTTTGTGGCTATAATGATTTTAAATAGAATGAAAAGTAACATTGCCAAGTGTACCACAGAAGAACAAGCAGCTTTCCTTAATGGTAGATCAATGTCTGATCATTGTCTACTAGCTCAAGAGGTTGTCCATAAGCTTAGAATTTCTAAGAGGAGGAAGGGTTTAATGGCGGTTAAGCTTGATATTGAGCAAGCTTATGATAGTATGAATTGGGAAAGCTTATCTCAAGTTTTAAACATGTTTGGGTTTCTAATGAGGATGACTTTGCTCATTATGGAATGTGTTAGGAATGCTAGATTTTCCTTTATTATAAATGGTAAGACCTCCAAATGGATTAGTGCATAAAATGGCTTTAGGCAAGGATGCCCTTTATCGCCATATTGGTACATTATGTGTTCTCAACTTTTTTCTTTGGCTATGGAGCAAAGAGGTCAAGGTTTGGGAATTCATATTTCACAAAGAGCTCCCAAGGTTAGTCACTTGTTGTTTGTTGATGATGTTTTGCTTTTCTCTCAAGCTTATAAAAATCTTGCCGTCAAGTTGAATAGAATTATTGTGGATTTCTATTCGTGGACTATTTTAAGGGTTAACAATATTGAATCTCAAATCTTGTTCAGTAAGGGGATGAATAGAGTTGATATGTTACAGGGGAAGAAAATTTTGAAGTTTAAAACTATTGAAGAACTTCAGTATGTTGGAGTCAAATTAATGTTGATAAGACCAGTTAAAATTGATTTCAAATTTATTTTGGATTCAGTGATACTTAAATTGAACACTTGGGGAAGTAAATGCCTTTCTTTGGCAGGGAAAATGACTCTTGCTAAGACTTCTCTATTAAGTCTTCCTAACTTCATTTCTACTCACACCTTGGTTCCAAAGAAGGTTCACCAAGAGATTTATAGAAGTTTCAGGAATTTCATTTGGCACAAAAGGGATGGTAAAAAGGGTATGCACTACATTGCTTGGAAAATTTGTGTAAACCAAAAGCTCAAGAAGGGTTGAATTTCCATTCGGCATTGAGTAGAGCTGGTCCTCTCAAAGCAAGATTAACTTGGAGACTGCTGAAAAATCAAAACTCATTATTATATCAAAGTATAACTGCCAAATATGGTGATAGTTGGTGGCATGGAAGCGGTAGTTATGGCAAATCAATTGCCTGAAAGGTCTTAAATGAAGGTGCTGTACACTTAAGACCTCTTTTGAGGTGGAGAGTGGTTAATGGGAACAAAATTGGTGTTCTTAAGGACATCTAGCTGTTAGATAAACGTTTAATTGATTGGTCAATTACAGCGAATTGTGTAGACATGGATGGATTAAAACTAAGCCATTTCATTACAGAGCATGGATGCTGGAAATTAGAGGAATGGAAATTTTTTTTTACTGAAGAAATCATCACTTTGGTGCTGCATCTTCCTAGTGAGAAGGATGCCAATGAAGATTTTTTGGAAGAGATTAGCTTTCCTTCAGGGAAAACTATAACAGCCCGTGCTGTTGAGGCTTCCAATAAGGAGAATAGTGGTGATGAAGACATGGGGTTTTACACTTGGTTGAAGAAATTAAAGCTGTCAGTTCGTGTTGAGTTATTCTGGTGGAGGGTGAGTAAAGAAGCAATTCCTACCAATGAATTTTTGAAGCATAGAAAACTTACTGATGAAGAACTTTGTGCTAGAGGATGTTTAGAGTGTGAAAATCTGGAGCATATCACTGTTAGGTGTAAAGAAATGCATAAAATCATTAAATAGATCCAGAATTGGGGAATCTATATTCTTATTTTTGAATCCATGAATGAATGCTTAGCTGAGCTGAAACTTCTCTCTATTTTTACACCAAACACCTGGACTTTATTGCATTTTAGTGTACCATAATTGGAAGAGTAGAAATGCTATTAAACATGGAAAAACAACAATATCCATTCCTGTTCTAGCAGCTAATGTTATTTATTCTGCAGTTCATATCTTTAATCCTGTCATTGATAGTTGGGGTGCTAACCTCCCTTGGGAGTTTCAAACTTCTTGGCACCCTCCACCGCAAGACTGGATTAAGATTAATGTGGATGCTTCTCTCTTGACTTCTTATACGACTGGAATTGGGGGCTATTTTAGAGATTATAAAGGAAGATTGTTGATTGCCTTTGGAGAAAAAAGAACGCATTGGGATATTGCTCAGCTTGAGATGGATGATGACTCTTAGAAGACTCATTCAACCATGGATGCTTGAAAATGAAGGGGTAACAATTGAAGGGGTAACAATTGAAGGTGATAACATCAACGTTATCAAATTCATTCAGAATTCTTTGAACAAGAACAATTGGCAAGGTTACAATCGGATGGAGGAAGACTTTCTTTTCTTAACCGATTTCAATAAGGTAATTCTTCACCAAGTTCATAGAAATTGTAATAAGGTAGTTGATTTGTGTGCTACTTTAGCTTTAGATACAAAATTTTACTTTGATAGCTCTTCTTTTGCTAACATTCCTCCTTCTCTTTGTTTTTTGTTGAAGAAGGAATGTGAGCTTTTTCTTTAGTTTGTAAATAGCTTTCTTTTTTAATTTCAAATTGCATTTCTCAAAAAAAAAAAAAAAGACAATTAAATTAAGATGTGAGTGTGGATCGTTATATTAAATTAAATAAAGTATTTTTTATGATGGACCATTAACTACAAACTTTATATTTATATGTGATTGATCATAATATAATTGTGCATAGAGCTGATAAAGACTTTGCAAGTCAATTGTATGTACTCATACATAGACTACTCCAACTAAAATATAAATATGAGAGAGAGCACCAATAGTTGTAATGAAAAAAAAAAAAGCAATTAAGCTAATGAATATTCAGGTGCATGAAATTCCACACCCTTATATGAATGCTTAAAGAAGGTTTTATTAATCTACATTAGTAAAGAGTGGTTTAAATGTTGCGGATCTATTTTCATGGATTATGATTTTGATGATAACAAACACTCTTATTGCAAACACTCTTATTTCTCTACAACTGCCTTAGCTACTAACATTTCAGGTCCACACAATCAGAGTGCAATTTGGAACCAGCTCAAGATTGGGTTAGACTAGGTCTGAGTTAGTTTGTACCCTTTTTCCTTCATTGAGTCTATTGTATTTGGTGTGGCTCTTAATGATTTATAACTTAGAAGATTTTCTGACTATTCCCTAGAGTTTTCTATTTTTGGTAACATCATCCGGGATGATATTTATATCGTCTTGGACGATCAGTTCAAAAATAGAAACCCTAATATGGGCATCCTCCTCATTAAGGCAGTCATCATTAAGCGGATTGGCCTGGACAATACTTGTATCGGCCAGGATGATAAGCTCAATTAAGAAAGAATCAGCCGCCATAATCAGCTTAGATATTTTTTATTTCAGGAAATTGGCCATGACGATATACCCATCGTCCAGGATGATCTAACTCAATTATGCCTAAATTAATCTGGAATCTTTGGAAAGCATTAAGGGCTGATTGATACGATCACATCGGCCGAGCCGATTGTAGGATCGACCAGGATGATGTCCTGGATGATTTACATCGTCCATCATCTATTCCGGGTGATGATCAGGATCATTGAAATCAGTTTTAAACTAATCGGCCAGGATGACATAATCAATTTTCTTTTGATTATCCCAAATCATCCCTGGCTGATTGAGCTTAATTTATACTGATCGACCAGAACGATATGCCTATCATCCTGGATGATAATATTGATAACTTGCATTAATGAGTTTGTTTTGAGATCTTCTATTTAAGCTTTTGCATGACACTTTTATAAGTGTCCTTGGTAGCCATTATAGCTTCATTCTTGAGGGAGAAACTTGAAGAGAGAGCTTAAAAGATAGTTAGAAAAGGGTGGAGTTTAAGAGGGAGAAGATCCTGTGAGGAGGGACTCAAGGAAGTGTGGAGGGGGTTCCACACGGTTACTCTGACAAGCTCGCACCTGAAAACCATCAGATTCAAAGCTTATCTTGAGGGAAGTTCACTAAAGAAGAAGATCTCCTTGGTGTCAAAGGACCAGGCGACTCCGCCACACCTAGGAAAGTGGAAGTGATTTTGTAAAGGCTTCTCCACCTAGCTGTAGGGGCTAAAGGAGAGACACTTAGTTTAGTGCAATACTTGGAGGGTGCCTCCAAGTAGTGGACGTAGGTCAAGATTTGAGCGAACCACTATAAATCTGTTGTGTTCTTTCCTTTATTACTTCCGCATTTATTTTTCTACATTGTGTTTCTCATTGCGGAGAATCTTGCTTTTGGTTTTAAGTTTGAGTTTTGTTTTAAATATCGATTCACCTCTCTCTCTTAATTAGCCTTGGATTAGTTCATAGGGCTTAACATCCATAACAAACTTTTAAATGGTATTAGAGTGGGATTCATAAAAATAAGTTTATGAACTTTTGATTCATGGTTAATTTTTCTAATCGTAATATTATAGAAGGTTATTAAATCACCAAACTACCTTTATTTGAAAATATTATATTTGATTTTTGGAAAATTCGCATGTCTACTTTCTTGCAATTGATTGATTTTCATATGTGGAATATGATTTTAAATGGTTATTCATTACCATCACGGATTTTAGATGGAGTTAAAACTAATATTCCTTTTAATCAATGGAATATGGAAGAACAAATCAATGCTCAATTGAATGCAAAATCTTTAAATTGCTTTTTCTGTGCTTTAAATTATGAAGATTTTATGTTAGTATCCACATGCACTACTGGTAAGGAAATTTGGGATAAACTACACACTATATACAAAGGCACTAGTTAAATCAAGCAATCCAGGTTGAATATGTTAATGCATGATTATGAAATGTTTTCATGAAACCTTATGAAATGATCTTAGACATGTATACTAGGTTTATTCAAATTGTTACATCAATGCATGCTTTAGGTAAAGAATTTTTCAATTTTGAAAAAGTTAAAAAATTCTTCATTATCTACTAGATAAGTTTGATGCTAAAGTTGTTGCTATTTGTAAATCAAAGAATTTGAATGAGTATTCTATTGATAATTTGATTGGCTCACTCATTACCAACGAGCAAAGTTTGAGTCAAAGACTTTTGGATGCATGTGAAATGCTAGTACTAAAAGCTGAAGACATAGAGAAAAGTGACTTAATAAATGATGAAAGTGATGAGTTATCAAGCCCACTAAAGCACAAGCATAAGCATCAACAAAAGTGGAATAAAGGTAAAAATGGTAAGAATGTCAAAATTGCTTCTGATGTTATTTGCTTTTGATGTAGGAAGCTTGAATATATGAAAAATCAGTACCCTAATTTAAGTACTCTTTTTGGAAAGGAAAAGGGTAAAACAAAGTAAATTATAAACTGGTCAAATAATGAAAAGCAAAAAATTTCTTGGGCAGACCTAGTTTCTGAAGCATCGGAATAGGAGCAAGATGGTGCTTAAACCTTTATTTGTATTTTTTATGGTTTGCATGTTTTGTTTTGTTCTTTTGTTTTGTAATTTTCTATTTTTTATTTATCTTTTCTTTCTTTTCCTTTTTCAGTTTCTCTCTGATCAACACACACGATCACTTTTCTAAAAATGAAAAATCTATCTCCTGTATTTTTCTTAAATTCCTATCAAAGTTGTGGTTGATTTATCTAAAAACAGTTAGAGGAAGGAAACTCATGATTTTGTTTCTCTTTATCTCTTCTTAAAGAGGTTATTTTACTTTTAATTCAAAATCTTTTTCATATTTTAAATTGGATTTTGAAACTGATCATTTTCATCTCCCTATAATTTTTCTATCGAATAGGAATATTTTGCAAGATAGTTAAATCCACCTCAAAATTTTCTTAATCAAGTAGTTCGTTCTGTCAATAATATGGGTTTACTTTAGTTTTTAAAATAAAAGAAAGAAAGCATATTTTTATTGAAAAAAAAAGTGGCCAATGATGCCAAACCAAAAGATGCGCAATGACACCAAATTGAAAAAAAAAATACAAAGTGTATTAAAATTAAAAGATGCTCAAAAAGAAATTCAAGTAATAAAGTGCATAAAATAAGCCAAAAAATATATGCTTATTTTTTTTTATACTACTTAAAGCTTAAGAAAATACTTGATATGTTCGAAACTTGTGCTTGAAAATCATGGTTTCTGACTCAGTAATTCGTGCATTGATCTTCTATTAGATATATTTTATGGAAGGAGTTTTGGAAAAATTAGTTTTTTTTTCTAATTTATTCCCTTATTTAGATATTGGATTAAAAACTTTTTGAGCCTTATAAAGAACTTGAGCTTGGATTAACAATTTATGAATTTCTTACTTTTTTTGGATTATGCATTGTCTATGCATTCCTTACTAAGTTTTTGAATAAAATCAAGAGGTAACTTTCACATTTTAAGAATATTTGTTTTGTTCAGTAAGATAAGGGATCATTTTTGGTGTTTATTACTCTAATTATTTGTACCCCTCCTCTTTTTTAATAATGTCAAAGGGGGAGAACGTACTGTTGATTATGTGTCCTTTTTCTTATTTTTTTTTCTTTCAAAAACAAAAAAAAAACAACAAAAAATTCTTTTTTCTCCCCTATTTTTAAAAGTTTTTTCTAGTGAGGGGGAGATTAGGAGAAAATGTTTTTCTCATTTATAAATTCAAATTGTAATGTTTGTCATCATCAAAAATGGGGAGATTATTGTGAATTTGTTTTCATGAATTATGATTTTTATGATAGCAAACACTCTTATTGCAAACACTCTTATTTCTCTATGACTGTCTTAGCTACTGACATTTCAGGTCCACACAATCAGACTGCAGTTTGGAACCAGCTCAAGATTGGGTAGACTAGGTCTGAGTCAGTTTGTACCCTTTTTCTTTCCTCGAGTCTATTATATTTGGTGTGACTCCTAATGCTTTGTAACTTGGAAGATTTTCTTATTGTTCCCAAGAGTTTTTATTTTTTGTAACATCGTTCGGAATGATATTTATATCGGCTTGGATGATCTGTTTAAAAATAAAAACCCTAATTAAGGCATCCTCCTCATTAAGGCAGCCATCATTAAGCGGATCGGCCTGGATGATACTTGTATCAACCAGGATGATAAGCTCAATTAAGAAAGAATCAGTCGCCATGATCAGTTTAAATAATATTTATTTTAGGAAATTGGCCAAGATGATATACCCATCGTCCAGGATAATCTAACTCAATTATTCCTAAATTAATCTGGTATCTTTGGAAAGCATTAAAGGCTTATTGATATGATCACATCGGCGGGGTCGATCGCAGGATCGATCGGGATGCTGTCCTGGACAATTTACATCGGCCATCATCTATTATGGGCGATGATCAGGATGATTGAAATCGATTTTATACTAATCAGTCAGGATGATATCTTATTGGCCTGGACGATGTAACCAATTTTCTTCTGATCTTCCCGGGATGATTGAGCTTAATTTATACTGATCAGCAAGGATGATATGCTTATCTTCATGGATGATAATGCCGGTAACTTACATTAATGAGCTCATTTGATATATTCTTTTTAAGCTTTTGCATGACACTTTTTATAAGTGTCCTTGGTAGCCATTGTAGCTTCATTCTTGTGGGAGAAACTTAAAGAGGGAGCTTGAAAGGGAGTGAGGAAAGGGTGGAGTTTGAGACAGAGAAGATCATATAAGGGGGGACTCAAGGGAGTGTAAAGGGGGTTCCACACGGTTTCTCCGGCAAGCTCTCACATGAATACTGTTGGATTCAAGGCTTGTCTTGAGGGAAGTTCACCAAAGAAAAAGATCTCATTGGTGTCAAAGGACCCGGCGACTCTGCCGCACCGGGGAAGATGGAAGTGATTTTGTAATTGCTTCTCCGCCTAGATGTGGGGGATAAAGGAGAGACACTTAGTTTAGTGCAATACTTGGAGGGAGCCTCCAAGGAGTGGACGTAGGTCAGGTTTGATCGAACCATTATAAATCTGGTGTGTTCTTTACTTTATTACTTTCGCATTTATTTTTTTTATTGTGTTTCTCATTGTGGTGAATCTTGGTTTTGGTTTTAAGTTTGAGTTTTGTTTTAAATACCAATTCACCTCTCTCTCTTAATTAGCCTTGGGTCGGTTCATAGGGCTTAACATCCCTAACGAACTTTCAAGTGGTATCAGAGCGGGACTCATAAAAACAAGTTTTTAAAAACTTTTGAACTTTTGATCCATGGCTAATTTTTCTAATCGTAATATTGCGGAAGGTTATTCAATCAATATACCACCTTTGTTTAAAAATATTACATTTAATTTTTGGAAAATTTGCATGTCTACCTTCCTGCAATCGATTGATTTTCATTTGTGGCATATGATTTTAACTTATTATTCATTACCGTCACGAGTTTTAGATCGAGTTCAAACTAAAATTCCTTTAAATCAATGGAATAGGGAAGAACAAATTAATGCTCAATTGAATGCAAAATCTTTAAATTGCTTTTTCTGTGCTTTAAATTCTGAAACTTTTATGTTAGTATCCACATGCACTACTGGTAAGGAAATTTGGGATAAACTACACACCATATACGAAGGCACTACTGAAATCAAGCAATCCAGGTTGAATATTTTAATGCATGATTATGAAATGTTTTCCATGAAACCTTATGAAACAATCTTAGACATGTATATTAAGTTTATTCAAATTGTTATATCAATGCATGCTTTAGGTAAAGAATTTTCAAATTTTGAAAAAGTTAAAAAAATTCTTCATTCTCTACTAGATAAGTTTGATGCTAATGTTGTTGTTATTTGTGAATCAAAGAATTTGAATGAGTATTCTATTGATAATTTGATTGGCTCACTCATTGCCTACGATCAAAGTTTGGGTCAGAGACTTTTGGATGCAGGTGAAACGATAGTACTAAAAGCTGAAGACATGGAGAAAACTGACTTAATAAATGATGAAAGTGATGAGTTATCAAGCCCACTAAAGCACAAGCATAAGCATCAACAAAAGTGGAATAAAGGTAAAAAAGGTAAGAATGTCAAGATTTTTTTTGATGTTATTTACTTTGGATGTGGGAAGCTTGGACATATGAAAAATCAGTGCTCTAATTTGAGTACTCTTCCTGCAAAAGAAAAGGGTAAAACAATGTAAATTATAAACTTGTCAAATAATGAAAAGCAAAAATTTCTTGGGTCGGACTAGGAGCAAGATGGTGCTTAAACCTTTATTTGTATTTTTTATGTTTTACATGATTTGTTTTGATCTTTTATTTTTGTGATTTTCTGTTTTTTATTTATCTTTTCTTTCTTTTTCTTTTTCGGTTTCTCTCTGATCAACACACACGATCACTTTTCTAAAAATAAAAAATCTACCTCTTGTATTTTTCTTGAATTCTAATGAAAGTTAAGGTTGATTTCTCTAAAAATAGTTAGAGGAAGAAAACTCATGATTTTGTTTCTCTTTCTCTCTTCTTAAAGAGGTTATATTACTTTTGATTCAAAATCTTTTTCACATTTTAAATTGGATTTTAAAACTGATCTTTTTCATCTCCCTACATTTTTTCTATTGAATAGGAATCTTTTGTTAGATTGTTGAATCCATCTCAAAATTTTCTTAATCAAGTAGTTCGTTCTATCAATAATATGGGTTTACTTTAATTTTGAAAATATAAGAAAGAAAGCATATTTTTGATTGAAAATAAAAAAATAAAAATAAGTGGCCAATGAGGCCAAACCAAAAGATGCGCAATGACGTCAAATTGAAAAAAAAAATACACAAAGTGTATTAAAATTAAAAGATGCTCAAAGAGAAATTAAAGTAATAAATGGCATAAAATGAGCCCACAATAAATAAATAAATAAATATATATATATATATATATTGAAGAAAATGCATAAAATTGCATTAAAAGAAAAAAGAACTAAATCAACAAACTAAGAACTCTCCATACCAGATTCCTCCTTTAAAATAGACATAAATAAAGGAGGAATGTTATCTAAAGTAATGTATTCCCAAATAAAAGAACTCATAATCTCATAGTTAGCACATAAGTCTGCTAACTTGTTACATTTTATATCAACATAATTGAAAATAATCTGAGGAAACCCATCAAAAGTTTGAATGTTACCATATTTTGAGGATTGTTTTGAGTCTTGCAAGAACGTCATCACATTAGCATTGTCTCCTTCAATAATAATGCCCTTATATTTGAACATCCAATCCTTTATCACTTCCTTGATTGATTGAGTAGCAAGAAGCTCCATAGTAGAAATATCCCAATGAACATAAGGTTTGCCAAATGCCAATAGAAATCTACCTTGGTGATCACGAACCACAACACCAATTCCCACTTTATAAGAAGGTAGAAGGGAAGCATCCACATTAAATTTAAGACAATCGGGTGGAGGGGGATGCCAATGGATATTAGACAGCCATGAAGGCTGGTTTGCATCCCATTTACCCGAGAAATTAATAGATGTTTTAGCCATAATTGATGAATAGCTCACTGCATTAGCACCAATAATCATTGAGTTGTCTTCTTAACCATTATGAATAAATTATTCCTAGATTTCCAAGTGAAGAAAGTCACATTGCAATAAAGGTTTATATATATATATATATATATATATATGCTTATTTTTTCTTATACTACTAAAAGCCTAAGAAAATCCTTGATATGTTCGAAACATGTGCTTGAAAATCATGGTTCCTTACTCTGCAACTCGTGCATTGATCTTCTATTAGATATGTTTTATGGAAGGAGTTTTGGAAAAATTAATATTTCTTTTTTTCTAATTTATTTCTTGATTTAGATGTTGGAATAAAAAGTTTTTGAGCCTTATAAAGAACTTGAGCTTGGATTAACAATTTATGAATTTCATACTTTTTTTGGATTATGCGTTGTCAATCCATTCCTTACTAAGTTTTTGAATAAAATCAAGAGGTAACTTTCTCATTTTAAGAATAATTGTTTTGTTCACTAAGATCAGGGATCATTTTTAGTGTTTATTTTTCTGATTGTTTGTGCCCCTTCTCTTTTTTATAATGTCAAAGGGGAAGAACGTACTGTTGATTTTGTGTCCTTTTTCTTATTTTTTTTCTTTCAAAAAATAAAAAATAAAAACAACAAAAATTTCTTTTAACTTCCCTATTTTTAAGGTTTTATTCTAGTGAGAGGGAGAATAGGAGAAAATGCTTTTCTCTTTTGTAAATTCAAATTGTAATGTTTGTCATCATCAAAAAGGGGGAGATTGTTGTGGATCTATTTTCATGGATTATGATTTTGATGATAGTAAATACTCTTATTGCAAACACTCTTATTTCTCAAATACTTCCTTAGCTTCTAACATTTCAGGTCCATACAATTAGACTGCAATTTGGAACCAGCTCAAGATTGGGTAGACTAGGTCTGAGTTAGTTTGTACCCTTTTTCCTTCCTTGAGTCTATTGTATTTGGTGTGGCTCCTGATGCATTGTAACTTGTAAGATTTTCTAACTGTTCCCTAGAGTTTTATATTTTTGGTAACATCGTCCAGGATGATATTTATATCAGCCTGCATGATCGGTTCAAAAATAGAAACCCTAATTAGGGCATCATCCTCATTAAGGCAGTCGTCATTAAGCGGATCAGCCAGGATGATACTTGTATCGGCCATGACGATAAGCTCAATTAAGAAAGAATAAGCTGCCATGATCAATTTAGGTATTCTTTATTTTAGAAAATCAACCAGGACGATATACCCATCGTCCAGGATGATCTAACGCAATTATGCCTAAATTAATATGGTATATTTGGAAAGCATTAAAGGCTAATTCATACAATCACATCGGTCGGACTGATCGCAGGATTGGTCGAAATGATGTCCTGGATGATTTATGTTGGCCAACATCTAATCCAGGCGATGATCAGGATGATTGAAATCTGTTTTAAACTGATTAGTCAGGACAATATCTTATCAGCCTGGACGATGTAACCAATTTTTTTATGATCGTACCAAATCATCCCGAGATGATTGAGCTTAATTTAAAATGATTGGCCAGAATGATATGCCTATCATCCTAGACGATATTGTCGGCAACTTATATTAATGATCTCATTTTGAGATATTCTATTTAAGCTTTTGGATGACACTTTTTGTAAGTGTCCTTGGCAGCCATTGTAGCTTCGTTCTTGTGGGAGAAACTTGAAGAGAGAGCTTGAAAATGAGTGAGGAAAGGGTGGAATTTGAGAGGGAGAAGATCTTGTGAGGGGGGACTCAAGGGAGTGTGGAGGCGGTTCCACACGGTTGCTCCGGCAAGCCTGCACCTGAATACCGTCGGATTCAAGACTTGACTTGAGGGAAGTTCACCAAAGAAGAAGATCTCCTTGGTGTCATAGGACTCGGCGACTCCGCCGCACCGAGGAAGGTGGAAGTGATTTTGTAAGGGCTTCTCCGTCTAGCTGTGGGGGCTAAAGGAGAGACACTTAGTTTAGTGCAATACTTGGAGGGTGCCTCCAAGGAGTGGACGTAGGTCAAGGTTTTACTGACCCAGTATAAATCTGGTGTGTTCTTTCCTTTATTACTTCTGCATTTATTTTTCTTCATTGTGTTTCTCGTTATGGTGAATCTTGGTTTTGGTTTTAAGCTTGAGTTTTGTTTTAAATACTGATTTACCTCTCTCTCTTAATTAATCTTGGGCCGGTTCATAGGGCTTAACCTCCCTAATGAACTTTTATTAAATAATTTAAAGAATAAGTGAATAATGATTGACTGAAATCTTAATGTCATGACCAATGTTTTTTTTTTTTTTTTTTTGAAGAACTGCATAATGCATTAAAAGGAAAAAAAAGAGTACAAAAGACTAAGTGATATAAGATCTATCACTTCCCTCCTTAACAAAGAATAAAAGGTAGGAGGTACCTTATTTACTTCTAGAACATCCCAAAGAAAATTATCTCTTAAAGCATGGTTAGCACACCAATGAGCTAACTTATTACAGTTTCTATTAACAAATTGAAAATGGATCACCTGAAACCTTTTAAGAAAGTCCAAGACCTCTTTAGAAGCTTCATCCATTAGACATTTGTCCACCTTTGTCAAGTTCTTAATATGAGACATAACATTGGCATTGTCTCCTTCCACTATTATGCCTTTAGCGTTAAACATCCAATCATCAATGACATTATAGATTGACCGAACAGCCATCCATTCAAGTGTACCTATATCCGAATGTATAAGTGAAAAACCAAAAGATAAGAGCATTCTACCTTTGTGGTCTCTAAAGATCCCACCAATCCCAGCTTCATTAGAGCATTGAAGAGAAGCATCTATGTCTACTTTAATCAATTCGGGTGATGGGGGATGCCAAGAAGAAGAAATCAGCTCATGTTGGTTAGCACCCTAGTGGTCTGAATGAAAATAAGAAAAAGAAGTAGATGCATATGTAATGGCATTTGTTACAATGGTGCCGTCATCCATCTCTTTTCCTTTGTGAATTAACAAACTTCTACTCTTCCAAGAGTTAAAAATAAGGAGCAATAGAGATTCTGTAAAAAAGGGATGACCTTTCCTTGATTTTTCAAATAAGAAACAACCTCATTCAAATCATTTAGGATAGGTAATTGAAACACCCAACTGTTGGCTTTATTTATAAGCATTTTTAGTTTCAAGCATGTAGCAGCCACATGCTCTCCATTTTCAATTAAAAAACAACCTCTAGGATAGAGGTTACATCCAATAAACCTTATATATAACAAGAAATCCGTAGTAGGTAAAGCATTTTTTAAAAGCCTCCACCAAAAATGAGAAACACGAGGATTTAATTTTAGCTTTTTAAAGTAGCTCCAATTATTAAGTAATGAGATGTCAACCTCAACCTTATCAAAATTAGCTATTTTTACCAAAGCTGATATGGTTTTACCAGAATGTACCTTCAAAAATTCCAATTTGTCTTCAAGATTATCCCCCTCAATCTTCAAATTGCAGATTTGCTTGACTAGTTCATCCCCAAAGTATTTGTGAAGTTCTTTTTCATTCCAATTTCCTTCCGCAATGAAACTTGAAAGGTCACTAAGGTTGTCAATCTCAAATGAAATAAAGGTAGGCCAACTTTCCATTCTTCTATCAAATAACCAAATGTCCTTCAAAATATTTGTGGACGCCCCATCTTTAATCTTCCATCTCACAATTTGTTTTAAAGCTTTAGCTCCACTAAGAATTATCTTCCAAGTTGAAGAATTGTTCTGTCTTCTTTCATTATTATAATTAATTTTACCATACTTAGCTGATATGGTTCTACTAAGAAAAGAATTTGGCATGTTTAAGAACTTACAAGCCAATTTGCTCTAAGAGGTTCTACTGATTGAACTGCAGAATTGATACCAAGCCCTCCTTGATTCTCCGATTTGCAAACTTCAGTCCAAGCTACATAGTGCAAACCATTATCTCCATTTTTTTTATTTCATAAAAAACCTCTGCATAACTTATCAAGTTTTTTGAGCATAGATAACGACACCAATGATAGTGTAGAGTAGAAGACGTGTAAAGCTTGAATCACAGATTTAATGAGGGTAATTCTTCCAGCCGTTGAAATGGATTTTTTCCCCGAAACATCCATTTTACCAGCAGCTTTTTCCAAAATGTAAGAAAAATCTCATGCCACAAGCCGCCTCAAAGCTATCTTATTCCCTAAATAACTGAACTCTTTGACTTCTTTGATTCCCAAGAGCATTGATATACTCCTTTTCCTTCTTCTTTTCATAAATTTGCTGAAAATTATGGAAGACTTGTTAATGTTAATGACCTGCCCAATCTAGCTGCAATACTCCACCACAATCTTCTTAATTTTCATTAAATTTTCTTCTTTAGCATTGGAGAAAATTAAGATGTTATCGGCATATAATAGGTGTGAGATCCTTGGAGCTATGGAAGCAACCTTTAACCCCAAATTTTTACCAAGAAAAGCATTTGTAAGTAATTGAGAGAAAAGAATGAAAAGATGGGGGGATAAAGGACATCCTTGCCTAAAACCACATTTCCCTACAATTTTATCCAAGACCACTCCATTAACTTGAACCAAGAAAATTGGATCTGTGACACAATCCATTATTAGATTAGAAAAATTAGTAGGGAAGCCAAATAAAACCAAGATTTGCTTAAGGGTATCCCATGCCATACTGTCGTATGCTTGTTCCATATCAAGTTTCATTGCCACCGTTCCACTTTTCGACTTTGAAAATCTAAACTTATGGAAAAGTTCTTGTGCTAGAAGCATGTGATCAGATAAAGCTCTACTTTTGATAAATGCTACTTGCTCATCCGTTACAAGGCAATGAATGACTTTCAATAATCTATTTAATATGATCTTAGCCACAATTTTATAGATGGACATACAAAGGCTTATAGGCCTAAAATTGGATGGAGCTAAAGGGTTGCTTACTTTTGGTAAAAGAATTACCAAAGTTTTCTTCCAATAAGAAGATATTTTACCTGAAGTGAAGAAAAGTTGCATGGCTTTCCACACATCCCTCCCTACAATATTCCAGTAAGCTTTGAAAAAACAAATAACTAATCCCATCTATTCCAGGTGCAATATTGTTGCCAAGCTCCTTAATCACAATTTCAATTCCTCTTGAGTAAATGCAGCCTCAAGTAATTCACAATCACCTTGGTTCAAGACGTTTTAAAAAATAAGCCAATTTGTTAAGATACTTCTTCTATACTTCCATTTCTTCATAAAAAAACTAAGAAAAACAGTCTCTTATTATGGCCGGATCTTCAATTATAACACCATCCTCATTTTTCAGTTGCTTAATAGAGTTGGCATTTCTCCTTCCATTTGTAAAAGAGTGAAAGAAAGAAGAGTTCAAATCTCCTTCTTTCATCCATTTAGCTTTTGCTCTCTGTTTCCACTAGGTATTTAATCTTGTAAGAGTAGAATTAAATTCAGAAATTTTTTTTCTCAGGATCATACCTTTGCTGGCCGAGAAAACCTGATCAGAAGCTTCTTCCAGCTGTAATTCTTCTATTTCCTTCTTCAAGTTCTTCTTTAATACTTCTAGATTTTGGTGTTTTGCCTTACTCCAAAAAAATAAGGCTTTTAACACTCTATTCATCCTTTTATTAAGGGCTTCCATGTCATTACCTCTCATTGGTTTAGCCCAGGATTTTCTTACCACCGAAGTAGCTGCTGCATAAGAAAGCTAAACGTCTTCAAATTTTTGTAATCTACTTCCATTAGATGGTTGATTAAACATCTTCAAAACTATGGGGCAATGGTCAGAGGCGATTCTATTCAGATGCCTTATTGAAGGTTGATTGCATTGTTCCAATGCCTTTGAATTCAACATGCATCTATCTAGCCTTTCTAGTATCCTGGCACTTCCACTTTTATTATTACACCATGTAAATTTAGAACCAAGAATACTTACATCATGCAATTCATTCCTATTCATAAAGGATTTCATCTCCATTGGCCCATCTGTGAATGACAATTTTTCCCTCCTTTCTTTTTATCTTGAGAAAGAATACAATTGAAGTCCCCTCCGGCTATAAAAGGAAAATCTTTATTAGCAACTCCATATAGAAATTTTCATAATTCTCTTCTTCTTTGTACTTCTCTGCTACCATATGTAGTAGAAACCTTCAATTTTCCTTTCTTGAAAATCTCCAATTCACCTAAAATGCACTGATCCGAGGAATGTAACAAGGAAAAAACTGCAACATTAGAATTCCAAATCACCATGATACCACCAGAATTTCCTCTGAAAGGATGAAGAATGAAATTCCAATCCTTTTCCAACATTTTACTTAAGTCTTCTTTAGAGAGAGAAGTCATTTTTGTTTCTACAATACCTACAAAGAAAACATCCCATTCTTTTATAAAATCCTTCAAATATAAGGAGGCTTCTTTCTTGTTATCCCCCCTACAATTCCAAAAACTGATGGAATTCATTTGGATTTGAATGGGGAGATACCCCCACCCTTAGTCTTGTTAACACTGTTTCTTGTATGTCTTGATGTTAAGTTTAAAGGTCCCAAGTGTCTTACTTCTTTAGCAAGCTTTATTTTTTGAGAATAAGATTTCCCAATGTTTACATAATTGTTTACTCTATGCAATGATTCACTGTTTTCTTTAACAATTCCTTGAGTATTTGTAGAAACAATCTTATTTTTGACAATCTTCCTTTTCCACTGTAACTTCACTTTCCTCTATTTCTTCTTCCAAGTGTTCCACCTGAGAATTTATACCAATGCCATTTTCACAAAGATCACTTAGTAAGTCAAACTTGTTGCTTGGATCTACAAAAATCGTTTGATTTGAATCAACCTCTGGATTTCCATATGGAGTCCTGTGTTCATTTAAAACTGCAGTTCGAACTGCATTTGAAAATTCATCAACTAAATTCAATGCAGCATCGCCAACATTCTAAATTCCCACTTGATTAGCTTCAGCAGAAGATTTATTGGCAATGTCTTCTTGTTCTAGAAGAGCACCCTTTTGCTCTAAAACATTATTCTAAATTATGAGAATTGAATTATGATAGGGAGTGCTTGAGTTTGCAGATAATCGCTTGGGATCTACCTGAGTTTGCAAGCAACCCTTCCCACTTGATTTATCAGAAATATCAGGATATGGCGTAGAGTTAACACAATTGCTCTTCACCATCATGTTCTGTTTCAATTGGAAATTAATTTGACTTTTGTGCTCCACTGTGTCTTTCTTCTCAATGATTTCACCTCCTTTAATACGGGAATCAACCACAGTAGGCCTTCTTGGGAATTCTTGTGCTGAATTATTCCCTAAGCCATCTGCCTTAGCCATTTTATTAACTACCACATCTGTCACTGGAACAACATTTTTCTTAGAATATTTGAAGGTGTTAGAAATGTTCAACTTGTTACTAAGTTTTGAGAACTTCTTCTTTTTATTGTTAACAAAGATCCACGGCCCATAGGTAGGATTTTTATGAACTTCTTGTACCTTAACAACATTTTTTCTTGTCTCACCGTCTCCTTTCTTTTCCAAAATATTATGGACTTTGTTCAAAGGAATACATTCCTTGTCAACATGTCCAATCTTTCGACATACAAAACAAAAGTTTGAAACTTTTTCATACTCCACTTTTTGAAAAAACCTTTCACACATGCTATCGACCTAAACTCCTAAAGGAAGTGGTTGATTAAGTTTGATCCTCACACAAACTCTAGCAAACTCTCTTCTTCCCCAATGAAACATATTTCCATCTAGCATGATTGGTTTGGCAATTCTTGAAGCAATGGAAGCTACATTATTCTCATCCCAACATTATGATGGTAATTGTGGCATTCTAATCCAAATAGGAGAAGAGAGGCCTTCAATAGAAGAAGAATTGAATTATGGAGTCCATTTATCCATACCTACAATATGTTCATTCACAAACCAAGGCCATCCTGAATGAACAGCTTCTACCATCTCCTCTGAAGTGAAAGAGCACAAAAACCATCCTTTTCCCAATGTAGTGAATTGGAATTGTCCAAATTGTTTCCATTGCTTCCTTAATTCCCATGCCACTATGTTTGAAGGTAAATATCTTCCAAAAACCTTGACTACCAAAGCATTTGATAGTCTTTTAGAATTTTTCACCTCCAAATCTTGATTAAGTTTAACTGCCTTGCCATCTTCCGATAACACCACCTCTTCTTCTTGGAAATCCAATTTGATGTAAGGCTTATTACTCCAAGGATTAACTTGAGCAGCTGCTAATGATTTAGGCAAAACATCATTCATCTTGACTACATCCGATGCTTTTTCCTTGTTCAGGATAGAATGTAGATTATCGTTAACCGAATTCAGCAAATTTTCATTTATCACGCTGCGACATGGTCCAAGGATTGCATTCGAATTCATGAATCGGTTAACAAAAATCTTCATTCCGAAAGTAGACGCATTAATATCCGATGTAGTTTCAGATGATTTCAAATTAATAGGAGTCTCTGTTTCCTCCGAATCTGTAATTTCTATGCCTTTGCCTTCCACATATTTGATCTGCTTTGGCTATGAATTAGAGTTTTCCTTGATCACCAAAGCTCCTTGACGATTCACCCAGTGCGATTTAATCCGTTGTTGAGATTTCACATTTGATAACCCATCTACTGTCTCCATGTTATTTGATTTTCCTATACCAAATAGAGATTTCAACGACAAAAATTGTGTATCGAATTCCGAATACTGACCTCGCCGGACGTTATTGATGATGCTCCTCATCGTCAGATCCTCAAGAGAAGACCTACGATCATATCTGGGACAATCGCCAGCGGAGTGTCGGCGATCCTCCACCGCCATTCCCGTCATCGAACGTTACCACCTAACAAAAATTCAAAAAAACTTACTTTCTCTCTCTACAATCTCAAACTTTCTCTCTCTACAATCTCAGACTTTTTCTCGCCTAATATTATGACTAATGTTGTTTAAAGTTTTATACATAAGAAGAAAGGAGGGAAAAGAAGAAAAATGATGTACCAATTACTAACTCATCTTTTCACTTCATTAAGTTGGAAATAACATGTAAAACTTGAATGGGGATGGAGTAGAAAGTGGAAGTGGAGGTGGTGGACATACATGATAAATTACTTACCAGTACATACTTCACTACAGGAAATTCATCAAATACCGATGGCATTTCTGGTAGTCAAAGGACTATAGGAGTTTTTGGTGTTTTGATAGGGAGATTAGCTGTCGATAATAACCGGCGATTTAGGCACTAGAATTTCTAGTAGACCCTTAGCTTCCTTACATTACACCGATACTTTTTTATATTTAGACACAGTTACTGGCAGTCAAACCATCAGTTTTAAGTTACTTATTTCTAATGGAAACTGTCGCTAGAATTTTTTTTTGTAAGAGCCCTATTTTCTTAACCCTCCCCTTCATCACTGCAGCTCTAGTCGACCTTCCGCCCTTGCCAACACTGACCTTCATCTTCATCACCCAAGCTACAAGTGTTCTCCTTTCCTTTATTGATGTTCTTTCTTGTTGTTATTCCTTTCCCTTGCCCTAGACATAGGAGTAGTAAATTTTGACATGTTTTAAGGTATGCATATGGTTCTACAAACTATATTAAATATGAGTTATGTATTTGGTCTACAAACTATGATTTGAGTTATGCATGAAGGTGAGTTTCCAATCTTTAGAGATTATGCATGTTAGATGAAGGTATTTGAGTTATGCAAGAAAATAAGTTTCCAATCTCAATATTTGCGTTATGCAAAATGCCCTAAAAGAGTTTATTAGTTCTAGTTGTTCTAGGATTTGGACAATATTAATCATTGGAGTCCATTTAGATATGAATGCAAATACCCCAGGTTGGATATGGTTTGTTTGAGTTCAATGGATGTGTTGTAAGGTTTGGAATTTAATCTAATATTCTATGATTGGGTTAATCCTTAGAAAGGCACTTCAATGAAGATTTGTGGTATTTACAGAATTTAGGGTTTATGGTCGAATATGATCAAGAAAGGTTGGCCAAGGGGATTGGGCGAATCAAACAAATTCTCTAATGTATCGAAGGTGATTTTGTTAAACACCAAGGATTATGTTTAGGTTTTAGATTAAATAACCATTTGATTGGCGCACTTGGTATTTATGAAAAAGTTTAGTTTAAGTGGATCCATTGATTTATACTTGAAATTCCTTTAGGAATTAGTAGTAGGAATATGTTAGTCATGTAAGTTCTTTCCAGGCGAAGTCATTAGGTCTCCTTCTTTAGCTCATATAAAAATAAGAAGAATTTTAATTTTGAAGGGATTTTCAAATGAGGAATATGAATTTAATGTTTATTAAACTTAGAACCTAAAAAATGATTGTAAATAAATTTCATGCCTCAACCCATATATATACAAACATGTATGCCTACATCTCTAGAATTCTTTGGAGATATATTTTTGTGTATCATTCATTCTTTACTCATAAGATAAATTTTTGCATATCATTCATGCTTTACTCAAAAGATATATTTTTATGTATTATCATAGGATTATTAATTCAACATCTAAACGACTATCCAAGAAGAAAGATATTGAACATATAACAAATTGTTACAAGAACAAAAATGATTTATAGATAATTTATTGAGGCAGTTGAGACTTTCATTCAAGTTTCATATCAACTACCTTTATCTAAGTTCAATGGAATATTTAGATGTTTATACTCAAAGAACAAAATTAAAGCTTTTCTTAAGCCTGATGATGTTAAGGTATATTTATATTGGTTATGGACCTCACATGGCGAGTATGAGTTACATAGAGATACTCATGTCAATCCATCTGTAGCTTCTAGAATAATATATGAAGATCCATTGCGTATACCATATGAATAACTTATTTTTTATGAAACTTGTCAAAATTTTAGGGTTAACATGGAAGAGAAGTGCATAAATACCCTATACATATTCTTAACACTTATAATACTAGGATAACATAATCTAAAAGTAAAAAATTTTATTTATTTGTAACCATTAATTAATGATCTCAAGTTCTTATGAGAAGAAGGTGTCCTCACCTATGACAT
The DNA here is from genome assembly GCA_016618105.1 of Dendrobium huoshanense. Taxonomy (NCBI): domain Eukaryota; kingdom Viridiplantae; phylum Streptophyta; class Magnoliopsida; order Asparagales; family Orchidaceae; genus Dendrobium; species Dendrobium huoshanense. The sequence continues at coordinate 81,514,995 of CM028345.1, read as the reverse complement.
CTTGATCAAACAAAATTTTCTCCTTAAAACTGTATTTCTTTGGACCATTGGTGATTTTCCAACTTACAGTATATTATCAAGTTGGAGCCCAGCATAGAAGTTAGCTTTCCTTTACGATATGGAGATTCAAATATTTCACACTAAAACATAGAGGAAAAAAATATTTGGTTTGATTATTATCATATGTTCCCTATATTTTGATCATCGGTTTAGAAGAACAAGAATGCATTCATCAAAAATAGAGTTGAGAGGTCACCTCCTCCACGTAGATTAAGTGATTATGACATACTATAGAGACGTTTTGATATTTCATCAATTATTGATTTTCCCATATTATCAGTGTATAAATTTCCTTGATATAGTATTTAACATGATTGGATTAAAAAAATATTTTCTTGACATAGGCATGTTAGAGTATAAATTTGATAAGACATAATATGGATGTTATGCACCTTAAGAAGAAATTTCTAGACAATATTTTTAATACAATCATAGATGTTTAAAGTAAAAGTAAGGATAATATGAAAGCTAGAAAGGACATTAAAGAGTATTGAAGGTGAAAAAAACTATAGCTAGTAACAAACAATAATAGCAGAATAATGAAACTCAAAGCACCATTCTCATTCACGTTGGAGAAAAAAAGTTTAATATGTTAGTGATTTGAAGGTTTAAGAATGCCCCATAGATATGGATCAAATTTGAGTTGATGTGTAGACCATAAATTTGCGAGAATATTTATACTAAAGTCATGACTGTTAGATAATAATGGAGTTACACCTTCAAATTATACTATGTCTATTACCAGATTACATATCAAATCCATTAATAGAGCTTATCCTTTTCTTCAAAGTCCTACTTTTATCTAAACTAAGCAAAAAGGCTTTAAAAAGGACATAAGAGAACATAACAATCATCCTATGAAAGCTAAAAAAAAGTTTTCCCTTTAGATTCTTTGAATTCTATGAACAATCTTCCAGTTCATCTACCATATGAGGCTAGAGTATGAGGACCTATGCAATGTCATTATATGCACCCTTTTAAGAGGTAATACGTTTATTTAATACACTATCTTTAATATTTAAAATCATAATTGATAGTTCTAATCATTTAATAGATATTTGAATTGGTTGAAGAGATATATTAAGAATAAAACATGCCCAAAAGGATTAATATGTGAAGGATATTTGGCTCAAGAAACCACACACTTATTCTCCTACTATTTTGCGCCCCATGTGATAAGTATAAGAGCAAAAATAGTTTATAATATGGACTTTGATATCAAAAAACAATCATATTCTATGCTATATGTTTTTAGAAACCATGTCAAGGCTAGTGGATAATGTGTTGTAAGATTTCTCAGCCATTTAGAAATCAAAACAACATGTTTATATGTGTTACTAAACTACTAGGAAGTTCAACCTATTTTAGAGTAAGTTATTCCACAATGTCTATAAGAAATCATGTTAATTTTTAATTCATAAACATGAATTAAATGATATGTCAATAGGTATTTCATAAGCAATTTATCTTCGACAGATACTACACCTGTTGAGCAACTTATTATAAATGAATTTCCAGAATGATTTAGATCTTACTTGAGTAAAGTCTATATTTTTTTTATTTACTTCTTATTAAATATTAGAAGCCCTAAAATTTTCAACTTTTCTTAGATGTATGACCCCTGTAATAAGGTCTTCAATGAAGGGCTATAAGTACTGGCATGGAGCATAATTTGAAACGCATACACATGGTCAATTTATATAGTTAATGGGTTTAGATTTAATTCTAAGTCATCGAGTAAATGAATAAAACCTAAAAATTAGGGAGTTTGTGTTAGAGGAAATAATCATGAACAAGGAGAGTGTGATTATTATGGTATTCTGGATGAGGTTCTTGAGTTACAGTTCCCAGGAGAAGATGAAATGTTGTATGCTTATTTAACTATCAATGGTACATAATATGTACCTAATAAAGACACAATGGTTCATTCTGCATATAATTTAATAGAGATAAAACATATTAGAAGATACGTGAAGTTTAATCCATTTGTCTTTGTAAGTCAAGCGGTTTAATTTTATTTCAATAAATATCCTAGTAATCATAAAGAAAAGCACGATTGGTTAGATGACATAAAAACTAAAGCACGAGGGATAATTCACCAACAATACGTCATAGCTACTATTCATCAAGAGAATGAGATGTCAGATTGTAGAGCTATTGAAATTAATGTTATTAATTATTTGTTACCTAGGCTAAAATGCAGTTAGAGGATGTGGATAGTTCAACGAGCTCTTTAAGGGGGAATGAGGAAGAAAGTGAAGATACTTTAGAGTGCACTGAAAGCATTTTTGATTCAGATTAGTTCTTGTAGCTTAAGTGACCAAATTTATTGCAATGTAATTAATGTTATAATAACCAAAGTTTTAATCAAATGAATGTTTAGCCAGAACAAGTAGGTAGAATGATAGACAAATCCACTTGAGTTGTAATTCATCCTTATATGATTTTTTTGATTGCTCAGATTGGCAAATTCAACTTTACTTCTTTGAAAGATATTTGAAATGAATTTTAATGCAAAATATAATCTTGTCTAAAAAACACTTAATGTAAAATATATCTTATATACATGTTTGAGAATAAATTTTACAACAAACACACCATCTTATACTAAACATAATCCTGTAATAACAAGCAACTTTTGAAAGGACAGTATGCACACAATGAAAGGTAAATTATTTATACATTTTAGCAATATAAATGATATTTGGAAGATGATTTGTTATGTGTAAATTATTCATACATTCTAGCAAATCTTTATATCTATTACATCTTTATTCATAAGTTTCCATATTTGTTGCAATTTTATTGTTACTAAATTTCATTAAATATAAATTAATTTGTTATTTTACTTCAAATGGCTTCATTTGAAGAGTGACTTCATAGATTCATTACATTAATGTTTGTTTATAGTAAGAAGTTGAGTAGTTGACCAATAGGTCTAAACAGAGTGATCAAGGTCAAGGTCAGAGAGTTCCACTAGAGGCATGAGTTTTATCACCACCACCAGAAAGTCAGCATAAGTTCCTCATTGAATAGGGTCAAGTACAGATAGATCTACCTATGGTTAGCGTACCAAGCCATACTGGGTACTTCCTGACTCCTACATCCATAAATCCTTAATTTCCCTCTCTAGACCATACACATTCAGCTTCTTTATATCCATATTACTCGCCACCAACATCATAAATAGCTCCATTAACCTACCCCTACCCTCCTAACCATCACCCCTATTATTACCCACCTCTTATGCAGCCAGAACATGGTGAACCATCAACACAAGCAGAGGTTGGGGCTTGGGAGACTACATCAATAGAGGAAAAGCATGTATACATAAAGCCTAAGGGTGATATGTAAGTCCATTTATTTTATAAAGTTATAATATTTTAATATATTATGTACTAAAAAAAATTAACCTACAACATCAATCCCCAAGGTAGGCTACCCACAAGATTCATGATATCATACAGAGTAATTATGTTGCTCCTTACTTATCGTGGAAGAAAATCCTAAAGGATGTTATGGATATGTGGTTCAAAGAATTTTAGGTATATTTATTTGGCATTTCTTAAAATTTTTTATTCCATTTGTATTAAATTTTTTTATTTCTATGTTTTATAGAAATATTTTTGGTGGTTCCCTGAGCATGGTTTGAGGATCAGAACAAATTTTGAGAAAAGAGTCTATACTCATCTTAAGGAATTATTCATGGACATTATAAAGTCTATGAATCATCCATTATGGATTGGTGAGAGAGTATGGACTGATTTGAGCAGAGTTTGGGAGAGTCATGATATCAGCAAACTGAGAGAGCAAAATAAAAAAAATAGAGCATCTAAATGTGGGTTTTGGAAGCTATCTTGATATGGGTGGTTCAATAATTCAAATTAAGCATAATTGTTGATTGGTAAAAGATTATTTCAATTAGTTTTATAAATATATGTACATTTTTTTATTATACTCTTTATTTGTATAAAGAGTATCTTATTCCGGAGCCGGCACTATTAGAGTTGCATACAAGGACTCATCAACTTCAAGCTTATCATTAGTGAGCTGATGAGAAGGCGAGAAAAGCTCACATGAGAATAATTTTTTGAGTTATAAGAAATAAACATAAAATTTATTTTATGGATTTATTCACATAGAATGAAATTATATGACTTCAGAAGAGCCAGCCGTCTACTAGTGAGGGATCATCTTCAGGATCGACCTAGTATTTTGAGTAACACACAAGGTTAATAGCTGTTGGAGGAAGGCAAAGGGGGTTACTTAAGTTCGCATTGATATGCTTTTGAGGGCAGTACATCTACTACATCATTTTATTATGCTAGTGGATTTGAAGAAATCATCCGCCAAAGCTATTTTGAAAAGATAGATATAGGAGATAAGACAAATTCAAGCTATGATGCAGGCCGAGCTGCCATCATATCTAGCTGAAATTCATAAGAAAAAGGAGCAGGAGCCTATGCATGAATCACAGGGAAGCAAGGACCCAGGTGTTGATTAGATTTAATTTAATGTTCAAATTTTTGTTGGAGTTTGAAGAGCTAACTTTTGTTTGAGAACATAAGGATGTGAAACTTTTATTATAATTGAAATTTATGCTTTATAGTTTGTTTAACAAGTTGAAGCTTATGTTTTCCAATGTATAAATATTTTTGTATGAATTTTATGTTTTAAACTTCTCAAGCATCTGTTGATTGTGAATATTGTGTTAGTGTATATTATTTTATTTATATTATTTAGGAGCTATACGTGCAAATTGTGAAAATGTGGTAGGACAGAGGGGGGCTATCAAATGTTTTTAGATAATTCGGGTTTTCGATGGCATAGCCACCAAAATATTCAATACTAGATTACTTTTTCAAGCCGCTGGAATACAAGATAAACTGTCGATTATTAGCAACGATTTTTTTATAGTTTAACAGCCAGAAATTTTGGAGCAAAAAAAAACCATCGGTACAACAATTTTTTGCCGGAAAAATGTTTAATTCTGCCAAAAAAGTCTTCTGTAACGGCCAATTTTCCCGTAGTGCATAAAACTTTACATTACAAAGGAAGGTGATATAAGATAATCGCTTAGCAATATACAAAAGAGTCAAGCAAATATTTTTAATTTATTTAAAGAGGAAAATGAGCAATAAGTATTGGACTAGCTAGGGATTTAATATTCATCAAGAAAAAGGCATATGTTATTAGATCCATGTGTTATTGATTCCTTCTACATGAGTAATGATGAGTAATAATTATCTTACAAGATGCCTTAATTGTTACTACTATTTGACAATTCAAAGATAGAAAGATAGAACTGGATAGTGGAAGTCCGATGTTGATTGTGCAGTTGAATATTACCAAAAGACCTTTGGATCAAGTAACTTCATGTTGGATGAGTTATTTGATAAGCCCTGCAAATAAAAAATCTTTCACAAAATAAAGCAAAGAGGAAGGACTCCTTTAAGTTTCTTGACAAAACCCTAAAATTCATCATGAATGAGGGAAACTTTCTTTTAAGTACTTGACTAAGGTAGAATTCATATATTGTCAATGAGTTGAAATAATGTACATCGGAAGATCTATGAGATTTCACTCTCTATAAAAGCAAAAATATTGTATGACTCTCATTACTATTACATTTAATGTAGATTTTGTAGATAATAATGAGTTTGTTTTATCATTACATTCTTATATTATATGAGATGTAAGGTTTATTGATAGGAATGAATTTTCTCCTCTACTTATGCTTAAAATTTTGATGAGGGCCACCATAGTTGAATTATTAATGTTTGAAGTAATGTTAGCCTTATAAAATTTTAAACAAAAAGTTAAGTATTGTTAATAGTTCTTGTACATATAATATGATGAGTGTTTTACATTTTATTTGTAGTGGTGACTACTGAATGCAAGCACTAGAATCTACCATATTCCTAATTTAAAGAAAAAAGATCATTTGAAAGTTTTAGTTGATTGCAAAAAAATTTACATGGACTACTAATGAGAAAATTTATTTTATGACAATGAAGATCCATAGGTCCATTCAAAATGAATTGCTTGCTTATTCTTTCAAACATTGCTTTCCATTGTTCTTAATATTTATTAGGTGTTTTATGATTGCTTATAAACTTTTTTAGTTAATTAATCTAATATAAACATTCAAATTTAATCTATTATGATATAGCTTTTCAATTGCATTCATCGTGTTATATCTTTTGAAATTCTCTATGTTGTGCTACGAATGTTGTGTTATATCTCTTGAATAATACTATATTTAAATTTTTTTTTTTTTTGGAGAAAAAGGTTCTGTTTATGAAATATATTTGCTCAGAAAATAATGAAATATTTCTGGTTGCATTGGCGACAACATATCAGCACTAACACAATTTCATTAAAAAATGTCAATGGATGGAAATGAAAAAACGTTAGGATTAGAAAGAGGGGTGATCAGAACCACTGGCTTGATTTACTATATTTAATGTATCTTACAATCTTTTGAGTTATAGTTATTATGATAGCATCCATTTAGCTGTGTATCAATCTTGAAGTTTACTATGTTAAGACTAACTGAATGCTCTTAGGTGTATCTGAAAGAAGAAAATCATGTTCGAACCATAATCACGTAATGCTTAAATCATGATCAAACAATGCTCGAACCTTATTAAGATAGAGCTCCAACCTTTGTTCAAATATTCTTGAAGTATATATGATTCTAATCTCATTCGAACAAACTTTAAATATAATTCATATCTAGATTAAAAATGATTTGAACCTTGTTTGAATTTGTCAATAGAAATGGATTTTAAATAAGCAGTTCTTGTCAAAAGTGGAGATATTTTTTCCGGAACAATTTTCTTCGTGTATATATATATATATATATATATATATATATATATATATATATATATATATATATATATATATATATATATATATATATATATATATAAAAGAGTTTCAGGTGCATGTAAGCATAAAAATTTAAGTCCTTGATGGAAAGATAATATTCATTATTAAAATAATAATATGGGACTGTTGGCTAGCAAAAGAAGATACCATAACGTACTAAGTCTGCCCAGGGAAGAGTCTGGCGACAGAATGTAGTGCAAAGCAAGCTGGACTCTGAGCTCATGCATCCCTGTCCGAAAGACCTCTACCAACCATGTTGCCATACACCGCAAAGACTACCAACCCCTGGAGAACGCGATATAGCTTCGAGTACTCTCATAATGCCACATGACCTTTGCGATTGCTGGGTTTAATTTTGTGTAAACGAAGTTTCAGTTAGCTTTAGAAATTTCATTTAGAAGCCCTGAAAGGCAGTCCTACCTCCCATCTATCTGTCATTGACGTACATGAACTATGGCTAATTACTCTGTTCTCTCACAGTATATACAAATGTGCCCCAGCATTCAGCCATGGTAACTCTCTCTCTCTCTCTCTCTCTCTCTCTCTCTCTCTCTCTCTCTCTCTCTCTCTCTCTCTCTCTCTCTCTCTCTCTCTCGCTCTGTTCATATTTATCTTATGAATGTTCAAACCATAGCAATATACTTCTAAATCAATATTCGATTATAAAGTAACCATCAGCTATCTGGTATAATTACATTTACTCTTCTCCCTGTTACTCTGTCCTCTACCCCTTCATCTCGCACGAATAAATTTACTGCTCAAAATTCCTTGAATCGGTTTGTTTCATTTAGTATTGTTAGTAATTTTATGAACCTCTTTCTCTCTCTCTCTCTCTGCTCTACTTTCCAGATAATAAAGCTTCTCCAAAATAGGTGCATCACATTTGGATAATCGACGCAGATATAAACTAAGAAATGCCTTTTAAAGCATAATTTTTTAACACAATCTCTGAAGTTTTGCAAATTGAAAGTTTCTTCTCCAGCTTCTCTACATCAGTCATAAAAGATCGATTTTCCCTCTCTCTTTCTCTCAATACTATACACTAGAAAGCTTATCATCTAGTCTATTAAGATATACTACCTTTTTCTCTAAAACATGGGGAATACCTCCTGCGCACCTTGCCCAGTGTATGGCGCTGGTTCAAACTCCGTAAAGGCCATCGACAGCAACGGAAGAGTACATGTTTTCCTCCACTCCGTAAAGGCAGAAGAGCTCATGCTAGAGAACCCAGGCCAATTTGTTTGCGACTCAACCTATCTCCAAGTTGGCTGCCGCATTCGTGGGCTTAACGCCGACGAAGATCTCATGCGGCGCCGCCTTTACTTCCTTCTTCCCAACGACCTTCTATTCTCTGTGCTTACGGAGCAGGAAATGAAATGCCTTTTAGGTCGAGCTACCGGTGCTATGAAAGTAAAGAGGAGGAGGAGGAGGTCAAAGATGAAAATATTAAGGACGGATGACGAGTGCTTGAGGGAATTTCTGCCGGAGAGGAAGCAGAGTTGTGATCAAAAGTTGGGTGTTGGTCGGATGCAGAGATTGCGGTCGTGGGAACCGGCGTTGGATACGATAGATGAAGAGGGGATTAAGATTTGATTATTTATTAGTGGTTTTCCCCCTTTTTTGAGGTCATGCGCTTTTAGTTAGATTTTTTTTTTTTTTTTTTCTTTTTTTTGAGTTCGAAGGGGTTATATGTTTTTTTTTTTTTTTCCGGACATTTTATAAAATGTTTTCATTGTCTTTTGCTCAGATGATTATGATTGAGTAATGCTAATCAGCAAAGGAAAGTTTACAGTTAACATGATTAAAACAAAAATAATTCCTATTAAAATTAAGTATTAAAAAGGTAGGCAAAATGAGTCTAGACTTTTACTGCAGATGCATAGATAGAAACATATGTTGGATGTATTCAATATGATCACATCAATGACAATTAATTTCCAAAGAAAGCCCATTTATGAATAGTAGTAACAATTGAGATGAAATATTAAAGACTGATTAAATGGGTATAATAGGGTAGCTTTATTCCTTAATGAGTACAATAAATTTTCAGGTTTGCTGTCTAGTGGTTTTTTTTTTAAAGCTGATTATTGGCGTAGATTTTATTTCATCATAAAAAACTATTACTAGGTCCTTAACTGCTCAATTGCTAACAATACTCAAGGAGTACAAGAAAAATAGGGAAAAAAAACCCTAAAGAGCCATTAATCCCTATCTAAGTACATAGAATAAACTTGGGCAATGATGATGAAAAAAAAGCCAATTTCTCTCTCTTGAAAAAGTCAAAGAAGATCTTTTTAATTTTCAAGCTCATGAAGAAGTTTATTGGAGGCAAAAAATTGTTGCTAAGCATTTGCTTGAATGTGATAACAACACTAAGTATTTTCATGTTTTGATTAAGAGAAAAAGGGTTAAAAACAATATTAATAAAATCCAAAGGGAGGATGATTCTTTTACTGAAAATTCTGTTGAGATTGCTAATTTAGCTGTGAATCATTTTCAAGCCAGGTTTAATAAACTTTTTACTCCTGATAAGATTATTGATCATTATTTCATTCCTCCCTTATTTCTCTTGAGGAGAATATCTTTCTTTCTAGGCCTCCCTCTTTTGAGGAGGTTAAAGAGACCATGTTTGATATGAATAGGGAGTCTGTGGCTGGGCCGGATGGGTTTACTACTCTGTTTTTTAAAAAATCTTGGCATATTATTGGTAATGATATTTTTATTGCTATTTTAGATTTTTTTGCTGGTACACCTATACCTAAGTTTTTTACCTCGACTGCTATTGTGCTTATTCCTAAAAACAATGTTATTATCAATTAAAATGATTTTAGACCTATCAGTATTTTCACTTTCCTTAAAAAGTTGATTTCTAAAATTATTGTGAATCGTCTTACTACTATGTTACCCAGAATTATCTCTCCTAATCAAATGGGGTTTGTGAAAGGTAGGGCTATTACTGATAATATTTTGTTGGCTCAGGAGTTCTGTCAAGATTGGATGTTAGGGTGAGAGGTGGTAATTTAATTTTGAAACTTGATGTTACCAAGGCCTATGATAATATTAATTGGAACTTCATTTATCTTATTTTATAATTTTATAGCTTTAAATCTATATTTATCAAGCTTACTAAGAATTATATTGAAAATGTTTATTTTTGTATTATTGTTAATGGCTCTAACAATGGTTTCTTCAAAGCTTCTCATGGTTTAAGACAAGGTGATCCTATTTCTCCTGCTTTCTTTATTATTGTTGCTGAGTTTCTTTCTAGGGGTCAAACTAACTAGTTTGATGCTAATCCTGACCTGTATTTTAGAACATTAGGAGGTATTCCTTTATCTCATTTATACTTTGCGAATGATTATATTGTGTTTTGTAATGTGACTATTAATAAAATTCAAAAGCTTATGGAGCTCTTTTACCATTTTGAGAGAGTGAGTGGCTTATCCTTTAATAAAAACAAAAGTTATTTCATTGCCTCTAAGAGAATTTTGAATGATCGTATTTTATCTATTAATAATTTTACTGGTTTTCCCCATGCTCAATTTTCTATCAAATATCTTGGAGTTCCTCTTTTTGGGTAGGAGGAAATCCTTTTTGTTTGATGAACTTCTTGCTTCTGTTCAAAATAGACTTTTATCATGGGAGTCCAATTTCCTTAGGTTTAGGTGGTAGAGGTATTCTTATTAAAAGTGTTCTTTGTGCATGTCCGGTTTATAGCTTTCAATCTATTTTTCCTAATCAAGCTATTTATGATAGGCTTGACAAGCTTATTAATAATTTTTTTTGGAGAGGCACTTCTTCTAGCTTTAAAATTCACTTGGCTTCTTGGGAGAAATGTTGCGGTGTTTTGGCTGAAGATGGTCTTGGTTGTAAGAACTTTAATGACCTTGCTAAGACTTTTTCTTTTAAACTTTGATAAAATTTACGTGCTAACATTAATCTTTGGGCTAATTTTATGATTTCTAAGTATTATATTGGTAAGCATCCTACTAATTGTTTTTTCTAAACAAGGTCCTAGAGTTTGGAAAGGCTTTGCAAGATTAAATTGGAGGTGGAGCCCTTCATTTCTTGGGGCCTTGGTGATGGAAATATTTTCTTTTGGCAAGATCGTTGGTTAGGTAAACACTATATTGACTCTATGCTGAATTCTTCCTCTACTTCCTTGGTTAAGGTCAACTCCTTTTTTAATAATAATTTTTGGGACTATGATAAGCTTGCCAATGAGATTCTTGATTATATCCTCCACAGTATTTTAAACTTGCTTATCAATACTTCTTCTAAATATATTATGTTATGTGATCTTTCCAAAGATGGTGGTTTTCACTTAAAGAATGTTTGGCATTCTTTTAGAGACAAAAGAAATAATGATAGCATTTTCAATAATATTTTGTATAAGAGCATCCCTTCTACTATTTTTATTTTTTTTTAGAGAGTCATCCATAGATTTATTCCTAAAGATGATAATCTTATCAAGAAATGTTGTATCTTGGCTTCTAAATGTCAATGTTATTTTCACATGGAGAATATGCATCATGTTTTTAAATCTGGTCCTGTTGTTGTTAGAGCTTGGGTGTATTTTGATGATTTGTTTCAATTGAACTATTTTAACTCTCATTTGTCTCTGAAATATATGCTTAAGTTATGGTTTATTAACTCCAAATGTCACATATGCAATGTTGTTCCTTCACTCATTCTTTGGTTTCTTTGGTTGGAAAGGAATCAATCCCTTTTCAATAATGTGAGAATGAGCCATCATAATGTTATTCAAAAAGTGAAGGATAAGGTGTTAGCACTTTTGGCTATTAATCTGATTTATGTTAAGAATTTTAAAAATTATTTGCTCCTTCTATTTCTAATATTATCTACTGGCATAAACCTCCCATTAATTTTTTTAAGTTAAATGTGGATGGAACTAGTACTGATTTCTCTGGTGGTTGTGGTGGTGTGATTAGAGATAGTAAAGGTGGCCTCATTGTTGCTTCTGCAGGTCCTATTCAGGGAAACCATTCTACTGTTGTCTCTAGGGCCATTCTGTATTGTATTTAGTTGTGCATCCCTCTTAAATTAACTAATTTGTTATTGAAGTTAATTCTGAGTATGATTTCTATCTTTTTCAAGCTGATAAAGAGATGCGTTGTTCCTCGAACCTCTTATATATGGTTAGAGAAATTTAAAACTTGAAGTTTTTTTCTAAACTACTCGTTTCCCCATATTAGAAAGGATGGAAATGCCTGTTCTTCTTGGTTGGCTATGTGGTGTTGTAGCCTGAACTATTTTTCTAATTTTATTTGGGACACTAGCCATGGCCCTCTTCGTGGTTTGCTTAATCTTGATGCTTATGGTTGTCCTTATGTTAGATCTTAGCTTTCTTTTTCTCTTGGTTGCTGTTCGGGTTTGGTCCCTTCTTTTGGTCTTATGTTAGTTGGGGCCTTTTTTTACTTATGGGCATATTGCTTTCTCCTACTGCCAGTATGTGATAATGTGTAGTGTTTGTATAATTCCTCGATCATTGTTTTTGCTGATGTGGGGGTTCCTTTGCATCTTAATTTTGACTTTTATATGTGATGTTATAATTCTTGCTGGAGGTTTGTTTACCCATTTGCTGGGAGGATGGACATCTGGACTGATGTTTTTCTGGTTATGTTTGAGTTTTTGTTTTCCTCTGGGACTCTCGGTGCTGGCTCATTTTGTTCTATGACTCTCTGTGCTAGCTCATTATTTTGTTTGGTTTCTTTATGTTAACTGATTTCTCTATCTTTCAGCATTCTGAGCTTCTTTTTTTAGCTGTTATCTTGGTTAAATTGGACTTGAGCCATGATTTCTCAGGTTTGTTGGATGATGGGTTGTCCCATTGTTGCTCTCATGTTTTCAGTATTTGGGGTACTGGAGGTAATTATGTAGTGATGGCTAGGTTGTCTTGTTTTTCTTGGGATGTTATTGGTTTGGTTGGTTTCACCTAGTTATTGTCACCTGTTATTGGTATAGGTGTTAACTACAGACTATGGTTGTTTGGTACCTGGATGATGTTCTAATGGCTGCTTATTTGGTTTTGGTGGATTAGTGGGCTTTCTAATGTTGGGTTTTTGGGTAACCAGTGCTATTTTTCTGGGATAATTTGGTTTGCTGGATGGGTTTTGCCAAGGTAGTTTTGGGTGACCTTGAAGGTAGGATTTAGTGGCTTGTGGATTTCCTGAATGAAGCTTTTGTTAGTATGCATACTCTGACCACTATAAGTCTTATTTCCAACATTGGCTATTTTGGGAGCTATTTTTGCACCTTTTTTCTGTTTCTTAGCTGTCATTTATTGTATTGTTATTGACTAACATACCTTCTTTATTGGTGTAGCCTTTATTTTTATTTCTCTCTGCAGGTTAAGATGCCTTTGGCTGCTTTCAAGACTTTTTGTAGAAAGATTGAGCTTAATTCCATTTATATTATCTTTTTTTTCTGGATGCTTATCCTTAGCATCATTAGAATGTTACTATGGCATTTTGTACTTTTCCTTAGTGGAGAATATCGGCTCATAGGTTTTATTTTGATTTGTTTTGTAGCTCGTAAGAGCATTAGAGAGCTGATAATCTCTTATAAGGACTTCGTAATTACTTTTTCGATATTAACGCATAGGCCCCATTATGGGTTTTAACAAAAAAAGTACATATAATAAATAAAATAAAAAACAGGTTAGTGTCCTGACCCTAAAACTCCATCCGTAATACCAGGAGTAGAACAGATCAAAGAACTATAAAAGGTAAAAAATTGCACCGACAAAAATAAAGATTAGAGAAATAGACAAAGTGAGAAAGACAAACTTGATACAAGTTAGAGACTCACTAAACCGGCAATAGCTAAAATCATATAGTATTAAGTGTGAAGATTAACAACACCGCAATTAAACCACAAACGATAGGGGAACCATATAATAAATAAGCCCAAATCTGACATAAACCATCAATCATAATAAAACCCCAATAATGAATAATAGTATGGAAATCAAAAGGATAATATAATGATAAATACATGCCTAAATCATCTCCAATATGTTGAAATGCACATGATATCAAATTATATATGGAAAGTACAACCTATTGAAACTTGTTCACTATAAATTACGTTGTTAAATTTAAGCTTATGTCCCAGCGGCTAACCAAGAGGGGGGATGAATTGGTAATTAAAAATTTTACCCTCCTTTTAAAATATAAAATTTAGAAAACTAACTTTAGTGAATTTTATAGAAAACATTTTTCAACCATAAGTTAAAAATAGTAAAGAAAAAATAAAAGCAGCGAAAAAATAAAAGACGAGATTTATAGTGGTTCGGTCAAACACGACCTATATCTACTCCCTGGAGGCACCCTTCGAGTATTACACTAATAACGCTAGTGACTATCCTTTTGTACCCACAGCAAGGCGGAGAAGCCTTTACAAAAACTCTCTTCCATCACAACCCGGTGTGGCAGAGAACCATCATCCATTTACACTCTTCCCAGTGTTAGCAGAGAACCGTTCGTCCTTTAACACTCTCTCGGTGTAGGTAGAGAACCCTTCGTCCTTTCACACTTTCCTAGTGTAGACAGAGAACCTTTCGGCTGTTCACACTCTCCAAGTGTGGGCAGGGAACCCTTCGTCCTTTCACACTCTCCTAATGGGTCAGAGAACCCTTCGGTTGTTCACACTCTCAAAATGTGGGCAAAGAACCCTTCGGCTATTCACACTCTCAAAGTGTCGGCACAGAACCGGATCTCCTTGACAGATCTTCTCACAAGAAATCTAGCAGGAAGAAAGAAAAGAGTGAATTAATCACAAATCAAAAGTAAAGATTATTATCTTTAAACACCAAGTGAAGCCTTCACGCTCCAGTAGTTAGAATCCTCCTTCGAACACTCTCACACTTCTTGACTCTTCTTTCAATAGGAATGAAGATAAGTTTGCAAAAAGATAAAGTGGCAGTCTAAATTGGACTATTTATATGAAAGGCAAGAAAAACTGTCTAAAAATTGCAAATTTTCAAGTCAACACACAGTTGATCGTCCTCGACGATTTTACTTAAATGTGTTGGAAACGAACCAAATGTATATTGGTACAAATTGAATTCGTACCCGATCACTGTCTCGTACGAACTAGGTTTGTTCGGTATGAACAGTTATACCATAGGTCGGTTCCCAAAAACTGCAAGATGTCATCAAAATTTGAAGAGTCGGTTCACTTCATTCTGGGATGAATATGAGTTCGTCCGGGCAAAATTTATATAGATAACATTTCGTCCTGGGATGAATTTGTGTTTTGGACGAATTTGTGTTCGTCTGGATGAAACTTTTTCAGAGAGCATTTCATCCTGTCACGAATATGAATTTCGTCTGAATGAAAATTTTCCAGAGAACAATTTGTCCTGGGACAAATTTGAGTTTGTCTGGACGAAAATTTTCTAGAGAGCACTTCATCCTGGCACAAATATGAATTTTGTCTGAATGAAAAATTTCCAGATGATATTTCATCCTTGGACTATTTAACATTCGTCATGGATGATCAAGACTTAGAAAAAATTTCTTCAATTCCTGTTCGTTCCATTTCTCTTTAAAGGAGATAACTGACTTGATCGTCCCATACAATTTATGTTCCTCCCGTATGATCAGTATAAATTTTTAAAGATCTCCTTAAGTGTGTGTGTGTTTATTTACTCAATTACAATTACTCCCTCTCAAACTTAATTCAAAGAAAAGTATAAGCTTTAAATTACAAAATATCTCATGCTGAATTTAATTTAAAGTCTTCAGTAGTCTGGAGTTTGATTTTCCTGAAATGTTAGTGCACATAAGAGCAAAAAACAACTCTTCCAAAAAAGTGTTAGGAGATAATAACATTTAAAATAATAAAATTTGAAATAATCAAAACAATACAAGTTGCAAGAATGTAAAACATGCAAATAACAACTATCTTAACATTCTTCTCCTCTTTTATGACGGCAAAATAATTATTATTTGTATAATTTCAAATTCTAAGAATCTCCTAAACTCCCCCTGAATTGATGAACACGTAAAAATAAAAAGGTAATTTAATCATAATTTTTTATTTTTCAAAATTTTTTAGAGATACAAAATAAAACAAAAATACATCAAAACATAACAAAAACACAGAAAATAAAAACACATACGAACAAATAATTTTTTTCCCTTTTTGAAAACAACAAAAAGTGAAGAAGAAAAAAGACCTGAAATGTAAGCATTCATATAAAAATCATTTGATAATTGAACCTTGAACGTGATTGAAATAAATTTTGCAAACAAAATCAAAACATTAGGTAAATCATAGTAATTCATAAAATTTAAGAAGAGATATAACATTGATAATAAAAAGTATTTATCAAAAATATGAGTCAATTTAGACACTAAGATAGAGAAAATCATTACAAAAATGATGAATAGAAAATTTGTATATTTCAAATTTCAATACGAAATATAAATGTATAGAAGATCAATTTGAATTAAGAGATTAAAAGACTATGGAAAGAAATAACTACCACAAGTGGTGCTTTGCGCATCTTTTTTAAATTTGTGGCACAATTTTGTGCATCTTTTCACTTGTGGGCTTATTTTATGCCTCTTTTTCAACTTACGAACCATTGCGCATTTATTTTAATTTTTGTACATTTATAAATTTTTCAAGAGTAATTTTGATCTTTCCAAAATCAATAATAAAAAATTTCAAATTTTTCTAAGTGCATAAATATTTATTGATAAGTGAAATACAAAATAAGAAAACTTCACAGTTACAATATAAGATTAGACATTAATGTAGTATAAATAAGATACATGAAATTAACAATATTAATTACTAAATTTAGAAAAATTATATTTTCTAATGAATATAATTTTAACTTGCATTTCAAAGTAAGCACATTTTTAAGATCAAAAAATTATAACGATTGTCATATGGGCTAACACACATTTCAAAAATAAGACTAGATTAAAGTCAAAACAGGATAACTTATATTGATATCAATATGAAGGATATTACAATCTAAGCATGTGATATCAATACATCATAAGATTTAAAAATAAAAATGTCTAAAGAAAAGAAAATACATCACAGTTTCCTAAGCCACAAAATAAAAATAATAACTAAATAAACACTTAAAATCTAGTGCAGCACTTAGAAGGACCCTGATTTGGAGGAGGAGGAGGAGATACAGCACCAAAGAAGTTATAGTAGCTGCTAATCATGATCATGTTGCAGTTAATACTGTCTATCTGCTCCCTCATCCATCCCATGTCATGCTGATACTGTGCAGCCTGCTGCTGAAGATGAGTCTCAATTTGATCAAAACTTTGATCAACATGAGTCTCAAGGCGATCAAATCTTTGAACCAAATCTTGATAATTTTGCTCATTTGCAGGTGCAGGTGTAGCTCCATGTTCTTCCTTAGTATCACTAATTATATGTGTTTTACTTGGTTCTTCTTTATTGAATATTGCTCTAAATGATCCGTCGTTGTAGTAGAGTGGTTCTTCATACTCTTTATCAGAATGAAGCAAAATGTATTTCTTCTCCATAATGTAGGCAACTAGATGTCCTAAAGCGATATTCTTCTTTCCTTTATGTTCGACATGACCAATTTCAGAGAGTCCATAAAGATAGTCAATGATAAGTTGGGCTTCATCTATATGTTCTTTGGTCAAGATCAAAAAGGTCACCATAGAAAGAGGATGAGTAATGTTGATTATATCACCAGCTTTAGGAATTATAGAAGTTCTAAGAATATGCTGGATGATACAAGCATTACGAATGAGACCAGATACTTTAGGCATATGCCCGTTAAAAATGATTCCTCTAAGCACTTTATTAATTTTAGACCATTCATATTCAGTTGAGGTGATCAAGGTATGTGCTCTAGTTCCCTCAGCCCTTAAGCTCAAAAAGGCTCCTAAGTTAGCTTTGGTGATTTCAACTTTTCTCTTAAAGATAAAGGAATGGATAACAGTATGGTCGGAGTTTAAATAAATGTTAGCCAGGAAGTAGTGAATGGTTTTTTTGTTGCAGAGATAAACTAGGGTGAGGATAAAACCAAACTGAGTTAAAGCAAATAAGTTCATCACCTGAAAGGTTAGTTGCTCCTGGACAAGATTTCTAGAAGGTGTGATCTTATTGGAGACAAACTTAGGCAAGGATTCTTCATTGGCTTGAGAAAGAAAGCTCTCAGAAGAATTCTTAGCTAGACCCCTGGACACAATCTTTTGATGCTTGCTAGAACTTGCCATTGAAAAATGATCTAAATTACGAAAGAGTTTGAAAGTGAAGTGAGAGTGTGACTGTTGAGTTCAAAAGCCCATCGATTTATTAAAAAAATGATTATTCGTGCCAGAAAAAAATCACTTTCATCCCGTACAAATTTTAGTTCGTCCTGTACGAAAACATTTCGTATGGACGAACGAATGAGTCCAAAATAAAATATCTTTTTGTAATCACACAATTTACGAAGCTTCCTTTTGTACAGACTTTTGACCATAATGATCGTAAAGAAGAACACGTGTTCATCCTGGGATGATCAGAACTTATGATCGTTTTAATGACAATTGAATCCATCCCTGCATCTAACCGCCATGTATTTGTCTGGACGAACCAAAGGTTTGTACGTACGAACAGGCATATTAAAAATGATCTTATCCAATCAACTGACATTCAATCGTCCCGTGGTTTGAACAAGTTCGTCCTGGACAATCGTGACGATCGTATAGACAAAGTGAAAATAAAAAAATAGAAAAACTGCACACAAACGGTTCAAAATCTGGCAGTTTGACACACTACACAATTCGTCCGGTACAAAATCATTTCGTTCCGGACGATTGTCACTTAAAAATTTCAAATCATGCACTCAATCAAAAACTAAAATACAAACACACTAAAAACACAATGAAAAATAAAAAACTAAACACATAATATAGAATAAGTCACAAACACAAGGATAAACAGAAAAAAAAATACTAACTAAAAACACACATCAATGTTGTAGAAAAACATTTTTATTAAGCATTTAGATCGATTACCCCAAGCCTTGTTCTTAATGCACTAAAAGTATCAAAGGCTAAAGGTATTGTAAAAATGTCTGCAAGTTGATTTTCAGTAGAAATATGAATAAGTTCAATTTCTCCTTTGGATACATGATCCCTTATGAAATGATGTCTGATGTCTATATGTTTGGTTCTTGAATGTTGAATAAGATTTTTAGAAATGCAAATAGCACTAGTATTATCATAATAAATTAGAATTGTGACTATAGTTAATCCTAAATCAATCAACTATTGTTTCAACCAAAGTATTTGTGCCACACAACTTTCTAATGCAATGTATTTAGCTTCAGCAGTAGATAGGGCTACTGAATTTTGTTTTCTACTGGACCAAGAGACTAAAGAATTTTCAGTAAACTGACATGTTCCATAAGTGCTTTTTATATCCACCATACAACCTACAAAGTCAGAATCTAAATAACCTATTATTTCAAATGAAGAGCTAAACTTAGGATATAATATTCCTAAGTTCTGAGTTCCTAACAAATATCTTAGAATCCTTTTTACTACTATCAAATGTGATTCTTTTGGATCTGATTGAAATCTAACACACAAGCAAACACTAAACATGATGTCGGGGTGGCTAGCTGTCAAGTAAAGCAAAGATCCAATTATCCCTCTAAATTTATTGATCAACAGATTTTCCCCTAGGGTCCTTATCCAACTGAACTGAAAAACTCATTGGTGTACTAATAGGTTTACCATTATCCATTTCATACTTTTTGAGGATATCCTTAACATACTTTGACTGACTAAAAAATATACCTTCCTCAAATTGCTTAATGCTAAAGCCTAAAAAGTAACTTAAATCTCCCATTAGACTCATCTCAAATTCAATACTCATTGTTTTAGAAAAATCATCACAAAGATTTTTATTTAAAGATCCAAAAATGATATCATCCACATAAATTTGAACAATGAGTATATCTTTTCCACATTTCTTTAAAAAGAGAGTTGTATCCACACTTCCTTTTTCAAAGATCTTTCAAGTAGGAAGGTGCTCAACCTCTCATACCAAGCTCTAGGTACCTATTTTAATCCATATAATGCCTTTTTCAATTTAAAAACATGATTTGGGTATTTAAAATTTTTTAAACTTGGAGGTTGTTCTACAAAAATATCCTTTGAATTACCCCATTAAAAAAGACACTTTTTACATCTATTTGGTCCAATTTAAATCCTCTAAAATAGGAAAAGGCTAGCAAAACCCTAATTGCTTCAAGTCTAGCTTAAGGGGCAAAGGTCTCTTCAAAATCAATCCCTTCAATCTGATTATACCCCTTAGCAACTAATCTAGCTTTATTTCTAATGACTACTCCTGAGTCATTCATTTTATTTTTGAATACCCACTTAGTTTCAACTATACTTTGATCCTTTGGCCTTATAGTTAATTCTCAAACTTTATTTCTTACAAATTGATTAACTCTTCTTGCATGGCCAAAATCCAAAATTCATCTAAAAGTACTTGATCAATATTAGTGGGTTCTATAGTTTAAATGAAGGCTAAATGATTGACTTCTTTGTTTAATCCACGCCTAGTCCTTACACCCTCACTAGGTTCACCAATTATCAACTCCTTTGGGTGGTTTTTAGAAAACTCAAATCTCTAGGCAAAAGTATTCCATTTCCAAATTTTCTTCTATATTTTCTTCCAAATTTTCTTCCACGTTTTCTATACTCTATAAGATTTTTCAACACTTGAGTATCCAACAAAAATTTCTTCATCTGATTTTGGATCAAATTTTTCTAAGGCAGATTTTCCATTATTATGAATGAACACCTTGCAACCAAAAACATGCAAATGAGATAAATTAGGTGTTCTTCCTTTTATAAACTCATAGGGTGTTTTATTTAATTTAGATCTCACATTCACCCTATTCAGAACATAACATGCAGTACTAACCACCTCAGCCCAAAAATATTTTATAAGTGAGTATTTTGCCAACATTACTCGGGCGGCTTCTATTAATGTTATATTTTTTTTCTTTCAACAACCCAATTCTGCTGAGGGATTCTAGGTGCAGAAAAGTTGTGATCAATTCCTTTCTCCTTATAAAATTTCTCAAATCTCTCATTTTCAAATTCTCCTCCATGATCACTTTGTATAGAAATAATTTCACACCAAAGTTTTCTTTGAATCCAAGACAAAAAATTTCTAAATTCTTCAAATGATTCACTCTTATGAAATAGAAATCTAACCCATGTGAATACTGAGTAATTATTCACAATCACAAATCTTTATACCTTTCCTCCTAGACTTATGTTCCAACGAGTCCAAAAAGATCTATATGCAAAATCTCCAATAGTTTACTAGTTCTAACATCCTTATTGGACTGAAAAGAGGACTTCACTTGTTTTCCTAATTGACATGCATCACAAAGGTGATCCTTAGTAAAGTTTAGTTTTGGTATACCTCTCACTAAGTTCTTTTGGATAATCCTCCTAAGATTTTTCATGCTAGAATGACAAAGTCTCCTATGCCAAAGCCATGACTCATCAGATACAGTTTTCAAACAAAAAGTAATAGGAGTTTGAATGCAATTCAAGTTTAGCATATAAATATTATTTACCCTTTTACCATTCAAAATATCATTTCCATTTAGGCTCAATATCCAGCTAGTAGGAAAAAATTCACACAATATCCTTTATCACATAACTGGCTTATACTTAGTAGGTTATGCTTCAAGCCATCTACCAATAACACATTTTCAATATAAAATTTCTTGAGATTTCCAATCATACCATATCCAACCGCCTTCCTTGTGGTATTATCTCCAAGTGTAACCTTGCCTCCACTCCTGGTTTACAGCGTTATAAATTGTGTAGTATCTCAAGTCATATGCTTTGAGCATCCGCTGTCTAGGTACCATATGCTTTCATGAGGTCTTGTGTGAGGGCGACCCTGCAAAATTATCAAATGTTAGACCTAGGAACCCAAATAAGTTTAGGTTCTCCTTTTGACAATTTATAATCAGATGCATGTATGATATATCTAGGTTTATGCATCTTAGGTCTCCACACTAAATAAGTTTTCATCTTCAAAGTACAGGTGTGAGCTATATGTCCAAATAATCCATAATTATTAAATTTGACTTTTGAAAAAGAATTCTTAAGTTTCCTACCATTCATCTATCTATTCAGGGATTGCATAAATTTAGGATACATAATAGGATTAGTAAAATTTTCAAGTCTCGGGGGTATCCTATTATTCTCGAGAGCTTTATCTTCAATTTATAAAAATAATTCATATCTTCCAAGATTCGATTTGTATAATTAATTCGATATATTTTTCTCTTAGATTCATCCATAAAATTTTTAAAATCTTTTTCAAGTTCTGCATAGGATGATTTTAAATTTTCATGATTTTTATTTAAGTCATCCAACTCATCAATTAATTTCATGTGGTTGTCATCAATTAAAGCATGATCTTTCCTAAGGATTTCATGTTCTTTTTGTAGTTCTTTAAATTCTAAACTTAGACTAGCATGCATTTTCTTCATTTTCTTATATGTTTCATGCATGTGTTCAGAAACTTCAAATAGTTCATCATAAGTTAAGTCACATACATCTTCTTGATCTAACTGATCAAGACTATCGGCCATTAAGCATAGATTAGTGACTTCCTCTTCCTTTCTAGTTTCTGATGAATCTGAAGCTGAGTCCACCCAGAAAGCTCTTTGAAACTTCTTCTTGCCCTTCTTTACAGTTGGTTTCTCCTCTACCTTCTCCTTGCTAGGAGTGGCTTTGAGTTTTGGGCATTCAGTCTTGATATGTCCAGGTTTCCTACACTCATAGTAAATTACATCATTTGAAACCTTGATATTTCTATTAAATTTACATTTATCTCATTATTGGCGTCTCTTCTGCTTCCTCTTCAAAAAGCTTCTTAATTATCTAATCATTAGAGCGATGTCGTCTTCATCCTTAGGTTGTGAGTGTTTGCTTTCAGATTCCTCTACTTTCAATTCTATGTTCTTCTTCCTCCATGGTTCACCTTCATCAATCTTTCTTTGGCTAACTCCTTGCTCGTAAGCAATTAGTAAACCAAGAAGATTGTCAATAGAGTAAATATTTAGATCTTTAGACCTGTAATTGCAGTAATTTTAGCATGACAAGAAATTGGCAAACAAAAAAGAATTTTACTAACTATTTCAGCATTCGTTAGTTCCTAATCCAATGCATGTAAAGATGTGACAATTTATGTGAATCTTATGTACATATCAGAAATGAATTCATTTGGTTTTATGCGAAATAGTTCATAATCATGCAACAAGATATTTAGTCAAGATTGCTTAACCTCATTAGTCCCCTCATAAGTTATAAAAAGTTTATCTCATATGTCCTTTTCACTTTTGCAAGTAGAAACCTGCATGTAATCTTCTGATTAAAGAGTACAAAAGAAACTATTCAAGCATTTGGCATTTAGTTATGCTAAGTCATGTTCTTCTACTTCCCAGTCTGGAAAAGGTGTTTCAACTCTAACTCCGTCAACTAGTCTAGTTGGTTTTGTATACCCTTCCTGAACTAAGATCCATATACGATAATCAAGTGACTGTAAAAATGTAGATATGCGTGTTTTTCAAAATCAAAAGGTATATTGTCGAACAGTGGAGGTCTAGTTATAGAGTAACCCTCGGGCGTATTTCAGTTTCTAAATGTAGCCATCTACGTTAATCAAAAAGTAGTCTAAACTTATGATTTTGAAACAAAGCTCTGATACCACTTGTTGAAACTTGTTCACTATAAATTAGGTTGTTAAACCTAAGCTTATTTCCCAGCGGCTAACCAAGAGGGGAGGATGAATTGGTAATTAAAAATTTTACCCCTCCTTTTAAAATTTAAAATCGAGAAAATTAACTTTAGTGAATTTTATAGAAAATGTTTTTAAACCACAAGTTAAAAACAAAAAAGCAAAAATAAAAGTAGTGAAGACACTAGATTTATAGTGGTTTGGTCAAACACAACCTACATCCACTCTCGCAGGCACCCTCCGAGTTTTACACTAATACCACTACTGACTCTTCTTTAGCACCCACAGCAAGGCGGAGAAGCATTTACAAAAACTCTCTTCCACCATTACCCAGTGCGGCAGAGAACTGTCATCCTTTTACACTCTTCCTAGTGTTGGTAGAGAACCATCCGTCCTTTAACACTCTCCCTGTGTAGGCAGAGAACCCTTCATCCTTTCACACTCTCCTAGTGTGGGCAGAGAACCCTTCGGCTATTCACACTCTCAAAGTGTGGGTAGAGAACCATTCGTCCTTTCACACTCTCATAGTGTGGGTAGAGAACCCTTCGGCTGTTCACACTCTTCAAGTGTGGGCAGAGAACCCTTCGGCTGTTCACACTCTCTAAGTGTCGGCAAAGAATCAGATCTCTTTGATAGATCTTCTCACTAGAAATCTAAAATGAAGAAAGAAAAGAGTGAAGTAATCACAAATCAAAAGTAAAGACTCTTACCTTTAAGCACAAAGTGAAGCCTTCACGCTCCAATAGTAAGAATCCTCCTTCGAACACTCTCTCACACTCTCTCCTTGACTCTTCTTTCAATAGGCATGAAGATCAGAAGGCAAAAAGATAAAGTGGCAGTCTAAATTGGACTATTTATATGAAAGACAAGAAAAATCATCCAAAAACTGCAAATTTTCAAGTCAACACGCAATTGATCGTCCCGTACGATTGTGGATCATCCTGGACGATTTTACTTAAATATGTTTGAAATGAACCAAATGTATATTGGTATAAACTGAATTCATACCCGATCATTGTCTCGTACGAACTAGGTTTTTCTGGTATGAACAGTTATACCATAGGTCAGTTCCAAAAACTGTAGGACGTCGTCAAAATTTTAAGATTCGGTTCACTTCGTCCTGGAACGAATTTGCATTTGTCTACATGAAAATTTTTAAGAGGGCATTTTGTCCTGGCATGAATATGAATTTCATCTGAACAAAAATTTTTCAGAGAACATTTCGTCCTGGGAAAAATTTGAGTTCATCTGGACAAAAATTTTCCAGAGAGCATTTCGTCGTGGCACGAGTATGAATGTTGTCTGAACAAAAATTTCCAGAAGACATTTCATCCTATGACGATTAAACTTTCATCCTGGATGATCAAGACTTAGAAAAATTTTTTTCAATTCCTGTTCATTCCATTGCTCTTTAGAGGAGATAACTAACTTGATCATCCCATACAAATTATGTTCGTCCCATACGATCAGTATAAATTCTTAAAGATCTCCTTAAGTGTGTGTGTATTTATTTACTTAATTACAACCACTCCCTCTCAAACTTAATTCAAAGAAAAGTACAAGCTTCAAATTACAAAATATCTCATGCTGAATTTGATTTGAAGTCTTCAGTAGTCTGGAGTTTAATTTTCCTGAAATGTTAGTACACACAAGAGCAAAAAACAACTCTTCCAAAAAAGTGTTATGAGATAATAATATTTAAAACAATAAAATTTGAAATCATCAAAATAATATATGTTGCAAGAATGTAAAACATGCAAATAACAACTCTCTTAACACAACCATAATGAGGGATTCTACAACCAGAGAGGTCTAATGTTGTTCTCATTATAAAAAGAAGGGGATTCTTTCTCTCCATTGTTCCAAAGTTGATATCATCTTGTTATAAGTTAAGAATCATAATATATTTTAACTTTATCTTTTCAAAAGGCACAAACTTCGATAGTATAGGCATATTTTACTTCCCATCCTTAAAGAAGTAGTCAATTCTCATATTATGATTAATATTAATATAAAGCTTATGGAGCTTTAATATGTCAATTCATCTATGGTGCCAAAGGTTTTCTCACATTCATCCTCTTCCTAAAAAAAGAAAGTTTTGCTTCTTATTCTATAGAATAAAGCCTATTATAAATTTATAAATATGTTATCTTCTTAAAAATTAGGAATGGGTCTTTAGTATAATAATATTTCTTAGCAAAAATTTTTGCCAAAAGGGATTATAAGATCTATGAAAAGATCATAGATATATTTAGCTTTAAGAGACAACAAGCACCAAAATTTGCTCATAACCAATAGTGGTGCTCTAGCCGCGTCCTCTAACCTCCTATGCTCCTTTTCTACTCAATGGATCTCACTTGAAAGCAATATCTTCCTTTCATCTTCATCCTTCTCAGGGAAATGTCTTGTGTTCTTTTTATTCAGTTAGCCTTGGGCTAGCTAGCACTTTTTGCTTTCCTTTATTTGTTTTTTATTAGCTTCTGCTTGTGGTTCTTCCACCTTTGAGGGTGGTGGCCCAAATCTGCTATAAATCGTAAAATATTTTCAAAAAATTTACCTTTTTGGCAAAAATGTAGTGGATAGTAAATGTGCGATTAAAACCTTAATCCGATGAAATATTCATGCACACACACAGGGGGAAACCAAATTCCAATAGAATATACCGATGATATTTGTCATTTATGAGTCACTATTATCGGTGATTTATCTGGTAGAAATTCTAGCAAAAAAATTTTGCTTGAAATTCTGGCAAAAAATATTTTGTTGGAAATTCTGGGGAAAAAATTTCACTAGAAGTTCTAGCTGATAAATCATTAAAAACATCCGCAGGAAACGAGCTGGCAGAAATTTTCATTAGTTTATCCGCTATAACTTCTTGAAGAATTTTGCGAGGATACATTTTTGTCATTTGACCATTTTCTTCATTAGATATTCCACCAAAAATCCATCGGAAACATGTTGAAAAAAAATAGTACTCTTATATTTTATACAACACAGCAAACCTGCATAAAAATATACATATATTATATTCATTTAGACATTGACCATAAAGACATGCTACATGCATGTAAAGAACAACTAAGATAAGAATAGTATATCAGGATCAATGTTCGTTCTAGAAAGCATAAATATCAAATAGAATAATTAATGCAAAAAGAATAAAATAAAAATCATATACTTTAAAATTCATGAGTTGAAGTTATTGTTAAATGCATGAGTTTTTCTAAGAATTAGAGATATGCATGAAAGAACTAGATGTAGTGCAGGCTCATTTTAAGCCTCTTTTCGAATTTGGTAATCATTGCACATTTTTTTTAAATTTTATTTGGTGAACATTGCGCATCTTTTCAAGTTGGGCTCATTTTGTGCCTCTTTTCTATTTTATGTAACTTTCTGCATCATTTGACATTTTATTCTTCCACAACCTAAATCAGCAAGTCTTATCTTGTGCGATTATATTCCAAAAGGAAGATAGAAAAATCAATATATAATAATAAGAGCAGCACAACGAACAATAAAATAAGAGAAAAATAAGAAATTGTTTTACAATAATGATAACTATAAGATATATGTCTATTAGAACACCAAAGATGATCTCCTTATCTATATCTAATTATAATTTGATTTATGGTTTGTGAGAAATCAAATATCATAAAGGAAATAACATTGTAATGTAAAAACTTTAAAATTTTTATTTATTAGATCAACAAAGTTAAATTAGTCGATAGTAACTTAGAGACAGCCAAGAGAATTAAAAATAGAACACGTCAATCATTGCAGTTTAAAAAAATGAAATAACAACATAACATAGATTCAAATAAAAAGCAATTGATCCAATACCACTAATAGAACTGATTTAAAAACATCTTCATAAAATATTATAAAAACTAAAACATCAAAACATATATCAATAAAAAAGTAAAACTAACTAAACTAATAAGCCGGGGGATCTTAATCTACAGGGTCTGTGAAGGATTGAACATCATAAAATACCCATTGATGATAACTACTTGATTATTGATTGAATCAAACTATCCTCTAACACAGCCCATATCTTTTTTATATATGACATCCTGCTGGTCTAAGCGAGTCTGAATATAAAGAAATCATTGATCAAAATTTAACTCAAGTTGATTAAATTGCTGGGACCATTTCTTGATAGAAATGATGCTCAGATCCAAGAACAAGTGTAGGTGCTAGAGCAGACCCTTCTTCTTCTCCAATTTCATCTCCCTCACCCCCTATATACTGGTGAAAAAGAGTGCAAAAATGAAGCTTCAATAAAATAGATTGGCAGATTATCTAGAGGATCAGGATGAATAAGATTGTACTTTTTCTCCAAAATATACGCTATTAAGTAACCTAAAGCCACATTCTTCTTTCTTCTGGTGGAAGGAAGTCCGATGTCAATAAGGTTATTGATGAAGTTCAGAATAAATTGGGCTTCATCAATAAGAGTGTTTGACATTATAAAATATGTGACAATAGAATGTAAAGGAGTGATATTAATTCGATCACTAGCTTTAGGAAAAATAGATGTTCTTAAGACATGTTGGATGATCCTGGCATTTTTATTCAATGCATAAATAAGGGGCAAATGTGAGACTGAAGATATACCCCTAAGTGTTTGATTTACTTGAGACCAATCAAAATCACTTCTAGAAATTATTGAATGAGACATAACTCCTTAAGTTTTAAACTCCTTGATGAAAAACATATGATGACATTCTTGTGGGATTTTCTCCTATTCTCAAGTTTGCAAAAAATAAAATGAAGTGTTTGAGTGGAATACATAGATTAAAGTAAGAATAAAGGAAAAATGAATAGAGTTGAATAGAGGCATTACAGAAAAGCTAATGTCCTCTTGGATAAGAAGATGGGATGATGTAATTTTTTGTAAGAACAAACCGATCCAAGGTTTGTTCATTTTCTTTGGAAAGAAAGACATCATCTCATTTGGCACGAGATGAACTCCCCTTTGAAGTACATGATCACTTGCTATTGCTTGCCATTTTTAGAAGGATTGTGTAGAAGAGTTGAAAATGGAAAGGATTGTGAAGAATTTCAAGGAAAGACTTCCAATTTATAGAGCATGGTATATTTCATACAGTACGAAGTTGAGATCGTATGTACAAACCATACAGAAGATGATGTCATCATACAATATGAAGTCTTTTTAAAATTATATTTTTCTATCTGACTAACTCAAATGAGAAATCAAGTAAAATTTGGGCAATTCGTCTAGTACGATAGTGGTTCATACAATGCTAATTGAAAACAAATATTTGAATTTTTACATGATAACCAAGATACTGTTCTAAGATCTACACCACACATAAACAAAAATAATAAAAGGATAAATTGCAAACCTACATTAAAGAAGAAAATACAATCATAAACATAAAGGAAATACACCATAAACACAATTTACAATATTACAATTATTAGGCATGAATATCAATAACACACAATCTGGTTCATAAGGTACTGAAAGTTTTAAAAACTAGTGGTTTGTGAAAATATCTTCAAGTTGATTTTTAGTAGCTACATAATGTAGCTCAATTTCTCCTTTAGTGATATGATCTCTAATTAAGTGATGCCTTATGACTATATGCTTGATCCTAGAGTGTTATAATGGATTCTTTGAAATACAAATGAGAT
Organism: Dendrobium huoshanense; assembly: GCA_016618105.1. Classification (NCBI taxonomy): domain Eukaryota; kingdom Viridiplantae; phylum Streptophyta; class Magnoliopsida; order Asparagales; family Orchidaceae; genus Dendrobium; species Dendrobium huoshanense. Next base: position 81,485,568 of record CM028345.1, on the reverse strand, counting down.
TGGTATTATCACAAAAAATTAGGAAAGTATCAATTGAAAACCTTAAATCAATATGCTATTATTTTAACCAAAGAACTTGTACCACACAACTTCTTAAGGCTATTTATTCTGTTTCAATAGTAAAAGGGCTATTGAATTATATTTTTTACTAGACAAAAAAACTAAAGAGTTTCCAATGAATTGACATGTTGAAGTACTCTTTCTATCAACCCTATATCATGTAAAATTTGAATCAGAATATTTAATAATTTCAAAAGAAGAGCTATATCTAGGATACCAAATCCTTAGGTTTTTGTGTTCCTAAAAGGTATCTCATAATTCTTTTAACATAAATTAAATGTGATTCTTTTAGATCAGCTTGAAATCTAGCACAAAGAAAAACAATAAACATGATATCAGGTCTACTAGTAGTTAAATAAAGTAATGATTCAACTATCCCTCTACCTTTCTTTTGATCAACAAATTTGCCTTTAGTGTCCTTATCCAATTGAATCGAGGAACTCATTGGTGTACTAACTAGTTTAGCTTTATCTATTTTGTACTTCTTAAGAATATCCTTAATATATTTTGACTAACTAAGAAATGAGCCATCCACTTTCTATTTTATGCTAAAACTAAGAAAGTAACTCAAATCTCTTATCAAACCAATTTTAAATTCCTTACTCATTATTTTTGAAAAATCATCACAAAGATTTTTATTAGTGGATCCAAACAATATATCATAAACATACAATTAAGTAATAAGTATGTCATCTCCTACTCTTCTCAAGAAAGGAGTGGTGTAAACACTCCCTTTAACAAAGGATCTTTCCAGTAGAAATGTGCATAGTCTTTCACATTATGCCCTAGGTGCCTTTTTTAATTCATATATTGTCCTTTTCAATTTAAATACATCATTAAGAAATTATGAATTTTCAAAATATCATAGTTGCTCAACATAAACATCTTCTTTTATCACTATATTAAGAAAGGCACTCTTAACATCCATTTTAAATAGTTTAAATTCTTTAAAATATGCAAAAGTTAGAAGAACCCTAATTTCTTCAAGTCTAGCTATAGAGCTCCTCAAAATCAATTCCTTCTATTTAATTGTACCCCTTAGTCACCAATATTTTCTTATTTCAAATCACTACACCTGAATCATTCATCATATTTTTACAAATCCACTTAGTTCTAACAACACTTTGATTTTTATGTCTTTCTACCAATTCTAAAAAAAAATTCTAACAAATTGATTCAACTCTTCCTGCATGTCTAGAATCCAAAATTTATCAGAAAAAATATGATGAATTTTGATTTATATTAGTGGGTTAAATCATCAAAATAAATGATGAGGGGTTCATTTCTTTGTTATGTTCATACCTAGTTCTAACTCCTTCACTCTGGTCTCCTAAAATATGTTCTTTAGGATGACTCTTAGAATATTTCCATTCTCTAGGTAATGTATTTTTTGTTTCAATCTTGTCTTTAAGATTTGGATTTTCAATTCCTTGGGAGATCTCTTCAACATGCTCTTCATCCAACTTAGATTCTCCAAAAAAATCAAATTCACCAAAAACTACATGTGTGATCTCCTCTATAATAATTATTATTTTATTAAAAACTTTATTGGATTTCCCAACACTCAAATATCTTAGAAAAATTCTCTCATTATATTTAGGATAAAACTTCCCTAAAAGAGTTTTTTCATTATTATCAATGAACAGTTTACATCCAAAAGCATATAGATCTTAGAGGTTTGGTGTTCTTCCCTTAATAATTTCATAGAATGTCTTGTTCAACTTAGATCTAATATTAGCCTTATTCAAAACATAACACATTGTATTAACCACTTCAGCCCAAAAAAATTTTGGAAGTGTATGTTCAGCCAACATGGCTCTAGCGGCTTCTACCAAAGTTTTGATCTTTATTTCAACAACTCCATTCTATTAAGGGGTCTTTAGAGCTGAAATATTATGATATATTCCTTGCTCTTTATAGAAAATTTTGAATTTTTTATTTTTAAATTCTCCACTATGATCACTATGAACTACAAGAATTTTACAACCTAGCTTCCTTTAGATCCAAGTAGAAAAAATTTTAAACTCGCCAAATAATTCACCCTTATGAGATAAGAATCTAATCCAAGTGAACCTTGAATAATCATCTATAATTCCATACCCATAAAATTTCCCTCCTATACTTATAGTGCTAACGGATCTAAAGAGACCATGTTAAGGACTTCTAAGGGTTTGCTAGTTCTAAGATTTTGTAATTAAATGAAAAAAGAATTTGAATTCTTTTTATTGACATGAATCACACAAGTGATCCTTAGTTAAGTCTAATTAGGGTATGCCTCTAACCAATTTCTTTTTTGTGATCTTCCTAAGATTTTTATGCTTGCATGACAAAGTTTACTATGTCATAACAAAGATTCATCATCAAAAATTTTTAGGCAAAAATCATTAGAATATTTAACACAGTTTAAATCAGGCATGTAAATTTTATTTACCCTAATTCCATGAAACACATCAACTCCATTTTGGCATATAATATAACTTACAGGAAGTCACAAAGCTTACTAATATTTAGCAAATTATGTTTTAAACCTTCTACAAATAAAATTTTCAATCAGAAAATTAGTCATGTTACCAATCATACATGAACCTACTACTCTCCTTGTGGTGTTATCTCCTAGTGTCACTTTGTCTCCAGAACTAGCTTCTAGTGATAAAAAGTGATTTGCATCTACAGTCATATATTTTGAACATTCACTATTCGGGTTTCAAATGCTCTCAAAAGGGCTTGTATGATAGTATTTCTACAAAATTATCAAACATTAGACTTGGGAACCCAAATAAATTTGGGTTTGCCTCATGATAATGATAATTTAGATGCATGTTTGATATATTGTGATTGATACATCTTAGGTCTTCATACTAGATGTGTTCTATGATGAAGAATGCAAGTATGGGATATATGCTCCATAATTCCACATTAAAAGCATTTAACACCAGAAAATAGAGTTACCGATCTATATGAGTTATAATATCTTTTTCTAGATTTTAAAATTATACCCTTTGTTTAGGATTATAAAACTATTCAGGTGTGGAAGGTGTCTTATCTTGATTAAAAGCTTTCAATTTTACTTTAAGATAAGAGTTTGCACTTTCTAAAATTGAATTTTCAACTTTCAACTCATGTTATCTTTGATTTGATTCAACCATAAACACCTTAAAATCATTTTTATAGTCATTATAAGACGTTTTCAATAAATTATACTCCTTATTCAAATTATCAAATTTATTTAGCAAAGCCAACTGATTTATATATATGCCAACATGATCTTTTCTAAGGTTTTCATACTCTTTTTGTAAATTCTAATGCTCAATATTATGGTTCACATGTAACTTTTTGAGTTTCATGTATACATTAAGAATTTTCTAGATTACTTTAAAAAATTCATTATAAGATAGGTCATATACTTCCTCTTGATATGATTGATAAAGGTTATCTTCGAGTAAGCACATATTTGTAACCTCCTCTTCCACTTCAATTTCTGAAGAGTCGAAAGCTGAGTCAGTCCAGAAAGCTCTTTGCATCCTTTTCTTTCCCTTCATGTCATTAGTTTTCTCCTCAGCTTTCTCCTTGTTAGGATTAGCTTTGAGATTTGGGCACTCAGTTTTTAAATGTCTAGGCTTTCTACATTCATAGCAAATAACTTCATTGGAAATCTTTGTATTTTTATTGAACTTACATTTGTTCTAATGCTCACATCTTCGTTGCTTTCTCTTAAGGAAATTTATGAATTGTCTTATCGTCAATGTAATATCTTCTTCATCTACAGGCATTAACTAATAACTCTCATAAAGCTCAACTTTCAAGGCTATATTCTTTTCTTTTTACTTATCACCAGCATCAATTTGTCCTTGATTTTTCATTGCTGGTAAGCAATTAGATATCCAAGAAGATTATTTTATAGAATATACATTCAAATCTTTAGACTCAGTTATGGCAGTTATCTTTGCATCATAAGTAGTAGGTAAATAATATAAAATTGTATTAACTTTTTTAGAATTTGTGAGTTCTCTACTTAAAGCATGTAATATGATAATAATTTGTGTAAATTATGTATATATATATATATATATATATATATATATATATATATAAGAAATTAACTCATCTGATTTCATACAAAATAGTTGGTACTCATGTAATAAAATATTCAACCAAGATTGTTTCACCTCATTTGTCCCTTCAAACGTTACGCAAACTCTATTCTAGATTTCTTTCTAATTTTTGCTAGTAGAAACATATATATAGTCCACTTATTCCAAAGCAAAAAAAAAAACTGTTCAAACATTTTACTTTTAATTATGCTAACCTTTTCTTCTAATGTCCAATTAGTAAATGATGTTTCAGTTCTAATGCCATAAATAAGTCTAGTAGGTCATGTATAACTGTTATGTATTAATTTCCACATCCAATAGTCAAGTTATTACAAAAAAAGTAAACATGAGAGTTTTATAAAAATTAAATGAAATTTTATCAAATAAAAGTTAGTCTAGTGATTAAGTATCCTTCAAAGTAATCTAATTTCCAAAAGTAGCCATGATCTAGTTTCAAAAATTAGTCTAAACTTTACATATGAAAGTAAGATTTGATACCACTTGATGGTTTGTGTAGGTTGATAAACATGATAGAACTGTCCCAAGGCTAACCAAGAGGGGGGTGAATTGGTTATTTAAAAATTTTCTTTTAATTTTTGAAAACCTTTTCAGAAATTTAAATAAATGATCCTTTAATATTCGAGTGCTTAACAAAATAATTTTCATAGAATCTTTCAACCACAAATATTTAAATACAGGAAATAAAATGCAAAAAAATAAATAACATAAGAAGAACACTAGATTTTATAGTGGTTCGATTAAACTCAACCTACATCCACTCCCAGGAGACTCCTTCTCAAGGTATTGCACTAAATAATAGTGGCTCTCTTTTTATCCTCAAGAGTAAGGTGGAGAAGCCCTTACAAACTTTCTTCCACCATTCTAATGCGGTAGAGAATAGATGCCTTTTTATACTCTATAAGTGATGGAAGCATACCGTCACATCCTTTTTCACCCTCTTGGTGAAGGTAGAAAATTTCCACATCCATTTCCACCCTCTTAGTGAAGACAGAGAACTATCACATCCTTTTTCACCCTCTTAGTGAAGCCAAAGAACCATCATGTCCTTCTTTACCATCCTAGTGAAGGCAGAGAACAATCATGTCAATTTTCAACCTCCTACTTAATGCAAAGTACCTTAATCTAATGTTGAAGATCTTCTCCCAAGAGTCTCCAAAGAAGTTGAAGAAGAAAATAAGAAAGATCCTTACCTTTGGAAACCTTATGAATCTCTCACAATTTCCCTTCACTAGATCTCTCACTTTTCACTCACAAACATTTTCCAAAACATACTCAATGGTCACTCTCAAAAGGCATTTATAGCAAAGGACGCTCTCAGTTGGTTTTTGGACTTTATTTATAAAAAAACCATCCAAAATTTGAAATTTGTAAGATATCCATACTACAATTGTATGATACGATCATATATCATGAATACAAACATTTCAAAAAATTAGGTCTTTCGTTTAGTATGTTATGGTATGAATCATATTTTGCACCATGCTAGTCACCTGTATGAATTAATATCATACTATACGAACTGTTCAAAAATGAGCAAGTTTGTCTGGTATGATATGGTATTAAAGAAGTTTTGTACTCTGTCAATCATCTATATAAACTATTCAAAAATGAATAAGTTTGTCTAGTATGATATGTTATGAAAAACAATTTGTACTCTATTAGTTATCTATAAGAATTAAGATCATACTATACGAACTATTAAAAAATGAATAAGTTTGTCTGGTATAATATGGTATAAAAGTAATTTTGAACTCTATCAGCAATTTATATGACCTGACATCGTACTATACAACTAGTTCAAATAATTTAAGCAATTATTTGATTAACTATGTTTGGAACAAAATTTAGTCAAATAATACAGAACTATTAAATAATTTATAGTCTGATTAGTGTTTAAAACATTGAGTTTTAACAATCTCTCTCTCCCTGTGTGTGTGCATGATTACTTAATTACAATCACATTTGCTCAGACTCACGAAATGAAATAGAGATATAAAAACTCTATTACATGAAATCCTATTTTTCTTTGTCTTGAAGTCTTTAGCAATTTGGAGAGAGAAGCTCCACAAAAAGAGGAAGGATTTTTGAAGGAGATTTCGGCTGCAAGCATTGGAGATGGAAGAAGGTGGCCGGTCATCCTTGGATAACCGGAGCACCAACTCCTTTAAATCTACTACGCATCCAACTCTGTTGGATTCAAAAAGTAGATTTTCATTCAATCACAACTTCCCATGTGTTGAGTCTATTAAATAGGTTGTTAGACCTAAGTTAATGTCCCAAGGCAACCAAGAGGGGGGGGGGGGGGGGTGAATTGGAATTTTAAAAATTTAAACCCTCTTTGAAAATGTGTTGAACCGAAATGAAAATTTTTATTAAGTTTTTATAGAAAAAGTTTTTCAACCACAAAGTTTTTTTAAACTAAAAATAAAATGCGGAAAAGTAAAAACAGTAAAGTAAATGACACCAGATTTAAAGTGGTTCGGTCTAAACTAGACCTACATCCACTAGCCAGAGGTACCCTCTGAGTATTGCACTGATACCAATAGTGACTCTCCATTTGCACCCACAGCAAGGCGGAGAAGCCTTTACAAAACACTCTTTTAACCACTACCCGGTGCGGCAGAGAACCGTTGTCCTTTTACACAATCCCTAGTGTTGGCAGAGAACCGTCCGTCCTTTCACACTCTACTAGTGTGGGCAGAGAACCCTTCATCCTTTCACACTCTTCTAGTGCGGGCAGAGAACCCTTCGTCCTTTCACACTCTCCTAGTGTGGGCAGAGAACCCTTCGGCTGTTCACACTCTCCAAGTGTCGGAAGTGAACCGGATCTCCTTGACAGATCTTCTCACAAGAATCTTGAAGGAAGAAAGAAAAGAGTGAAGTAATCCCAATTCACAAGTAGAGATTCTTACCTTTAAACTCCAAGTGAAGCCTTCACGCTCCAGTGGTAGGAATCCTCCTTTGAATGCACTCTTACACTCTCTCCTTGGCTATTCTCTCAAGAGGCACGAAGATCAAATGACAAAAAGATTGGGTGGCAGTCTAATTTGGACTATATATACAAAAGAAAAGAAAAACTGCCCAAAAACTACAAGTTTTCAATTCTGTACGTAGTTGATCGTCTCGTACGATCGTGGATCGTCCAGGACAATATTACTTAAAAGCCTTGAAACGAACCTGTTTGTGTATGTGTACGAAATATTTTCGTACAAGCTGATCGTCCCGTACGAACCAAGTTCATCAGGTACGAACGGTTATTACAAGGTCGATTCCAAAAATTATAGAAAAACAGTTCTAAGTCAGTTGTATCGTCTGGACGAAAATTGATTCGTCCAGACAAAATTTTTACAAAGACCAGATCATCCTGGATGATATTTAATTTCGTCTGGACGAAAATCTTACAGAGAGCAGATCGTCCTGGATGATATTTAATTTCGTCTGTACAAAAATCTTATAGAGACCAGATCATCCTGGATGATATTTAATTTTGTCTGGAAGAAAATCTTACAGAGAACAAATCATCCCGGACAATTTTTAATTTTGTCCTGGATAAATAGGACTTAGAAAATTTTTCTGCCCAGTTCCTATTCTTTCCATGTGACCTTAATAGGAGATAACTGTTTGATCGTCCCGTACGAACTGATATCGTCCCGTACGATCAGTATAAATTTTATATGATCTCCTTATATGTGTGTGCATATTTTTATTCACTCAATTACAATCACTCACTTTCAAGTTTATTTCAAAGAAAAATACAAGCTTCAAATTCACAAAGTATCTCATGCTGAATTTTGATTTGAAGTCTTCATAGTCTGAAGTTAGATTTTCCTGAAATGTTAGTACACACAAGAGCAAATATAAATCTTCTAAAATCGTTAGGAGATAACTACACATTTGAATAATAATATTTGGAATCATCAAAACTATACAAGTTGTAAAAATGTAAAACATGCAAATAGCAACTATCTTAACAATCTCCCCCTTTTTGATGATGGCAAAACAATTATTGTTTGTATGATCTCAAATTAAAAAAAATCTCATAAACTTCCCCTGAATTGATGAATACATAAAAATAAGGAGGCATTTTGAATTAAAGTACAATATTTTTGTTTTTCAAAAAAAAAATTTAACAAAAATAAAAAATACAACACAATAACACAAGCTAAATGACACAAAATCAAAATACAAACAAACATAATAATTTCTCCCCCTTTTTGACAACAACAAAAAGTGAAGAAGAAATAGACAAGAAATGTATGTAATTATATGAAATCCATTTGAAAATTTAATCTAAAGAGTGATTGACATAAGGTATGCAATCTAAAACTAATAACATTAGGTAAATCATAGAAATTCGTAGAATTTAAGAAGTGATATAACAGTGTAAGTAAGAAGAATTTATCAAAGACATGATTCAATTTAAACATTTGAGATATAGAAAATCATTACAAGAGAGATGAATAAAAATTATATATTTCAAAGTTCAATAGAAATATAAATGAACATAAGATCAATTTGAATTAAGAGATTGAAAGAATCTAGAAAGAAGAGAATTACCACATGTGGCGCTTTGCGCATCATTTTCAAATTTTTTGGCACATTTTTGAGCATCTTTTTACATTGGGCTTATTTTGTGCATCTTTTTCACATTTGCGAATCTTTGCGCATTCCTTTTGATTTTTGTACTCTTTGTATAATTTTTAAGAGTAATTGAAACCAATTCTTTCCAAGATCAATAATCTAAAATTTCTAATTTTTCTAAGTGCATAAATATCACTTGAGCAAAGAAATATAAAATAAGAAAGCATCTAAATTGCAATAATAATATTAATTTTTATGTAGTCTAAATGAATAGACATGAAATTAAAAATTCTAATTATAACAAATTATAAACAAATTTTAAATTTAGAAAGACTAGATTTTCTAATGAAATTAATCTCAAATTACAATCTAATTTAAGCACAATTAAGATTAAAAAGACTAATAAAATTCATAAAAACTAAACACATTTCAAAAACAATTCAAATTTAAAGCAAATACAACATATATTGATATTAATGAAAAAGATTACAAAATCACTTCATAATATCAATACCAAAAAAATTACACTAAACTTTTAACACAACTAAAATAAACTAAAATAAACACTAATACAATAAACATCTATAAAATCATCACCCAAATCTCTATTCTTCTTCTGGAGGAGGAGGAATGCCACCAAATAAGTTGAAGTAGGAAGTCATCAACATAACATTTGTATTAATTTAATGAACTTCATTTCTTATACTACCAATGTCCTATTGCTGCTGCTGAAGTTGAGCATCAATTTGATCAAATCGTTGATCAAAATGAGTCTCAAGTCTATCAAATTTCTCAATCAAATTCTGAAAATTTGATTGAGGTGCAGATGTTTGCTCTCCTTCTTCTTCTTCTTTTTCAGAAGCACTGGCAGGTGCTTTCTCTTTTTGCTCCTTGAAGATTGCTCTAAAAGAAGCATCATTGTAGTAGACCGACTCTTCATATTCTTCATCAGGATGTACTAGATTATATTTCTTTTCCAAAATAAATGTAATCAAGTGACCCAATGATATATTCCTTTTTCTTTTCTGATTAGCATGTCCAATTTCAGAAAGCCCATAAAGATGGTCTAAGATAAGTTGGGCTTCATCAATAGGACTACCTTCCATAATAAAAAAAGTTACAACAGAAAGGAGTGGAGTAATGTTGATCCTATCACCAGCTTTTGGAATAATAGAATATCTAAGAATGTGCTGGATGATTAGAGCATTTTTGGTCATTCTAGAAACTCTAGAAATATTATAATTTAAGCCATTTCCTCTAATCACCCTATTGATTTCAAATCACTTGAAGGTGTTATCGTTCATAAGGGTGTGGACTCTAAAACCTTTAGTTTTTAAGTTAAGAAAAGCACCTAATTCATGCTTAGTGATTTCAACTTTTTGTTTAAACACATAAGAACTGACAGAAGAGTGATCGGAGTTGAAACTCATATTGGCTAGGAAGTAAAGAAAGGTCTGTTTGTTGTAGAGGTGGATGAGAGATAAGATAAATCCAAACTGAGTGGAAGCAAAAAGGTGCATTACCTTGAAGTTTATTTCGCTCTGGATCAGAATGCGAGAAGGTGTGATTTTTGCAGAGGCAAATCAAGGAAAGGATTCCTCATTTGCCTTTGAAAGAAAGTTTTCAGAAGAATTTCTATGTGGTTTCTTTGCTAACACCTTTTGTCGCTTGCTAGAGGAGGCTATTTTTTATTTGGAAGTCAAAGGGATTGAAAGAGATGTTTGGAGATGTGATTGTTGAGTTAGAAAGCCTTCTAATTTAAAGAAAATGATACGTTCATCCTAGACGAAAAAGTTTATCCTGGACAAAAATTATCGTTTGTCTCGACGAAACAATTTCGTACAGACGATTAAATTCGTCCAAAATGTAACGGCTTTTTGTAATCAACACAATTTATGATACGTCCTTTCGTACAGACTATTTGACTTGATCGATCGTACAGACGCAAAAATTTTGTACAGACGATCAAAAGTAATTAGTTTTAATGTTAGTTGAAAATCGTCCCCCGCTATGAATCGACATCTGTTCGTCTAGATGAACTAAAAGTTCATACGGACGAAGTTCACAATTAAAATTGTCTTATCCATTCAACTGCTGCATTCAATTGTCCCGACGTTTGAGAGAAAAAAATTTTTTGTCCTGGACGATCATTCAGATCGTACAGACGAACTACATTAAAAACAGCTCTCAAGACATTTCATATCACGCAAACTGAATTTTACACACATCGTCCCGTACGAAAAATTTCATCCCGGACGATTTCCATATTTTTGGATTTTTGAATTTTTATTAAAAAAAATAAAACAAAACACAAATCACACTACACTAAGACAAAAGCACAAACTCTAAAAAAAAAAATCACTCAAAACACACACAAAAAAATCACAAAAACAAAAATCATAAAAACATAAAATACAAAAATATAAATATCAATGTTGCAAAAACATTTTTATTTAAGCATTCAAATCAATTACACCAAGCCTTGTTCTTAATGTACTGAAAGTATCAAAGGCTAAAGGTTTTGTAAAAATGTCTGCAAGTTGATTTTCAGTTGAAACATAAGTAAGTTCAATTTCTCCCTTGGATACATGATCCCTTATGAAATGATGCCTTATGTCAATGTGTTTGGTTCTAGAATGTTGAATAGAATTTTTGTAAATGCAAATAGCACTAGTATTATTACAATAAATTGAAATAGTGACTATAGTTAATCCTAAATCAATCAGCTGTTGTTTTAACCAAAGTACTTGTGCCACACAACTTCCTAATGCAATGTATTCTGCTTCTGCAGTAGATAGGGCCACTGAATTTTATTTTCTACTAGACCATGAAACTAATGAATTTCCAATGAATTGACATGTTTCAGAAGTACTTTTCCTATCCACTCTCCAGCCTACAAAGTCAGAATCTGAATAACCAATAATTTCAAATGAAGAGCTAAACTTAGGATACCAAATTCCTAAGTTCTGAGTTCCTAGTAAGTATCTTAATATCCTTTTCACTGCTGTTAAATGTGATTCTTTTAGATCTGATTGAAATCTAGCACATAAGAAAACATTGAACATAATATCTGGTCGGCTAGCAGTCAAGTAAAGTAAAGATCCAATTATCCCTCTAAATTTCTTTTGATCAACAGATTATCTCTTAAGGTCCTTATCCAACTAAACTGAGAAAGTCATTGGTGTACTAACAGGTTTAGCATTGTCCATTTCATATTTTTTGAGGATGTCCTTAACATATTTAGTTTGACTAAGAAAAGTACCTTCCTCAAGTTGCTTAATGCTAAAACCTAGAAAGTAATTTAAATCTCCCATTAGACTCATTTCAAATTTACTACTCATTGTTTTAGAAAAATCATCACAAAGATTTTTATTTGAAGATCTAAAATTGATATCATCTACATAAATTTGAACAATGAGAATATCCTTTCCAAATTTCTTTAAAAAGAGAGTTGTATCCACACTTCTTTTTTCAAAAGATCTTTCAAGTAGAAAGGTACTCAACCTCTCATACCAAGCCCTAGGTGCCAGTTTCAATCCATATAATGCTTTTTTAACTTGAAAACATGATTTGGGTATTTAGAATTTTCAAAACCTGGAGGTTGTTCTACAAAAACATCTTCCTCAATTACCCCATTTAAAAAGGCACTTTTGACATCCATTTGAAACAATTTAAAACCTTTAAAACAGGCAAAGGCAAGTAAAACCCTAATTGCTTCAAGTCTAGCTACAGGGGCAAAAGTCTCCTCAAAATCAATTCCTTTAATTTCATTATACCCCTTAGCAACTAATCTAGCCTTATTTCTAATGACTACTCCTAAGTCATTCATTTTATTTTTGAACACACACTTGGTTCCAACAACACTTTGATCTTTTGGCCTTGAAGTTAATTCCCAAACTTCATTTCTTACAGATTGATTCAACTCCTCTTGCATGGCCAATATCCAAAATTCATCAGAAAGTGCTTGATCAATGTTAGTGGGTTCAATAGTTGAAATAAAGGCTGAATGATTAATTTCCTTGCTTAATCCACGCCTAGTTCTAACACCCTCACTCGGTTCACCTATAATTAATTCCCTTGTGTGGTTTTTAGAAAATCTCAAATCTCTAGGCAAAGGGTTTTCTCTTTCCAAATTCTCTTCCACGTTTTCTTCCAAATTTATTCTATCAATCTTTTAGGAGTTTTCCTCAATCTCATCTTCAACAAAATTTGGCTCTTCCAAATATCCAGATTCATCAAATACAACATGTGTGGTTTATTCAATGACCAAAGTTCTTTTGTTGAATACCCTATAAGATTTTTTAACACTTGAATATCCAACAAAAATTCCTTCATCTGATTTTGGATCAAATTTTCTTAAGGCAGATTTTCCATTATTATGAATGAACTCCTTACAAACAAAAACATGCAAATGAGACAAATTAGGTGTTCAACCTTTTATCAACTCATAGGGTATTTTATTTAAATTTGATCTCACATTCACCCTATTCAGAATATAGCATGCAGTGCTAACCGCCTCAACCCAAAAATATCTAGGAAGTGAGTATTCTGCAAACATTGCTCGGGCGGCTTCTATTAATGTTCTATTTTTCCTTTCAACTACCCCATTTTATTGAGGGGTTCTAGGTGCAGAAAAATTGTAATCAATTCTTTTTTCTTTACAGAAATTTTCAAATCTTTCATTTTCAAATTCTCCTCCATGATCACTTTGTATAGAAATTATTTCACTCCCTAGTTTTTTTTGAATCCAAGTTGAAAAATTTCTGAATTCCTCAAACGATTCACTCTTATGAAAAAGAAATCTAACCCAAGTAAATCTTGAGAAATCATCCACTATAATAAATCTGTATACCTTCCCTCCTAGACTTACAATTCCTACAGGTCCAAAAAGATCCATGTGAAGAATTTCCAATGGTTTACTAGTTCTAAGATCCTTATTAGACTTAATAGAGGACTTCACTTATTTTGCTAATTGACATGCATCACAAAGGTGATCCTTAGTAAAGTCTATTTTTTGTATACCTCTCACTAAGTTCTTTTGGGTAATTCTCCTAAGGTTTTTTATACTAGAATGACAAAGTCTCCTATGCCAAAGCCATGATTCATCAGAAACAGTTTTCAAACAAAAAGCAGTAGAAGATTGAATACAATTTAAATATAGCATGTAAACATTATTTACCCTTTTTCCATTTAAAACATTTTTCCTATTTAGGCTTAATATGCAGCTAGTAGGTAAAAATTTTATATTATAGCCCTTATCATATAGCTGACTTATACTTAACAAATTATGCTTTAAGCCTTCAACCAATAACACATTGTCTATGAAAACATTTTTCAAATTTCCAATCATACATGATCCAATCACTTTCTTTGTGGTATTATCTCCAAGTGTAACCTTGCCTCCACTCCTGGCTTCCAGCGTTATGAATTGAGCAATATCTCCACTCATATTCTTTGAACATCCGTTGTCCAGGTACCATATGCTCTCACGAGGTCTTGTGTGAGAGCAACCCTGGAAAAATATTAAATGTTAGACCTGGGAATCCAAACAAGTTTGTGTTCACCTTTTAGAAATTTATAATCAGATGCATGTATGATATGTCTAGGTTTATGCATCTTAGTTCTCCACACCAAATTAGTTTTCATCTTCAAAGTGCAGGTGTGAGATATATGTCCCAAAAATCCACAATTATTGCATTTAACATTAGGAAAAGTATTCCTATGTTTTCTTCCATTTGATTGTCTTCTAAGGGATTTCATGTATTTAGGATAATATTTAGGATTTGTAAAATCTTCAAGTTTTGGGTGGTTCCTATTATCCTCAAGAGCTCTTATTACCAGTTTATAAAATGAATTCATATCTTCCAAGATTCGATTTGTATAATTGATTCGATATGTTGTTCTCTCAGATTCATCCTTAAAATTTTAAAATTCTTTTTCAAGATCAGCATATGATGATTTTAAATTCTTAAAATTCTTATTTAAGTCATTATATTCATCAAGAAGTTTCATTTGGTTGTTATCTATTAATGCATGATCTTTCCTAAGGATTTCATGTTCCTTCTGAAGCTCTTCCAATTCAAAACTTACACTAGCATGCATCTTTTTCATTTTCTTATATGCATCATGCATGTGTTCAGAAACTTCAAATAATTCATCATAGGTTAAGTCACATACCTCTTCTTGATCTGATTGATCAACATTATCTGCCATCAAGCAAAGGTTTGTGACTTCTTCTTCTTTTTCAGTCTCAGATGAGTCTGAAGCTGAGTCCGCCCAAAAAGCTCTTTAAAACTTCTTTTTGCCCTTCTTTACAATTGGTTTCTCCTCAACCTTCTCCTTGCTAGGCGTTGCTTTGAGTTTTGGGACAGACAGTCTTGATATGACCTAGTTTCCTGCAATCATAATAAATCACTTCATTAGAAACCTTGCCATTTATGTTATACTTACCTCTATTCCATTGCTAGCGTCTCTTCTGCTTCCTCTTTAAAAAGCTTCTGAATTATCTAATCATCAATGCAATATTGTCTTCATCCTTAGGTTGTGAGTGTTCACCCTCTGACTCTTCCTCTTTCAGTGCAATATTCTTCTCCTTTCGTGGTTCACCTGCATCAATCTTTCTTTGACTTACTCCTTGCTCATAAGCAATGAGTGAATCAAGAAGATTGTTAATAGAATAAATGTTTAGATCATTAGACTCTGTAATAGTAGTAATTTTAGCATCATAAGCAGTAGGTAAACAATGAAGAATCTTATTAACCATTTCAGCATTAGTTAATTCCCTACCAAGTGCATACAAAGAAGTGACAATTTATGTGAATCTTGTGTACATGTCAGAAATAGATTCATTTGGTTTCATGCGAAATAATTTATAGTCATGTAACAAGATATTGAGTCTTGATTGCTTAACCTCATTAGTCCCTTCATAAGTTATACAAAGTCTATCCCATATGTCCTTTCCACTTTTGCAAGTGGAAACCCGCATGTAGTCTTCAGATTTTAAAGCACAAAAGAAGCTATTTAAACATTTGGCATTTAGTTGTGCTAAATCATGTTCTTCTATAGTCCAATCTGCAAAAGGTGTTTCTACCCTAACTCCATCAACTAATCTAGTTGGTTTTGTGTAACCTTCCTGGACTAGGATCCACATACGATAATCAAGTGACTGTAAGAAAGTAGACATGGATGTTTTCCAAAAATCAATAGGTATATTGTCAAATAGTGGAGGTCTAGTTATAGAGTAACCTTCATGTGTGTTTCGGTTTCCGAATGTAGCCATCTATGTTAATCAAAAAGTAGTTTAAACTTATGATTTTGAAATAAAGCTCTGATACCACTTGTTGAGTCTAGTAAATAGGTTGTTAGACCTAACATAAAGTCCCAAGGCTACCAAGAGGGGGGGTGAATTGGTATTTTAAAAATTTAAACCCTCTTTGAAAATGTGTTGAACCAAAATGAAAATTTTTATTTAGTTTTTATAGAAAACGTTTTTCAACCACAGAGTTTTTTTAAACCAAAAATAAAATGCGGAAAAGTAAAAATAGTAAAGTAAATGACACTAGATTTATAGTGGTTCGGTCTAAACCAGACCTACATCCACTCCCCAGAGGCACCCTCTGAGTATTGCACTAATACCAATAGTGACTCTCCTTTTACACCCACAGCAAGGTGGAGAAGCCTTTACAAAACAGTCTTTTCACCACTACCCGGTGCGGCAGAGAACCGTCATTCTTTTACATAATCCCTAGTATTGGCAGAGAATCGTTCGTCCTTTCACACTCTCCTAGTGTGGGCAGAGAACCCTTCGTCCTTTTACACTCTCCTAGTGTGGGCATAGAACCCTTCGTCCTTTCAAACTCTCTTAGTGTGGGCAGAGAACCCTTCGGCTGTTCACACTCTCCAAGTGTCGGCAGTGAACTGGATCTCCTTGACAGATCTTCTCACAAGAATCTAGAAGGAAGAAAGAAAAGAGTGAAGTAATCCCAATTCACAAGTATAGATTCTTACCTTTAAACTCCAAGTGAAGCCTTCACGCTCCAGTGGTAGGAATCATCCTTTGAATGCACTCTTACACTCTCTCTCCTTGGCTATTCTCTCAAGAGGCATGAAGATCAAATGACAAAAAGAATGGGTGGCAGTCTAATTTGGACTATATATACAAAAGACAAGAAAAATCGCCCAAAAACTGCAAGTTTTCAATTCTGTACGCAGTTGATCATCCCGTACGACCGTGGATCATCCTGGATGATATTACTTAAAGCCTTGAAACGAACCTGTTTGTATATGTGTGCGAAATGTTTTCGTACAAGTTGATCATCCCGTATGAACCAAGTTCGTCCGGTACGAATGGTTATTATAAGGTCGGTTCCAAAAACTGCAGAAAAACCGTTCTATGTCAGTTGTATCGTCTGGACGAAAATTGATTCGTCCGGACAAAATTTTTACAGAGACCAGATCATCCTGGACGATATTTAATTTCGTCTGGACGAAAATCTTATAGAGAACAGATTATCCTGGACGATATTTAATTTTGTCTAGACGAAAATCTTACAGAGACTAGATTGTCCTGGACGATATTTAATTTTGTCTAGACGAATCTTACAGAGAACAAATCGTCCCGGATGATTTTTAATTTTTTCCTGGTTGAATGGGACTTAGAAAATTTTTCTCCCCAGTTCCTATTCATTCCATGTGATCTTAATAGGAGATAACTGTCTGATCGTCCCGTACGAACTGATATCATCCCGTACGATTAGTATAAATTTTATATGATCTCCTTATGTGTGTGTGCATGTTTTTATTCACTCAATTACAATCACTCACTTTCAAGTTTATTTCAAAGAAAAATACAAGCTTCAAATTCACTAAGTATCTCATGCTGAATTTTGATTTGAAGTCTTCGTAGTCTGGAGTTATATTTTCCTGAAATGTTAGTACACACAAGAGCAAATACAAATCTTCTAAAATTGTTAGGAGATAACTACACATTTGAACAATAATGTTTGGAATCATCAAAAATATAACATTCACCCTATTCAACACATAACAAGCTATGTTAATCACTTTAACTTAAAAGTATGTTGGAAGTAAATACTGAGTAAGTATGGCTTTAGCGAACTCAACTAAGATCATGTTCTTCCTTTCAGCTACACCATTCTACTGAGGGGTCTTAGGAGATGATAAGTTGTGACTAATCCCTTTATCCTCATAAAGGTCTCTAAATCTCTCATATTCAAACTCTTCACCATGTTCACTATGGATGGTCAAGATCTCACAACCTAGCATTTTCTGAATCCAAGTGAAGAAGGATCTAAATTTATTAAAAGACTCACTCTTATGAGACAGAAACTTAATCCAAGTGAACCTTGAGTAGTCATCGACAATCACAAATCTATAGACTTCCCTCCTAAGCTGGAAGTGGTAATGGATCCAAACAAATCCATGTGAAGAACTTCTAAAGGTCTAGAGATGCTAATGTCCTTAATGGAGTGGAAAGAGGATTGAACTTGCTTCCCTAGTTGTCAGGCATCACACAGGTTATCTTAAGTGAACTTAAGCTTGGGAACACCTCTAACTAGGTCTTTTTGGATCACTTTTCTAAGGATTTTCATACTGGTATGACATAACCTCCTATTCCACAACCACAAATCAACAATAGTTCTTAAGTAAAATGAAGCAGCACTTTCAATATTATTTAAATCAAGTATGTAAACATTACTGATCCACTTTCCCTATAAAATAGTATTGTTTTTCAAACTAATAATGCATGTATTTGCCAAAAAAATTATGATAAAGCCCTTATCGCACAGCTGACTGATGCTTAGAAAGTTGTGTTTAAGTACATCTACAAAAAAAATATTTTTAATCAAAAGGTTCTTGAAATTTCCTAATATACATACGCCAACATCTTTCCTGGTGATGTTGTCTCCAAGAGTGACCATGCCTCCAGCCCTGGCCTCCAGCAAAATGAATTGATTGTCATCTCCATTCATGTGTCGTGAGCATCCACTGTCCATCTACCACTTGCTCTCATGAGATCATTTGTGAGAGCACACCTACAAAATCATTAAAATTCATATTTAGGAATCCAAACAAATTTCGGTCCCTTCTTATGGAAAGAAGAATGTAATGCATGTCTGTTATGCTATGAATCATGCAATTTGATTCTCCACACCCAATGTGTACTATGGTGAATAGTGTAAGTGTGTGAAATATGTCATAGCATGCCACATGATAAACATCTAACACTAGGAAAGGGGTTTACTAATCTACTTGAGTGGTGATGCTTCTTATTAAAGTTACATGATGCATGCAATGATGGTTTATAATTTTCATGGTTTGAGTTTCTCTTTGAACTCTTTATTTTCATATTCATAGCCACATCTACTTTTAACTTATGTTCATTATTATCTATTTCCCATGCAAGTTTCTCTCATTTCTTAAACTCTTTTAGTAACTAAATATGAGATGACTTCAAGGAATCATGTGCATCAAATAATTCAATATATTTTTTGTATAATGCTTCAAACTCCTCAAATAATAATATGTGATTGTTATCAATTATAGAGTGATCTTTAAGTAAAACTCCATGCTCTTTTTTGCAAATTTAAAATTTTAATTTTTATGCTAGTATGCTATTTCTTTCCTATATGATGCATGAATTTGTTCATAAACTTTAAGTAATTGATTATAAGTTAGTTCACATACCTCTTCTAGGTCAGATTAACTAAGATGATCATCTTCCATCAAGCACAAGTTTATAGTCTCCTCTTCAGCTTCAGTCTTGGAGGATTCAGATGTAGAATCTGTTAAGAGAGTTGCTATTTGCATGTTTTACATTCTTGCAACTTATAGTTTTTATGATTCCAAATATTATTATTTTAATTATCATTTTCTTCTATCATTTTTTTGGAAGAATTGTTTTTACTTTTATGTGGACTAAAATTTCAAGATAATCATACTTCAGACTACTGAAGACTTCAAATCAAATTCAGCATATCATACTTTGCATTTTGAAGTCTGCATTTTTTATCTTATTAAGTATGAGAGAGAGTAATTATAATTGAGCAAACTAGTATACATACACTGAGGGAGATCTTTAAAAAGTTAAATTTTCCCTCTGATCATACTGGACGAACATAGTTCATACGGGACGATCAGCTCAGTTATACCCCTTGGAGAGAAATGAAACGAACAAGAAAAAGTGATAAATTTTTCTAAGTCCAGATCGAATGGATAAAATAGACTGATCGTCCCAGGATGATCTTCTTTGGATTTTGAGTTTAAACTATTCGTACGGACGAAAAGGATTAATCGTCCCAGGAGGATCTCCTCTGGATTCTCACTTAGAACTGTTCGTACGGACGAAATGGACTATTCATCCCTGGATGATCTTTTCTGGATTCTCACTTTGAACTATTTATATTGATGAAATACACCAATCATCCCAGGACGATCTTCTCGGGTGACAACATTTTGAACTGTTCGTACGGAAGAACATAAGCATTCGTCCTAGGACGAATTACTCTGTTCTTTCGACGTATGAAACTTCTACAGTTAATTTTCTGGGTGGCTATAAAATAACTGTTCATAAAACTTAGTTCGTACGGGTTGATGATCGTGTACGAAGTCACCTCATCCCAATGCTTATAAGGAATCATACGCAATAATTTTGCACTGTTCGTATGGGACGATCTTACGATCATATGGGACGATCTTACGATCATATGGGACGATCTTGTTAGTAATGACTTGAAAATCAACAATTTTTGGATGGTTTTTTGTGTCTTTCATATGAAAGGTCCTTTGTAAACTGTCACTTTATCTTTTTTCCTACTGATCTTCATGTCAATTAAAGGGAGAGTCAAGGAGAGAGTGTGAGAGAGTGTTCGAAGGAGGATTCTTACTACTGGAGCGTGAATGATTCACTTGGTACTCAAAGGTAAGAATCTCAACTTGAGATTTGTGATTACTTCACACTTTTCTCTCATCCTTCTACATTTCTTGTGAGAAGATCTGACAAGGAGATCCGGTTCTCTGCCGCTGCTTGGAGAGTGTGAGTAGCTGAAGGGTTCTCTGCCTACACTTGGAGAGTGTAAACAGCCGAAGGGTTCTCTGCCTATACCGGGAGAGTGTGAAAGGACGGACGGTTCTATGCCAACACTTGGAGAGTGCAAAAGGATGACGGTTCTCTACCAACACTTGGAGAGTATAAAAGGACGACGATTCTCTACTGCACCGGGCAGTGGTGGAAGAGAGTTTTTATAAAGGCTTCTCTGCCTTATTGTGGGTGTAAAAGGAGAGTCACTAGTAGTATTATTGCAATACTCGGAGGGTGCCTCAGGGGAGTGGATGTAGGTCGTGTTTGACCGAACCACTATAAATCTTGTGCCTTTTATTTTTTGCTGCTTTTTATTTTTATTGTTTAAATTATGGTTAAAAACTTTTTTCTAAAAAAATTCACTAAAGTTATTCTCGATTTTAATTTTAAAAAGAGGGATAAATTTTTAATTACCAACTCACGTCCCCTCTTGGTTAGTCGCTGGGACTAAAGCTTAGGTCTAACAACCTAATTCATATTGAATAAGTTTCAACAAGTGGTATCAAAGATTTGGTTCAAAATCATAAGTTTAGACTACTTTTTGATTAACATCGATGGCTACATTTGGAAACCAAAATGCACCTGAGGGTTACTCTATAACTAGACCTCCATAGTTTAACAATATTCCTTTTGATTTTTTGAAAACACGCATGTCTATATTTTTATAGTCACTTGATTACCGTATGTGGATCTTAGTTCAAGAAGGGTATACAAAACCAACTAGACTAGTTGACGGAATTAGAGTTGAAACACCTTTTATGGACTGGACAGTAAAAAAATATGACTTAGCACAACTAAATGCCAAATACTTGTATACTTTCTTTTGTGCTCTTAAATCAGAAGATTACATGCGGGTTTCTACTTGCAAAAGTGGAAAGGACATATGGGATAAACTTTGTATAACTTATGAGTGGACTAATAAGGTTAAGTAATCTAGACTTAATATCTTGTTGCATGATTATGAATTATTTCACATGAAACCAAATGAATCCATTTCTGATATGTATACAAGATTCACACAAATAGTCACCTTTATATATACATTAGTTAGGGAACTAACGAATGCTGATTTGGTTAATAAGATATCTCATTATTTGCCTACTGCTTATGATGCTAAAATTACTATAATTATAGAGTCTAAAGATCTAAACATTTACTCTATTGACAATCTTCTTGGATCACTAATTGCTTACGAGGAAGGAGTTAGCTAAAGAAAGATTGATGCAGGTGAATCATGAAGGAAGAAGAACATAGCACTAAAAGTGGAGGAGTCTGAGAGTGAACACTCACAACAAAAGGATGAAGACGACATCACACTAATGACAAGTCAATTCAGAAGGTTTCTGAAGAGGAAGTAGAAGAGACATCAGAAATGGAATTAAGGTAAATTTAACAGAAATATTAAGGTTTCAAATGATGTTATTTGTTATGAGTGCAGGAAACCTAGACATATTAAGACAGACTGCCTAAAACTCAAAGCCACTCCTAGCAAGGAGAAACTAGAGGAGAAACTAATTGTGAAGAAGGGCAAGAAGAAGTTCCAAAAAGCTTTCAAAGAGGACTCAGCTTCAGACTCATCAGAGACTGAAAAGGAAGAGGAAGTCACTAAATCTATGCTTAATGGCCGATAGTATTGATCAGTTAGAATAAGAAGAGATATGTGACTTGACTTACAATGAACTTTTTTAAGTCTCTAAACATTTACATGATGCATATAGGAAGTTAAAGAAAATGCATTCGAGTCTGAATTTAGAATTTATTGTACTGCAAAAAGAATAAGAGATCCTTAGGAAAGATCTTGCTTTAAATTGATGACAACCACATGAAATTACTTGATGAGTATGATGACTTGAATAAAAATCATAAAAATTTCAAATCATCTTATGCTAATCTTGAAAAAGATTTTAAAAATTTTAAGGATGAATCGAAGAGCAAATTATATCGAGTTAATTATACAAATCGAATTTTGGAAGATTTAAATTTATTTTATAAATTAAAAATAAATTCTCACGAGGATAATAGGATACCCCCTAAACTTGAAGATTTCACTAATCCTATTTTGTATCCTAAATTTATACAATCCCTTAAAGATAGATGATTAGTAGAAGACTTAAGAATCCATTTTCAAAAGTTAAATGTAATAATTGTGGATTGATTGGGCATATAGCTCATATCTATACTTTGAAGAAGAAAACTTATTTAGTGTGGAAACCTAAGATGCATAAACCTAGACATATCATACATGCATCTATTTATAAATTGCCAAAAAGAGAACCCAAACTTATTTGGGTTCCCAGGTCTAACATTTGATAATTTTGTAGGGTTGCTCTCACATAATATCTCGTGAGAGCATATGGTACATGGACAATGGATGCTCAAAGAATATGACTAGAGATAATACATAATTCATATCGCTGAAAGCCAGGAGTGGAGGCAATGTTACACTTAGAGATAACACAACAAGGAAGATGATTGGGTCAAGTATGATTGGAAATCTTAAGAATTTTTTCTTTTAAAATATGTTATTGGTAGAAGGCTTAAAGCATAATTTGCTAAGTATAAGCCAACAATATTATAAAGGATATTGTGTAAAATTTTTTCCTACTAGCTGTATATTAAGCCTAAATGGAAATGATGTTTTGAATAGTATTAGGGTAAATAATGTATATATGCAAGACTTGAATTGTATTAAAACTCCTACTTTTTTTTGTTTGAAAACTATATCTGATGAGTCATGACTTTGGTATAGGAGACTTTGTCACTCTAGCATGAAAAACCTTAGGAGAATTACCACAAAAAAAAAAACTTATTCAGAGGAATACCTAAACTAGACTTTACTAAGGACCACCTTTGTGAGGCATGTCAATTAGGAAAATAGGTGAAATCCTCTTTTCAGTCCAATAAGGATCTTAGAACAAGTAAAACATTGAAGATTTTGTATATGAATATATTTGGACCAGTTGGAACTATATGTCTAGGAGGGAAGGTATACGGATTTGTGATTGTGGATGATTACTCTAGATTTACATGTGTTAGATTTTTATTTCAAAAGAGTGAATCATTTAAGGAATTTAAAAACTTTCTGACTTGGATTAAAAGAAAATTAGGATGTGAAATTTTAACAATTCAAAGTGATCATGGAGGAGAATTTGAGAATGAAAAATTTAAGGATTTTTGAAAGGAGAAAGGGATTGATCATAACATTACTGCACCTAGAACCCCTCCGTAGAATGGGGTAGTCGAAAAGAAAGATAGAACATTAATAGAAGCCGCTCGAGCCATGTTGGCAGAATACTCACTTCCTAAATATTTTTGGGCTAAGGCGGTTAGCACTGCATGTTATGTTCTGAATAGGGTGAATGTGAGATCAAAATTAAATAAAATACCCTATGAGTTGCTAAAAGGAAGAACACCTAATTTGTCATATTTGCTTATTTTTGGATGCAAGGTGTTTATTCATAACAATGGAAAATTTGTCTTAGGAAAATTTGATCCAAAATTAGATGAAGGAATTTTTATTGGATACTCAAGTGTTAGAAAATCTTGTAAAGTATTCAATAAAAAAACTTTCGTAATTAAGGAGACCACACATGTTGTATTAGATGAATCAGGAATTTTGGAAGAACTAAATGTTATAGAAGATGAGATTGAGATTAACTCCCAAAAGATTAATAAAATAAATTTGGAAGAAAATTTGGAGATAGAATACCCTTTGCCTAAATATTTGAGATTTTCTAAAAACCACCCAAAGAAATTGATTATAAGTGAACCTAGTGAGGGTGTAAGGACAAGGCGTGGACTAAACAAAGAAGTCAATCATTCAACCTTCATTTCAATAATAGAACCCATAAATATTGATCAAGCACTTTCAAATGTATTTTGGATTTTGGCTATACAAAAAGAGTTAAATCAATTTGTAAGAAATAAAATTTGAGAATTAACTGCAAGGCCAAAGAATAAAAGTATAATTAGAACTAAGTGGGTATTCAAAAATAAAATGAATGACTCAGGAGTAGTCATTAGAAATAAGGCTAAATTAGTTGCAAAGGGGTATAATCAGATTGAAGAGATTGATTTTGAGGAGACTTTTGCCCCTGTAGCTAGACTTGAAGCAATTAGGATTTTATTAGCCTTTGCCTATTTTAGAGGATTTAAACTGTACCAAATGGATGTAAAAAGTTCCTTTTTAAATGGAGTAATTCAAGAAGATGTTTTTGTAGAACAACCTCCAGGTTTTGAAAATCCTAAATACCTGAATCATATTTTCAAATTGAAAAATGCATTATGTGGATTGAAACAGTCACCTTAGGCTTGGTATGAGAGATTGAGTACCTTCCCACTTGAAAGATCATTTGAAAAAGGAAGTGTGGATACAACTCTCTTTTTAAAGAAAGTTAGAGAGGATATACTCATTGTATAAATTTATGTTGATGACATCATCTTTGGATCTTCAAATAAAAATCTTTGTGATAATTTTTGTAAAATAATGAGTACTGAATTTTAGATTATTTTAATGGGAGATCTAAGTTACTTTTTAGGCTTTAGCATTAAGCAATATGAGGAGGGAAATTTTCATAGTCAGTCTAAATATGTTAAATACATCCTCAAAAAGTATGAAATGGACAATGTTAAACCTGTTAGTACACCTATGAGTTTCTCAGTTCAATTAGATAAGGACCCTAAGGGAAAAATCTGTTGATCAAAAGAAATTTAGAGGGATAATTAGATCTTTGCTTTACTTGATAGCTAGCCGACCTGATATCATGTTTAGTATTTATTTGTGTGCTAGATTTCAATCAGATCTAAAAGAAACACATTTGACAGCAATAAAAAGGATTTTAAGATATCTGTTAGGAACTCAAAACTTAGGAATTTGGTATCCTAAGTTTAGCACTTCATTTGAAATAATTGGTTATTCATATTCTTACTTTACAGGTTGTATGGTTGATATAAAGAGCACTTATGAAACATTTCAGTTTATTGGAAATTCTTTAGTCTCTTGGTCCAGTAGAAAATAAAATTTAGTAGCCCTTTCTACTGCTGAAGCTGAATATATTGCATTAGCAAGTTGTATGACACAAGTACTTTGGTTGAAACAACAGTTGATTGATTTAGGATTAACTATAGGCACTATTCCAACATATTGTGATAACACTAGTGCTATTTGCATTTCTAAAATTCCTATTCAACATTCAAGAACCAAACATATAGACATTATGCATCATTTTATAAGGGATCATGTATCCAAAGGAGAAATTAAACTCATTCATGTTTTTATAGAAAATCAACTTGCAGACATTTTTACAAAAACTTTAGCCTTTGATACTTTCAGTGCATTAAGAATAAGGCTTGGTGTGATCGATTTGAATACTTAATTAAAATATTTTTGCAACATTGATGTGTGTTTCTCTAGTTAGTATTTTTGTATGTATTTGTGATTTTGTGATTTTATGTATTTTTCTATCGTGTTTTTATTGTGTTTATGTTTTAGTTTTTAAAAAAAATCTCACATCTAAATTTTTGAGTGCATGTTTTGAAAAATTGAGTGAAAATAGTCCAGGATGAAATTATTTTCGTACGGGACGAATTGTGTAGTATGTTAACTTACGGATTTGAACGGTTTGAGTACAGTTTTTCCGTTTTTATTTTCCACTTTGTCCGTACGATCGTCTGGATGAAATTTTCAAACTTCTGTACAATTGATTGACAGTTAAACGGATAAGATAGTTTTTATTATGCATGATCGTATGTACGAACCTTTGGTTCATACAAACGAACGCTTGGCGATTTGATATGGGGGATGGTTTCAACTACCATTAAAATGATCTTTATTATTTGATCATCCAGGACGAACACCTGTTCGGCTGTACGAACATTTGGTTAAAAGTTTGAATGAAAGGATGCATCATTACTTGTGTGATTACAAAAAGCCGTTTCATTTTTGGACTTATTTGTTCGTCCAAACGAAATTTGTTCGTACGGGACGAACTGAAATTTGTACGGGACAAAATTAATTTCGTCTGTACAAATAAGTCCTATTTCATTAAATTGATGGGCTTTGAACTCAACTATCATCACTTTAAAAATCCCTTTCAAACCCCTATTTCCCTAGAATATCTCTATGGCAAGCTCTAGCAAAAGGCAAAAGGTTATAGCCAAGGGTCCACCCAAAAACTTTAGTGATAACTTTCTGTCCAAGGCCAATAAAGAGTAATTTCCTAGGTTTGCCTCTGCTAAAATCACCCCTTCTAGAGTTCTTCTACAAGAACAACTGAATTTTCAGGTAATGAATCTATTTTTTGCCACCCAATTTGGCCTCATTCTCACTCTAGTCCACTTATATTATAAGGAAACCTTTCACTACTTTCTTGTAAATATGTCCTTTAACTCTGACCATTCTATGATCAGGTCATTTATTTTTAAGAAGAAAGTAGAGATTACTAAGGTAGACTTAGGAATTTTTCTAAACATAAGGACTAAAGGGATTAGAGCTCATACCTTCACCACTACTTTCGATTTTGACTGGTCCACAATAAATGATGTTCTTAGAGGGTATGGTGGGATATCTCATATACCCAAAGTGTCATCTCTTAATCAAAAAGCTCATATCATCCAGCATATTCTTCGTACATCCATCATTCCTAAAGCTGGTGATCGAGTAAATATTACTCCTCTACTTTTTACCGTGACCTTTTTGATTATGACTGACCAACCTATAGATGAAGCCCAACTAATCATTGACTATCTTTATGGACTTTCTAAAATTGGTTATGTCGCCCATAAAAGAAATAAGAACATTGTCTTAGGACATTTTGTTGCTTATATTTTGGAGAAGTATGAATTGGTTCATCCAGATCAAGATTTTGAAGAACCTCTCTACAACAACGACAGATCTTTTAAAGCAATCTTCAATAAAGATGAACCACATAAACCACATGTTATTAGTGACTCAGAGGAGGAACCTGAACCTGCACCTGCTAGTGAACCAAATTACCAAGATTTGGTTCAGAGATATGATCGTTTAGAGTCTCATTTTGATCAAAGATTTTATCAATTTAAAACTCACTTACAGCAGCAGGATGTTCAGTACAATCAAGACATGGGATATATACGAGAACTGATAAATGATATAAGTTCCAATATGTTTATGATAAGCAATTATTTTAATTTCTTTAGTACTGCACCTGATCAGGGCCCCTCAGAGTGATTTTTATACTTGCTTATGATCTTCTATAGTTGATGTGATTGTGCTGTGATAGATTCTGATGTAATATGTTTTAGTTATGTGTTAGTTTTATTTTATGTTTTAGCATTTAAGTTTTATGTTGTATTGATATCATTTCTTAGATTATAATACTCATTATAATGATATCAATATAAGTCATATTGTCTTGGTTGTAATTTTGTTTTGAAATGTGTGTTAGCATATATGAAAATCCCTAAAAAAATTTATCTTACAAGCGCTATACTTTAAACTGCAACTCAAAATTGAAATCATTAGAAAATCTAATTTTTATAAATTTAAGTTTTGTTTATAACTTGATATAATTAAGAATGTCAATTTCATGTCTTTTATTAGACTACATTAATGTTTAATATTATTATTGCAATTGTGATATTTTTTTATTTTCTATTTCACTTATCAATAAATATTGCTGTACTTGGAAAAATTTAAAATTTTTTATTATTAATTTTAGAAAGATCAAGATTACTCTTGAAAAATATACAAATGTACAAACATCAAAAGGAATACATAGTAGTTCACAATTTGGAAAAGAGACATAAAATAAGCCCATAAGTAAAAAGATGCACAAAAAATGTTCCACAATTATAGAAAAAGATGCGCAAAGCGCCACATGTGGTAGTTATTTCTTTCCATAACCTTTCAATCTCTTAAATTCAAATTGATCTTCTGTACATTTTTATTTCGTGTTGAAATTTGCAATATAAAAATTTTATATTCATCCTTTATGAAATGATATTCCTTATCTCAAATGTCTAAATTGATTCATGTTTTTTTTATTAATCCTTTTTCTTATCAATGTTATATCTCTTCTTAAATTCTATGAATCATTTTATTTGCCTAATGATTTGATTTTATTTGCAAAATTTATTTTAATCACTTTCAAAGATCAATTATAAAAGGATTATCATGTGACTGCTTACATTTCTGGTCTTTTTCTTCTTCACTTTTTGCTGTTGTTAAAAAGGAGGAGAAATATTATTTGTTCTATCATAATGTTTGTTTTTGTTTTATTTTTTTCGTATCTTTGTTTGATCGTGGTTTTTGTTAGTTCTATCGTAATGTTTGTTTTTTTTTATTTTTGTTGTATCTTTGTTTAATCATAGTTTTTGTTTAGTTTTTGTAATCATGTGCTTGTTTTATTTTTGTCTGATTGTTGTTTTATTTTTGTCTGATTGATTCAAATGCCCCTTATTCTCACAGGCTTATCAATTCAGGGGGAGTTTAGGAGATGCTTTAAAAATAAAAAATTATATAAACAATAATTGTTTTACGATTGTTAAGAAAGTTGCTATTTGCATGTTTTACATTCTTGCAACTTATATAGTTTTGATGATTCCAAATATTATTGTTTTAATTATCATTTTCTCCTAACATTTTTGGAAGAACTGTTTTTGCATTTGTGTGGACTAATATTTCAGGATAATTGTACTTCAGACTACTGAAGACTTAAAATCAAATTCAGTATATCATACTTTGCATTTTGCAGTATGTATTTTTTATCTTATTGAGTCTAAGGGAGAGTAATTATAATTGAGCAAACTAGTATATACACACTGAGAGAGATCTTTAAAAAGTTAAATTTTTCCTCTGATCGTACGAGACAAACAAAGTTTGTACGAGACGATCAGATCAGTAATACCCCTCGGAGAAAAATGGAATGAACAAGAAAAAGTGATAAATTTTTTTAAGTCCAGATCGTACGGACAAAATAGACTGATCATCCCAGGATGATCTTCTCTGGATTTTGAGTTTAAACTATTCGTACGGAAGAAATGGATTAATCATCCCTGGACGATCTTCTCTAGATTCTCACTTTGAATTATTCGTACGGATGAAATACACTAATTGTCCCAGGACGATCTTCTCGGGTGACAACGTTTTGAACTATTCGTACGGACAAACATAAGCATTCATCCCAAGACGAATTGCTTTGTTCTTTCGACGTATGAAACGTCTGCAGTTATTTTTCTGGGTGGCTATAAAACAACTGTTTGTACCAGACAAACTTAGCTCGTATGGGACGATGATCGTGTACGAAGTCACCTCGTCCCAATGCATATAAGGAATTATATGTAATAAATTTACACTGTTCGTACGGGATGATCTTAGATCGTACGGGATGATCCTGTTCGTATTGACTTGAAAATCAATAGTTTTTGGATGATTTTTCATGTCTTTCATATAAAAGGTCCTTTGTAATCTATCACTCTATCTTTTTGCTTACTGATCTTTGTATCAACTGAAGGGAGAGTCAAGAAGAGAGTGTGAGAGAGTGTTTAAAGGAGGAGTTTTACTACTGGAGCGTGAAGGATTCACTTTGTACTCAAAGGTAAGAATCTTCACTTGTGATTTGTGATTAATTCACTCCTTTTTCTCGTCCTTCTAGATTTCTTGTGAGAAGATCTATCAAGGAGATTCGGTTTTCTGCCGACACTTGGAGAGTATAAACAGCCGAAGGGTTCTCTGCCGATACTTGGAGATTGTGAACAATTGAAGGGTTCTCTACCTACACTTGGAGAGTGTAAAAAGGCGAAGGGTTCTTTGTCTACATCGGGAGAGTGTTAAGGGACGTATGATTCTCTGCCAACACTTGGAGAGTGTAAAAGGACGATGGTTCTCTACCACCACATGGAGAGTGTAAAAGGACGACGGTTCTCTACCGCACCGGGTAGTGGTGGAAGAGAGTTTTTGTAAAGGCTTCTCCGCCTTGCTATGGGTGCAAAAGGAGAGTCACTAGTGGTATTAGAGCAATACTCGGAGGGTGCCTACAGGGAGTGGATGTAGGTCGTGTTTGACCGAACCACTATAAATCTTGTGCCTTTTTTTTCACTGCTTTCTATTTTTACTGTTTAAATTGTGGTTAAAAAACTTTTTCTATAAAATTCACTAAAGTTATTTTTTATTTTAATTTTAAAAAAGAGGGATAAATTTTTAATTACCAATTCACCCCCCTCCCCCCTCTTAGTTAGTCAATGGGGCAAAAGCTTAGGTCTAACAACCTAATTCATATTGAACAAGTTTCAACAGAATCCGCCTTGAATGCCTTTTTAAACTGCTTCTTGTCCTTCATGAACTTATATTTCTTCTCACCCTTCACCAAAGCATGAAAATTAAATGCAGAAAATCAGTAAGAAAGAACACATAAAATTTTATAGTGGTTCGATCAACTTGACCTAGATCCACTCCTCAGAGCCTCTCCTCCAGGTATTGCCCTAAACTCAATGACTCTCTTTTTGCTCCCACAGTAAACTGGAGAAGTCTATACAAACATACTTTCCATCGACTCTAGTAAGGCAGAAAACCCAACTCCTGTTACTTCCTCTTGAAGCAGGCAAAGAACCCGACTCATTTTTCTTCCTCCTGAAGTAGTCAAAGAACATCGATTAGTTGTTGAAGTAGACCTCTCTCAAAATTCCAAGGAACCAGAGATGACGACCGGAGAAGACAACTCAGATCCTTGCTTAGAGCAACATTTATGAAACCCCTCACAAACTCCCTCTCATAAGACCCTCTCTCTCTCTTCCTTGCTTTCCCTCTCCTCTTGGCTCTCTCAGGTCAAGACAGTAGAAAAAGATTACCTCTTGAGTAAATAAGAGATCTTATATAGAAAGGCTTCAAAATTTCCTAAAATTGCAATTAAACATAAAAGATCATCCATGACAATTAACCAATTGTCCTGTACAATCAGTTCAAATTCAACACAATCAGCTAGTATGACTTGAGAGAGTCTAGATGATTAAAGGACTAATTTGTTTGGATCATCCAGGATGATAGTATATCATCCTATATAATTAGTTCAAAATAGTTAAGTATTGTCCAGATAATGGCTTTGGTCGGCCATAATTTGCCTGTCTAGATGATGAAAAAATAACTGATTGTCTAGGACAATTTAACGTTTGTCCTAGATGATTAGTTCAAAACATCAGATATCATCCAGAACATCGACCTGGTTACATGTTTGGACGATGGAAAAAATAATTGATCGTTCAGGATGATTTGGGATCATTCTGAATGACTAGTTCAAAACATCATGTATCATCCAGAATATTGCCCTGATCGTTTAAGAAGAAACAAAGTTTTATTTAATTAGTCGTTCTGGATGATATGATCGAGCAATCAAAACTTAATTATTTTCCTTAATTATTTGACAAATTTAGGCTTAATTATAATGCATTATCCAGGATGATGTCCAAAAATAAAATATGCCTAAAAGATTTGGCAGTTTATTCTTTCTGATTTGAGTCTATCATCCTGAATGATGCTAATATTGTCAAGGATGAATTGGTTAATTGTGACTGCCTTAACCAAGATACAATATTCTGGATGATCTTGTGGACCCTAAACCCTAAACCCTAAAGAAAAGTAAAAGATCCTTGACTTGCACTTACAAACTGACTCAGCCCTAATCTACCCAATCTTGTAATAACTTGATTTGCAGATTGATCTTGAGGACCTGAAATGTTGGTAGGCAAGGCAGTCGTAGAAAAATAGAAGTGTCAAAAATGTTTGCTATCATCAAAATTATAATCCCTGAATCCATATTTGCAATAAGCACAATTTCAATCCTATGTGACAACTAGTATCTTCTATATTTCAAAGAATCCAATATAACACTCCAGAACCAAACATATTGACATAATACACCATTTCATTAGGAGCTATGTTACCAAAGGAGATATAAAGCTAAACCATGTAGCCACTGAAAATCAACTTACTGATATCTTTACAAAACCATTGGCTTTTGAAACCTTTAGTACCTTAAGAACCAAATTAAGTGTAAGAGATATTCATGCTTGAAATTGGTGCTTTCTATTTCTTTTTGTTTATTTTTTTTTTTTTTTATTTATGTTTCTTTTTATGTGTTTCTACTTTATATTTTTAATTTTTTGTTATTTTTTTCCTTCAATGTTTTTAAAAGAATCAGATGAATGATCACTTCTAATATTGAATTCTAAAATGACATTTTTGTCTTGTTATTGATTTTAGAAATTAGTAAGCATTGGTTGACTCCTCTAAAATAGTTAAAGGAAGAAAATTAGATGACTGTCACTCTTCCTTTAATTCCTTTAGTGGTAAATTTTTATTTTGAAGCAAAATATATTTCAAATTAAAAGTAGGACTTTGAAATAGAGATCTATTGTATCTTCTCTCAGTAATCTATCTCATATGAATAATGTTCCAAGTCAAAGAATTACTTTCAGGTTTTCTTAATTAGGTTGTTGCATTTATTATATGGATATGATTCTATTTTGTTGTTTACTTCTCCTTATATTAAAGAATAAGTTTTTCTTCTTTTATATTTGGAAGATAATCTCATAATTAAGAGTCTTTATAGATTTTGAAAGAAAGCAAGCTCGTAAAAACGACAGGAGGCACAAAAAGAGCCCAAAATTGGAAAGATGTGTAATGGCTGCCAAATAATTATAAGATACACAAAGTGTATCAAAAATTAAAAGATATGTATAGTGCGCCAAATAAGTGAAAAACGAGGCACTAAATAAGCCCACAAAAAAATTAGATTCCTTCTCTTTCAAATCTTTAAATCCTAGAAAAATCCATGTGCCACATGATATCTTCAAACATTCAAATTAGAAAATCATAAATTTTGGTTGATTACTTTGCCATAATATTATATCAGATATTTTTTTTTTAAATGAAGTTTGGAAATATAACTTTTCCTCTCAAATTTAAATTATGAATTTGATTTTTGTTTAAAAAAAAAAAGAATTTTGATTTGTAAGGAGTCCAAGTTAGGGTTAACTAGATCGATTTTCTATCCTTTTTGGATTTAAGTATTGTCGATTCATTTCATGCTAATTTTTAACCTACTCATAAGGTAAATTTATCATTTACTAGAATGAATCAATTCAAAAAATAAAATAAAATAAAGGTAGTTTTTTATTTTGATTTTGATTTATGACTAGTTTTGGCTTATTTTTATTTTGTTTTATATTTTTTTATTTTTGAGACCCTCTTGATCATCAAATTCCATCTCCTGAAATTTTGAATTTTTGCTAACATCATCTTGGATGATCCACATCATCCTATACGATCTTCATAGAATTTCCAATCACTGTTCACTACACATCTAACGGCTGATCTGAATCAATTATTGGTGAACGAACTAGACGATTCTAATTTCATCATGTATAATCCACATGGTAGAAATGGTTGGACAATTCCAATGCAATCAGTATGATTCTTAATGACACATCATCCGAGATGATCCATGCATTCATCCTATATGATGTTATTAGTAAACAATCATATAGGCTGACTCCTTGGGATGTTTTCCCTGTATCTAGTTGCCCCATACAATATCTTATCATCCTTGATGATATAGACAACTTTTTGACTAATCATTTGGACTTTAATTGCACCTGGTCGTCATGGATGGTCTAATGATTATTTTGCATGATCCGGTTGATTCCATATAAATAACCTAATTTCAACCATTTTTCTTAACTTAAATCCTTCGAATACTTCTTCCCTCTCACTTAGAACTTTGTAATGGCCAGAGGCAAGCGGTCTCGATCAATTATTGGAAGTTCTTCCCGGCATCAAGTCCATCCAAGATTTGCTGTGGTAGTTGATGAAGATACCTATAACAGTTATAAGGATGTCAAAATCACTCCCTCCAAAATCATCTAACAAGAGGACCTTCACTTTCAAGTACTACCTCTATTCCCTCATAACACTCTGACCTTTATTCTTTCTCTTACTTATCTCTTATGCTCTAAACTACTTTATAAGTTTTTTCCAAGCCTTCGACTGAATAGTGAGGGTACTTCCCTTTAATCCTTCATTAATAGATTTCCAATAGAATTTACCTACCAAGACATTCATGATTTTCTACACCTGCCCACTATTGGTGAAAAAAAAAATTCAAACTTTTACTGCAAGTTTTGAGTTTGATTGGATCCGTATCAACACCATCCTTTGGGAATCAAATAGTAACTTTCATATTGCCCAAGTTAGCACTCTAGTTCAAGATGCTCGTATCATTTAGCAAATACTAAGAAACTCTATCATTCCTAAAGCTGGTGATCAACTCAACATTACTTATGTTCTTTCTCTTGGTAATTACATCATAATGGCTCAAATAGACTTTAATGTAGCTGATCTTCTGATTTATTATCTTTCAAATATAACATGCATTAGAGATCCCAAACATAAGAGAATATCCAATTTAGCCTTAGGACATATCATAGCTTTTGTCATCGAATCCAAAGGCAACCTCTAATTTTTGACACCAGTGGATCATTTCTTAGTCTTCTATTCTGATAACTCTTTCCATGTCATTCAAAGAGGCTCTTGTCTCCAGGCTCGCTACTAAGAAGTAGATGAACACAAGATAGGTCTAGCACCTATTCCTACACATATTCCTGTTAAGAGAGTTGTTATTTGCATTTTTTATATTTTTGCAACTTGTATAGTTTTGATGATTTTAAATATTATTGTTTTATGTATAGTTATCTCCTAACACTTTTTGAAAGAGTTGTTTTTGCTCTTGTGTGTACTAACATTTCAGGAAAATCAAACTCCAGACTACAAAGACTTCAAATTAAATTCAGCATGAGATACTTTGTGTATTTAAAACTTGTATTTTTCTTTGAATTAAGTTTGAGAGGTAGTGATTGTAATTGAGTGAATACACACACATACTTTAGGAGATCTTGAGAAATTTGTACTGATCATACAGGACAAACTTAGTTCTAACGAGACGATCAGGTCAGTTATCTCCTTGTAAGAGCAATGGAATGAACAGGAGTTGGAGAAAATTTTTCTAAGTACTGATCGTCCAGGATGAACTGTATTCGTCTCAGGACGAAATGTTCTCTCAAAAATTTTCGTTCAAAAAAGAAGTGTATTCGTTCCAGGACGAGTTTCTCTCAGGAGCATGTTCGTCCAGGATGAAGTGTATTCATCCCGAAACAATTTTCTCTCTGGAAAACATTCATCCGGATGAACCAATATTCATCCCATGATGAAGTGAACCAACTCTGATAATTTTGGTGACGTTCTGCAATTTTTGGGAAGCGACCTATGGAATAACTGTTCGTACTAGATGAACCTAGTTCGTGCGGGATGATGTGTGTGTATGAAGTCATTTCGTACCAATATACATTAGGTTCATTTTCAAGACATTTAAGTAAATTCATCCAGGACGATCCACAATCATACGGGACGATTCAATTCATATTGACTTGAATATTTACAGTTTTTGGTCTGTTTTTGTTTCTTTTCTATAAATAGTTCAATCTCAACTACCACTTAATCTTTTTGCCTACTGATCTTCATGTCTATTGAAAGAAGAGTCAAGGAGAGAGTGTAAGAGAGTGTTTGAAGGAGATTTCTTACCATTGGACCATGAAGGTTTCACTTGGTACTCAAAGGTAAGAGTCTTTACTCTTGGTTTGTGATTAGTTCACTATTTTCTCTCTTCCTTCTAGAAATCTAGTGAAGAAGTTTTGTCAAGGAGATTCGGTTCTCTATCGACACTTGGAGAGTGTGAACAGTCGAAGGATTCTCTGCCCACACTTGGAGAGTGTGAACAGCTGAAGGGTTCTATGCCCTCACTTGGAGAGTGTGAACAGCCGAAGGGTTCTCTGCCCACACAAGGAGAGTGTGAAAGGACGACGGTTCTCTTCCAACACTAGGGATAATGTAAAAGGATGACGGTTCTCTGCCGCACCGGGTAGTCGTGGAAAGAGTGTTTATAAAGGCTTCTCCGCCTTGCTGTGGATGTAAAAGGAGAGTCACTATTAGTATTAATGCAATACTCGGATGGTGCCTCCGGGGAGTGGATGTAGGTATGGTTTTGACCAAACCACTATAAACCTTATGTCTTTATTTTTTGCTGCCTTTTTTTATTTTTATATTATTTCTTTTAAAATTATAGTTGAAAAATATTTTCTACAAAACTCATTAAAGTTTATTTTTTGGTTTAAAAAATTAAAAAGAGGGATTAATTTTTAATTACCACACCCCCCCCCCCCTCTTGGTTAGCTGCTGGGACATAAGCTTAGGTTTAACAACCTAATTCATAGTGATTGAGTATCAACAAGTGGTATCAGAGTTTTGTTTCAAAATCATAAGTTTGGACTACTTTTTGATTAACGTAGAGGGTTACATCTAGAAACTGAAATACACCCGAGGGTTACTCTATAACTAGACCTCCACTATTCGACAATATACATTTTGATTTTTTGAAAACATGTATGTCTACATTTTTATAGTCACTTGATTATCATATGTGAAACTTAGTTCAGGAAGGGTATACAAAACCAACTAAATTAGTTGACGGAGTTAGAGTTGAAACACCTTTTGTGGACTGGACAGTAGAAGAACGTGACTTAGCACAACTAAATATCAAATGCTTGAATAGTTTCTTTTGTGCTTTAAAATCAAAAGACTACATGCAGGTTTTCACTTGCAAAAGTGGGCAGGACATATGGGATAGACTTTGTATAAATTATGAGGGGACTAATGAGATTAAGAAATCTAGACTTAATATATTATTACATGATTATAAATTATTTCGCATAAAATCAAATGAATTCATTTCTGATATGTACACAAGATTCACACAAATAGTCACATCTTTGCATGCACTGGGTAGGAAACTAACGAATGCTGAAATGGTTAATAAGATTCTTCATTGTTTGCCTACTGCTTATGAGGACTGCAATTATAGAGTCTAAAGATCTAAATATTTACTCTATTGATAATTTTCTTGGTTCGCTAATTGCTTACGAGCAAGGAGTTAGTAAAAGAAAGATTGATGCAGGTGAACCACGAAGGGAGAAAAATATAGCACTAAATGTTGAAGAGTCTGTGAGTGAACACTCACAACATGAGGATGAAGACGACATCGCATTGATGACTAGACAATTAAGAAGCTTTCTGAATAGGAAGCTGAAGAGACGCCAGCATTGGAATAGAGGTAAATTTAATAGAAATGCCAAGATTTCAAATGATGTGATTTGCTATGAGTGCAGGAAACTTGGTTATTTCAAGACTGAATGCCCAAAACTCAAAGCCACTCCTAGCAAGGAGAATGTAGAGGAGAAACTAATTATAAAGAAGGGCAAGAAGAAGTTTCAACGAGCTTTCTGGGCGGACTCAGCTTCAGATTCATCAGAGAATGAGAAGGAAGAGGAAGTCACTAATATATATTTAATGGCCGATAGTCTTGATCAGTCAGATTAAGAAGAGGTATGTGACTTAACCTATGATAAACTTTTTGAAGTTTTTGAACACATGCATTATTTATATAGGAAAATGAAGAAAATGCATGCAAGTCTAAGTTTAGAATTTGAAGAATTACAAAAGGAACATGAAATCCTTAGGAAAGATCATGCTTTAATTGATGACAACCACATAAAATTACTTGATGAGTTTGACGACTTGAATAAAAAATATGAAAATTTAAATAATCCTATGCTAAACTTGAAAAAGATTTTAAAAATTTTAAGGATGAATCGGAGAGAAAGATTTATAGATCAAATTATACAAATCAAATTTTAGAAGATATGAATTAATTTTATAAATTAATGATAAAAGCACTTAAGGATAATAAGAATACCCCCTAAACTTGAAGATTTTACTAATCCTATTATGTATCCTAAATTTATGTAATCCTTAAAGAGATAAATGAATAGTAGAAGACTTAGGAAACCATTTCCAAAAGTAAACTATAATAATTATGGATTGTTTGGACATATAGCTCACACATGTACTTTGAAGATGAAAGCTTATTTTGTGTGGAGACCTAAGATACATAAACCTAGACATATCATACATGCATCTGATTATAAATTACCAAAACGAGAACCCAAACTTGTTTGGGTTCTCTGGTCTAACGTTTGATAATTTTGCAGGGTCGCTCTCACACAAGACATCGTGAAAGCATATGATACCTGGACAGCGGATGTTCAAAGCATATAACTGGAGATACCGCTCAATTCATATCGCTGGAAGCTAGGAGTGGAGGCAAGGTTATACTTGGAGATAACACCACAAGAAAGGTGGTTGGATCAGGTATGATTAGAAATCTTGATAAATTTTACATTGAGAATGTGTTATTAGTAGAAGGCTTAAAGAAAACCTGTTAAGTATAAGCCAGCTTTGTGATAAAGGATATTGTGTGAATTTTTTTCCTACTAGTTGCATATTAAGCTTAAATGGTAAAGATGTTTTCAATGGTTAAAGGGTAAATAATGTGTATATGCTAGACTTGAATTATATTCAATCTCCTACTGCTTTTTGTTTGAAAATTGTATCTGATAAGTCATGGTATTGGCATAGGAGACTTTTTCATTCTAGCATAAAAAACCTTAGAAGGATTACCCTAAAGAACTTAGTGAGAGGTATACCAAAACTAGACTTTACTAAGGACCACCTTTGTGATGCATGTCAATTAGGAAAGCAAGTGAAGTCCTCTTTTCAGTCCAATAAGGATCTTAGAACTAGTAAAACTTTAGAGATTTTGCATATGGATCTTTTTGGACCAATTGGAACTGTGAGTCTAGGAGAGAAGGTATACAGATTTGTGATTATGGATGATTACTCATGATTCACATTGGTTAGATTTCTATTTCATAAGAGTGAATTATTTGAGGAATTTAAATTTTTTTTGACTTGGATTCAAAGAAAACTATAATGTGAAATTATTTTTATACAAAGTGATCATAGAGGAGAATTTGAGAATGAGAAATTTGAAGAATTTTATAATGATAAAGAAATTGATTGTTACAAATCTATTTTCATGGCTTATATTTTGATGATTGACAAACACTTTTTCTCTTGGACTACTTGTGGCTTCTAACTTTTCAGGAATCAAAGATCGGACGAACAGATGAAGCCAGTTCAGGATTACATAGGTTTAGGGTTGAGTCTGTTTGTAATTTTATTTTTCACTTATTGAGTCTACTTGTAATAGTCAAAGAGACTAATGCTAAGTAACCCTACACACACACACTTGAGAGACTTATAATTTCTATTTTACTCATATCGGCTAGTATGATATTTACATCATCCTAGACGATCAGGCTTAAAACAGAAAGTCTAAATAAGGATTTTTAATTAAGGTAGCCGTCATTAACATATCGGCCTGGACGATACGTGTATCGGACAGGACGATAAGCTCAAAACAGAAACAAGTTGCCGCCATAGATAATTAAGGTATACTGTATTTTTAAATTATCGGCTAGGACGATTATTGATCGGCCTGGACGAAATTCTCAAATTATGCCTTAATTGATCAAAAAATCAAGCGAGTAATTAAGGATGATTGATATGATCATATCGTCCTGGATGATCGCAGGATCGGCTAGGAGAATCCATTCAAAAACCTTAAGTTACTTCAGGATGATAAATATGGGCTAGCTCGTATTCAAGGCGATGCTCTGGACGATTTACCTCTAATTTGAACTAATCGGCCGGGACGATCGTAAGATCAGCCTGGACGATCAAGCCAATTTTAAATCATCCAGTTTGCATTCAGGGCGATGCTCTGGCCGATCTTCTGAGATTTGTACTGATCGGCCAGGCTGATGTCCATATCGACCTGGATGATATTGTTGGCAACTTGCAATTAATGAGCTCCTTTGAAGCTCTTCTATTTAAGAGCTCTTGTTCAATATTTTGGAAGACCTTTGGCTGCTGCCTTGACCTGCGAAGGCCTTGAGGAGAGAAAGAGAGAGAGGGAAAGAGAGAGGATCTTGTGAGGGGGAGCTTATGAGGGGATTTACTAGGGTTGCTTCAAGGATCGCTCTGCTTGTTCTTCATCTAGAGTTTCTCGTCCGTGGAAGGGTCGGTAAAGGTAAGGAGTTAGCTTTTAGTTGTGGTTCTTTGCCAGCTTCAGGAGGAAGCAAAAGGAGGTAGGTTCTCTGCCTTGCCGGGGTGGCAAAAAGGAGGTGCTTTGTAAAGGCTTCTCCGCCTAGATGTGGGGTCTAAAGGACAGTCAGGTTTGTAGAGCAATACTCGGAGGGCGCCTCCAGGGAGTGGACGTAGGTCAAGTTGACCGAACCACTATAAATTTCTGTGTTCTTGTTTTCTTGCTTCCACACTTTTATTTCCGCATTTATTTTTATGGTGTGATTTTGGTTTATGTGATTTTTATTCTTTGTGAAAAGAAATTTTTAAAATACCAATTCACCCCCCTCTTGGTTAGCTTGGGCCAGTTCTATAGGGCTTAACATCCCTAACGAACTTCCAAGTGGTATCATAGCACTTTTTAGTGTCATCTGAGCACTATCAAGTGGTATCAGAGCAGGATTCAAAAATTTAAGTTTGAAAACTTTTTGAATTTGGTCCACAGCTAACCTTGGGAATCGTAATACTATGGAAGGGTTTTCTATTATCCGACCTCCCCTGTTCGATAACCTACCTTTTGATTTTTAAAAAACCCGCATGTCAACGTTTTTACAATCTACTGATTATCGCATGTGGATGCTTATCAAAGAAGGATATTCTCCACCTCGTGAAATTAATGGTGTTAAAACTGAAGTTGCTTTTACTTAATGAACTTTCGATGAATGAGATTAGCTCAATTGAATGCAAAATATTTGAATTGCTTTTTCTGTGCTTTAAAATCTGAGGATTATATGCGTGTCTCCACTTGCAAAACTGGTAAAGAGATTTGGGATAAATTGTGCATCACCTATGAAGATACTAATGAGGTTAAATAATCCCGTTTGAACATTCTCTTGCATGACTATGAACTTTTTCGTATGAAACCTCATGAATAGATTCCTGACATGTACACCAGGTTTACTAAGATAGTTACTTCACTGCATGCACTGGAAAAGAACTTTCAAACTATGAAAAAGTTAACAAGATTTTAAGATATTTGCCTTCGTCGTATGATGCTAAAATCACTGCAATCACTAAATCTAAGAATTTGAACACTTATTCTATTGATAACTTACTTGGCTCACTCATTGCTTACGAGCAAGGGGTGAATCAAAGAAATTTTTATGCAGGTGAGAAGAAGAAGGAGAAAACATTTGCATTAAAGGGGCACAAATCGGATTATAAATCTTTCGGGTCTGAAAGCAATGAAGTTGCCTTCATCACAAGGCAATTCAAAAGCTTTCTAAGGAAGAAACAAAAGCATCATCAAAATTGAAGAAAAGGTAAGGATCATAAACATATTAAAGAATCTTCTGATATTGTTTGCTATAATTGCAGGAAACCATGACATGTGAGAACTGATTGCTCGACACTTCAAGATAACATAAGCAAGGAAAAGATTGAGGAGAAACCTAAGTTCAAGAAGGACAAGAAGAGAATCCAAAAGGCTTTCTGGGCAAAATCTGGTACTAACTCATCTGAGACTGAACCAGAGGAAGAGACTACAAACTTGTGTTTAATAGGAAAAGATCAAAGTGATGAGAAAGAGGTATGTAAACAAACCTATGATGAACTATTTGAGATTTGTGAGAAAATACATGCATCATACAAAAAACTCAAGAAAACTCATGCTAGCCTAAAATTAGAACTTTTAAATTTACAAAAAGAACATGAAGTTTTTCTCAAAGATCATGTAACTATTGATTCAAATCACATGGCTCTTCTTGATGAATTTGATGATTTAAACAAAAAGTATTTGGAATTAATTGATGAAAATAATGCATTAAAAGTTTCACACACCTCACTTAAATCTAATCTTAAGAAATCTAAAGAGATTGAGAAAAAGTTGAGGATTGATAATGATACATTAAAAAGAACTAACTTGAGGATTCCAAATGATTTTGATACATATAAGAAAAATCAGATGACATCTACTTTTGATCCTAAGCCAGAACCTAGGAAGAGGCATTATAACTCAAATCATTTAAGATCTGGAGTTAGATATTTTTCATGTGGCATGCTAGGACACATCTCACACACTTCCACCGTTCACCATAGTACACATTGGGTGTGGAGACCTAAGATGCATGATTCACAACTTACCATACCTGCATTGCATTCTACTTTTCCAAAGAAGGGGCCCAAACATGTTTGGGTTCCTAAATCTGAAGTTTGTTATATTTTGTAGGAGTGCTCTCACCAAAGACCTTGTAGGAGCTTGGAATAACTGGACATATGAAAGCTCGCAGCTCATACATGCTCAAACCTGCTGCTTCAATAATTCCTTG
The DNA here is from genome assembly GCA_016618105.1 of Dendrobium huoshanense. Taxonomy (NCBI): domain Eukaryota; kingdom Viridiplantae; phylum Streptophyta; class Magnoliopsida; order Asparagales; family Orchidaceae; genus Dendrobium; species Dendrobium huoshanense. The sequence goes on along the minus strand of CM028345.1, from coordinate 81,442,323 downwards.
AAATGTGTTTTGTTTCAGTGTGTTTTATTTCTGCTTTGTTTATGTTTTTTAATGTGTTTTGTTTTCACTTTGCTTTTAAAATTGACTTTTCATATGTTAAATCTTTTCAAGATTTTAGATTTTGGAGTTTTGAGGATTGTGTTTAGCTTTTCTAAAATTGGTTAAAGGAAGAAATACAGTTGTTGGTTTCCCTCCTTCCGACCTTGTTTAGTGGTATGACTTTCTTCTCTAAACAAAAGCCTAACTCACTTTAGCCAATAGTTTTTGAAACAAAGATTCTTTTTATCTTGCTACAAAAAATTTATCTTATGCATAATATCCAAAGTTCTTATATATCTCTCAAGTTATTTGAGATCTTGCCCTTGCACTAATCATATGATTCTTTAGTTTTGTTTTGTGGGTTATTCTTCCCTATGTTAGAGAGAGAGCTCATATTCTCTAATATTTGGAGTATATACTCACAACTGAGCTTCTTTTATGAGTTTGCAAAAGAGCTTTTAGCCTTCAAGAATTAAAAAGGAAAGAGGCCAATGACACCAAATTACAAAAGAAAAATATATACACAAATGTGTATCAAAAATCAAGATGCTCAAAGATCCAAATGAAATATACAAGAGGCATAAAATAAGCCCACTAAAAAGCAAGCTATCCTCTCTTTTTAAAACTTTTAAAACTTAAAAGAACTTATGGGTTATATGAGATTTTCAAATACTTGATTTCAAGTTTCATGATTAAGAAAAATTACTTTGCTTTATTATTTATGAGATTTTTTTTTGTAAACAAGTTTTGATTGAATCTTTTTTTTTTGCCCGATTAGGTTTATTCTGAGTTAAGCCCTTTTATTTCCAAAAGAAAATTTGTACCATAAAGAACGTCTGATCTAGGGTTAACAGAATCGGATATTTTACATTTGTCTGATTGAGATTGGCTCATTGATCTTGTGAAACTCTAAAGTTTAATTTTTTTTTCTCTGAACTTCTCATATGATACCTCCATAAAAAAAATTAGAAAAATTAAAATTCAAAAATATTCATTTTTTTCTCGTTGTGTTTTAGCTTTCTTTTACTGTGTTTTCGTCTATTTTTCTTTTGTTTTACTTTTTGAGGGCCTTGATCATCACCATCTTTTCATTGGTTTCATTTTCTAGTCACATCATCCTGGCCGATACTTTTATCATCCTAGACGATAGGACAAAATCTCTTCAAATTCCATCTGCTGGTCTTTTCTGTGGTTGCTGTAAGTCATCGTCCTGAATGATACCATATCATCCTGGACGATCTGATCGAACTCTGTTGCAATCATGATGATAGTCCTGGCCGATAGAATATTTCATCTGGCCGATGCATTTTATGTGCATCGTCCTGGCCGATACACTGGATCGTCCTGGATGATCCACGTGTCAGCACGTTTGAATCTTTAAAATCGGCCCCGGACGATCCATTATTGGACAATCGTCCTGGCCGATCCACTGTTCGTCCTAGATGATACACGTGGCACAGATCTAAAATGTTTTAACTTCGGCCGGTACGATTAATTATTGTGCATCGTCCTGGACGATACTTCTAATTGGCCCGGACGATCGTGCACAGGAGCAGCAAAACACTGAGGATATTGCCCGCTACGAGCAGCACCGCACTGAGGATTTAGCCCGATTTGATAACTTCATTAATCACCAGCAGCTGCAGCATGACCAGGACATCACGTGGTTTAATGCTCAGTTCACCACACTTGCCAGCTACTTTCAGCAGCCACCTCCACCACCTCCATCAGATGATCAGGGTTCATCATTTTTTTAGTCTGTGTCTTCTGTTGTTTGTTTCCTATTTTATGTAGTTTGCTTTTTAGTCTTTTATTTCTCTATTGTGGTGTTGTCCTTTGTGTATATGGACTTTATTTTTTTGATGACAAAAGGGGGAATAGGGTTTGGTAGAAAAAGTTGTTGGGTTTGTAACTTTGAAATTCTAATGAACTTTTTTGAAATTTTCCTACTTGTATTTGCCATCATAAAAAAGGGGGGAGATTGTTACAAATCTATTTTCATGGATTATGTTTTGATGATTGACAAAACTATTTCTCTTGAACTGCTTGTTGCTTCTAACTTTTCAGGAATCAAAGATCGGACAAACACACGAAGCCAGTTCAGGATTGCGTAGGTTTAGGGTTGAGTCAGTCTGTACTTTTATTTTTCACTTCTTGAGTCTACTTGTAATGGTCAAAGAGACTGATGTTAAGTAACCCTACACACACACACTTTAGAGACTTAGAATTTCTGTTTTTACTCATATCGACCAGAACGATATTTACATCATCCTAGATGATCAGGCTTAAAACAGAAAGTCTAAATAAGGATTCTTAATTAAGGCAGCCGTCATTAACATATCGGCCTGGACGATACGTGTATCGGCCAGGACTATAAGCTCAAAACAGAAAGAAGTTACCGCCATAGACAATTAAGGTATACTGTATTTTTAAATTATTGGTCAGGACGATCATTGATCGTCCTGGACGAAATTCACAAATTATGCCTTAATTGATCAGGAAATCAAGGGAGTAATTAAGGATGATTGATACGATCATATCATCCTGGACGATCGCAGGATCGGCCAGGATGATCCATTCAAAAATCTTAAGTTACTTCAGGACGATAAATATCGGCCAGCTCATATTCAGGGTGATGCTCTGGACGATTTACCTCTAATTTGAACTAATCGGCCGGGATGATCGTAAGATCGGCCTGGATGATCAAGCCAATTTTAAATCGTCCAATTTGCATTCAGGGCGATGCTCTGGCCGATCTTCTGAGATTTGTACTGATCGGCCAGGCCGATGTCCATATCGGCCTGAACGATATTGTCGGCAACTTGTAATTAATGAGCTCCTTTGAAGCTCTTCTATTTAAGAGCTCCTGTTCAACGTTTTGGAAGACCTTTGGCTGCTGCCTTGACTTGAGATGGCCTTGAAGAGAGAAAGAGAGAGAGGGAGAGAGAGAGGATCTTGTGAGGGGGAGCTTGTGAGGGGATTCATAAGGGTTGCTTTAAGGATCGCTCTGCTTGTTCTTCGTCTAGAGTTTCTCATCCATGGAAGGGTCGGTAGAGGTAATGAGTTAGCTTTTGGTTGTAGTTCTCTGTCAGCTTCAGGAGGAAGCAAAAGGAGGTAGGTTCTCTGCCTTTCCGTGGTGTCAAAAAGGAGGTGCTTTGTAAAGGCTTCTCCGCCTAGCTGTGGGGGCTAAAGGAGAGTCACGTTTGTAGTGCAATACTTGGAGGGCGCCTCCAAGGAGTGGACGTAGGTCAAGTTGACCAAACCATTATAAATTTCTGTATTCTTGTTTTCTTACTTTCGCACTTTTATTTCCGCATTTATTTTTGTGGTGTGATTTTGGTTTATGTGATTTTTATTCTTTGTGAAAAGAGATTTTTAAAATACCAATTCACCCCCCCCTCCCTTTTGGTTAGCTTGGGCCAGTTCTATAGGGCTTAACATTCCTAACAAACTTTCAAGTGGTATCAAAGCACTTTCTAGTGTCATCTGAGCACTATCATTGATCATAATTATTCTGCATCTAGAACCCCCCAGCAGAATGGGGTAGTCGAAAGGAAAAATAGAACATTAATAGAAGTCGCCCGAGCAATGTTAGCAGTTTATTCACTTTCTAAATATTTTTGGGCTGAGGCAGTTAGCACTGCATATGAGTTGTTAAAAGGAAGAACACATAATTTGTCTCGTTTTCATATTTTAGGTTGCAAGGTGTTCATTCATAATAATGAAAAATCTGCCTTAGAAAAATTTGATCCAAAATTTGATAAAAGAATTTTTAATGGATACTCAAGTGTTGGAAAATCTTATAGAGTATTCAATAGAAGAACTTTGGTAATTGAGGAGAAGACATATATTGTATTTGATGAATCTGGAAATATGGAAGAGGCAAATGTTGTAGAAGATGAGATTGAGATTAACTCCCAAAAGATTCATAAAATAAATTTGGAAGAAAATGTGGAAGAAAATTTGGAGATAGAAATTCTTTGCCTAGAGATTTGAGATTTTTTAAAATCCACCCAAGGGAATTGATTATAGGTGAACCAAGTGAGGGTATAAGGACTAGGCGTGGATTAAACAAAGAAGTCAATCATTCAGCCTTCATTTCAACTATATAACCCATAAATATAGATCAAGCACTTTTGGATGAATTTTAGATTTTGGCCATGCAAGAAGAGTTGAATCAATTTATAAGAAATAAAATTTGGGAATTAACTACAAGGCCAAATGATCAAAGTGTAGTTGAAACTAAGTTGGTATTCAAAAACAAAATGATTGACTCAGGAGTAGTCATTAGAAATTAGGCTAGATTTGCTAAGGGGGTATAATCAGATTGAAGGGATTGATTTTGAGGAAACTGTTACCTCTGTAGGTAGACTTGAGTTGATCGACACCGATCACAGTGTAGCAAATCATCCTCTGGTTTTGATAAGAGGAGATTGAAGTTCTCAAATCAGTCAAATTCCTTATCTAACAGAGAGAGGATTTGGCAGCCCGGGACGGTCCCAACTCCAACTATACTAATGAATTAGAGGAATAATACAATGGAAGAAGGACCAAAGAAGTTGAAATCTGTTATTGAAATCTCTTCTTCCAGAGAGAATATACCAGTACATCCACGTAATACGGAAGAGAAGACAATAGAAGAGATGGTGGATCATCTGAAAGAAAGTATCCTCCAGATTGACAAAGCAGAAGCTGTAGAGAATGAAGAAATAGATAAAGAGATGTCTGATAGCTTCAACATGGTCGATGCTCGGTCATCTCCGTAAAAAAGAGAGAATATGAGTTTACATTTTTTAGAAACTATATGATTTACTTTTCCTTAAGACGATGTACCAACTATCTTAGATTTCAAATGAAGGAATTTATGTTTGACTACATCAAGTGTTCAAAAGAATAAGAAGTTATTGATGATCAATACTAAAAAAAAAAGAGAGAAGACTCAGTTCCCTCCCTCCCCCCGCTCGCTCGAGGGTCGACACCGATTTTAAATCTAAACCTGAATCAAAAGTAAATTCAGCTTAGAAATAAAATCTTCTCAAAGTTCCTGCAATTTTTGTACCTTATAAGTATCACCGGCATGTTTATATATCTATTCTAAAATTTTCCTTATCAAGTTATCTCTTCTATAAAAGAAATTCGGATTCGCTTTGTAGATAATTCTTCTCCTTACGAGAGAACGATTCGTCTTCTCTCGTGTTTTGAAGATAATCCTACAACTGAGGCTCATCTTAGGTTTTTAAAAGGAAGCTCATTTGCTAAAAAATTATATATATGTATAAGTATATAAAAAAATGGAAGCGCAATGTACGCGAAAATGAAAAGACGCATACAAATGTGCCAAATAAAAGACGCGCAAAGCACGCCAAAAAAAAAAGAAAATGAGAGAGATGCACCAAAGTATGCCAAGCAACGAAAGATGCTCAAAGTATACATCGAAAAATAAATTAAGTTAAGGGGCTTCCTTTTCAAAATCCTAAATCTCAGAGAATCTATTTTCTCCAGATATTTATCTTGATACTTGATTTTTGAAAATCTAGATATCAGATTTGTTTCTATGCATTGATATCTTATTAGATATAAAAGATCAAGCAAGAAAACTGAAAAGATCAATTTTCTTTCCCTAAATTCGTTCTTTTGAAATAAGCTTTAATTTAAAAACAAAAGGGAGGTTTCATTTTAACTTCTAAGGAAGTTAATCTAGGTCCATAATAATTGGTCGATGGTTCCATCGCAGTTTGACATTACATTCACTCCTCTAAGAGTAGTGAAGTAATATTTCGTAGTAGATCTCTTAGCAACTTGCCAAGCTCAAGACGATGGCCTAATAAATGATGAACTATCGGATGAATGAATCAAGAAGCTCAAGTCGAACGAGAAGTTCATTCGAGAATTCTCTTTTGATGGCATTACTTCAAGTTGGTTTTCAACATCAGATGATATTCTCCAGTGCTAGATAATTACCTGATAAATGAGGAACTACATGATGTACAACTCCTGAAACTCAGATCAAATGAGAAGTTCATTCGGGAATTCTATATCTTGATGGTAATCCTTTCAGTTTTTAAGAAGAATCAGATGATGCCTTCCCAGCATAAACCAGAATTGGTATAATACTTGTCACCCCTGATCAAGGTGTGATGTATTACTCCTACCATATTTCAATGCCATGTACAAACGATGAAGCTGAGTACGAGGCTACGATAACTGGTTTAGATTTGATAATTCTAAATTAGATCGAATATACACCAAAATCTTTGGAGATTCATGTCTTCTGATTAATCAGGTAGCTAGAATTTACAAAGTTTAAAAGATATCCATATTCCTTATCAACACTACGCAATTCGTCTATCGAAACAAATTTCGACGGTGACGTTATCCAGAATTCCCTGAGTCTGGAGGTATAAATAGAAAATTCCCAGCTGAGGTGAAAATTGTTTTAGTAGTAGATGACGAAGAAGTAGATTGGTGAAAACCCTTCATCAAATACTTGTGAGAAAACAAGTTCCCTCAGGAAGAATCAAATCCATATTAAATCAAAAGATATTTATTATCTTATACTATGATCAATTCCCCTCTACATAGAAGTTCATTCGATCAGATTTGGTAGAAGATTCTAAATGAAACGGAAGAACAGAAGGCTATAGAAGAGGTATATGCTAGATCGTGTGTTATACACTAATCTGGACCAAAGATGAATGCTTCCTTTGAGAAAAGTCGAAGCTCATCAAGTTCTAACACTCTTTTCAAAGAAAATGTTGTGTACCGATTCGGTAGTACTTTCTGGATTATTCCGAATAATTGTCCTTCGTTCAGAGGGATCCTGAATATATAATTTCTTTATATATCACAACATCAGTTGGAGATACTCGACCTTCTATCACCCTCGGACAAATAGATTGGTAGAGGACTCCGATGAATTTTGGTACAGAGTTTAAGAAAACTTTAAATGACAACAAGTGTTAATAGCACAAGAAGTTGGTTGAAGCTTTGTGGGGATATATAACCACGCATAGAATTCCAACTTACTATATGCTATTTGCTTTAGTCATTATTGTAAAATCTGTTATCCTTTTGAAAGTACAGCTATCTTCACTTCGAGTCGAAGTAAACTACAAATCTTATCCCACAACTGAATTATAAATTCAAGTTAGAAGAGCTCAAGGGTTCAAAAAAGAAGCATCCGCAGGCTCAATCGAACCTCGAGTTATATAAAGATGAAAAGATTCAGGCTTACAACCAATGAAAAAGTCATCAAACTGATCTTCAACAGAATTCAAATAGTTTCGTTCTAAATCCGCTCATTTGAGAATCGATCTCTCGTCTGGGTATCCGCTTTTTTTGGAAATCGATCTTCCAATCAATGTATTAAATTTCACCTTTCCGATAATCAATCTATCGGTCAGGTTTTAAATCCGCTCATTCGAGAATCGATATCTCGTTTGGGTATTTGCTTTTTTGGAAATCGATCTTCCAGTCAAAGTTTAAATTCCACCTTTCCGATAATCGAACTATCGGTCAGATTTTAAATATGCTCATTCGAGAATCAATCTCTCATCTGGGTATTCAATTTTTCTGGAAATTGATCTTCCAGTCAAAGTTTAAATTTCACCTTTCCGATAATCGATCTATCGATCAGGTTTTAAATCCGCTCATTCGAGAATCGATCTCTCATTTGGTTATTTTCTTTTTCTGGAAATCGATCATCCAGTCAAATTTTAAATTTCACCTTTCCGATAATCGATCTATCGGTCAGGTTTTAAATCCGCTCATTCGAGAATCGATCTCTCATCTGGGTATTTACGTTTTCTGGAAATCGATCCTCCAGTCAAAGTTTAAATTTCACCTTTTCGATAATCGATCTATCGGTCAGGTTTTAAATCCGCTCATTCGAGAATCGATCTCTCGTTTGTGTATTTGCTTTTTCTGGAAATTGATCTTCTAGTCAAATTTTAAATTTCACCTTTCTGATAATCGATCTATCGGTTAGGTTTTAAATCTGCTCATTCGAGAATCGATCTCTCATTTGGGTATTTGCTTTTTCTGGAAATCGATCTTCCAGTCAAAGTTTATATTTCACCTTTCCGATAATCGATCTATCGATCAGGTTTTAAATCCGCTCATTCGAGAATCGATCTCTCATATGGGTATTCGATTTTTCTAGAAATCGATCTTCCAGTCAAAGTTTAAATTTCACCTTTCCGATAATCGATCTATCGGTCAGGTTTTAAATCCGCTCATTCGAGAATCGATCTCTCGTTTGGGTATAAGCTTTTTCTGGAAATCGATCTTCTAGTCAAAGTTTAAATTTCTCCTTTCCAATTATCAATCTATCGGTTAGGTTTTAAATCCGCTCATTTGAGAATCGATCTCTCGTACGGGTATTCTCTTTTTCTGGAAATCGATCTTCCAGACAAAGTTTAAATTTCACCTTTCCGATAATCGATCTATCGGTCGATTTAAATCCGCTCATTCGAGAATCGATCTCTCGTATTGGTATCAGCGTTTTCTGGAAATCGATCTTCCAGTCAAAGTTTAAATTTTTCTTCGATAGGCGATCTATCGGGTCAGGTTAAAATCCGCTATCATTTGAGAATCGATCTCTCGGTTGGGTATTCACTTTCTGGAAATTGATCTTCCAGTCAAAGTTCAAATTTCACCTTTCCGATAATCGATCTATCGATCAGGTTTTAAATCCGCTCATTCGAGAATCGATCTCTCTCATTTGGGTATTTTCTTTTTCATGGAAATTGATAAATCCAGTCAAAGTTTAAATTTACCTTTCCGATAATCGATCATCGTCAGGTTTTAAATCGCTCATTCGAGAATCAATTCTCTCATCTGGGTATTCTATCGTTTTCTGCGAAATCGATCCTCAGTCAAAGTAAATTTACACCTTTTCGATAATCGATTGTCGGTCAGGTTTTAAATTCGCTCATTCGAGAATCGATCT